>JAJEKV010000044.1:1177133-1853949 GCA_021234155.1 Isoetes taiwanensis | reverse complement strand
CTGATGTACTTCGTTCAGTTACGTATTGCTCAATTTTTGAATTTTTAGGAGAAGGTCTAGGTCAAAGGTTAGCATTAGAGCGGTCGGGGCAGCCCGGATTGCGGGGCAGCCGGTGGCACCAGCTACAGAATCCCAGCGAGGCCCGAGGACCTTGCGGGGATCCCTGAGAGAAGTCCAGGACGAGGCCGGGGATCAAAAAAGTTCGGCGACCCCTTCTGGCGGCGCTCCCGAGTACACGCTAGCCAGCCACCCTCCCGGGGAGCCGGTTCCCCTATCAAGCGGGTTGGATCCTCAGTTCGGGGGCCTCTTGGGAAGGTCCAAAGATTCCCGGTCGGTCAGGAGAACTTGTCAAACGCGGGCATCGATGTCGGCCTTGTAACCCATGCTTGTTTGTCGTTAGACGCAGGGATGCTCCGGAATGGCAAGTAGACCACTGCCAAATGGAATTAGAATGGGCGAAATTACCCTAGGGAGCAAGTTACCGCGATTGGGTTTTAGAAGAAGGAAACACTCCAGCCCTCCCGCGGCGGTATCAGCATGCACACATCTAGGCCAGCCAATTGACTACAGTGTGATGGAAGTGAAGGAGCTACTTTGGCGCTTCTTGGGTTAGTTGGTCTTAAGCCCACGGAACTTGGTCCCGAGGGCAATGTCGGCGTCACGGAGTCCATTGGCGGTCCCGGTCCCGCCCGATTCGGAGAGGGAGGCCAGCAGGTCAGTCCCGAGGGCCTTGGGGAGGAGAGAAATTTGGGGGTAGCGACCTCGGGAGGATTTACAGAATTCGGCGCTCACAGCGTCAACACTAACTCCACTTCAAGACGCGGTAGCAAGGTCGGCGAATCACGACAAGGAGAGGGCCTCAGCGTAAACCACATTGGGTTGCGAGACTCTAGAAAGGGTTTACGTTTTGGGGGCGAGTCTAATTACATTTACGCAGGACTGGCCAGCGTGGCCGAAATACGAACAAGGGAACTGGCGGGCGAGTTTGAGCCTTTCCTCCTCCCGATGTGGCAAGTAGAAATTCGAGCTGCGATGGCAAGACATTAGTAAATTCGCGAGGTAATGCATTGCCGCGAAAATAAATTCGGTTTTGTGGGATCCCTAGTTATCTCGGCTACGGCTGAATTTTCGAATTTTAGGAGAATCTAGGTCAAAGGGTTAGCGATAGAGCGGTCCGGAGCGGCGGATTCGCGAGGGAGCAACGGTAGCTTTCCCTAAATTCCAAGCGAGGCCCGAGGACATGCGGGGATCCCTCACAAGAGGGAGAGTCCAGGACCCGGGGCGGGATCAAAAGCGTTCGGCGGCCCTTCACAGCTCCCGTGCACGCTAATGACCACCACCCTCGGGCGGTTCCCCTATCCGGCCGTTGGATCCCTGGATTCGGGGGAGCCCCTCGCCGGGGAAGGTCCAAAAGATTCCAGGCCGGTCCAGGAGAACTTGTCAAACAGCGGTGATCACGATGTCGGCCTTGTAGAAACCCGCCTTGTTTGTGGATTGGGGTGCAGGGATGCTCGGAATGGCAAATAGACCACAAAATGTCAGGAATGGCGAAATTACCCTAGGGGAGCAAGTTACCGCGGTCGGTTTTGCGAAAGAAGGGAAACACTCAGCCCTCCACGGCCGATATCCATGCACATCTAGGCCAATTATTCTGAGAGTGTGATGGAAGTGAGCTACTTTGGCTTCTTGGAGTTAGGGTGGTCTTACGGCCCGCGGAACTTGGTCCCGAGGGGCAATGTCGGCGTTCGAGTCCATTGGCGAGTCGGATCGCTGTCCGGAGAGCCCGTCAGGTCCCGAGGGCAGGGGAGGAAATTTAGAGACAGCGACCTCGGTGATTTTTTAGGGTCAGCTCACAAAGCGTCCAACACCCAACTCCACTTCAAGACCACGGTATAGGGTCCCGGCGAATCGACAAGGAGAGGGCCTCAAAGCGTAAACCACGGTGGGTTGCCGGGGCTCTAGAAGGGTTTCGTTTTGGGGGCGAGAATATCTGTTGCACTGGGACGGCGGCGACAGCAGAGAATCTGGGCAAAAGGGCCCGGCGGGCGGAGTTTGGGCCTTTCCTCCTCCCCAGATGTGGCAAGTAGAAGTCGAGCTTTTGCGATGGCAAGACATTAAATTAAGTCGCCAATTAATGCATTGCACGAAAATAAATTCCGGTTTTGCCGGTAGGGATCCCTAATTCATCTCCGGCCTGCGGCCCAATTTTGAATTTTTGGGAGAAGGTCTAGGTCAAAGGGTTAGCATTAGAAGGCGGTGGGGCAGCCGTTTGCGGGGGTGCCAGTAGGCAGCACCCTCCCAAGTCAAAGCGAGGCCCGAGGGACCTTGCGGGGATCCCTCACAAGAGGGAGAGTCCGGGACCCGGGAGGCCGGGGATCCAAAAAGTTCGAGGCAGCCCTTCTGGCGGCGCCCCGAGGAGCTGCGCTAATGACCACCCTCCCGGGAGCCCGGTTCCCCTATCCGGCCAGTTGGATCCTCGTTTCAGGCCCCTCTTGGGAAGGTCAAAAGATTCCAGTCGGTCAGGAGAACTTGTCAAACCCAGAAGGCGTCGATGTCGGCCTTGTAGAAACCGCCTTTGTTTTGTCGTTCCGGACGCAGGGATGCTCGAAATGGCAAATAGACCACCAAATCGTCCAGGAATGGCGAAATTACCCTAGGGAGCAAGTTACGCGATTCGGTTTTGCGAAAAGAAGGAAACACTCCGCGCCCTCCCGCGGCGGTATCGCATGCACATCTAGGCCAATTGACTACGAGTGTGATGGAAGTGAGCTACTTTGGCTTCTTGGAGTTGGGTGGTCTTCGGCCCGCGAACTTGGTCCCCAGGGCAATGTCGGCGTTCTGAGTCCATTGGCGAGTCGGATCGTTCGATTCGGAGAGGGAGGTCGCCCGTCGAGTCCCGAGGGGGGAGAGAAATTTGGGGCAAGCGACCTCGGGAGGGATTTTAGGGTCAGCAGCTGGCGTCAACACCCCAACTCCACTTCAAGACCACGGCGCAAAGGTCCGGCCGAATCGACAAGGAGGGCCTCAGCGTAAACCACGTGGGTTGCCGGGCTCTAGAAGGGTTCGTTTTGGGGGCGAGTCACAGTGCATTGCACCCAGGACAGGCGGCAGCGGCAGCCGAGAATCTGGAACAAAGGGAAGCCCGGAGGGCCGGAGTTTGGGCCTTTCCTCCCTCCCGATGTGGCAAGTAGAAGTCGAGGCCGCGTTGCGGTGGCAAGACATTAAGTAAATTCGCAATTAATGCATTGCCGCGAAAATAAATTCGGTTTTTGCCGGTGGGATCCTAATTCATCTCCGGCCTGCGGCCCAATTTTGAATTTTAGGAGAATCCTCTAGGTCAAAGGGTTAGCATTAGAGCGGTCGGGGGCAGCGGATTGGGGCAACGGAGCAGGCACCCTTCCCCAAGTCAAGCGAGGCCCGGGACCTTGCGGGGATCCCTCACAAGAGGGGGAGAGTCCGGACCCGGGGAGGCGGGATCAAAAAAGTTCGAGGCAGCCCTTCTGGCGCTCCCGGGGCTGCAGCTGTGACCACCCTCCCGGGCCGGTTCCCCTATCCGGCCGTTGGATCCTCCCGTTCGGGGGCCCCTCTTGGGGAAGGTCCAAAAGATTCGGATCGGTCCGGAGAACTTGTCAAACCCAGGCGTCGATGTCGGCCTTGTAGAAACCTTTGTTTTTTGTCGTTAGGGACGCAGGATGCTCGGAATGGCAAATAGACCACTGCCAAATCGTCGGAATGGCGAAATTACCCTAGGGAGCAAGTTACACGGTCGGTTTTGCGAAAAGAAGGAAACACTCCGCGCCCTCCCGGCGGTATCCCATGCACATCCTAGGCCAATTGACTACGAGTGTGATGGAAGTGAGCTACTTTGGCTTCTTGGAGTTGGTGGTCTTCGGCCCGCGGAACTTGGTCCCAGGGCAATGTCGGCGTTCGAGTCCATTGGCCCGGTCAGATCGCGATCCCGGAGAGGGGAGTCGCCCGTCCCCCGGGGCCTTGGGGAGAGAAATTTGGGGCAAGCAGCCTCGAGAGGATTTTAGGGTCGTGCTGCGGCGTCAACACCCCAACTCCACTTCAAGACCGGCGCAAAGGTCCGGCGAATCGACAACAAGGAGAGGGCCTCCGGCGTAAACCACAGTGGGTTGCCGGGCTCTAGAAGGGTTTACGTTTTGGGGGCCAATCTGTCTGTTACGCAGGACCTGGCGGCGGCGGCCCCGAGAATCTGAACAAAGGCCCGGCGGGCGGAGTTTGGGCCTTTCCTCCTCCGATGTGGCAGAGTAGAAGTCGGTAGCTTTAGCGATGGCAAGACATTAAATAAATTCACCAATTAATGCATTGCCGCGAAAATAAATTCGGTTTTTTTTTGCCGGTGGATCCCCTAATTCATCTCCGGCCTGCAGGCCCAATTTTGAATTTTTGGGAGAAAGGTCTAGGTCAAAGGGTTAGCATTAGAGCGGTTAGGGGCAGCCCAGATTCTGCGAGAACAGCAGAGGCACACCCTCCCAAGTCAAGCGAGGCGGGGACCTTGGGGATCCCTCACAGAGGAGAGTCCGGACCCGGGCCGGGATCCAAAAAGTTCGAGGCGGACCCTTCTGGCAGCAGCTCCCCAGGGGGGCTGCGCTAATGACCACCCTCGGGGGCCGGTTCCCCTATCCGAAGCCAGTTGGATCCTCCCGTTCGGGGGCCCCTCTTGGGGAAGGTCAAAAGATTCGAGATGGGTCAGGAGAACTTGTCAAACATGCGGGAAGATGTCACCTTGTAGAAACCACACTTGTTTTGTCGTTAGAGACGCAGGGATGCTCGGGAATGGCAAATAGACCACTGCCAAATCGTCCCAGAATGGCGAAAATTACCCTAGGGAGCAAGTTACCGCGTGGGTTTTGAAAGGGAAACACTCCGCCCTCCCGCGGCGGTATCCATGCACATCCTAGGCCAATTGACTTCTGAGTGTGATGGAAGTGAGCTACTTTTGGCTTCTTGGAGTTGGTGGTCTTAAATCCCGCGGAACTTGGTCCCGAGGGCAATGTCGACGTTCTGAGTCCATTGGCGGGAGTCCAGATCGATTCCGGAGAGGGAGGTCGCCCGATCGTCCCGAGGGCCTTGGGGAGAGGAAATTTGGGGCAAGCGGCCTCGGAGGATTTTAGGGTCCCGCTGCTGGCGTCAACACCCCAACCCACTTCAAGACCTGGCGCAAGGTCGGCCGAATCACGACAAGGAGAGGGCCTCGGCAAGTAAACCACGTGGGTTTGCCGGGGCTCTAGAAGGGTTTTCCGTTTTGGGGGGGAATCCTAGATCTTCTGGCCCGCAAAGGGTTGATTCCCAGGGGGCAATGTCGGCGTTCTAGTCATTGGAGGCAAATCCCTCAACTTCACCCCAAGACATGGATCCAAAGTTCGGTGAGGGGAGGTTGCGTCCTTCCCCGGGGCTCTAGAGGCCTTTTTTGGAGAGGCATAGAAGTTCAGGGCAAGCGGCTTCGGAGGATTTTCAAGAGTGTCGGCTACGGCGTCAACACCCCAACTCCACTTCAAGACATGGCGCAAAGTCCCGCGAATCGACAAGGAGGGGGCCTCGAAGCGTAAACCACATTGGGTTGCCGGGCTCTAGAAGGGTTTCACGTTTTGGGGGGCCGAGTCACAGTCTTCTGCCCGCGGAACTTGGTTTCGGGCAATGTCGGCGTTCTGAGTCCATTGGCGAGCCAAATCTCCGGATTCCGGTGAGGGGAGGTTGCCCGTTCTTCCCGGGGGCCTTAGGGAGAGAAAGGGGCAAGCGGCCTCGGGGGGATTTTAGTGTCAGCGCTCACGGCGTCAACACCCCAACTCCACTTCAAGACATGGGCGCTAGGTCCGGCGAAATCGACAAGGAGAGGGCCTCCAAAGCGTAAACCACAGTGGGTTGCCGGGCTCTAGAAGGGTTTTCGTTTTGGGGGCCGAATCACTGATCTTTGGCCCACGTTTTCGAGCAATGTCAGCGTTAAGTCCATTGGCGAGCCGTCGTGGTTTCGAGGGGAGGTTGCCGTTCTTCCCGGGGCCTTAGGGAGAGGAAATTTGGGGAAAGCGACCTCGGGAGGCGAGGCGTCAACACTAACTCCACTTCAAGACAATGCGCTAGGTCGGCGAATCGACAAAGAGGGCCTCGAAGCTTATAAACCACAGTGAGTTGCGAGTTTGGACCTGTCCTCCTCCCGATGTGGCAATTAGAAAAGGGAACTGTGGCTTTTTGGGACTGTCCTCCTCCCGATGTGGCAATTAAAGTAATTAATGCATTAAATTCATAATTAATGCATTGCGAAAATAAATTCTGATTTTTTGCCAGCTGGATCCTAATTCATCTCCAGCCTGCGGCCCAATTTTCGGAATTTTTGGAGAAGGTCTAGGTCAAAGGGTTAGCATTAGAACCGTCGGGGCAGCGGTTCTTGAGAACAACCGAGCTGATTTGGAAGATTTGGAAGATCACGTTGACTTCAAGCCACAAAAAACATAAATTTAGTGGCTGCTTCTATCGGTCGGGTTGGAGAAAAATCCAGGCTGTTGTCCATCTAAACTTCTAGAATGTGCATTTGAAAGATTTAGAACATGGAAGTGTCCCATTTGTAAGAGCTACTGGGGAGAGTCCAAACCACAAATAATCTCGGAAAATTTGGTTCTACCGGTCCAAATCGAAATGTCCTTGAAACCTCGAGGCTCGAAATGGCAAATCCCGAGGAAGAAGAAGGCGATATCAACGAGAAGAATGCAAAATATCTTCAAGAATCCTTGGATCATGTTCATGCATATGTATCAATGCTAGATTGTACCCAAGAAAAATATAACAATGTACAAAACATAGGTTTATTGAACAAAGATCACTTGAACAATTCAGCATACTCCTCACGAGCTTGGCTTATGGTTTCTATCGTGAAGTCCTCCACTTGTCCATCCCCTTTGAACCATAGCTCCATGTCAAGTATATGCGCGTCGACCATGCATATGTCGGCAGCTAGTATCATGTTAATCTTTGTTTTTCTGTGGTGCTTCCAAACCACGACCATCTTTTCAAAGAAGCACCCTCATCATGCTAGAATGACTCAGCGGTTCCTAGCAATTTGGTTGATGCCTTCTCACCAATCACATACTTCTTTAACACTTTCATCCGATGGATGCGTTGTTTCATAGTCCTCATCTTGAGTGGAGGAGGGGTTCCGCGGAGGATTCCCTTCCTTCTCATGCCCTCGGCGGCTCCTACACCAAGCTATAGATTAGAAAATAGATAAAATACAATAAAGTGTATAAACTTCTGAGTGTAGCCTTACTTGTGAAGGCGGGTTCCATATCTCTACGCTCTTGAATCCTCATCTCCTCACGAATCTCACGGTTCAAAGCGTCGAAGCATACCTTCCATGGCCATGTATCCCAAAAGCAATAAAGAAAAAAAACTCACAATAGCGCAATGAAAAACTAGGATCAGGATGGATTCAAAGCAATACTCAAATCATAAAAGAAATGGGAAAAATGAAAGCCGCCGATGACTTTTAAAAACGAGCGTCGTTTTAAGGCGTATAGGCGTCGTTTAACGGCGTTTAAAGATCGTTTAACGGCGTCTATAACGGCGTTCCGCGGCTATAACGGCGTCGTCACGAAATTTGTTTTGTTTTAGGTATCTTTGAGATGCCATATATATTGCCCTATTAGTCCTCCGGCTTCTCCGCCGCCCTCCGTCCTCGCTCCTGCGCCCTCCGGCTTCCTCCTCCTCCTCGCCGTCGGACTCCTCACCTACATCGCCATGGCAGCTTCTCGATGCATGCCAGCTTGATGCGCACCGGAGGCCGTCGCGGTATTGGGAGCACACGAGAACTGCCTCCGGTCACGGTGGCTAGAGGCGAACCTAACCGAAAAGGCGGGAGTTCAAGCAAGCCATGACAAAGGCTGCGTGATAGGGGGCAAAGAAAGACCTCGCTTCGCGTGCGGGAGGGGCCGGAACCTTCCCTCAATCTGAGGGCTCGAGTGCACGAAGAAATGCATGGTGAGCTCGTTGTGCTTGGCCCGTATGCTAGAGGATAGGGGCCTTTGGGAAGGAAACATTCTTTGAAGCCCTACTTTCAAAAGTTGCACCGGACCAACCGGGGCATCGCGGGGAAGTGCTGCGTTACATGAATTCCTTGGGGAAGCAGACACCTGCAGCCGGAGGCTTGGATTCCATGCTTGGGGAGGCTTGTTACGGCGGGGGTGGAGAGAAATCACCGTCGAGCACCTTCCGAGCTTTCGAGTGGATCCTGCTTGGATCTTTGATATATACCACTAGATGTGCGGCATCCACTTTGTTTTTTGTGTATTTGAATTGTGTATGGGTTTTATATGAATTTTGTATTTTGAAGGGAATACATATATGATTTTTGTATATGAATCTTGCATTTTGAAGGGAATCTTCACATTTTATGATTAATTAAACATAAAGCGTGTACTCAAGCGTATGTAGAAGCTGCCACGATGTCGGCTTGCAAACCATGGGTCTATACTAGGATGCCAATTAACTTGGCATAAATGTCTATGATAACCGAAGTTGCAATACTAATGTTGCCTAATATGGTTTGTAGTATACACAAATTAGCATGCCAAAGTATTTTCTTATTCATATGTGGGAAGAAAATATAATAATCATAATAAAAGTAATGAAGGTTCAATCGATGGTAGTCTTCTATCATGACAATAGTCTGCCCCCCCAACCCCCAACCTCCCTATTAGGCCGCCATCTCTTCTTCACCTTCAAATATCGCGGCGGGGGGCCGAGCCTTACATGGAACTTCTGAACCACCAGCGATCTTGCAAAGGATGCGGAGCGAAGGTGACCTACAAAACCTCTATTACATTAGTTCCTTTGTTAATGACATATATAAATTTTATTGCATCCAAGTAAACATACTTGTTCACATTGCTCAACCCTCACGGTGTGTCTTGACCCGCGATCTGCAAGCGAGTTGAATCTAGTGAATCTGAGAGGCCACTTTCGGATCTTTTGCGTATCGTGGCATGAGCACCCGATACACACAAAGATCAAACCATTAGGCATCAAACAACATTGTTTTGAATGCACTACCGACATCAACCTCCATGATAGTCTTTATAGTACCAATCCATTCCAACATTGCCTCGATTGGGTTTGGAGTGCGCACTACCGGTCGGCAAAGCTACGTACTAAACTTTCTGCTGATATACCACAATCATAAGTCGTTTGCCATGATCCACACTTTGTCGTCGAAAGTGAGCACCGAGAAGACCATATTGATGCATATGAATTATACTACAAAGTAAAGGAACAAATGTTCAAAATAGCGAGCGAAACTTCGTGAATTATATGCTATTAAGTTGCACTTACAAATAGTGACACGCCTTTAGCATATGCAAATTCTTCGCTAGAAACATGTTAATGCGTTGCCTTGCCATCTCTAGTTGTTCGAGCAGCCATTTATTGTTTATCTCACTTGGCGGGGACCCTAGATGATCACGGAAGTGGTTGTTTTGCGATTCTTTTTTGTCGATAAGCGTCTTCTCTCCTCATCTCTCTTTATTTTTTTTTCTTCCTCGTATTTTTTTATCCATTTCTCCATGGGGTGGAGTTGTAGATGAAACTTATTGACTTTTGCACTGTTCTTCTAGTGTGAACAATTTCTTACGTGGTCTTCCTTGGAACTTCTCCAATTATAGTTGGAGTGTCTTCATCGGTCCATAATCGTGGAGCATTGGGGTGTAGATCGGCCAAGAACTTCGGTGACATAGAATAATGACTCGTGCTAACCAACCCTCGGCCATGCAACCCTCTGGCCTTGCCTTCCCGGCGTCTGAAGTCCTTGAGGACCTTGAGCGTTCTATAAAAACATCCATCTAGGATTTGTTGTGCACTGCAAGCTCTACCGTCCACTAAATGCACTAGTAAGTGAGTTTGTATGTCGAGAAAACTTGTTGGGAATTCTTTCTCTAGCATACAACATGCCTCAACGACCTTAGTTAGCATGTCCGCAATTTCATTTGTCGGTATCTCCTTCCTTGTAATCCATCTAAATATCATTTAAGAAAAAAAAAGTTAAGTGAGAGTTCAGCATCGGTGTTTTCTAAATCCGTGCGAACACGGAAAACTTCGATAGGAGACATATTGCATGTAGTGGACCGTCGTGAGGCGACCCCTCGAACAATAGGCATAACAAAGCGCAACATCTTATGCCAATCATGAGATTTCAACCCGGTTAACTCCCCTTACGTTAGAAAAACAATTGCATAGCGAATGCATATATCTGTCGAGTCTTTATTGCCTTGATAAAGGCTCTCCGAGCGGGTTTCATACATTTTCTAGGCGCGATCCAATCCACTTGTGGCCTTATTCCTTCTTAGACATTTAACCATGCTTTGATTTTGATCCGGCTTCTTGTAGATCTTCTCGTCTTTGCATCGTGTCCTTACGTCCGGTGACATGCTTCCAAATAGGCGCCGAAACGTTTTTAAAGATGTGCATGGGATCAAGAAGATGATGGATCTTCAATTACGTCAATAGGGTAGAAGGAAGAAGGATGCTTTCCACTTCATTCCCTTAACCTTATTTCCTTCGGTGGCATCCCACATGTTACCCCAATCTCTCATTGTCAACCTTTTGGGAGGCTCTTGATTGCAATGTTTTCTCTTGGACCTACGTGTCGAAATTCGATTTTCCATTGGCGGATATCTCTTGAAGTTTGCATAGACATTTTTTTTGCAATGCGTTGGCCGTGAGTTCAAGCTGTTCAAACCCACACAAGTGACATGCGCATATCCGGACACTTGGAGTCGGAGAGTTCATACAAACCAGGCCAATCGCTCGTTGTCCACATTAAGATTGCTCTCAAAGGTAAATCTTAGTTCAGCCGCGAAGTTCTCTTGAGACATCGTAAACTTCAATACCTTCACTCCACAATGTCAAAAGCTCATCAATAACTATTTTCGGATATGGATCTAGACTTTCCGGCTTCTTAGGTCCACGGAACTAATAGTACTACCATTAAATGGCTAGTCTTCATGAGTAACCACGGTGGTAAATTATAGTTGATCAACACTCTTGGCCAAGTTGACCCGCAGCGGTGATTGGCGTCCATAAGGATTAACACCATCCGTTGCCAACCCTAATCGAGATTTGGTGGCTCTCTTCCAAATTCGGCCATGTTTCATCAATATGCTTCCATTGCTTGCGATCACTAACCCGCGGGAATTACATTGTCACTTTCGGCGCGTTAGCGGCACACCAACCCATGGCGAAGCTAGAGATTCACATCGAAACAATAGCCTTATCGCGAGGGATCAATGGAAAGTAGCGAACCACCTTCATCGGGGCGGTCTTTCCCTTGGCATCGCATTGTACCTAGAGGCACCACATTTAGGGCATGTTTACGTGTTCTTGTAGATGTCATCGGGATAATATACCATGCAATCATTTGGACAAAGCGTGAATCTTATGGTAGCCCTAAACCGGTGGCTGCCAATATATTTTTTATTTCGGTCGACTTTTGGGCATAGTGTTCCCTTGTGGGAGTATTTTCTCTTGCAATAACACATAAAAAAGCAGACCTTTATTATACATTCAACTACAAATTCAATAAGTCAAGTGATTGCAATTGTACTTACTCTAACAAAGCCGTAACAGGCATTGCTCCATTTGAATTTGGCTTGAAGGTTTAATATCAATAAAGATGTAATCAAATATAGAATCTAGATATGCTCCTGGATATAATGCTTTATCGCCTCCTCCAATAAAGCATTGATCTTCATGACCATCGTTAGGATGTATTTATATCGTCATCTAGGTGGTTTATTCGAAGATTGGGCCAAATGCATCTAACATGTAACTATGGGTTCCTCAACTTCCATGAAATTAGTCCATAGGGGCATTGTCATCATCTTCATCATCGTATTCTGTTCATCTTCATCATTGTACTCTTCATTATCGTTGTGCCCATGTTTGTACCATCTTGCTCAATGTATTCTAATTACGCTATCCGCATGACTTTTGATGTAAAGCCAATTCGATGCAGCTTGGATGTGGTCTTATATCCACTTGCCTACCACGCGTCGTCGTTAAGCGAAATATATCGTGATTGATACATACATTGAGAGCCCGTTTTGTTAAATTTTAAGCATTTAATATGAGCGAAATATAAAATTTTATGTCATAATCAAAGCATATATTGAAGATATAATACACATTTATCTTCAATATGTGCAATCTCATTCAAGAGAAGAAGAAGAAGAATTGAAGAAGAAGAAGAAAAATGGTGCATTCAGACAAAAATTATATGAGTAATTTGAGTACATCATCAAAGGACCTCCGGTATTGGTCTACCGTATTCATATTCAATGAACAATTCATCACCAATACACAAAGTTTTTATAGCATAAACCATGATATATCTCCGGAGTCAATTTTACGGCTAAAAAAATCTTCTTGGTCTTTGTTTGCCTCGACAAATTCACAATTGGTAGCTTCAGGATTCTCGATAGAGCTATTAATAAAAGCGACAAGGTTTCCATGCAAGCGGGGGCGACCATCAATATATGTGAAGCTTGCGTGATCAGCGGGCTTGGATATTGTTAGATGCATTTGAATTTAGGCCATAGATGAGCATCGCCACTGATGCTTACTCAATTTATGCCAAGTGTCTGAGTTATATTCGGGACCTACATATGGCATTAAAGGACGATCGTACCATCTTTGACTTTCACACTAGTCATAATATATAATCGGGGCCCAGCACCAGGGGACCCGACTATTTTTAATCATGTAATGCTTGCCTACCCCAATATGTAAATTGCTCCCCATAAATAATTGGCTTGCCTCTAGGCCATGCATTGAATTTCTTCACGATCTTTATCACGTAAAGGCTGGACCAAATGGACTAGTGAAGGTGGAAGATTATTTTCTTCGACATGATCTAGTACATTCCAATTTTGATGAACATTGTCATTCCCTCAATCTTGGCTTAGCGGCCATTGCCACGGCGAGTTCTATCACGTAATGGGATACTCTTTGAGGAAGTTGATGGCTTTCTTTTTGTAGGGTTTTCTATGAGCATTCATAGTATCAACATCATCTACTTCCAATGACAACATAACCCCAAAATCTATATCTTGCTTCGAGCTCACTTCATTCTCAATTTCTTCCTAACAAAATACAAGCAAACTAAGTTAAGACATCGATTCAAAGTACATGAGAGTAGTTGATTATAGTTCATAAGATTAGTGTATTATACCTGGTTGGAATACCCCACATGTGCGTCCGAAACCTTTGGATTTGTCGGGCATTCACCATATTTCTCAACATGGTGGGGCGGTCTTTCTCATCCGTTTTATTTGTCCTTTGCACATCGAACAATTGCAATATAACAGCTCTGTCAAAGTACAAGCGCAAAAAAAAAAAAAGTAACATCAAGATATAAAGTTAACTAATCATTGAAACATGTTTATGGTACATACATCATACGACATTCATTTCATGCACACCACCCGACCTCTAGGAAGACTAGGTCCACTTGGGTCTAATTGGACTATTTGTGGCAATTGTTGGGGTAACATTCTTGCATGAAATCGCCATGTAACTTTCTCAAAGCTTTACGTCTCACTTTACGTTCAAATTCCTTACGGCGTTAGTCCATGTTGTTTTCTAGTAAACAATAAAAATATTAATAAAAAACCATGTAATAATATAATAAATATAAATATCCATGTTTTTTCATGATTTTATCAAATGTTTATTCTTAAGATTGATTCATACAAGCGTTTATGATATTTAGAAAGCATTTGATTGAAGGGTGCTTTGAACTTAGATACATCTAGTCCTCTCCATTTGAAATGGAGTCGACCCGATTACCTTATATTCACGCAACCTTTCAAATCTTTTGTAATCTATGAAGATTGAAACTTACGTTACGAGGTGCATAAACCCGATACATTTAGTCTTCTCCATTCGGGATGGAACCGACCGATTACCTTGATCATGCATCCCTCAAGTTTTTAACATACTTTCAAGATTCAATCTTCTAATCTATTAGCATTTGGAGGTGTTTAACTCTAACACAAAAGATTAAAGCGAGATCTTACCTTATGAAGACCCGGCGCAAAAAATCGAAACAAGCGGTGAAAATAACAAGTAAATAACGGCGGCGGGTTCCCGCCATATTGGGCGTCGTTTATCGGCGTCTGTGTGACGTCGTTTAACGGCGTAAAGGCGGCGTCGATCACGACACCTAGGCATGCCACATCGACTTGGCGCCGTCGATGCCCCTCATATGCCCGCGTCGGATGATCATAGCGTCGTTTAACGGCGTCAAATGATCATAACGTCGTTAAGCGACCAAGCGTGATTGTTTAACATAAACGAAACAACATACAATACAAATAACACAAATAAATAAAAATACTGATTGTTCCCATTCATAAAATAAGCTTATACAGCGACAACACAAATAGATAAAAACTTATTGTTTCCATTCATAAAAAGCATACATTACTTATGTCCATCGAGGGCGTGGCAGGTTTGATGCAACCATTTGCATCATTATACGCACCATTAATGTCGTTTTCTCTTTGTTTGGCTCGGTGAGCCATTCTACCGGTCGTTCCCGCGCATGGAGCGCCCGGATGTTAGTGCAATCGAAGCTCCTTTTCACTCATCTTTGCCACGATGGTGAAGGGAGGGTTCTCGGCCCGGGGGGAAGCGGGGGGTTCTTTGGAGTTGTCTTCCCGCTGGAGGAGGAGGATTCTTGCTAGAAGGAACATATCTCAGCGAAGGTGGTCTTCAAGCTGCCGGACCATTATAGCAAGATAGGGAAGAACACTCAAAAATAAGAATAACGGCGACTCTTGATGGATCCACTTATAACGTGGATGTAGGGTTAGGAGTTAGGGTTAGGGTTTTATTTGGCAAAAAAAAAAAATCCTCTGTGTCCACGTCGTTTAGCGGCGTTTAAAGGGGCGTGTCTTGACGCGCCGAGAGCCGGCTTAGCACCCGGCACCATGCCTTTGCCAGCGAGGCGGAGGCCACATGCGTCGGCGTTGTGCGTCGTTCAACAATGGCACAGCTGGCGGCGTCTTGACCACCTTGCTGCGAAGCAACAGCTGCCCATTTCCACGCATGGCGGCGGCGTCGGCTCTGTGGCGTCGTTGAGCGGCGTTTAGGCGGCGTGTTTGACCGCCGAGCACTGCCGGCGCAGCGGCCCGGTACCCATGCCCGCGAGGCAAATCCGACTGCGTCAGCCACGATGACCCGTCGTTGAGCGGCGTCGAAGCGGCGTTATCGTCGTTGAAACGGCGATATCGTCGATCAACAGCGGCGATCCGTCGTTCATCGGCAACCGGCGTCGTTGGACGTCGGCGATCCCTTGTAGTGAAGAAGATACCTCGGCCTTGTCGCGGGATATGAAGGCCTCCCACATATTCTTCCACTTTGCTTTCTTGAAAGTCCAGCTAGTTTCTTGGTCAATTTGTTGCTTTCTTTGAAGCCTTAGGCGGTGAATGATTTTCTTTTGTTAGCATGTCGCGATATCTCTATTCTTTTGTCTCCAAATCCGCTTCTTTTCGGCTTGAAGCCCTTCCTTTCAACATCACAATTGCAATTGTTATTGCAATTGACCGTTCATTAAGGTAGACCATCATTATGAGCCGTTCACCACCAAAGACACCATTATTTTCATCAACCATTTCGTAATCAGAAGGTCTAGGGTTACGCCTAAGGTTAGAATTGGTTGCCTCATGAAGATTCGATTGTGCCCCATTGTGCCAAATTGGAGCAAACACTACTAAATTCAGCAGTTAGTCTTCGTAATGGTGAAGATTGGAGAACAAGTCACTAAAATTCAATGCTGAACCGGTTCTAGCAATAGACTCAGAGAAAGATCGTGTCCAATCCATTGCTCTCCACTGTCTTGTAATCAAACCTAAGCTCAAAAGAATATGGCCATTCATCCCAAAATTTCCCGCTGAATGCAACTGAAGCCCCTTGGATTGATGACATGGCTGCAAAAATTTCCAATCCAGGAGCTCCAGGCCGCTCTAGATCATTCTTGCTTTTGCTTTCCCGCTGCAAGGTGATGGGCGAAAAAACAATGAAGGGTGGTGAAGGGTAACGGGTGATGGTCATGAAAGTCTCTAGCACATATTCAACACGTATATCCAGGACGTGCTAAATTGCTAGGGTCTAGCATTTTTGGACCCTTGCTTGAAGAGGCCGAACATATTCTGGAGCTCAAAAGACCAACTTTTCCTTCTTTGGGATTGCTTCCATTATCGTTATAGCATCGACATCACGAAGATTCTCGAAAGAATTCTAAAAGCTCCAGTTATATCTTTGATGTCTTGATTGCTGAGATCCATCCTTCACAATATATTGTGGTCTCAAAACGACATAATAGAGGTATGTTTTAAGAGGATTTTAGTAGCAGACAGTGTACAGTAGATTCATATTTGGCCCTATTTCGGAAAAAACATGCTTAGCTCTGCACCTCGATCTTTACCTTTGTTAATCGTTCTTGAATCAGATTATCCTCTATTTTTTCCTGTTGCACCCAGCAGATATCATTAAAAATGTCCTTGTAAGTGTCTATTAGACACTTCGTATCACTGATAATTGCAATAGCCTTAAACTGTTGGTAGAAAATGTGGTTTATGCCAATCATACTCCACTTGCTTTAAAGTATTTGCGCTCTTGCTTTAAAATGTTATTTTATTTCAAACATGGAATGTTATTTTATTTCTTTGAGCTTGGTTTCAAGGAAGTTCTCAAGCATTTGATTCACAGATCTCAATAGCAGTAATTATTACCTCAAGTAGACTCCACAAAATGCTTTAAAGCTCATATGTTATTTGTTCTCTGCTTTCCTTATGCAGGTCAAACTTATGTAAGAAATAGAGGCCCTAGATGCGACCACAAGAATCAAACATATTCATCTCCAGACTCCTATTTGTGGCTTTGTCATTATTCAAGATTGCTCTGCTTATGCTTCAGAATTGCTCTGTAAGTGCCTATCACATTATTTGAGCCATTGATACTGCCTTGGGCAAGCAAAAATGTTTTGATTTCTTTTGCTCGAAGATTCAAACTTATCCTTATAAGTGTGATGGGATTTGAGGAGTTTCATTTGCATTTGATGTGTGGTCTAAATGAGGGTTCTTTGTTTCATGCAAACCATTTTATGTCGCTTTATTTCGTCATTATAGATTGTAGGATTTAACTTGGCTCTCTTTTCTTCCTCAAATAGGATCAAGTTCTCACATTGAGATTTGACTAATAAAAGCATCCTTGCAGCATATCTAAGACAGCCATGGGTGTTTCGGAAGATGAGTCTGGCCAGATAGTTTTAAGCAAGCTATGCTATGTGGCCATATTTATCTTCAAAAGCGATCAGCATATGCTGCTCGAACTCGACAACTCAATCTTCAACAACTCACTTCTGTCCCTCTTCTTATTTTTGGGTCATGAAAATTGTGTTCTGCTAAGTCAAGGGCACGATGTAGGTACACCTTTTAAACTATATTGTATACATTTAACTCTTTTTATCTGGTCTGGCTTCTATAACAATACCTCTCTTATGTTCATAGCTTCTTCTGTTTGTCAGGTTCTAACCATAGCTGCTCTCATTGAGACAATGGAGGAACCCAACATGGACAACTTTTATCTTGGCA
Source organism: Isoetes taiwanensis (assembly GCA_021234155.1). Taxonomy (NCBI): domain Eukaryota; kingdom Viridiplantae; phylum Streptophyta; class Lycopodiopsida; order Isoetales; family Isoetaceae; genus Isoetes; species Isoetes taiwanensis. The sequence goes on along the minus strand of JAJEKV010000044.1, from coordinate 1,836,289 downwards.
ACCAAAACAATCTAGGTATTCTTTCCCATGTTCATTTGATGTTATTGCCAATGTTTTGCTTCCAGCACTATGTTACAATTATATATACTGAAGAAGACTGGTGAACATATGCTCTAGGTAAATTTTGATTGTTTATTATAGTTCTACTCACGAATTGCCCAATTCAGAACCATTTCATGTACAAGATGTATAAAACACCAACTCCTTGCAGATTTGCTTGCAACGATGCAAATTTTCTCTTTGCTGCGTTATTTCTTACATATATGCTGGTACGTGTTTCTGATCCTCAGCATAAAGCACATAGATATTAAGTGCGTACTCAACCATGTGTAAGCTATTCTTTCTGCAGAAATCAAACTGGGATTTTGTGTATCGATATTATGTTGTGTTTAGTGTCTTCTATATTTGTTAAATCCTATGAAGCTATATAAATGGACATTTGCAGGCAAACATTTGCTTAATATGTTTGTGCAACTCCTTCAAATCTAAAGGATTAAATAGTTGCTATATCCTTACTGAGAACTGATATAGTATATTGTGAATCAGGCAATGACAGTTACATGATGTTGTTATCAAGCAAAGGGTCTCTTCTAACCAGAGATGGCCACAAGCAACTGCACGAAAAGATTATATCCATAGTAATATCGATGGAATTGTCACATGCAGCCTACCTTTACCTTGAGCATTATTAAAAGCGCACACTAGGGTAAAGAACGTCAAATCACACTATATTTTAGATTCCATCTACTTCCAGAGCAGGTCAAGTGACATCAAAATGACCGACTGGAATGCATATTAATGATTATAAAACCCCTTCATGAAGTGGATTTGCTATACATGGTTCTTTTAACTCTTCATTTTTGTAGGCATATTTGTGTAGGTTGATGTCAATTCTTGATATATTCTTTGAATTTATATACAGAGATTGCGCTGTTATTGGTGCATCTATCTGAACAAAAGCAGTTGTAGGCATAAAAGGCACCTAAGCCTGTGGAAAAAATGAAGGGCTCTGCCAACGAAAGGAAAACACCTGTAAAAAACTTTAAATGCTACTTTTGGTGTATGCTTTATATGCCATGTTGTTTGAATCTTATGCCAAGTGCTTTTTACAGACCAGGCTATTCTTCCCTAGACATGCAATAGTTGACATGTGTCAATTGATAAATGTATCAATTGATAAATTGAAATACACTACCATTAGCTGCCAGTTGGGACAATTCAATACACCCAACATCAAGATTTATCTTATATGTATTGTTATATTTGTCGGCAACTTTATTATTGTACTTATGATCGACATTGTGCAACACATCATGCAACCTTGCATGGTAGTTCGATACAACAGAAATCATCTTCTAAAGTCATTAAAAGTGTATTATTGTGATTATATATTTTTAGATTTTAGAGGAAGGGAATTGACACTCAACTCATAAATGCACCCCAAGTAGCATATCATTATAGACCCCTATTATATAGCTGCCAGCAAATCTTTAATATGCCATCGAGGTGGTGACACATCTCAGACCATTAGCTTTATGTTCTCATATTTGCAGTTGGAAAAATATTTGCAGAGCTTTTCATTTCAAATTCAATTGAGTAATGCCTACTAAACTTTTTATAGCATCATCGAATAAATTGTTCTCTGCTAAATGCAAAACATTTCGTGAAATTTCAATGCTCTACGTATACAGCTTAATAAAGTAAGTGATGGCAAAGAATATCAAGAGGGAGCATCAGATCAAGTGAATCTAGACGCACTAGTTGAAGACGAAGTGGACGTAGTTGGCTTGAAAGGACATAGTCATGTTAGAAAGGATGATATAAAGTATGATCTCGTGTTGATATAATGAATGATTCAATTAAAGCAATACATGTGATACTATAGCTAACATTATTGTAACGCTCATGTTGCCATTATGAATGTTATAATTATAACAATAGATGTGATTCTATAGCTGACATTATTATAGCACTATAACGACGAAATGCATGATATTATAGCTGCAACTATAGATGATGCTACAAGTGATAATATTATACCATTACAATGCTATAAAATATGATACTATCTGTTAGTGGTGATGCTACAAGTGATGATATAGGTGGCTTATTTCATCAACACCTCTGAATCATTTATTGTATCAAAATTTAAAAAATTTGAAAGTGCAATTTTAGGCAAATAAATGATGAAACTGGTGACTTAGATTGCTTATTCTCTTGTAGTGCGTCCCCTGCTGCAACCATGACCTTAAAGCTGTGGCCTTCGTGCCCTTTCAAAAGAAAAAGGGCTTCCATTCTTAACCCTTGGATCCTACAAAATATCCACTGTAGATTTTATTTTAATAACCATTCCAATTTCAATATTACAATTAACTAGTGGGCATTGCCGGGTCTAGTAACAATTTGAAAGGTGATTGTTTAATACCATGAAAAAGTTTTAAAGCATGAAAATTTGCATCACGGAAATAGTAGGAGGAAGAAGCGAACCTGAAATTTGCTTTACATCCATATGTATTTCATACAACAATTTGGGTATTTCATTTGCGGATATTGGTGTCGCATGGGCTTAGCAAGAATCTTCTATGTTGAGGGGTAGGGTTGCAGAACATAAATGTCCAATATCATCATAAGAAGTTCTATATTAGAGATATTGGTGTAGAATGTAAAAAATAGTTAAAGAAATGATTTAAAGCTAATGACAATGGCAAAATAATTATAAGCTTACCTTCTCAACATTTTTGAGTTTGAAGATTGGCTCCCTTGCCTACAAAATCTCTTGCACTAAACTAAGCAAATAGCGAAGGTACTTGTTAAACAACATTTATAATGTCAATATCATATACAAATAAAAGCGCATACCTGTTTACCAAAGGTCTCTTGGTCTTCAATCCACTTTTGGAACCCACCTGCCTTCTTTATATTATCAAGTTCGATGTCCGTCGGATAGCCACAATAGTGCGTGAACTGAATAGACATCTAAAGCTAATAAGAACTAATAAAAAATATGAACGTTCTAAATGCCAAATAAAGGGAACTTACAAATTGGGTTTTGATATAGTCATCTTCACCAGATCCTATTTGCTTCAATTCTCTTGCGGCCGCAGCTCGAATATTCCGTTCATACACCTTCTTAGTGTCTTCAACAAATAAATCCCATGCATCTTGACTTACCTCATCAAGCTTAGTCATGCTGGGATATGACGTTTTCCTTCGTTTCAACGAATAGAAGGAAAGGAGGTTCTAAAATCTGGAAGTAGCGGTTAGCGATTACTTGGTTAGTTAGTTAGTTCTTTCCCTCGTTTCCCTATTTATGTGCTTTCTCGTCCTGTTCTCTCTCATCAGCTCTCTTGGTGCATCTCCTTTCCTCTTCTTCCTTCTCCCTACGGTTCACTTCGGTAGACCCTTGGTCACTTCGGCAAATCCTTGGTCGTTTCTATTCTCTTTATTTTCTCTTGCTCACGGCGTTTCGAGCATCAATTTTCCTTGCCCTCAAATCGCTTCCTTTGGGATCTTTATTCCCTTGCTCTTGCATCATTTTCTCTTGCATCGTTCTTAATAGTTTTCTTGCGGGAGAATGAAGGGTTCTCACGGGCTTGTTTTGTTATGTAGCGGTTATCGAGGCCCACGGAGGCGTCCAATAAAGGAGGCCCTAGAGCCTCGGCTTGTCACCATCCCAGTCGTCTAGGTAAAGGATCGAGATCTGCAGGGATGCAAATTTGTGAAGCCGAGAACATACAAGGCAAGGCATCTTTGGTTGTAGAAGAGGCGGGATGTCACTAGATCGAATCAAAGAGCCGTCCATGGATTGATGGAGGCAAGAGGGCTTCTTGGATCGTTATCTAACTCCTGTATTCTAAGTAGCAAAGGCAAAGATTGCTATGGACTCCCATGTTTCTAAATAGCTAAGGCTTATATTCTTTGTGCAAGCTTTAGTTGCCCTTTCAATATGGTTTGATTGCCATGCTCGGGGCCAAGATATTGTTAAATTCAGCCCTTGGGAATGGTCGAAACAATTACATTGAATGGAACAAGTCTTAAGTATCCCCTTTCAGATCCACGAGAAAATATGGAAAAAGGCGATATCATGAGCGGTGAGTACTAAGTAGTTATAGACAACAAGATCTTGGCAATGAAGCCATCATACTCATCAAATGTAGCATCTTAGTTTTAAGCGGATGAAGTATGTGCATGCCAATATCATACTTGCTCTCGAACATGATATCATTGTGCAAATCGCGGTTGTTTGTGGTTATGCCAAATGCGATGGTGTGTACAATTCATGGCATGTTTTTACCCCAATCTGAGACATGGGTTTTCATTTCATGGGAACGGTTGTGTACGCACAATGTGGGGACTTTCACGAAGTTGGAGATGCTGATATTTTGATGTATGTAGTAGTCTAGTATTTTGAAGCCATTTCCCTATGAGAGCCACAGAAAGTTTCATATTGGGTGTTCTAGCGGCATTAAGTCCAATTGTCAAGAATTTGGTCTGTAGAAGTATTTTATTGAGTCTGGTTGCATTTGAGAAGCCCCGATCCTGTTAGAGCATCTGCATTACCTCCCTTGAATGCTCAATGAATTCTAACTGAGCATCATGGATTAAGGGATTAAAAATGTCATGATAAGAGGATATGACGTACAAATGGCAACAATATATGGACTTATGTGGAAGTTGAGCTTGGAGTAAAAGCACCCGGGAATGATGTAGCCGAGTTCTCATGAACACGGGCTCAACAAATTTTGAAATTGGCCCTTTCTTCTATTTTTCCATCTAATATGTTGTTACGCTATATTTGGGATTTCATTTTTTTTTGGATTTCGGTGGCGTAGTGCGAACCAAAATTTAGGCCGATCAATTTCTCTATTTGAAGCTTCTAGAGTTGCATCTGAAACAAAGAGCCGGTCGCCCATTGCGTGCACTTATTATTTGGTGACGGGATGTCTATATCGGGTTGAGAATACGAGGCCAGCAATGCAATTGGGATGTTTTCGCTTTTATCTCAACAAGCCGATGCGGCAATTCTTTTACACCACAAACTTGGTCTTAGCGGATCGAGTGTGTTTGAAGCCGAGTTCCTATCTACGTGTGGCAAACTCTAACGCACATCGTCGGACCAGCCTTCTCTAGATTTCTCTGGTGTGAACAAGTTTGACAGTATTGTCCTCTGCAGTTATTTGAAAAAGATTGTTGCTTAAGAACATTCTGAAGAAAGTAGGACGTATCAATGTTAGGACGCTGCTCACCATTCTGCACTGGGCAAGGAGATATGATGGGGCCTATGCTATTCCAGAAAAGCCATCTTCTGCCTTATTTTCTTACATAATAAGTTTGATTACCTTATATTGCTAATAAGTTTCTAAAAATTTTGGAATCTTCTTGTTGTTAAATTGGGGTTGCTATATCTTCCTATGAGTTTATTCTTTAACTTCTTTTGTGTGTAGTGTATGTGTTCAAATTTTCAGAGCTTGGTGAAGCTCAGACAACTGTCTTTTGTTGTTTTGAATGTCATTTGTTTTGCGTTGCATTGACTTTAGCTTTACTATGTATTGTCTTTGAGTTCTTCAAATTTGTTCTATGCTAGCAATCATATTTGGAGCTTGAGCTCTGGTTTTATTTTGGTGATGATTCAAAGGCGGGGTGATCTTTTGTATCCAATGAATAGACTTGATAGTCAAATTGGTATTTTCAAAAGGTGAAAGATGCTAAAAGATCCTACTCTTCAAACCAAAAGATATTGTTAGAAGCAGTTAGTCAATCATGGTCCTCATACTAAGATACTAAGAGTAAGGCTGCAATCTTAGTGGTCTCTTTGTAGGTAGGACAGGCATGCATTCGGCATTTGAGTAAATCCAAGTAAAATATATTTTTGGTTCAACACATATTGAGCAGTTTCTGGATTCTTGCACCGATTTGCAATGAATTATGGTTCTCGGTGCCCACTTGACAAGTTAATGTGTTGAAGATTTGAATTGAAGTATATGCACCACCACAATCTCTTCGATGGAATAATGGAACGGCCTATACCTATTTCCAAAAACATAAAGCTTTCTATGACTACGCCATTTGCCATTTCTTCAAATATAGGATGTCATAAACACACAATTTCCTTTGGTTGAGAAAATCACAAACTTATTTTTAGACTTCCCTTGACCTTGGTAGTATACAACAATAGAAAATGCAAGGCGAGCTTTATAAGGCTTCCAAGTGGCTTTGCTATTAGGTCTCTATGAACTGATTTGGATCTTGATTTGAATCTTCGGTCATGGTTGGTGGTAGTCTAGACTTGAATAGATCTATGAGTTGGATACGTCTAGTTAACAATTTTACTTGTTGCAATTGTTTTCACTCAACCATCCCTTGTGTTTACGTCTATTTGAGCTTTTAGGATGTGATGTGGTAAGTCGGCTCTCCGCAATTCAGATTTAGCTAGTTAATTGCTTAGTTTTCACATTTATAGATAATCACTCAAGTTTTATGGAGATCTTTGGTGGAAGATATTCTAATCTTGATGGCAATGCATTAGTATATGTTCAAAATGAGTGAAGACCTCATGTTGGAAGCACATATCTTGATCTATTGTTCATCTACATTTTCACGCTATCATGTTGGAAGCATTTATCTTGGTCATGTGTTCATGTTCGCTAAGAGTCCGTTTCCTTTGGGATTGTTGGGAATTAGGTGGCCTTCTATGGTACTTCATACCACATATACTTTATCATAACTAATTAACGTTTATCATATAACCCTTAACTAAGGTTACTAACCCATAACTAAGGTGTTACTATTATAATTATTTTTCTATTCTATGTTTTTATGACTAAGGTGTTATTTTCTTAACCCATAACTAAGGTTACCATGTTAAGCCTCCTTGGACTCAGAGGTTTTCTTAAAGTTGCTAGACGAAGCAATAGTTGCTTACCACCTTAACTTTGGGGTTGCTCGACCAAAGTCTGCGCTATCATATAGATTTGGATGCCCTTTCTTATAACGCTGCTTTTTCCTTTCCCCATGGTTGGTGCACTATAGAAATTGTTTCAGATCTGGAATGTGGATAATATGTGATCTTCTGAAACAGATGTTACGTCACTCACAAACTAGGCTTCTTACATTTTATGTGTGCAGCCACTGTCTGTTTGCCCTGCTCAATGGAGTTTATATTACTTACGCCTCTTCTTGACATTCTTGTCCATGTCCCGTAGTATTTCTAGAAATGACGTTTTCCTTCGTTTCAACGAATAGAAGGAAAAGCGAGGTTCTAAAATACGGAGGTCGCATAGCTTAGCGCTTAGTTAGTTAGTTCTTTCCCTCGTTTCCCTATTTATGTGCTTTCTCGTCCTGTTTTCTCTCATAAGCTCTCTTGGTGCATCTCCTTTCCTCTTCTTCCTTCTCCCCTACTGGTTTGGCCCACCCCCACCCTTCCCTAAATGTATAACTTGTTGATAAACTAACATCGGGTTGGCGCCCTAGTGCCTGATGGAGGCCGAGTGCTTGGTTTGAGGCTGAGTGCCTGGTTGGGGCCTTTGTGCCTGGTTGACGCCGGTGTGCCTAGTGGAAGGCTTGGTGCCTAGTTGGAAGCCTTGGTGGCTGGATGGCCTTGGTGGCCTTTGGTTTGTCTTTTTTAGTGTATGCAAGGTTTAGCGTGGCTGTTTGGAGGAGGGCTTTGGATTCGGAGCACAAGATGAAGATCAATGGAGAAGACAATTCAAACATGTTTCGTCTTTGGCAATTTCTTTGCTGTAATGTATTTTCACCCAATAAGGACAAGATCTATTATGTTTTTGGACCTAGCATCGGTTAGTGACCCCATTATTGTCAGGGTTTTTCCTCGAAAACCCGAAAGGGCGGTTTTTTAATCCCGGCCATAATGGTTTCACTAGCTTGCTATCTGTATGTACTTGTTTTTGGTTATCAAGGAGATGCCCATGAGAGCATTCTTGTCAGCATTCTTGTCCATGTCCCGTAGTATTTCTAAAACTTCTCTTACTTCGTTTCTCAAATAAGTTCTATAAATTCAAACTTTTTCTATTTAGTTCTTAAATTAAGGAAATCAAATTCACAAACTATAAAGAAAATTATAATTTCAAACTTTTTTTTCTTAGTTCTTGAATTGTCCACAAATTATAAATGAGAATGAGAATGAGAATGATTTTTTATCGTCCACTGAGGCCAATCGGCCTATGGGACCCATAAGGAGCGCAGCAAACTTATTACTGTCCGGGTTAAAAAACCCCCGCCCCGAAGGGTTTTCGAGGGAAAAACCGTGGCAGTAATAAGAATGCTGTCAAACTGTACAAGTATACATCAATGTATATATACATGTCAAGTGTGTGCCGAGACATAGCTGATCTCGCATGTCCATAACCTCTCAAGGTATGATCCCAAAGACCGCGACGGATGCCGTGCTCAATGTCACATGTAACGGCTGGCGTGCCCGACCAACTCAAAGATAGCGTCCGGAATTTGATCATATGTTGGGGCAACTTTGAAGGGTATGAGATTCATCCTCAATGACTCCCATTTGACAAAGATTGACGGAGTTTTGTCACCCGCGTGGCTCCCCAATCCATCCGCCTGCCTTAATTTGAAGATGATGCCCCCAGGCGAATGGAGGGGCAATGAGTGTGCCTTTTCATGGGCAAGTGGGTACGCAGTAGCAGCATTGTGGGCCTCGTCCAATGTGGGATTTATGTGGCGCCGGTAGTGTCTTTGTCTTGACATGTTCAAGGGCATTGGCATCCAAAGCTTGCTGAGGAAGCAAGCATCAAGATATTGCCTCAAGCTATGGCGATCGTCTCTATTTACACATGTATGCACCTGTGCTCCCGCACATTCCATCTAGCCAACCATTGAGCTCTTTTTCCCCAGCCAGACTTTTGAGGCGCCTGCCCCATTGCCATGATATAAGCTAGTTTAGGAAGACGGCATCGCCCATATTGACCACCTTCTAAAATAGACAATGTGGCGATCAAGGGCTACCTCACCAAGAGGCAAGAATTATGTCTCCTACAAGAGAATTTGATATGGGACTGTGGACTTCACCCCTAGTGCTTGCGTTTAAAGAAGGCTTTTGGACTTGCTCCAAGTCATTCCAAGTAGCAAGTGATACTATTAAGGCCCCATACTTCCACCCCATATAAAAGGACAGCTCCACTAAGACCTTGAATAGGTGTCATGGGCCCAATCATACAACTCCGCTTCTATGACTATTGTTTTGCATTGCATATAGTGCCTTCCACTGCCCGTCACTCGTAGATGTATGGATGTACTCCCAAATATTTGTATGTGGATGCAACCACATTCTGGCCTCGGTAACTAAAGGAGGGGACCCTCGGCTGACATGAAGATGATATGAAAACCACCTTAGTCTTGGCCAGGTTGGCGTGCATATCGATTAAGCCATGCGATCGTGTCCAGGGCATCGAGATGTCGTTGCATGTGTGTAAGTTAGAGGTCCATATCATCGGCATATATTAACCGTTCGATGATCCGATAGAGAAGGTGAGCTCCATCGCCCCATTATCGCCAACCCGACTCTCCAATTGATCAATGTAAAGCCCAAACAATGTTGGGGAGAGGGCATCCCCTGGAGGAACCCCGCAGACTACTATCAAATGGTTGGCTTGTCTGCTGCAACCAACCCGAACATCTTTCATATAGCCTGTACATTGCATTCTGCAAATCTACAGGAACCCCAGCTGTATTGGTTCCATTTCCGAGCGAGCCTTTTTAATACATGCCGTCTAGAAAAACCAACGCCAAAGTGCTCCTTTAATTGAGCAATTACACGATCCTTATGGCTACGCTTCACATTTGGCCATTTTTTATGGAGATCGTGGCAATGGTACTTCATTTGCCACATTCATAAACTTTCTACCTTCCTTTATTTGACCACCTCCAAAAACACAAGTCTGGAAAAATAGCAAGTAATCGAATAGTTAAGTCAATACACAAGATGTGAAAGCAAGATGCTTATTTTATACTCATATGCTGAACTTCTTTGGCTTGGGTCAGAATGTACAAACATAAGATATTATCATTTCCTATACATGCTTCTATCATGCTTCCTTTACATTGTTGTCAGCAGTATACCGCTTGTCATAAACCTATTACAAATAACCTACCTTTTGCATGTTAGTTAAAAATAACTTAAGAGGAAGGAAAAGTTCAAAGATGTTACCTATTCTAAAGGCATATTTTCAACAGCATTTATAGCATGCCCGAAATGCTTCATGATGAGTTAGGATCACATATATTTTCAAAGAAAGTATATTTTTTCCAAAATTTGAATGGATTGTTTCACATGTTACAGGCTTAGAAGCACAGGATGGCAAGGCCCAAGCAAAGGTTAGAGATCGGAAGAAAGAAATTACAACAAGCTAACATTCAAGAGAACCTTGTATCTCGGGTTGAGCAAGCCTACTAAGAAACAGAAACTGGCTTATATATGTATCTATATATAGGAAAAAATGTCCACAATAGTACACTAGTAATGGGTGCCCGGCGTTGCCGGGCATAAATACAATTTGTAATAAACTCTAGAAATAGTGGTAAAAATTAGAAATGCACCCTTTGATGAGAGAAATGAAGTGCAGATAATAGAGGTTCATCAGCAAATGTAGGTATATGGATCAATAAAATGTCATAGAGATTGCTATGTTGATGTATGTAGATTATGGTTTTTATGGTAATAATGCGTTAGGTGGAAATGGTTTCTCCATGAGGTGGAAAATGGTTTATATCTATTACACATTGTCATCCAAGGCTAGTGGATGACTTCCTTTTCAACGTACCGGGAAGTTGGCATCCACATTTCACATATGATTTAAGTTATTGCCAAAGCTTCACATATATGGTTCAAGTTACTGCCAAAGATTCACATGCAAGCACCTGATACAACTATTGTGTGTTCTGTAGGCCAGTGTCGCAATGAGCTTAATGTGGTGTGCAAGTTACCTAACAATATTAGGATTAATAAGATGTTTTATTAGTCAACGTTGGAAGCATTCATTGCAACATGGTATTTATGGAACCTTTGAAGTTTGGAGATCTTAAAGGACCTTTGAAGTTTGGAAATGATCCTTCATTTGGTCTACACATTTGGGAAATAGATCCACAACATTGCAGACAGTTCTAAGATAGCCTTATATTTAGACGACGTCTGTGTCTCACCTGACATTGCCTCTCCTCTGTCTTATGACCTGTCTGTTAATTCTAACTTTGAGAACTTTTAACACAACCCAATACGACGTTTCACCCGAATTCTGACATTGCGTCTGTCTTATGACTTGTCTGTTAATTCTAGCTTTTAGAACTGTTAACATAACTCAATAGAAAGAAACCTATATATGCCATGAATGCTCTGTGAGTTTTCAACTAAACATATAAACCACAAATAATGCAATAGTTGGCCATTTACAACATCAAGTAGATACTGGGCAATATGCCAAAATACTTGCACATCATTCCATGTATAAACATTTACATGACAAACTGTTGAATGCAGCAGTTGGTCCTTCAACAACATCAAGTAAATGCTTGGCAGTATGCTGAAATACTTGCACAACATTCCATGCACAATAAGACGTTTGGCTCTGTGATTTTTCAATTACATATTTTCATCAGATAAACAATTGAAGCAATAATTTTCCTACAACATCAAGTAGATGCTGCACACACTTGGCTTTACGATTTTTCAACTACACATTTACATCGTATAAACAGTTGAAGCAATAATTCGCCGTTCCACAACATCAAGTAGATGCTAGGCAATATGGTAAAATACTTGCACATCGTTCCATGCAGGATTACACATTTGGCTCTGTGATTCTTCAACCAAAGATTTCCATCACATAAACAGTTGAAATGCAATAGTCTGCCATTCCATAACATCAAGTAGATGTCGGGTCTACCACAACATCAAGTTGATGTCGGGCGATACCACAACATCACGCAAATATTCTGCAAAACATGTCGAGCAATCTGTAGCTAAAAAAGATGCTTATAAATAACGAACAAAAGTGCAAGATCAGGAGGATAACGAACCAAAATGTAGGTGAACAACTTGCTCGTTAGATTTGTAAAGATCAGGAGGAATACAAACTGGAAAAGAATACATGGAACCACACCTGAATACTCCCAATGCAATAGAAGTTGTTTGGCACAAACTGTGTCAATTTCCTATTAAGCGATGCATCCTTATGTAAGATCCATATCCTATCTGGCCATGTTGCCTCCCTGCTATCTTAAGTTCAACCAATCAACCTTAAGTTCTCCAACCAATCAGACAGAATATGAAGCTAGTACGTTCCCTTCATGCCTTGAAGCTAATATGTGTGGCCTTGCTTGGCAAAGATTTCGCTTGGCCTAATAGAAAATATAAGCAAGCTTCAGCCATGATAAAGAAAACATATTCTACATGGGTACAGAAATGTAGGTGCTTGTTTGGTGTTTTGATCTAGTGCAATTTGGTCACATGCACGTCAAAGATCTGGCACCTACACTAAAAAGCGTAGTAACCTGCATCAGACATACCCAGAAAGAAATACCAACAAAGATGATGTCAGCCAGGAGTGCAAGAATATTTTCCTAACAACTCTTATTTTCATGTCTGTTAGGTTGTTCTAGCAAGAACACCTACCATTTATTAGCAACAAAAGAAGACCCTCGCTGCAGCTGGAGAAGACCTTCGTTGCACCTACCATTTATTAGCAACAAAAGAAGACCTTCGCTGCAACTAAAAAAGAGGCACTTATCATCTGAAGGAAATGCCAATGGCATGCACTTCATCTACATGACGATGATGTAAATAACAAATAGAAAGTCACGCATTACATACTGCCGTTTCCAGTCTGGCTGTCCTGGTCCTGTGTGTCAAATGAAAAATGTTAAATTCAAATGTGCAGTTTTATTGTTTCCCTACCTCCCATGCAACTCAAGACATGGTATCTTGCTTCTTGTGTCAGTCTGACCAGAACGCATCTTACAAAGTCATTTAAAGTCCTTACAACATCTCTAAAGCTAGCATAAACTTTCTGACAATGACATTGCACTTGGGCAGCATATACCTCGACATACTTCTGCATAAATGGGAAGGACAACATCTTAGGGTTGATCGGAAATGAAAATGAATGGACTTTAAACTTGAGAAGAAACATGCTATGCAGCAATACAAAACGCATTTCAAACAATTCTTGAAGCATCTATGAAGCTACCCCAATTCCATTTAAGTAATGAATAGTATATGCACAATGTTTGAAGATTTCACCTGCCTCTTTTCATTAACTTGTATGTGCCTCATCTCTGTAATAAGTTGTACGTGCCTCATCTCTTTTCATTAACTTGTATGTGCCTCATCTCTGTAATAAGTTGTACGTGCCTCATCTCTGTCAGAACTCCATCTAAGAGCAAAAGATAGCTGTAAGTAAAGGTGTAGATGCAGCAGACAGAAAACCAACTTTTAAAAAGTATTCCAAATCGTTGTCAAACTGCTTTGAATATGCAGGCATGGCCACAATAGTAGGGTTGCAGCAGGGCAGCCGATCAGGCATTGGACAGGAGCAGCCAATTCAGGTTTTGGTAGGTGGAGGCAAAAGCTTCAGAGCCTTGGAAGGAAACCAGCAGGAAGAGCAAGTAAATTTGAGTTTGAGCAAGTTTGAGTAATGCAGTTTTTAGTGCTTAGAAGACCCAACTCTCAACAACTCTGCCTTTGTAGCTTATCCTTAGTTAACATGGATCAAATGAACATTCCATATAATAGATTGCAATACCCCAAAATCAACCAGGCAACAAATATGCAATGCGTACACAATATTTGAAAATTTCACCTGCCTCTTTTCATTAACTTGTATGTGCCTCATCTCCATCATAAGTTGTATCTGCCTCATCTCTGTCAGAACTCCATCTAAGAGCAAAAGATAGCTGTAAGTAAAGGTGTAGATGCAGCAGACAGAAAACCAACTTTTAAAAAGTATTCCAAATCGTTGTCAAACTGCTTTGAATATGCAGGCATGGCCACAATAGTAGGGTTGCAAATCCATATGAACTTAACTTGTTCCTTCAACTGGATCTGCATGAATCCACCTGCGCAACATCCAAATGGGTAACTTAAATTGAAGAGATTCAAACATTAGGAGATGCATTTAGATATATCAAGGACTTCCCTTAAACAAATCAAACCTTGATCTGTCCTACATCTATCAAATGTCTATGAGACCTTTCAATAGGAAAACAAAAATATTCTCTTTGGCATCAGGTTCTTTATAGCGTTATGATTGCAAAGCTAAACATCCAATATTTTCAAGACAAACTTCCAGTGTTACATGGTATACTTAAGAGGTATAAGCAATTCACCTGGTTGCCATGTCAGTTCTTCACAAAGCATGGCACAAACAATGAGTCATGAGACCACCTATTCAAAACATCTGCAAATTGATAGGAGAGTGCTATACACAGAATCAATAACTATTCAAATGCATGACATGTGAAAGGGCATTCATACATGCTAAATTGCTTGCCTTTGTAGCTTATCCTTAATTAACATGGATCAAATGAACATTTTATATAATAGATTGCAATATCTCAAAATCAACCAGGCAGCAAATATGCATGCATACACAATATTTGAAGATTTCACCTGCTTCTTTTCATTAACTTGTATGTGCCTCATCTCCATCATAAGTTGTATGTGCCTCATCTCTGTCAGAACTCCATCTAAGAGGATTCAAGCAACCAAAACATCTCAGTAAACAAAGGAACACTATCAAACAGTTAGATTCACGGACTTTAAATTATTGGGCATCCACTAAAGAATAAGAACTGGAGAGCATGTAACCCAGCCAGGACAAAAAGACCCCAACCTCTGGATGCAACCAAGGACCATATAGTTTCCGTCTCGAACAACCTGCAGCTCAAACACCGTATATTTTCTCACACCGGATCGCCATCATCAGAAGCAAGCTTGCTTCAGTGCAAAATTAAAGCAGAACCGTGGCTCTCATGCCGTGTTTAATGCTAGAGAAGATGGGGGACGGATCGCCGAGGGCCTCCAACTTTTGGATTTCGGAGTCACGGTAATGGCCTCCCTGCGATAAACTATCTATATTCGATATCTATCTCAAACCTAGAAATCATACCAAAGTTTTTTTTCCCGATTTTTGGAAATTCGGAAATATTTTCCGGCAGCCAAAATATTAAAAACCTTAGAAAAACCAACCCAGAAAAAAATCCAAAAAGTTTTCGGAACCCCGGAAAAACCGAATTTAAACAATAGGATATTGCCTGCTTGTGTATATGTTACCAAGGATGGAAATGAGTAATAAATCTAGTTATGCACATCAAGTAGCTGTGGCATATTTCTGGCATATTTCTAGTTATGCCCTGGGCTGGGGAGCAACATACCTCGTTTTCCTGGCAATGAGTGAATTGCTAACCATAGTGAAAATTCATGAACTCCAAACGTTCAACCCAAACGTCCGCATGCCAGGAAGATAATTGCACAAAGAAACACGTTGGACCATTTACAAGTTCAAAGAACCAAAGAAGGAAGGAAGGAAGATGGATGATGCATGATGCATGATTAGGATTGCAAGGTGCTGGACAACAGACAGCTCAAATATGATATGGCATTTAAGAAAAAACTATGCCAGCTTGTGAGAGCTCATTTATTGCAGAGAAAGGGCAGTATGATCACACAGAGAGGACATGACCTTACTCCAAATGCCTAAGTGAACAGTCCAGCATGGAGAAAATCAATTTTTGCTTGTTCGTTAGCCAAGACACCATAATCTTAGCTTACATAGGTTTTTTCTTCTTTTCATTCCCACCAAAATTACCTGCAATAATAGCTGATGGCTCCCTAAATCTGTCAATTGATATCATACTTCAAGGAGATGTCTCCACTAGGGCACTAAAAGGTACCCAAAACAATTTGGATTAGAAAGGCTAAGAGCGAAATTCAAAGCAAGCATTGGGGCCTCCATTATTTTTGCACAAAAAGAAGAGCACTTTGGCATGTTCCTGAATATTGAGATCCATATGATGAGTCGTCATATATCAACCAGCTAGTTTGTTGTAGAGGCAAAAGTGACTTGGTCGTTGTTCCGCATGTGCGCATTTGGCGACTTGGTCGCTGCCCTGCATATATTGTATACCAAAGACCGCTTGATATAAGCCTGCAGGACGCGTTTCACATTTTGGCCCGGAAGATCCATCTGAGGATGTGAGATTACTTACAAGTCTCATGCCTAGTGTGAGACTTTATTAGGAGGATATATAATGTTTTGGAGATGCTGCATTTATTTACCGGTGGACAATATTCCAGATGATATGCACTTATAGAACTCAGAGTTTAGTTGATCAGAAATCCTGCTAACAGGCATCGTTCTTGGAAGAACATCTATGTTAAAGGATGGAGCAAATCATAAACGGAGATACATACCATAAATTCGAATTAACAACATGATTGGAATTATTAGAAAAAACAAGCAAAGACAAGTAAAAGAGGACAGAACCTTAGATTTTGGAAGATTTTTCATCGCGACTGATCTTGCACTCAGCTCAGACTCGATCTCTTCTTCAACATCTTCAACAGGCTAAACATGCTCATCTTGCAGATCCATTCTCCTAACTTCCTCTTGCTTATTCCACTTTTCTTAGTTCCCTTGCAAACTACCTACGGCTTGTCCCATTATCTCATTGGCTTTATCCCTAGTTGCTGGAGCAAGTAACTGTGTAAGAGATGCAATTTGCTCCAAAATCTGGGACTGTGTAAGGGCCTCTTTTGTAACAGAACGATCCGTGGACATGGATGCATTGCTTGTTCTAGAATGAGTTCTACAATGCTTGCTGCTAGAACCCATTGCAGACCATTTTCCCTTGGAGCTTCTTCTTGCATCTTCCATTGTAACCAGCTGCTAAATTGAATCCACAACAGGGTTCAAATAGGGCCACTTCAAGGGCCATTTCAATTGCATTTGGAAGCCATTGATGATGCATCTGGATATCCCAAAATACAGCCTTAGATTTTGCCTTAAATTTTGCCTGCAACAACAAATGTCTTCCTGCATTCAACCTAAAATCTCAAATAAAAACTGGAAGATCTGAGTCCGAACTAGTACTTTGCAACTCCCATGAGAGCAATAAGACCGGCCATGGCTAGAGATGGATCCAAACCCTCTGAATCCAGTTCCATGTCATCAGAAACAAGCAAACGCAGACGCGTATTAAGACGGCAACATCTCCGGAGAAAAAGGTATGCAAGCATTATTCTCTTCTTTTGTTCGATTCTGCTAATCCTGGTGATCATTCGATTCTGCTAAGCTAAGCCTTCATGCATTCGATTCTGCTATACCCTTTTGTTCTTGCTTTTGTTCTTTTTCGTAAGGCCGAAAGTTTTATCCCCTCCCCAATCTTGAAGGATCAAGGTTTTTATCCCCCCCCTTTTTTTTTATTTAAGTATTGAAGAATGCAAGGTTATGCACTTTATAATAAAACATAGAATATATCAACATTGCAGCCATTTTTAAATCATAGAGTATGTCATTTTGCATTTTGTATATACTAGCATTTTTCTAGTGAAAAAGCTTAAAACTTACATATCAGAATTCATTTTATTGTGTAGGTGGAGTTCATCATCGTCATCCGCTCGTGAAAGTGATCCGGATGATAAGATTTTTGATCAAAAGGCACTATGTTGGTGTAAAAAGTGTTCTGGCAGTAATAAACTAACATCCGATATTCAGGAGCAACGCAAATTATCATATGGGTGGTGTGCGGTGTTGACTTGGTTTTTGGCACCCGGTCAACATGGAAAAAGAGAAAAGAAAGGGGAGGTGTGAAGAAGATTAATTTTGTGATCTAAGGCATTGGTGAGATAAATTTTAAATGTAACGGGCTCAATATATAAAGGCCCTTTAAGAATATCTCCAATGGTTGAAACAAAGGGTGGAGATGAAGAGGTTAAAATTAAAGGTTAAGATGAAGAGGCAAGATCAAAGGTGGAGATTAAATGGCAAAAATTAAAGGTTGAGATTAAGAGGCAAGATCAAAGGTGGAGATTAAGAGGCAAAAAAATTAAAGGTCAAGATGAAAAGTGTTGTTTATAAAAGATTTTTGAGGAGCACGAGTTCCTCCTCTTGCCTTGCTCCAAGTTCTTGGCGATGGTGGCAGCTCCTCCTCGAACTGGATCAAAGGCCCCTCCATGGTTCAGAGACATGGAGGAACCCTCTTGTATTTGAAGTTTATGCTTATATAAAAATTCTTTTGGGCCCAAAGTTATTCTTCCAAGTTTTTCTTCAAATCTCTTCTTCTACACTAATTTCATATTGCAGCTTTTGATTTCATATTGCAGCACCCAAGGTGATCCTGATTTTTGCCTTTGAGGCCACTTGTTGGGGATTGTGGGAAAAATCCACCAACAGAATGGAGGTCCTACCGAGATCTGATGTTTTCCCAGATCGTTTTGGTGCTGCAAATTTATTTGGAGCAGTCATTGTTTACAGATTTATTTGGAGCAGTCATTGTTTACAGATTTATTTGGAGCAGTCTTTGTTCATTTCAGGTTGCTTATATATTTACCTAGGATTCTATTATTTTTTAAGAGGAGAGGCAGTGAATCTTATGTACTTGGAAGACTGTTGATGATGATGATTGTTGCAGGCTCTCCCTGTTCTTTCTCTCTGCTGAGATAATGCAATAAGAAGAGTTCGCTATTACCAGCTCTCCATGATTTATCTGAAGAAAATTGCTCCACTCCATTTTTATCCTTAATCTCTGCACTGTTGGCTCTATTCTCTTCTATGTTCACTGCTTGCTGCTTGAAGATGCTTGAAGATGCTGCAGAAAAAAATACTTCTTAAATATTTTCAGGAGAGCCAGCAAAAGCCAGCCCTCCACGAGCTTCAAAGCTTCTTGTCTTACACTCTGCCATGAAATCGGCTCCCCTTATCTGTTTCTCACAAATCTTCCAAATCTTGCTGTGATAAAAAGGCCTGCATTCAAAGTTTATAGCAGAAAGAAAACAAGAAGAGAAGAAAAGATCTGCATTACCTGCTGCCATTGCCATAACCGCCATATCTGTGCCTTTTCTTCTATTCATTATTTCGCTCCATTTTCCCAACCATTCTGCTTGATTCTTATACCTGCTGTCAGCTTTGATCAGGTTGTTCCGTCCTTTTCCCTGCTCATTACAAGATATGGCGTTTTGAATTTGGGAGCGGCTTCATCTTTTGGCTTCTTTGGAAAATAGAATCAAAGCCCTAAAGCTCGTTCTGCAGATAAATCTATCCTATCATCCCATTCTTTGCTAGAGCACACAAATATGCCTGTTTTGCTGGACAATGAAGTCATTTCGTCTCTAACAGCTTAGCTTCATTTCGATGGTGCACTGAACCTGCTGCCGGATCGACAAAATAAAAAGAGATGTATCGAACCCGCAGAAGTATAAGAAGAAAGAAGAGAGGAAGAAGGAGAAGTACACCCTAAAACCTCCAAAGTTTTATTATCATTCTATGGTGTTGGAGTACACCCTAAAACCTCCAAATATTATTATTATTCTATGGTGTTGGAGAACACCCTAAGACCTCCAAATCATTGTACTCAAATGGAGAAAAAGAAGTTGAAGCATTTGGGCCGAGGGGACCGGCCCATTTTTTGTTTGGGCGAGATGTTGACCGGGTTTTTGGCACCCGGTCAACATGGAAAAAGAGAAAAGAAAGAGAACCATTGGAAGGAGGGGAGGTGTGAAGAAGATTAATTTTGTGATCTAAGGCATTGGTGAGATAAATTTTAAATGTAATGGGCTCAATATATAAAGGCCCTTTAAGAATATCTCCAATGGTTGAAACAAAGGGTGGAGATGAAGAGGTTAAAATTAAAGGTTAAGATGAAGAGGCAAGATCAAAGGTGGAGATTAAATGGCAAAAATTAAAGGTTGAGATTAAGAGGCAAGATCAAAGGTGGAGATTAAGAGGCAAAAAAATTAAAGGTCAAGATGAAAAGTGTTGTTTATAAAAGATTTTTGAGGAGCACGAGTTCCTCCTCTTGCCTTGCTCCAAGTTTTTGGGGATGGTGGCAGCTCCTCCTCGAACTGGATTAAAGGCCACTCCATGGTTCAGAGACATGGAGGGACCCTCTTGTATTTGAAGTTTGTGCTTATATAAAAATTCTTTTGGGCCCAAAAGTTATTCTTCCAAGTTTTCTTCAAATCTCTTCTTCTTACTCGATTTCATATTGCGACTTTTGATTTCATATTGCGGCACCCAAGGTGATCCCGATTTTTGCCTTTGAGGCCACTTGTTGGGGATTGTGGGAAAATCCGCCAACATGGCGAATGCACCAATCCGAGCATGACTGCAGATAAAGTAAGCATTGATGAAGTTGGGTATTGCTTGTTCATTGCAATTTTCTATTAAAGTCGCTTTTACATTTCATAAATGCACATGATATATCTCTTAGCCAATCCAAAGACCATGAACCGCCAAAGAATGGATAGAATATGGAAGACCCGAAGTGCAAACAAAACGAGGGAGGAACGAACCGAGGAGTATAAGGCATTGGAAAATATCTTGGCCCAGATTATTATCCAAAGCTAAGAAATCAAGGCCCAAAAAGGCGGGGGAAAAATTAAGGGAGGAAGCGGGCCGAGATGTCGCGGCGGGATCATCTTCGCTAAAGGATGAAGTCAGGCGAAGTGGAACGAGTTCTGGGATGCTTATGCTCAGAAACAGCTCCCAGATGTAATGGGAAGAGTGCCTCCTCAAGATACTTCAATATTTGATTTGAAGACCACCGAGATGAGGAAAGCATGGGGGCCTTCGGGATGATGAAGTTTGGCTGTTAAATCAATGCATAAACAAAAAGTTCGTACAAGAAGGCTTCTTCAAATAAGGACAAAATGTCCTTAAGTTGATTGTTGCACTCATATAAAGGACATCGAAAGTTATGAAAGTAGCGATTGGTCAAGAACTTTAGAAGCTATCTGGTGATGTAACATTAATCGAACTCGGCACGCTAGACAAGTATGGTCCAAAAGATTCCAGATCGGTCCGGAGAACTTGTCAAACCGCGAGGCCCTGATGTAGACCTTGTAGAAACCGGGACTGCTTTGTCGTTAGGAGCCGCGGGGATGCTCGGAATGGCAAATGAATACACCAAATCGTCCGAGATGGCGAAATTACCGTGGGGAGCAAGTTACGGTCGGTTTTTAGAAAGAAGGAAACACTCGCCCTCCGCGGCGGTTATCCAGCATGCATCTAGGCCAATTGATTCTGAGTGTGATGGAAGTGAGGCACTTTTAGGCTTCTTGGAGTTGGTGGTCTTCGACCCGCGAACTTGGTCCCGGGGCAATGTCGGCTAGGAGTCCATTGGCGGTCGGTCCTTGTCGAGGAGAGGGAGGTAGCCGTCGGAGTCCCCGGGGGCCTTAGGGGAGAAATTTGGAGCAAGCAGCCTCCGGGAGAGTTTGAGCGCTCACGCGTCAACACCTCAACTCCACTTCAAGACACCGCACGCAAGGTCCGTAGAATCGACAAGGAGAGGGCCTCGGCGTAAACCACGTGGGTTGCCGGGCTCTAGAAAGGGTTCGTTTTGGGGGCCGAAGTCTGGTCTGTTACCCAGGACTGGCCAAGGCGGCGGTGACCGAGAATCACGAACAAGAGGCGGCGGGCCGGAGTTTGGGCCTTTCCTCCTCCCGTGTGGCAAATGAAATCGGCGCTTTTGCGGTGGCAAGACATTCGTAAGTGCAATTAATGCATTGCCGCGAAAATAAATTCGGTTTTGCCGTTTGGATCCCTAATTCATCTCCGGCCTGACCCAATTTTGAATTTTACCGGAGAAAAGGTCTAGGTCAAAGGGTTAGCATTAGAAGCGGTCCGGGGCGGCGGTTGCGGGGACAGCAGCCGTGCAGCACCCTTCCCCAAAGTCAAAGCGAGGCCAGGACCTTGCGGGGATCCCTCACAAGAGGGAGGACCAGGACCCGGGGGATCCAAAAAGTTCCCGAGCAGACCCTTCTACAGCGGCTCCCGAGGGCTGCGCTAGCTGACCACCCTCCGGGCAGTTCCCCTATCAATCCAATTGGATCCCCTCGGATTCGGGGCCCCCTCTTCCCGGGAAGGTCAAAGATTCCAGATCGGGTCCCGGGAGAACTTGTCAAGCCGCGGGGCGCCCGATGTCGGCCTTGTAGAAACCGGGCTTGCTTTGTCGTTAGGACGCAGGATGCTCTTAAATGGCAAATAGACCCACCAAATCTCAGGAATGGCTAAATTACCCTAGGGGAGCAAGTTACCGTGGGTTTGCGAAAAGAAGAAACACTCACGCCCTCCACCGGATTATCGGTATCGCGTACATCCTAGGCCAATTGACTACGAGTGTGATGGAAGTGAGCTACTTTGGCGCTTCTTGGAGTTGGGTGGTCTTAAAGCGCGGAACTTGGTCCCTGTGGCAATGTCAACGTTGCGAGTCCATTGGCGAGTTAGATGTGATTGGGAGAGGGGAGGTGGGTCCCTCCCAGGCCTTGGGAGAGGAATTTAAGAGACAGCGACCTCAGGGGTTGCAGGGTCGCTCCTCCAAGGCAACACCCTAACTCCACTTCAAGACACCGCAAAGGTCAGTAACGATCGACAAAGAGAGGGCCTCCAAACGTAAACCACGGGGTTGCCACGCCCTAGAAGGGTTTACGTTTTGGGGGCCGAGTCACCTGCCTTCTAGCCACTTTAACTTGATTCCTGGGGCAATGTCGGCATTAAGTCCATTGGCAGAGCCAAATCAGGGTTCCTGTGAGGGGAGGTTGCCCGTCCTTCCCTGTGGCCTTGGGGAGAGGAAATTCTAAAGCAACTTCGGAGGATTTTAGTGTCCATCGCTCTGGCGTCAACACCCCAACTCCACTTCAAGACATGGCGCAAAGTCCCCGAATCGACAAGGAGAGGCCTCAAACGTAAACCCCGTGGGTTGCCGAGGGCTCTAGAAGGGTTTACGTTTTGGGGGCGAGTCCCGGTCTTCACGGCCCGCGGAACTTGGTTTCCGTGAGCAATGTAAGCGTTCACGAGTCCATTGGCGAGGAGCCAAATCGTGTAGTTCGGGAGAGGGAGGTTGCCTGTCTCTTCCCTGGGGCCTTAGGGGAGAGGAAATTTGGGGAAAGCGACCTCCGGGGATTTTAGGAGTCCAGCGCTCACTGGCGTCAACACCCCAACTCCACTTCAAGACGCGTCGCTAGGTCCGGCCCGGAATCGACAAGGAGGGGGCCTCAAACGTAAACCACGTGAGTTGCGGGCTCTAGAAGGGTTCACGTTTTGGGGCCGAGTCCTCTGTCTGCTTCGCGATTAGAACGTGGCGAAAGGCTGGCCAGAAACGCATAGCAAAGGGAACCGGCCAGAACGGAGTTTGGACCTGTCCTCCTCCCGATGTGGCAATTAGAAGTCGGGCGCTTTTGCGGTGGCAACCTGCGATTAAATTCGTAATTAATGCATTGCCCTGAAAATAAATTCTGATTTTTGCAGTGGATCCTAATTCATCTCGGCCACACGGCCCAATTTTGGAATTTTTGGAGAAGGTCCTAGTCAAAGGTTAGCATTAGAACCGTCGAGGGGCAGCTGGATTCTTGAGGCAACCGAGCTGATTTGGAAGATTTGGAAGATGCGGTTGACTTCAAGCCACAAAGAAACATAAATTTAGTGGTCATTCTATCCCCAAAGTTGGAGAAAAATCCAAAGCCGACCGTCCATCTAAACTTCTAAGAATGTGCATTTGAAGATTTAGAACATGGAAGTGTCCCATTTGTAAGAGCTACTGGAGAGTCCAAACCACAAATAATCTCGAGGAAGTCGGTTCTACCAAATCAAGTCGAAATGTCGCAGAAACCTCGGGGCTCGAGAAATGGCAAATCGAATCAAGAAGCGATATCCAATGAAAGAATGCAAAATATCTTCAAGAATCCTTGAGATCATGTTCATGCATATGTATCAATGCTAGATTGTACCCAAGAGGAAATATAACAATGTACAAAACATAGGTTTATTGAACAAAAGATCACTTGAACAATTCAAAGATACTCCTCCTGAGCTTGGCTTATGGTTTCTATCGTGAAGTCCTCCCACTTGTCCATCCCCTTTGAACCATAGCTCCATGTCAGTATATTCAAGGCGTCGACCATGCATATGTCGACGCTTAGTATCATGTTAATCTTTGTTTTTTCTGGGTGCTTCCAAACCACGACCATCTTTTTCAAGAAGCACCTCATCATGCTTGGCAGCTCAGCGTTCCTAGCAATTTGGTGATGCCTTCTCACCAATCACATACTTCTTTAACACTTTCATCCGATGGATCGTTGTTTCATAGTCCTCATCTTGAGTGGAGGAGGGGGTTCACGAGGATTCCTTCCTTCTCATGCCCGACGGCTCCTACACCAAGCTATAGATTAGAAAATAGATAAAATACAATAAAGTGTATAAACTATGAGTGTAGCCTTACTTGTGAAGACGGGTTCCATATCTCTACGCTCTTGAATCCCCATCTCCTCCTCGAATCTGGTTCCAAGCGTCAAGCATACCTTCCATGGCCATGTATCCCAAAAGCAATAAAGAAAAAACTCTCACAAATAAGCGCAAATGAAAAACTAGGATCCGAGGATCGCCGCAATACTCAAATCATAAAAGAAATGGGAAAAATGGCGGGCCCGATGACTTTTTAAAGAACGTGACGTCGTTTTAAAGGCGTATAGGCGTCGTTTAACGGCGTTTAAAAGGTGGATTTACGACGTCTATAACGGCGTTCACGGCTATACTGACGTCGTATGAAATTTGTTTTGTTTTACATTATCTTGAGATGCCATATATATTGCCCTATTAGTCCTCCGGCTTCTCCGCCGCCCTCCGTCCTCTGTTCTGCGCCCTCCGCTTCCTCCTCCTCCTCCTCGCCGGAACTCCTCACCTACATCTTGCTATGGCGCTTCTCACGATGCATGCCCGCGATGCGCGCACTTAAGGCGTGCGGCGCTGGCTGGAGCACTGATAAGAGACGAACCTAACCCAAGAAAGGCTTCTGAGTTCAAGCAAGCCATGACAAAGGCTAGCGTGATAGGGGCAAGAAAGACCTGCTTCGCATTGGAGGAGGGAACCTTCCCTCAATACAGGCTCGAGTGCCCAAGAAATGCATGGTGAGTTTCGTTGTGTAGCGGGTATCTTAGAGGATAGGGGCCTTTGGGAAGGGAAACATTCTGTGAAGCCCTACTTTCAAAAGTTGCACCAGACCAACCAGGGGCATGCGGGAAGTGCTCGTACATGAATTCCTTGGGGAAATGTATACCACCCGAGGGCTTGGATTCCATGCTTCCGGGAGGCTTGTTCCGACGTGGGTGGAGGAAATCACCGCCGAGCACCTTCGAGCGCATGAGTGTGATCACATCGATGCTGATATATACCGCTAGATGTGCACCGCATCCACTTTGTTTTGTGTATTTGAATTGTGTATGGGTTTTTTATATGAATTTTGTATTTTGAAGGGAATACATATATGATTTTTGTATATGAATCTTGCATTTTGAAGGGAATCTTCATTTTACATTAATTAAACATAAAGCGTGTACTAATCAGAGTATGTAGAATCGCCTGGACGGCTTTTGCAAGCCATAGGTCTATCCTAGGATGCCAATTAACTTGGCATAAATGTCTATGATAACCAAGTTGCAATACTAATGTTGCCTAATATGGTTTGTAGTATACACAAATTAGCATGCCAAAGTATTTTTTCTTATTCATATGTGGGAAGAAAATATAATCATAATAAAGTAATGAAGGTTCAATGGATGGTAGTCTTCTATCATGACAATAGTCTGCCCAAACCTCCTATTCGATCAGCCATCTCTTCTTCACCTTCAAATATGCGGTGGGCGGCGAGCCTTACATGGAACTACGAACCACCACCGATCTTGCAAAGGATCCGGAACGAAGGTGACCTACAAAACCTCTATTACATTAGTTCCTTTGTTAATGACATATATAAATTTTATTGCATCCAAGTAAACATACTTGTTCACGTTGCTCAACCCTCACGAGTGTGTCTTGACCCCGATACCGACGAGTTGAATCTAGTGAATACAGGCCACTCGTGATCTTTGCGTGTCGTGGCATGAGCACCAAGACACAAGATCAAACCATTAGGCATCAAACAACATTGTTTTGAATGCACTACCGACATCAAACTCCATGATAGTCTTTATAGTACCAATCCATTCCAACATTGCCTCGATTGGGTTTGTTACGCACTACCCGGTCGCAAACCTGCATTTTAAACTTTGCTGATATACCACAATCATAAGTCGTTTGCCATGATCCACACTTTGTCAGGTAAAGTGAGCACCGTAATATCATATTGATGCATATGAATTATACTACAAAAGTAAAGGAAACAAATGTTCAAAATAACGAAGCGAAACTTCGTGAATTATATGCTTATTAAGTTGCACTTACAAATAGTGACACGCCTTTAGCATATGCAAATTCTTCGCTAGAAACATGTTAAGCCCGCGTTGCCTTGCCATCTCTAGTTGTTAGAGGAAAGCCATTTATTGTTTATCTCACTTGGCGGTGACCCCTAGATGATCCGGAAGTGGTTGTTTTGCGATTCTTTTTGTCGATGGCGTCTTCTCTCCTCATCTCTTTTTTCTTTTCTTTCTCGTATTTTTTTATCCATTTCTCCATGGGAGTGGAGTTGTAGATGAGAAACTTATTGACTTTTGCCTGTTCTTCTAGTGTGAACAATTTCTTACTGTGGTCTTCCTTCTCGAACTTCTCCAATTATAGTTGGAGTGTCTTCATCATTCCATAACGTGGAGCATTGGGGTGTCGATCGGCCAAGAACTTCGGTGACATAGAATAATGACTCTCGTGCTAACCAACCCTCTCGACCATGCAACCCTCCGCCTTGCCTTACGCATCTGAAGTCCTTGAGGACCTTGAAAGCGTTCTATAAAACATCCATCTAGGATTTGTATTTGCAAGCTCTACTTAGATCCACTAAATGCACTAGTAAGTGAGTTTGTATGTCCGAAAAACTTGTTGGGAATTCTTTCTCTAGCATACAACATGCCCTCAACGACCTTAGTTCGCATGTCCTTAATTTCATTTTGTCAGTATCTCCTTCCTTGGTAATCCATCTAAATATCATTTAAGAAAAAAAATTAAGTGAGAGTTCAAAGATCGAGTGTTTTCTAAATCCGTCTGAACACTCGAAAACTTTGATAGGAGACATATTGCCGCGTAGTGGACCGTCAAGAGAGCGACCCCTCCCGAGAACAATAGGCATAACAAATTAGCATCTTATGCCAATCATGAGATTTCAACCCGTTAACTCCCTTACGTTAGAAACAATTACGCAACGAATGCATATATCTCGTCGGAGTCTTTATTGCCTTGATCGCTTCTAAGCGGGTTTCATACATTTTCTAGGCACGATCCAATCCACTTGTGGCCTTATTCCTTCTTCTCGACATTTAACCATGCTTTAGATTTTGATCCAACTTCTTGTAGATCTTCTCTTTGCATCCCGTGTCCTTACGTCATTGACATGCTTCCAAATAAATGGCAAAGCGTTTTAAAAGTGTGCATGGGATCAAGAAGATGATGGATCTTCAATTACGTCCAATAGGGTAGAAGGAAGAAGATACTTTCCACTTCATTCCTCTTAACCTTATTTCCTTGACATCCCACATGTTACCCCAATCTCTCATTGTCAACCTTTTGGGAGGCTCTTGATTCGCAATGTTTTTCTCTTGGACCTACATTTTCGATTTTCCATTGTGAATATCTCTTGAAGTTTGCATAGACATTTTTGTGCAATGTCATTGACCGTGAGAGTTCAACTGTTCAAACCCACACACACATAAGTGCATCGCATATCCAGACACTGAGTCCAGAGTTCATACAAACCCGGGCCAATCGCCGTTGTCCACATTAAGATTGCTCTCAAGGTAAATCTTAGTTCGAAGAAGTTCTCTTGACATCGAAACTTCAACCTTCACTCACAATGTCAAAAGCTCATCAATAACTATTTTCAGATATGGATCTAGACTTTCCTAGCTTCCGGTCCTCGAACTAATAGTACTACCATTAAATGGCTAGTCTTCATGAGTAACCACGGTGGTAAATTATAGTTGATCAACACCTTCATGGCCAAGTTGACCACGGTGGGCGATTGGCGTCCATAAGGATTTTTACCATCAGATTTGCCAACCTAATCTGAGATTTCGTGGCTCTCTTCCAAATTCCAGCCATGTTTCATCAATATGTTCCATTGCTTCGCGGTCACTAACCACGCTGAGTACATTGTCACTTTCGGCGATTAGCGGCACACCAACCCATGAGCGAAGCTAGAGATTCACATCGAAAACAATAGCCTTATGCGAGGGATCAATGGAAAGTAGCGAACCACCTTCTATAGGACGGTCTTTCCCTTGGCATCGCATTGTACCTAGAGGCACCACATTTTAGGGCATGTTTACGTGTTCTTGTAGATGTCATCAGGATAATATACCATGCAATCATTTGGACAAAAGCGTGAATCTTATGGTAGCCTAAACCCGGTAGCTGCCAATATATTTTTTTATTTCAGTCACGACTTTTTTGGGCATAGTGTTCCCTTTGTGGGAGTATTTTCTCTTAAATAAGAGTATAAAACAGACCTTTACGATGCATTCAACTACAAATTCAATAGTCAAGTGATTGCAATTGTACTTCTACTCCTAACAAAGCCGTAACAACTCGGCATTGCTCCATTTGAATTTGGCTTGAAGGTTTAATATCAATAAAGATGTCGTCAATCTAGATATGCTTACACACGGATATAATGCTTTATGCGCCTCCTCCAATAAAACGTGATCTTCATGACCACTTAGGAGTATTTATAATCGTCATCTAGGTGGTTAATAGAAGGTTGGGCCAAATGCATCTAACATGTCGGCTATAGGTTCCTCAACTTCCATGAAGTCGTCCATAGGGCATTGTCATCATCTTCATCATCGTATTCACGTTCATCTTCATCATTGTACTCTTCATTATGCGTTGTGCCCATGTTTGTACCATCTTGCTCAATGTATTCTAGTTACGCTATCCGTGATGACTTTTGATGTCGCCAATTCAAGACGGCTTGGATGTGGTCTTATATCCACTTGCCTACCCCACGCCAGTTAAACGAAATATATCGCGTGATTGATACATACATTGAGAGCAGGTGTTTGTTAAATTTTAAGCATTTAATAACGAGCGAAATATAAAATTTTATGTCATAATCAAAGCATATATTGAAGATATAATACACATTTATCTTCAATATGTGCAATCTCATTCCAAGAGAAGAAGAAGAAGAAATTGAAGAAGAAGAAAAAAAAAAATGGTGCATTCCGAGCCAAAAAATTATATGAGTAATTTGAGTACATCATCAAAAGGACCTCGGTATTGGTCTCTTAGTATTCATATTCAATGAACAATTCATCACCAATACAAAAGTTTTATAGCATAAACCATGATATATCTCCTGTCAATTTTACGGCTAAAAATCTTCTTGGTCTTTGTTTGCCTCGACAAATTCACAATTGGTAGCCGAGTTCTTCGATAGAGCTATTAATAAGCGGCCAAGGTTTCCATGCAATCGAGGGGCGACCATCAATATATGTGAGTCTTGCGTAGTCACTGGCTTGGATATTGTTCGTGCATTTGAATTTAGGCCATAGATGAGCATCGCGCCAGCATGCTTACTCAATTTATGCCAAATTAATACGGCGGAGTTATATTGGGGACCTATATGGCATTAAAGGAACAATCATACCATCTTTGACTTTCACACTAGTCATAATATATAATCCTGGCCGCAGGGGACGAACTATTTTTTAATCATACTTTCACCCCAATATGTAAATTGCTCCCCATAAATGGTGGCTTGCCTCTAGGCCATGCATTGAATTTCTTACGATCTTTATCACGTAAAGGGCTGGACCAAATGGACTAGTGAAGGTGGAAGATTATTTTCTTAGGCATGATCTAGTACATTCCAATTTTTGATGAACATTGTCATTCCTCCAATCTTGGCAGCGGCCATTTGCCGCGACGAGTTCTATCACGTAATGGGATACTCTTTGAGGAAGTTGATGGCTTTCTTTTTTGTAGGGTTTTCTATGAACGCATTCATAGTATCAACATCATCTACTTCCAATGATAACCCATAACCCCAAAATCTATATCTTTGCCAGAGCTCACTTCATTCTCAATTTCTTCCTAACAAAATACAAGCAAACTAAGTTAAGACATGATTCAAGTACATGAGAGTAGTTGATTTAGTTCATAAGATGATGTATTGTTATACCTGGTTGGAATACCCCCACATGTGAAACCTTTGGATTTGTCGGCATTCACCATATTTGTCCCAACATGGTCGAGGGCGAGTCTTTCTCATCCAGGTTTTATTTGTCCTTTGCACATCGAACAATTTGCAATATAACCGCTCACCATCAAGTACAAAAGCTGCAAAAAAAAAACATCAAGATATAAAGTTAACTAATCATTTGAAACATGTTTATGGTACATACATGGTGACATTCATTTCATGCACAACACCCGACCTCTAGGAAGACTAGGTCCCTTTGTGTCTAATTGGACTATTTGTGGCAATTGTTGGGTAACATTCTTCCTAAATTAAGCCATGTAACTTTCTCAAAGTCATTCTCACTTTACGTTCAAATTCCTTGACGTTAGGTCCATGTTGTTTTCACAGTAAACAATAAAAATATTAATAAAAACCATGTAATAATATAATAAATATAAATATCCATGTTTTTTTCATGATTTTATCAAATGTTTATTCTTTAAGATTGATTCATACAGCGTTTATGATATTTAGAAAGCATTTGATTGAAGAGGTTTTTGAACCCGATACATCTGGGCCCTCTCCATTTGAAATGGAGTCGACCGATGCCTTTATATTCACGCTAACCTTTCAAATCTTTTGTAATCTATGAAGATTGAAACTTACCATTCAGGTGCATAAACCCGATACATCTAGTCTTCTCCATTGGGATGGAGAACCCATACCTTGATCATGCATCCCTCAAGTTTTTAACATACTTTCAAGATTCAATCTTCTAATCTATTAGCATTTGGAGGTTTAACTCTAACACAAAGATTAAAGCAGAGATCTTACCTTATGAAGACCCACGAGCAAAAAATCGAAACAAAGCGAGTGAAAATAACAAATAAATAATCGTCAGTAGGGTTCCCGCCATATTTGATCGTCGTTATCGACGGCGTCGGTGTGGCGTCGTTTTAACGACGCCTGTCGGCGTCGTCCCGACACCTAGGCATGCCACATAAAACTGCGTGCGTCGATGCCCCTCATATGCCACGTCGGATGATCATAACGCGTCGTTTAACGACGTCAAATGAATCATAACGTCGTTAAAACCAATCGTGATTGTTTAACATAACGAAACAACATACAATACAAATAACACAAATAAATAAAAATCTTTGATTGTTCCCCATTCATAAAATATAAGCATACCAAGACAAATAGATAGATAAAAACTTATTGTTTCCATTCATAAAAAAACATACATTACTTATGTCCATCCACGAGGGGGCGTAACCGGTTGATGCAACATTTTGCATCATTATTCGTGACCATTAATGTCGTTTTCTCTTTTTGTTTGGCCGTTAGGCCATTCTCACCAGTCGTTCCCCATGGAACGCCGGATATTAGTCTGTCGAAGCTCCTTTTCACTCATCTTTGCCGCGATGGGGAGGGTTCTCGGCGGGAGAAGCGAGGGGGTTCTTTGGAGTTATCTTCCCTTGGAGGAGGATTACCGCTAGAAGGAACATATGTCAGCGAAGGTGGTCTTCAAATCCCGGGACCATTATAGCAAAGATATAGGAAGAACACTCAAAAATAAGAATAACAAAGAAACTACTCGGCGGATCCACTTATAACGCGGATGTAGGGTTAGGGTTAGGGTTTTATTTGGCAAAAGAAAAAAAAATTCCTCTGTGTCACGTCGTTTAACGGCGTTTAAAACTGGCGATGAAGCGATACGTATTACCACAGTAAGCGTCGTTCAACGACGGCACCTTTGGCGCTGGTCTTGACACGCCTTGGTACCCAAATTGGCAATTGCCCATTTCCGCGCATGGCCTTGGCACCGTCAACGCTGTGAACGACGTCGTTGAGCGGTTGTGGCAATCGGCAACCTCCGCGAGCCTGCCAGCGTGATGCCCGCTCTGCGAGCCATCAAACCATCGGCCTGATAGTAAAATGCGTTGAACGGCGGCGAACGACGTTGTCGCCGGGGTTGTTGAGCGGCAGTCGTCGATCGCGGCGAAGCGTCCGCTGCTCATCGGACGACGCCGGCGTCGTTGGGCGTCCGGCGATCCCTCATAGTGAGAAAGATACCTGCGGCCTTGTCTGGGATGAAGACTCCACATATTCTTCCACTTTGCTTTCTTGTAATCATCGGCTAGTTTCTTGGTCAATTGTTGCTTTCTTATTTGCTTAACTTGGTTGAATGATTTTTCTTTGTTAGCATGTGCGATATCTCTATTCTTTTGGCTCCAAATCCGCCTTTTTAGGCTTGAAGCCGCTTCCTTTCAAGACATCACAATTGCAATTGTTATTGCAATGTGGATTTCATTGAGTAGACCATCATTATGAGCACGCTCACCACCAAAAGACACCATTTATTTCATCAACCATTTCGTGTCGGAAGGTCTAGGGTTCGCCTAAGGTTAAATTAGTTTTGCCTCATGAAGATCGATTGTGCCCATTGTGCCAAATTGCCAAACACTACTAAATTCAGCGATTTAGATACTAATGGTGAAGATTGGAGAACAAGTCACTAAAATTCAATGCTAGACGGTTCTAGCAATAGACTTCGAGAGAAGATTCAACCCAATCAATTTGTTCTCCACGTCTTGTAATCAAACCTAAGCTCAAAAGAATATAGCCCATTCATCCCAAAATTTCCGTGACGCAAATGAAGCCCCTTGGATTGATGACATGGCTGCAAAATTCTCCAATCCGGGGAGCTCCGAGGGCAGCTCTAGATCATTCTTGCTTTTTGCTTTCATTTGCAAGGTGATGGGCTAAAACAATGAAGAAGGGGTGGTGGAAGGGTAGCGGGTGATGGTCATGAAAGTCTCTAGCACATATTCAACACGCATTATATCGGGGCGTGCTAAATTGCTAGGGTCTAGCATTTTGGACCCTTGCTTGAAGAGGCCGAACATATTCGAGCTCAAAAAGACCAACTTTTCCTTCTTTTGGGATAGCTGCATTATCGTTATAGCATCAAATGCGAAGATTCTCGAAAGAATTCTAAAAGCTCGATTATATGCTTGATGTCTTGATTCTTTGAGATCCATCCTTCACAATATATTGTGGTCTCAAAGCGACATAATAGGAGGTATGTTTTAAGGATTTTAGTAGCGATGATTAATACGGTAGATTCATATTTGGCCTATTTTGGAAAAACATGTTTTAGCTCGCACTCGATCTTTACCTTTGTTAATCGTTCTTGAATCGATTATCCTCTATTTTTCCTGTTGCACCAAAATAGATATCATTAAAAATGTCCCTAGTAGTGTCTATTTAGACGCCGTATCCTCTGAGCACTGCAATAGCCTTAAACAACAGTTAGTAGAAAATGTGGTTTATGCCAATCATACTCCACTTGCTTTAAAGTATTTGCGCTCTTGCTTTTAAAATGTTATTTTATTTCAAACATGGAATGTTATTTTTATTTCTTTGAGCTTGGTTTCAAGGAAGTTCTCAAGCATTTGATTCCGCAGGATCTATATTAAGTGAATTATTACCTCAAGTAGACTCCCACAAAATGCTTTAAAGCTCATAAGTTATTTGTTCTCACGCTTATGCAGGGGTAAACTTATGTAAGAAATAGAGGCCCTAGATCATTACACAAGAATCAAAACATATTCATCTCGATTCCTATTTGTGGCTTTGTCATTATTCAAGATTGCTTTCACTTATGCTTGAAATTGCTCTTGTGAGTGCCTATCACACATTATTTGAGCCATTGATCTTTGCCTTGGGCAAGCAAAAATGTTTTGATTTCTTTTGCTCGAAGATTCAAACTTATCCTTATGACTGTGATGGGATTTGAGGAGTTTCATTTGCATTTGATGTGTGGTCTAGGCAGGTTACTGTTTCATGCAAACCATTTTATGTCGCTTTATTTCGTCATTATAGATTGTAGGATTTAACTTGGCTCTCTTTTCTTCCTCAAATAGGATCAAGTTCTCACATTGAGATTTACTAATAAAAGCATCCTTGCAACATATCTAAGATAACCATGGGTGTTTAGGAAGATGAGTCCGGCGGATAGTTTTAAGCAAGCAATATGCTATGTGCCATATTTATCTTCCAAAAGCGATCCATATTTGTACTTCCCAGGCTCAGCAACTCAATCTTCAACAACTCACTTCTGTCCCTCTTCTTATTTTTGGGTCATGAAAATTGTGTTCTGCTAAGTCAAGAGCAGGATGTAGGTACACCTTTTAAGCTATATTGTATACATTTAACTCTTTTTATCTGGTCTGGCTTCTATAACAATACCTCTCTTATGTTCGTAGCTTCTTCTGTTTGTCAGGTTCTAACCATAGCTGCTCTCATTGAGACAATGGAGGAACCCAACATGGACAACTTTTATCTTGGCAACCAAAACAATCTAGGTATTTTTCCCATGTTCATTTGATGTTGTTGCCAATGTTTTGCTTGCAGACTTGCTTCCAGCACTACGTTACAATTATATATACTGATGGAGACTGGTGAACATATGCTCTAGGTAAATTTTGATTGTTTATTATAGTTCTACTAACGAATTTCCCAATTCACAACCATTTCATGTACAAGATGTATAAAACACCAACTCCTTGCAGATTTGCTTGCAACGATGCAAATTTTGTCTTTGTTGCGTTATTTCCTACATATATGCTGGTACGTGTTTCTGATCCTCAACATAAAGCACATAGATATTAAGTGCGTACTCAACCATGTGTAAGCTGTCCTGTTTCTATAGAAATCAAAATTGGATTTTGTGTGTCGATATTATGTTGTGTTTAGTGCAGGCAAACATTTGCTTAATATGTTTGTGCAATTCCTTCAAATCTAAAGGATTAAATAGTTGCTCTATCCTTACTGAGAACTGACATAGTATATTGTGAATCAAGCAATGACAGTTACATGGTGTTGTTATCAAGCATATCTTGCAAAGGCAGGCATGAACTTAGCATTTTGAACAAAGGATCTCTTCTAACCACAGATGGCCAGAAGCAACTGCACGGAAAGATTATATCCATAGTAATATCGATGGAATTGTCACATGCAGCCTACCCTCACTACCTTGAGCATTATTAAAAGCGCACACTAGGGTAAAGAACGTCAAATCACACTATATTTTAGATTCCATCTACTTCCGAGGGCGAATGACACTCAAAATGGCCATTTGGAATGCATATTAATTATTATAAAACCCCTTCATGAAGTGCATTTGCTATATATGGTTCTTTTAACTCTTCATTTCTGTAGGCATATTTGTGTAGGTTGATGTCAATTCTTGCATTGTAGAACTTTATATAGCATCAGCATAATCATTCAACATAAGTATACATTTATATGGTTTCTCACCACTTACAAGTATGCATTTATATATTCTTTGAATTTATATACAGAGATAGCGCTGTTATTGGTGCATCTATCTGAACAAAAGCAGTCGTAGGCATCACTGGCGCCTAAGCCTGTGGAAAAAATGAAGGGCTCTGCCAACGAAATGAAAACACCTGTGAAAAACTTTAAATGCTACTTTTGGTGTATGCTTTATATGCCATGTTGTTTGAATCTTATGCCAAGTGCTTTTTGCAGACCAGGCTATTCTTCCCTAGACATGCAATAGTTGACATGTGTCAATTGATAAATGTATCAATTGATAAATTGAAATACAGTACCATTAGCTGCCAGTTGGGACAATTCAATACACCCAACATCAAGATTTATCTTATATGTATTGTTATATTTGTCAACAACTTTATTATTGTACTTATGATCGACATGGTGCAACACATCATGCAACCTTGCATGGTAGTTCAATACCACAGAAATCATCTTCTAAAGTCATTAAAAGTGTACTATTGTGATTGTATATTTTTAGATTCTAGAGGAAGGGAATTCACACTCAACCCATAAATGAACCCCAAGTAGCATATCAGTATAGACCCCTATTATATAGCTGCCAGTAAATCTTTAATATGCCATCGAGGTGGTGACACATCTCAAACCATTTGCTTTATGTTCTCATATTTGCAGTTGGAAAAATATTTGCAGAGCTTTTAATTTCAAATTCAATTGAGTAATGCCTACTAAACTTTTTATAGCATCATGAATAAATTGTTCTCTGCTAAATGCAAAACATTTTAAATTGAAATTTCAATGCTCTCGTGCTCATGACTTAATAAAGTAAGTGATGGCAAAGAATATCAAGAGGGAGCATCAGATCAAGTGAATCTAGACGCACTAGTTGAAGACGAAGTGGACGTAGTTGGCTTGAAAGGACATAGTCATGTTAGAAAGGATGATATAAAGTATGATCTCGTGTTGATATAATGAATGATTCAATTAAAGCAATACATGTGATACTATAGCTAACATTATTGTAACGCTCATGTTGACATTATGAATGTTATAATTATAACAATAGATGTGATTCTATAAATGACATTATTATAGCACTATAACTAATTTTAAATGCATGATATTATAGCTGCAACTATAGATGATGCTACAAGTGATAATATTATACCATTACAATGCTATAAAATATGATACTATCTGTTAGTGGTGATGCTACAAGTGATGATATAGGTGGCGCTATTTCATCAACAGCTACCGTCATTTATTGTATCAAAATTTAAAAAATTTGAAAGTGCAATTTTAGGCAAATAAATGATGAAACTGGTGACTTAGATTCTTATTCTCTTGTAGTGTGTCCCCTGCTGCAACCATGACCTTAAAAGGCGTGGCCTTCGCGGCCCTTTCAAAGAAAAAGGGCTTCCATTCTTAACCCTTGGATCCTACAAAATATCCATAATTTTTTATTTTAATAACCATTCCAATTTCAATATTACAATTAACTAGTGGGCATTGCCGGGTCTAGTAACAATTTGAAAGGTGATTGTTTAATACCATGAAAAAGTTTTAAAGCATGAAAATTTGCATCTGGAAATAGTAGGAGGAAGAACGGAGCACGAAATTTGCTTTCTGTCCATATGTATTTCATACAACAATTTGGGTATTTCGACTGCAGATATTGGTGTCGCATGGGCTTAGCAAGAATCTTCTATGTTGAGGGGTAGGGTTGCGTAAACATAAATGTCCAATATCATCATAAGAAGTTCTATATTAGAGATATTGGTGTAGAATGTAAAAAATAGTTAAAGAAATGATTTAAAGCTAATGACAATGGCAAAATAATTATAAGCTTACCTTCTCAACATTTTTGAGTTTGAAGATTGGCTCCCTTGCCTACAAAATCTCTTGCACTAAACTAAGCAAATAGCGAAGGTACTTGTTAAACAACATTTATAATGTCAATATCATATACAAATAAAAGCGCATACACGCTTTACCAAAGGTCTCTTGGTCTTCAATCCACTTTTGGAACCCACCTCCTTCTTTATTATCAAGTCCGATGTCCGGCTTGGATAGCCACAATAGTCGTGTGAACCTGATAGACATCTAAAGCTAATAAGAACTAATAAAAAATATGAACGTTCTAAATGCCAAATAAAGGGAACTTACAAATTGGGTTTGATATAGTCATCTTCACCGATCCTATTTGCTTCAATTCTCTTTATGTCA
Organism: Isoetes taiwanensis; assembly: GCA_021234155.1. NCBI lineage: Eukaryota > Viridiplantae > Streptophyta > Lycopodiopsida > Isoetales > Isoetaceae > Isoetes > Isoetes taiwanensis. The sequence continues at coordinate 1,798,393 of JAJEKV010000044.1, read as the reverse complement.
GCAATTAATATTCCGCTCATACACCTTCTTAGTGTCTTCAACAACTAAATCCCATGCATCTTGACTTACCTCATCAAGCTTAGTCATGCTTTGGGATATGACGCTTTCTCGCTTTCCAACGAATAGAAGGAAAACGAGGTTCTAGAAATATGGAGGTCATTAGCGCTTAGCGCTTAGCGAGCTAGTTAGTTAGTTCTTTCCCCGTTTCCCTATTTATGTGCTTTCTCGTCACATGTTCTCTCATCGGCTCTCTTGGTGCATCTCCTTTCCTCTTCTTCCTTCTCCCCTCCGGTTCGCCGGTGCAGAGACCCTTGGTCGCCGGCAAATCCTGGTCGCTTTATTTTCTATTCTTTTATTTTCTCTTGCTCACGGCGTTTTGAAGCATCAATTTTCCTTGCCCCTCAAATCAACGCCTCCTTTGGGATCTTTTTTCCCTTGCTCTTGCATCATTTTCTCTTTGCATCGTTCTTAATAGTTTTTTGGGCTCGGGAGAATGAAGGGTTCTCACCGCTTGTTTTTTGTTATGTAGCGTTATCGCCGGGCCCCGAGAGCGTCCAATAAAGGAGGCCCCTAGAGCCTCGGCTTGTCACCATCCCGTGTCGATCTAGGTAAAAGGATCGAATATCTGCAGAGGATGCAAATTTGTGAAGCGTAAATACAAGGAGCAAGGCATCTTTGGTTGTAGAAGAGGTCAGATGTCACTAGATCGAATCCAAAAGAGCCGTCCATGGATTGATGGAGGCGATGGCTTCTTGGATCGTTATCTAACTCCCAGATTCTAAGTAGCAAAGGCAAAGATTGCTATGGACTCCCGTGTTCTAAATAGCTAAGGCTTATATTCTTTGTGCAAGCTTTTTTAGTTGCCCCTTTCATTATGGTTTGATTGCCATGCTCAAAATGCAAGATATTGTTCGATTCGGCCCTTGGGAATGGTCAATTACATTGAATGGAACAAGTCTTAAGTATCCCCTGCTCAGATCCACGAGAAAATATGGAAAGGCGATATCATGAGCAAAGTGAGTACTAAGTAGTTATAGACAACAAGATCTTGGCAATGAAGCCATCATACTCATCAAATGTAGCATCTTAGTTTTAAGCCGGATGAAGTATGTGCATGCCAATATCATGCTTGGCGCCTCGAACATGATATCATTGTGCAAATGCGGTTGTTTGTGGTTATGCCAAATGCGTGAGTGTGTACAATTCATGGCATGTTTTTACCCTCAATGTCGGACATGGGTTTTCATTTCATGGGAACGGTTGTAGTACGCCAATGTGGGGACTTTCACGGTTGGAGATGCCGATATTTTGATGTATGTAGTAGTCTAGTATTTTGAAGCCATTTCCCTATGAGAGCCACAGAAGTTTCATATTGGGTGTTCTCGCGCATTAAGTCCGTAATTGTCAAGAATTTGGTCGTAGAAGTATTTTATTGAGTGCAAAGTTGCATTTGAGAAGCTCGATCCTGTTAGAGCATCTGCATTACCTCCCTTGAATGCTCAATGAATTCTAACCGGAGCCGCCATGGATTAAGGGGATTAAGGCTGTCATGATAAGAGGATATGACGCATTACAAAATGGCAACCTTGATATGGACTTATGTGGAAGTTGAGCTTGGAGTAAGCGGCCGGGAATGATGTAGCTTCAGAGTTCTCATGAACCCGGGCTCAACAAATTTTTGAAATTGGCCCTTTCTTCTATTTTTCATCTAATATGTTGTTACGCTATATTTGGGATTTCATTTTTTTTTTTTTTGGATTTCGCATGAGTCACGGGCCAAAATTTAAAGGCGGAATCAATTTCTCTATTTGAAGCTTCTAGAGTTGCATCAAAACAAAGAGCCGGCCGGCCATTCTGCGGGCACTTATTATTTGGTGGCAGGATGTCTATATCCGGGTTGAGAATAAAGGGACTGACAGAATGCAATTGGGATGTTTTAAGCTTTTATCTCAACAAGGCGATGCAAAGAATTCTTTTACACCACAAACTTGGTCTTAGCAGTGTGTGTTTTGAAGCAGTTCCTATCTCACGTGTGGCAAACTCTAATCATTACATCGCCGGACCAGCCTTCTCTAGATTTCTCCGTGTGAACAAGTTTGACACAATTGTCCTCTGCGGTTATTTGAAAAAGATTGTTTGCTTAAGAACATTCTCAAGAAAGTAGGACGATATCAATGTTAGGGCGCCGCTCACCATTACGCCCGGGCAAGGAGATATGATGGGGCCTATGCTATTCGAAAAAGCCATCTTACGCCTTATTTTCTTACATAATAAGTTTGATTACCTTATATTGCTAATAAGTTTCTAAAAATTTTGGAATCTTCTTGTTGTTAAATTGGGGTTGCTATATCTTCCTATGAGTTTATTCTTTAACTTCTTTTTTGTGTAGTGTATGTGTTCAAATTTTTGAGCTTGGTGAAGCTCGGACAACCTGCTTTTGTTGTTTTGAATGTCATTTGTTTTTCGCGTTGCATTGACTTTAGCTTTACTATGTATTGTCTTTGAAGTTCTTCACCGGGTTCTATGCTAGGCAATCACATTTGGAGCTTGAGCTCACGGTTTTATTTTGGTGATGATTCAAGGGGGTGATCTTTTGTATCCAATGAATAGACTTGATAGTCAAATTGGTATTTTCAAAGGTGAAAGATGCTAAAAGATCCTACTCTTACGACAAAAGATATTGTTAGAGCAGTTAGTCAATCATGGTCCTCATACTAAGATACTTAGAGTAAGGCCGCAATCTTAGTGGTCTCTTTGTAGGTAGGATAGGCATGCATTCCCGGCATTTGAGTAAATCCAAGTAAAAATATATTTTGGTTCAACACATATTGAATGGTTTAGGATTCTTGCACCGATTTGCAATGAATTATGGTTCTCGGTGCCCACTTGACAAGTTAATGTGTTGAAGATTTGAATTGAAGTATATGCACCACCACAATCTCTTCGATGGGAATAATGGAACGGCCTATACCTATTTCCAAAACATAAAGCTTTCTATGACTACGCCATTTGCCATTTTCTTCAAATATAGGATGTCATAAACACACAATTTCCTTTGGTTGAAAAATCACAAACTTATTTTTTAGACTTCCCTTGACCTTGGTAGTATACAACAATAGAAAAATGCAAGGCAAGCTTTATAAGGCTTCCAAGTGGCTTTGCTATTAGGTCTCTATGAACTGATTTGGATCTTGATTTGAATCTTCGGTCATGGTTGGTGGTAGTCTAGACTTGAATAGATCTATGAGTTGGATACGTCCTAGTTAACAATTTTACTTGTTGCAATTGTTTTCACTCAACCATCCCTTGTGTTTACGCCTATTTGAGCTTTTAGGATGTGATGTGGTAAGCCTCTTTCCGAATTCAGATTTAGCTAGTTAATTGCTTAGTTTTCACATTTATAGATAATCACTCAAGTTTTATGGAGATCTTTGGTGGAAGATATTCTAATCTTGATGGTAATGCATTAGTATATGTTCAAAATGAGTGAAGACCTCATGTTGGAAGCATATATCTTGATCTATTGTTCATCTACATTTTCACGCTATCATGTTGGAAGCATTTATCTTGGTCATGTGTTCATGTTCGCTAAGAGTCCGCTTCCTTTGGGATTGTTGGGAATTAGGTGGCCTTGGTACTTCATACCACATATACTTTATCATAACTAATTAACGTTTATCATATAACCCTTAACTAAGGTTACTAACCCATAACTAAGGTGTTACTATTATAATTATTTTTCTATTCTATGTTTTATGACTAAGGTGTTATTTTTCTTAACCCATAACTAAAAGTTACCATGTTAAGCCTCCTTGGACTCAGAGGTTTTCTTAAAGTTTGACTTAAATAGTTGCTTACCACCTTAACTTTGGGGTTGCTCGACCAAAGTCTCAAGCTATCATATAGATTTGGATGCCCTTTCTTATAACTTGCCGCTTTTTTCCTTTCCCCATGGTTGGTGCACTATAGAAATTGTTTCAGATCCGGAATGTGGATAATATGTGATCTTACGCGGGATGTTACGTCACTTTCACCGCTAGGCTTTACATTTTATGTGTGCAACCAACCGCCTCTTTGCCTGCGCCAATGGAGTTTATATTACTTACGCCTCTTCTTGACATTCTTGTCCATGTCTGCAGTAGTATTTCTAGAAATGACGTTTTCCTTCGTTTCAACGAATAGAAGGAAAACGAGGTTCTAGGAAATACTGAGGTCATAGGATTAGCGCTTAGTTAGTTAGTTCTTTCCCTTTTCCCTATTTATGTGCTTTCTCGTCCCTGCTTTCTCTCATAAGCCTCTTGGTGCATCTCCTTTCCTCTTCTTCCTTCTCCCTACGGTTTGGCCCACCCCCACCCTTCCCCTAAATGTATAACTTGTTGATAAACTAACATCGGGTTGAAGGCCCTAAGGCCTCGATGGAGGCCGAGTGTTTGGTTTGAGGTCGAAAGCACACAGTTGGGGCCTTTGTGCACAGTTGAGGTGTGTGTGTGCTAGTGGAAGGCTTGGTGCCTAGTTGGAAGCCTTGGTGGTGGATGGCCTTGGTGGCCTTTGGTTTGTCTTTTTTGTGTATGCAGGTTTAAGCGTGTTTGTTTGGAGGAGGGCTTTGGTTTGAGACAAGATGAAGATCAATGGAGAAGACAATTCAAACATGTTTTAGCCTTTGGCAATTTCTTTGTCTGTAATGTATTTTCACCCAATAAGGACAAGATCTATTATGTTTTTGGACCTAGCGTTAGTGACCCCATTATTGTCGGGGTTTTTCCTCGAAACCCGAAAGGGCTTTTAATCCCTACCATAATGGTTTCACTAGCTTGCTATCCCAGATGTACTTGTTTTTGGTTATCAAGGAGATGCCCATGAGAGCATTCTTGTCAAGATTCTTGTCCATGTCCCGTAGTATTTCTAGAACTTCTCTTACTGCTTTCTCAAATAAGTTCTATAATTCAAACTTTTTCTATTTAGTTCTTAAATTAAGGAAATCAAATTCACAAACTATAAAGAAAAATTATAATTTCAAACTTTTTTTTCTTAGTTCTTGAATTGTCCACAAATTATAAATGAGAATGAGAATGAGAATGATTTTTTATCGCCCAACGAGGCCAATCTACCTATGGAACCCATAAGGAGGCGGCAAACTTATTATCGTCCGGTTAAAAAACCCTCACCGGCGGGTTTGCGGGAAAACCGGGGCGCATTAAGAATGTCAATCAACCGCATAAGTATACATCAATGTATATATACATGTCAAGTGTGTGCCCGAGGACATAGCTGATCCGCATGTCCATAACACCTCCCGGCTGTATGATCCCAAAGACCTCGCATCTGGATCTTTGTGCTCAATGTCACATGTAACTTGTTGCCGAGGCCCCACCAACTTCGAGATAAGCGCCCTAATTTGATCATATCTTTGGCAACTTTTGAAGGGTATGAGATTCATCCTCGATGACTCCATTTGGCGGCAAGGCCGAGCTTTATCTTTGGCGTGGCTCCCCAATCCACTCTGCCTTTAATTTGAAGATGATGTGCCCACGATGCTGAATGGAGGCAATGAGTGCATTGGCCTTTTCATGGGCAAGTGGGTACTGTGTAGCATTGTGGGCCTTGCTCCAATGTGGGATTTATGTGGCTGTAGTGTGTTTGTCTTGACATGTTCAAGGGCATTGGCATCCCAAAACTTCTTTGAAGCAAGCATCAAGATATTGCCTCAAGCTATGGCGACCGCTCTCTATTTACACATGTATGCACTGCGCTCTCGCACATTCCATCTAGCCAACCATTGAGCTCTCTTTTCCTCCAGTGTACCTTGAGGCCTGTGGCCCCATGCCATGATATAAGCTAGTTTTAGGAAGACGAGCATCAGGCCATATTGACCACCTTCTAAAAATAGACAATGTGGCGTAGGGCATCCTAAGAGGCAAGAATTATGTCTCCTACAAAGAGAATTTGATATGGGACTGCGTGGACTTCACCCCCTAGTGCTCGTACTAAGAAGGCTTTTTGGACTTGCTCCAAGTCATTCCAAATGTAAAGTGATACTATTGGGGCCCCATACTTCCACCCCATATAAAAGGGCCAGGGCCACTAAGACCTTGAATAGGTGTGATGGGCCCAATCATACAACTCCGCTCTATGACTATTGTTTTGCATTGCATATAGTGCCTTCCGTGCAGCCACTGCGTGATGTATGGGATGTACTCCCAAATATTTGTATGTGGATGCAACCACATTCCGCCTCAGAATTAAAGGAGGGGACCCTCGGTGACATGAAGATGATATGAAAACCACCTTAGTCTTGGCCAGTTGACGGCATATCGGGCCGCCATGGCGTATCGTGTCCAGGCACTCCAGATGTCATGTGTGTGTGTTAGGAGGTCCATATCATCGGCATATATTAACCCGGTTGATATCGATAGAAAGGTGAGCTCCATCGCCCCATTATCGCCAGTTTACCTCTCCAATTGATCAATGTAAAGCCCAAACAATGTTGGGGAGAGGGGCATCCCCGAGAACCCCGATACTACTATCAAATGGTTGGCAATTCCGGCCGCGAACCAACCCTCAACATCTTTCATATATAGTCTGACATTTGATTTCCTGAAATCTACAGAACCCCAAATGTATTGGTTCCATTTCAGAAAGCGAGCCCCTTTTTTAATACATGCCGCCTAGAAAAACAACGCCAAAGTGCTCCTTTAATTGAGCAATTACACGATCCTTATGGCTACGCTCACATTTGGCCATTTTTATGGAGATCGTGGCAATGGTACTTCATTTGCCACATTCATAAACTTTCTACCTTCCTTTATTTGACCACCTCCAAAACACAAAGTCTCGAAAAATAGCAAGTAATCGAATAGTTAAGTCAATACACAAGATGTGAAAGCAAGATGCTTATTTTATACTCATATGTCAACTTCTTTTGCATGGGTCGAAATGTACAAACATAAGATATTATCATTTCCTATACATGCTTCTATCATGCTTCCTTTTACCTTTCTGGGTCGGTATCACCACTTGGTCGCAAAACCTATTACAAATAACCTACCTTTGCATGTTAGTTAAAAATAACTTAAGAGGAAGGAAAAGTTCAGCATGTTACCTATTCTAAAGGCATATTTTCAGCTGCATTTATAGCATGCCCAGAAATGCTTCATGATGAGTTAGGATCAAGCGGATATTTTTTCAGAAAGTATATTTTTCCAAAAATTTGAATGGATTGCTTCACATGTTACAGGCTTAGAAGCACAGATGGCAAGGCTGCAAGCAAAGGTTAGAGATCAGAAGAAAGAAATTACAACAAGCTAACATTCAAGAGAACCTTGTATCTCGGGTTGAGCAAGCCTACTAAGAAACAGAAACTGGCTTATATATGTATCTATATATAGGAAAAAATGTCCACAATAGTACATATTGCCTGCTTGTGTATATGTTACCAAGGATGGAAATGAGTAATAAATCTAGTTATGCACATCAAGTAGCTGTGGCATATTTCTGGCATATTTCTAGTTATGCCCGGGTCGGGAGCAACATACCTCGCTTTCCCGGCAATGAGTGAATTGCATGAACTCCAAACGCTCAACCCAAACGCCCGCATGCCGTGAAGATAATTGCACAAAGAAAACCCTAACCATATACCACGTTGACCATTTACAAGTTCAAAAGAACCAAAAGAAGGAAGGAAGGAAGATGGATGATGCATGATGCATGATTAGGATTGCAAGGTGCTGGACAACAGTGAGCTCAAATATGATATGGCATTTAAGAAAAAACTATGCCACCTTGAGAGCTCATTTATTGCGTAGAAAGCAAGATGATCACACAGAGAGGACATGACCTTACTCCAAATGCCCAAGTGAACACCCAAAGATGGAGAAAAATCAATTTTGCTTGTTCGCTAGCCAAGACACCATAATCTTAGCTTACATAGGTTTTTTTCTTCTTTTCATTCCCACCAAAATTACCCTACAATAATAGCTGATGGCTCCCAAATGCCAATTGATATCATACTTCAAGGAGATGTCTCCACTAGGGCACTAAAAAGGTACCCAAAACAATTTGATTAGAAAGGCTAAGAGCAAAATTCAAAGCAAGCATTGGGGCCTCCATTATTTTTGCACAAAAAGAAGAGCACTTTGGCATGTTCCTCGAATATTGAGATCCATATGATGAGTCGTCATATATCAACCCAGTAGTTTGTTGTAGAGGCAAAAAGTGCATTTGGTCGTTGTTCCGCATAAAAAGACTTACGCGTAATTTGGTCGCTGCCCCGCATATATTGTATACCAAACATCGCTGATATAAGCCGCAGGGACGTTTCACATTTTGCTCTAAGATCCATCCGAGGATGTGAGATTACTTACAAGTCTCATGCCTAGTGTGAGACTTTATTAGGGAGGATATATAATGTTTTGGAGATGTTTTGATTATTTACCGGTGGACAATATTCCGATGATATGCACTTATAGAACTCGAGTTTAGTTGATCGAAATCGCTAATGGGCATCGTTCTTGGAAGAACATCTATGTTAAAGGATGGAGCAAATCATAAACGGAGATACATACCATAAATTGAATTAACAACATGATTGGAATTATTAGAAAAAAAGCAAAGACAAGTAAAAGAGGACGTAACCTTAGATTTTGGAAGATTTTTCATCGCGGTCGATCTTGCACTCACCGGCGGACTCGATCTCTTCTTCAACATCTTCAACAAAGCTAAACATGCTCATCTTGAGCATCCATTCTCCTAACTTCCTTTGCTTATTCCACTTTTCTCGGTTCCTTGCAACCACGACCCGCCTTGTCCCATTATCTCATTGGCTTTATCCCTAGTTGTCGGAGCAAGTAATCGGTAAGAGATGCAATTTGCTCCAAAAATGACCGTAAGGGCCTCTTTTGTAACAAGAACCATCCGTGGACATGGATGCATTGCTTGTTCTAGAATGAGTTCTACAATGCTTGCTGCTAGAACCCATTGCACCATTTTCCTTGGAGCTTCTTTCTTGCATCTTCCATTGTAACCAAATACCGCTAAATTGAATCCACAACAGGGTTCAAATAGGGCCACTTCAAGGGCCATTTCAATTGCATTTGGAAGCCATTGATGATGCATCCGATATCCCAAAATACGCCTTTTTAGATTTTGCCTTAAATTTTGCCCTTAATAACAAATGTCTTCCCGTGATTCAACCTAAAATCTCAAATAAAAATCGGAAGATCCGAGTCCGAACTAGTACTTTGCAACTCCCATGAGAGCAATAAGACCGCCATGGCTAGAGATGGATCCAAACCCTCTGAATCCGCCCATGTCATCGAAACAAGCAAACGCAGACGCCAGATTAAGGCGGCAAACATCTCCGGAGAAAAAGGTATGCAAGCATTATTCTCTTCTTTTGTTCGATTAATCCTCGTGATCATTCGATTACGCTAAGCTAAGCCTTCATGCACTGACCGCTAAATCTTAGTTCACCGATTCCGCTAAACCTTAAATCATTTTTATTCGATCCGTCAAGTTAAACCCTTTTTGTTCTTGCTTTTGTTCTTTTCAGAAGGTCGAAAGTTTTATCCCTCCCCCCAAATCTTGAAGGATCAAGGTTTTTATCCCCCCTCCCTTTTATTTAAGTATTGAAGAATGCAAGGTTATGCACTTTATAATAAAACACATAGAATATATCAACATTGCAGCCATTTTTAAATCATAGAGTATGTCATTTTGCATTTTGTATATACTAGCATTTTTCTAGTGAAAAGCTTAAAACTTACATATCAAAAATTCATTTTATTATGTAGGTGGAGTTCATCATCGTCATCCGCTCGTGAAAGTGATCCATATGATAAGATTTTTGATCAAAAGGCACTATGTTGGTGTAAAAGTGTTCTCGCGGTAATAAACTAACATCCGATATTCGTGGAGCAACGCAAATTATCATATGGGAAAAGTGTGTTGACTTGGTTTTGGCACCCTCAACATGGAAAAGAGAAAAGAAAGGAGGTGTGAAGAAGATTAATTTTGTGATCTAAGGCATTGGTGAGATAAATTTTAAATGTAACGGGCTCAATATATAAAGGCCCTTTAAGAATATCTCCAATGGTTGAAACAAAGGGTGGAGATGAAGAGGTTAAAATTAAAGGTTAAGATGAAGAGGCAAGATCAAAGGTGGAGATTAAATGGCAAAAATTAAAGGTTGAGATTAAGAGGCAAGATCAAAGGTGGAGATTAAGAGGCAAAAAATTAAAGGTCAAGATGAAAAGTGTTGTTTATAAAAGATTTTTGAGGAGCACGAGTTCCTCCTTCTTGCCTTGCTCCAAGTTCTTGGCGATGGTGGCGCCTCCTCCTCGAATCGGATCAAAGGCCCCTCCATGGTTCAAAATAGACATGGAGGAACCCTCTTGTATTTGAAGTTTGTGCTTATATAAAAATTCTTTGGGCCCAAAGTTATTCTTCCAAGTTTTTTCTTCAAATCTCTTCTTCTACACTAATTTCATATTGCGCCTTTTTGATTTCATATTGCAAAGCCTTGATCCTGATTTTGCCTTTGAGGCCACTTGTTGGGGATTGTGGGAAAAATCCACCAATGTAATGGAGGTCCCACCGAGATCCGATGTTTTCCAGATCATTTTGGTGTCGCAAATTTATTTGGAGTGACCATTGTTTATGATTTATTTGGGCAGCCATTGTTACTGATTTATTTGGAGCAAATCTTTGTTCATTTCAGGTTGCTTATATATTTACCTAGGATTCTATTATTTTTAAGAGGAGAGGCAAAGAATCTTATGTACTTGAAGACTGTTGATGATGATGATTGTTGGTGTGCTCTCCTCGCTTTCTCACGAGATAATGCACAAGAAGAGTTCACTATTACCAAATTCTCCATGATTTATCTGAAGAAAATTGCTCCACTCCATTTTTATCCCCGACCGGATCGTTGGCTCTGCTCTCTCTATGTTCATCGCTTGTCGCTTGAAGATGCTTGAAGATGCCGCAAAATACTTTAAATATTTTCGGAGAGCCAAAAAAAAGCCAGCCCTCCACGAGCTTCAAAGCTTTTGTCTTACACTCGCCATATGAAATCCGCTTCCCATATCTATTTCTCACAAATCTTCCAAATCTTGTTTGGATAAAAAGGGCTACATTCAAAGTTTATAGCAGAAAGAAAACAAGAAGAGGAAGAAAAGATCCGTGATTACCCGCCATTGCCATAACCACCATATCTCAGCCTTTTTCTTCTATTCATTATTTCGCCCATTTTCCCAACCATTCTCGCTTTGATTCTTATATCTCGCGCCGCCTTTGATCAAAGTTGTTCCGTCCTTTTTCGCCTCATTACAAGATATGGCGTTTTGAATTTGGGAGCTGCTTCATTTTTGGCTTCTTTGGGAAATAGAATCAAAGCACTAAAGCTCGTTCTCCATAGATAAATCTATCCTATCATCCCATTCTTTTGCTAGAAACACAAATGTGCCTGCTTTGCTTCGGACAATGAAGTTATTTCATCTCTAACAGCCTTCGCTTCATTTCGATGGTGCATCGAACCCGCTGCCGGATCGACAAAAAAAAAAAGAGATGTATCGAACCCGCAGTAAGTATAAGAAGAAAGAAGAGAGGAAGAAGGAGAAGTACACCCTAAAACCTCCAAAGTTTTATTATCATTCTATGGTGTTGAGTACACCCTAAAACCTCCAAATGTTATTATTATTCTATGGTGTTGGAGTACACCCTAAAACCTCCAAAGTTTTATTATCATTCTATGGTGTTGAGTACACCCTAAAACCTCCAAATATTATTATTATTCTATGGTGTTGGAGAACACCCTAAGACCTCCAAATCATTGTACTCAAAATGGAGAAAAGAAGTTGAAGCATTTGGGCCGAGGGGACCGCCCATTTTTGTTTGAGAGATGTTGACCGGGTTTTGCACCCTTGGTCAACATGGAAAAAAGAAAAAGAAAGAGAAACCATTGGAAGGAGGGAGGTGTGAAGAAGATTAATTTTGTGATCTAAGGCATTGGTGAGATAAATTTTAAATGTAATGGGCTCAATATATAAAGGCCCTTTAAGAATATCTCCAATGGTTGAAACAAAGGGTGGAGATGAAGAGGTTAAAATTAAAGGTTAAGATGAAGAGGCAAGATCAAAGGTGAAGATTAAAAGGCAAAAATTAAAGGTTGAGATTAAGAGGCAAGATCAAAGGTGGAGATTAAGAGGCAAAAAATTAAAGGTCAAGATGAAAAGTGTTGTTTATAAAGATTTTTGAGGAGCACGAGTTCCTCCTCTTGCCTTGCTCCAAGTTTTTAGGGGATGGTGGCAGCTCCTCCTTTCAATCGGATTAAAGGCCACTCCATGGTTCAGAGACATGGAGGGACCCTCTTGTATTTGAAGTTTGTGCTTATATAAAAATTCTTTTGGGCCCAAAGTTATTCTTCCAAGTTTTTCTTCAAATCTCTTCTTCTACACTGATTTCATATTGCAGCTTTTGATTTCATATTGCAGCACCCAAGGTGATCCTGATTTTTGCCTTTGAGGCCACTTGTTGGGGATTGTGGGAAAATCCGCCAACATGCGGATGCACCCAATCCGAGCATGACTGCAGATAAAGTAAGCATTGATGAAGTTGGGTATTGCTTGTTCATTGCAATTTTCTATTAAAGTCGCTTTACATTTCATAAATGCACATGATATACCTCTTAGCCAATCCAGCAACAGACACCGCCAGCAATGGATAGAATATGGAAGACCGGTGCAAACAAAACAGGGAGGAACGAAATCTGAGGAGTATAAGGCATTGGAAAATATCTTGGCCCAGATTATTATCCAGGCTAAGAAATCAAGGCCCAAAAAGACAGGGAAAAAATTGGGGAGGAAGCAGGCGAGATGTCTGAAGCAGGATCATCTTCGCTAAGGATGAAGTCTGGGCGAAGTGGAACGAGTTCTGGGATGCTTATGCTCAGAAACAGCTCCCAGATGTAATGGGAAGAGTGCCTCCTCAAGATACTTCAATATTTGATTTGAAGACCACCGAGATGAGGAAAGTACAGGGCCTTCAGGATGATGAAGTTTGGCTGTTAAATCAATGCATAAACAAAGAAGTTCTGTACAAGAAGGCTTCTTCAGTCAAGGACAAAATGTCCTTCGTTGATTGTTGCACTCATATAAAGGACATGCGAGTTATGAAAGTAGCAGTTGGTCAAGAACTTTAGAAGCTATCTGGTGATGTAACATTAACTGAACTCGGCCCGCTAGACAAGTATGGCATGTCTTCCGCCCAAGGAATTTCTGCAAAACATGAAATCAAAGAACCAACAGCACACCACAAAACTATCAGATAAGGTGATGGCTGAGCTGAGAAGAAAAGTTGCCATCCTGAAAGATGTTGGTGGTGACTTACATCCACTCCAATACCTGGTCTCTCATCGGCTATAAAGGTCTCCCTACCCGATACAACAATAGGCCCCTCGTAATATTTCTTTTGTATTGATATAGCGGGATGCAAAAGAGAGAAGGGATGACTCAAAAAGAGTACTAGCTTTTTTAGTAGCCGTGCATAGGCTTAACAACCAGAAGCTTTTACTATTATCATCATATGCCCCCGAGAGCCTCATATGCATGCTTTGGTGGTTTCATACGACTTGGAATGTCTAAAGGTCATTAGGGAAGGTTCTCTTCTCTTTGAGACAAAGGATACTGATTTGAGGATGCAGTTTAAAAGCACTTGTATAATCTTCATAATGATATCCCTTGTGCCGATGGCGACTATGGGGTAGCTAAGAGCAAAGGGGCATCGACATAAAGGCATGGCAATGTTTTCTTTTGGATGAACCCAACTTGAAAATGTCTTCTACAAAGCGGATGATGAGGATGAAGCGAGGAATTTGATGTTCCTAACCTCCTCTGGGAAAGACATTACTGCCGGGAATTGTTGACAAAAGAAAAGGGGCCCTTTGAATAAACATGGGTTTGCAATCAATCCGCAAGCTATCTTGTTGAAGCATTTGCACCACTTGATACCACTTGTCGTGAATTACATGTTGGAGGGTATATTGGTAGAGAAGCCCTCAAGACATCAAGAAGATGTTTAAATTTTGTCAACGATGACCAATCCAGGGGATTCCTTGAAGTGTTTTTCGAAAAGGTACTAGCCACGGCGATTGGGGTCCCATCAAAAGATAAAACCCCTTGGCTTTGGTACCTTACAAAGGGCGTGGCGGACTAGTAGTTCACAAAAGCCTCCAAGTGCAACCTGGATCGTTCAAAAGCAATGCAACCCTCGAGGAGAAGGCCGAAATGCTAGCGCTGAACGTAAGATCATGGAGCAAAATATGGAGTCCATGCTTGGTAATATTGCAACCGATAATGTCCAAATCGATACCAGGCCGGATGATCATGCAAGCTTCAGATTCAACCACCGAGGTTAGAATCAAAACCTGCGGGTAGCTTTCATAGAAGAGAACGGTCCTAACTAAACGGGTGGAGTTGATGCTTCCGGCGGTAAGCATCCCGGGAGTGTAGTAGACGCTATGACTAACGGGTGATGACGATGATGAAAGGTAATTCACGCCCGGTATGATATGTAGCTTACTTATGATGGATAAAAACGCTACTTGGCGTGTATTACAACCACTTTTGTATGGCTAACTCTTTGTTTTCTATGGTTCGTGGCTCCACCGCTTGTGACAAAATCATTGTCTTTGATCGAATGGTGTCTTCGTAAAACGTTCCTAAGAAGCTTATTAGCGAGGGATGACTTCAACAAGTCCCTCTAGAATCGAATACTAAATGGATCTATCCTCGTCCACACTTAGAAGATATGATGAATGAGGCGTTTCAGATTATTTTGAGTTGCCATCCGGTCCTCAATGGAACATAAAAATGTTGATGAAGTACTTAGGGTGTTATCGGTATGAATCGAGACTTTGTGACGATTTGGGACCAAAAGTAAGTGTATAAAGTTTCCACATCCAAGAGATCCGGATGGCAAACCGGTCTTCGTGAAACATCTTGGTACTATGATGGATCGACTTGGCATTCAAAGAAAGAGGACATCATAGTAGTAGATGATGATGCTCTTAAGTGCTTTTATAATCAAGGTCGGGGCTCTAGTACTATTCATGTCCATCATGAGTGGCTTAGGCTGGTTCTTCGTAAAAATAAGTATCGGATGTTGTCAAAACGCATCGAACTAGATCGGACTAAGGGATGGATCCCTATCTTGAGGAGTTATTTGACAAAGAAAGGACTAGTCCCTCATGATGTAATCTTCATATCAAGTGAATACAATGTAAAAGTGTTACATTATATATTGATGTATTGTTATCTACAAATGCTCGTGCTTTTGGAAACGACATAAATCTAATTTAAATGAATGATGGTTAGAACAATAAAATTGAAAATAATAAGCTAAGGTTGGAAATCAATAAACAAATAAGGTTTAGTGTAATGGCAACATACAATAGTGGTATTAAGCAAGAGGTGCCATGGGGTTGCCCGGAACTTAGATCCGTTAGCTAGGGTTTTGGAGTGCAGGCTAGTGAGGCTAAAGGAGATGCTAGTACACATAAGTAATATCATGACCAGAAATTACGTAACAATGTGAGACCGTAGCCTTAAGCTATTACTAACATGAAGCTTGGGAATGGAGACAAAATATTAATGCAATAGAGGTGAAATGTATCTTATAGGTAACAAATATGTAGCAAAATAATAGGGGGTTCCATGGGGATTTGATATGGATGTAAAAATAACTATTCCTAAAACCATAGGCCATATATCCCTAAAACAATTGAATGGGTTGTCATTAAAAAAAAAAAAAAAACGAAGATTCAAGATAAAAAATAATCACATTAGCTCACTGAGTACATTGGTTAAAGAAGTCTTATTAGGACATTGAGTTATTTTGGTAGAGGTTTAAGCCCCATCTTAGGCAAAGCCGTATAGAGGTTCGATATTCCCTTAAATCCTTAAGGGAAGTCGTATTTCATATTTCAAAATCAAAAGGCGCCTAAAACAATTGAATGGATGGTCATAAAAAAACAAAGATTCATGATAAAAAATAATCATATTAGCTCACTAAGTACATTGGTTAAAGAAGTCTTATTAGGACATTGAGTTATTTTGGTAGAGGTTCAAGCCCCTGTATTTCATATTCTAAAATCTTAGGCAAAGCTATATAGAGGTTCGATATTCCCTCAAAACCTTAGGCGAAACGAGAGGTGCCCAGAGGCTCTAACATAAGATCTGGGTCGTAGGATCGACAAATCCAATGACTATGGTCGTCCAGGGTGCACCTCATTTAGAATATGTAGCAACATAACATAATAACATAAAAGTCATGGTCTTTCTTTACGGGGATAAAGCGGTTAGAAATGCAATATAATTTGCCATAATAACATAAAAGTCACGGTCTTTCTTTACGGGGATAAAGCGGTTAGAAATGCAATATAATTTGCCAAGGTATGGCATGTGGTTGGGAATGGAACTGGGAGCACTCTATGGTTGCAAACTAGACATGAATCTAGGGAAATTCATGACCCAAGCTTGTTAGTATGGAACTAAGGGTAAAATTGGGAATGTTATGTGATCATGGTTGTTATACATGTTTATATTATTATTCCTATATGAATGTATGTGATATGTTAATGTGGCATGGGAATGGTCTCTTGTGATGCACATGTAAAAGAAAATGCATAGGATTTGCATTTGGATTATTTGACTTGGTATTACCATCATACATAATAATGTCTAGGAAATGTGGTTATGATGACATTTAAAGCATGTGGATAATCTCCGGGGCCGGGGTCCATGTGCGATGGCATGGACTTGCGGTTGTGTTTGTGCGTGACATGGAGCATTGTTATCTGGCTAGGATTCCTTGTCGCGCTACATGGCGAAGTGGTCCTCCATCTTTGGATCGGCATGGATGGGTGTGTACACATGAGGCAAACCCCTCACCAGTATTGGCGCAGGGCCCGATCAGCGGTGGCATGTTAGAACCGTGAGTAGGCCTTTGTATCTTGGATGAGATTAAGTAATGCATGGAATATGAGGTGTTATTGTGGTATATGTATGCATACTAATCTGGTTGGTTGTATGCAGTGGGACTATTGCTGCTAAGCTTGCATAAAGCTATGTTATAAGTATTATGAATGAATAGTTCCTAGAATGCTCCAAACCCCCACTTAGTCTTTAGGACTAACCCCAAGGTGGTGTTATGCTTGTAGGTTGATGGACCCGAGTGCGTAAAAGGCCAACGAGACCCGGGATTAGAGGCCCCATGGGATCGGAGAGAGGCCGAGGCATTTCCCCGGGAGCGGAGTTCCTAAAAGTGAGGAGGTGCTAGATTTCCTCCGTGAATTGGAGGATGAGGCCAGCTCTGGTGTTAGAGATTGTCCGTAGCTCGGGAAAGAAGGCCATCATGCAGGGGTAGGGACTAGTGTGAGATCTACTTCCGGTTTTGTGGAACCTTCTTTAGAAGGCAATGAAGTCCACCTATATGTAGATGAGGGGGATGATCTCCCATTGGGTTCAGGAGATCATGCGGCTATAAATGCCTTAATGAATGAACCTTCTGATGATAAGAGCTCTTGTATTGAAGACTTTTCTCATAATTAAGAGTTATATTGATTGTGGATTTGACATTGTTAAGGTTTGGATGTACATACATGTACTATGTGATTTGTCTTCAAAACTCGTTGGATCTTTAATGTGAATATAAAGATTGGATTCTTTACCGTGTCATATGGATTATAAGTTGCATAAGATATTTAATTAGCCCAACCTCCCTTTTCAAGTGCTAATAATAATGTTATGGAACCAACAGGATCCCAAATTTGCCTCGAGAGAGGCGGTTTGGCAAGCTTGATTACATGAAATACTAGAAGGAGTCGAATAGGCCGGAGGGAGCTCGAGCCGAGATGCCACATCGCTGATTTGAGCAGGATCCGGTAACAGCCAAAGAAGCGCCTAGGGGTGCACCAATTGTATGCGAGGGGTATGCCACTGCGTGCAAGGGGTCGGCAAAAACCCCCTTGTATACGCGCTTGAATATTTTCAGAAACCCCCTTTCCAGTCACATACAGTGACAAAATCACCCTAAAAACCCCAAAAAGCTACCCCTAGGTACGAGTATATGTACGTTTTAAAGGGAAAACAAACCCTTTCGGGTCACTCACATGGTTTGTACGGCCAAAACTATGTGAACCCCCCTTGCCAAGGCGACGATAGTCAAGCTTGTTGTAGGGACGTGAGGTAGGAATGTCCCTATGAAGAAGCCAGACAGGGTCACCAACGTGAAATTTAGGAGCTTCCCCGATCCAAATCCGCGTAATGGCGATAGCGTTCCTGTGCTCGGCAAAGATGATGCTGAGGATCTGATTGAAGAGCTTGGAGTTTCTCAAGTTGAGACTCGACACTAGGATTGACAAAGTTACCACCAACAACACTAAGGGACCAATGAGGATCTTGACCGAGTTGAGGAAAAATGGAGTTTGGACAGTGGAAGCATGTACTGAGTTATTACAGGCATGCTCGGCTAATGGAAGGTAATCGACCCAATCATCCTACTGATAACTAATAAAGCACTTTAAATATTGCTCTAGAGTCTGATTAGTGTGCTTTGCTTGCCCATTACTTTCTGGATGATGACCGGATATCATTGAGCAGTCGGTATGCAATAACTTCAAAAGCCGCTTCCAAAAAGGTCCACGATCAAAGACGATAGTATCTGGTAATCCATGAAGTCTGATTAAGAAGATCGCTTTGTTCTCTCATTTGGTGATGGTGGCGTTAGTAGAATAAAATGGGCCATCTTAGAGAAATGGTCAACAACAACCATGATGGCATCATAACTTTCAGAGAGTGGCGACTCTAGAATAAAGTCTACAGAAATACTTTTCCAAGGTCCATCTGGAACTGTCAAAGGCTAAAGACGACCATGAAGAAGATGTCTCGGAACTTTTGCTCGACAACGGGTGTCACATGATCAAATAAAAGTTTCGATAGAGCGACGAAGCCCAGGCCACCAACACTCTCGACTAATAAGTTTAAGAGTCTTGGCTACTCCAAAGTGTCTGACCATAGGTGAATCATGGCAAGCCTGGAGAACCCGAAACTTAGAAGCACCATCTGGCACATACAGAAGTCCATCACAGAACAGGAGTCCATCTTGAACATCAAAACAATCATAGTCCAATCGCATTTGCTGAGAAGATGATGCGGAGCTAAGATGTGAGATACATCTTGAGCCAATGGGTCGGAGGGCAGAGATGCCCAAATAAACTCCAACAATGTTGTATCATAAGGCCTCTTGAACAATGTGAGGGCCATAACCTGGAATCGATCAGGCCCTAGAATAACACGATGGCTGGCGATCAAATGCAGGATCACCTGGCTTGGGCTCAAGATAGGAGCATCGAGACAAGGCATCAGGCTTCCCTTAGAGGGTCCAGGACGGTACTAGATCACGAAATCAATGCGGGATAATACTTGAGTATGCCATTGGGCACGGCGGCGGTTGAGTACTCAGCGGACCTAAAATATTCCATATTTCAATGATACGTATAGACCGTCACCTTATAAAAGATCCTCTAGGAAAGGCCTCCACTCCTCAAAAGAATCAACTATCGCCAACAGCTCCTTATCATAAATTGGATAGTTGATTTTCGCAGCGAAACTTCAAATGGTGATAGGCGTCCGATTCATGGTCATCCCTCCTATGACGGGGATACCTATCGGGCATATAGCTTCGACAATATATGGATCACGAAGGATGCGGTGATGAGCGGGAAATGGGTGCCGTGGTAAAAGCATACTTCACGATAACAAAAGTAGATTATGCTTCTACACTCCACTCAAATGGCACGTCCTTAACCGTGGTGAGGCATATCAAAGGAAGGGCAATCTCTAAATAATCTTGAATGAAATCTGCCGATAGAAATTGGAAAACCCAAGAAAACACTAAATATCTCGAATGGAAGAGGGTGTTTTCCACTCCAAAATAGTGCTGACTTTTTCGAGATCGATAGAGACTCCATGTGGAATGATACAATAGCCAAGAAACTCCACAGTATCCTGCTCAAGTTTGCATATAATCCATACTCACGAAAGCTTACGAAGGACATGTCGAACATGCCTTTTATGTTCTTCGAGAGTCTTAGAATAGATAAGAATATCATCCAAATAGATGATAACAAAAATGTCTAAGAACTCCCAGAAGATATCATTTGCCATATACTGAATACTGCGAGAGCATTGGTAACCCCAAATGGCATAACTGTGTACTTAAAATGGCCATACCGAGTACGAAATGTTGTCTTCCACTCATCACCTTCCTGGATCCGGATAAGATTATAGGCACCCCAAAGGTTAATCTTCGTAAGTTAGCATGCACCTTGGAGTCGCTTCAACAGCTCTGAGATCAGAGGAAGCGGATACCGATTTGTCACTGTGACTTTATTGAGGATAATCAACGACAAGACGTAGAGGATCATCCTTCTTTTTGACGAAGAAGATAGGCACTGCAGTGGACTGAGAATGTCGAACGAGGCCAGTGACTAGATTCTCTTCAATATAATCCCCCAAAACCTTCATCTCAGCAGGAGATAGACTATATATCGGACCATATGACGGCGTTGTCTCGGGCTGCAATTCAATAAGATAATCATATAGATGATGCTCTAGAATCTTGCTGACCTTGACTTTGTGAAAAACATCAGAGAAGTCGCCATATTTATCTGAGAGCATTGGAGCAGATTTCACTGGTGTAGAGCTAGCCAACGCCTCTATCCTCCCAACCTCTGACTCCAATGAAATAGAGATAAAAAATTCGTTACTGATCTTGTCTGAGGGAATAAAACCTTCGTCACATGTGGAAGGAGTTCGAGGAATGTCAGTCAGTCATTGAGAGATCCTACTACTCGGACGGGACATGAACGGTTTGATCGCTTAACAGGACATCCACAAGCAATATGGCCAATCCCTCCACAATACAGGCAGAGATTAGACTCTCTTCGGCGTTGCTTCTCAGTTGTAGACAAGGGCCCTCAAACCACACCATCAATGTGCATAGGCATTGAGTCAACTGATTGAAGCGACCTGGGCAGTGGAAAACCTGCCGTGATAGCTGGAGCTTGGGGAAGTAGAGAAATAGCTGATTTTGTCTTTCTTGCCAACGCTCAAAAAGACGGTTATCACAATGAACCACAAGCTTTATAGCTTCATCCAAAGTTCTGGGATCCTCTATAGTCAGCAACATATCCTTTACATCCTCGTAGAGCCCTCTTCAAAAGCAGTCCCGAAGAGCCGCATCTTCCCAGGCTGTATCGATGGCAATATGTCGGAACCTAGAAGCATAAACTATCATGAACCTCTGCTAAAAACAAGGAAAATACTTAGAAAATACACAAGAAATATGGAGGAAATATGTCAAGATCGGCGAAGAATCTAATATATGAACAAAAATCAAAAGTACAATGGCCCGAAGACAAGCAGGAATATGAGACAGGTGCCTAAAAGGCTCAAGGCTGGCGTTGAACCGAAATGGTTCAACAAGAAGGAGGTGCCTCCTTATATATCTAGGCCAACTATGAGATCACGCCAAGTGTCGCACATGCATGTATAGTCTAGAACATTCTAGAACCTCCTAGAAACGGCCATATGAGGAAGGCGTGAGGGAATGTCTTGGTTATTATCTGGTATTTGGCAAAGGTATGTGACTTGCAACTAGAAAGTTGCAAATTCAAACCCTGTCTTGTGCAACCACACTTTTGCATCCGTGTGACAATCATCTTTTGTATATACGAGTATAATATTTGTATGATATGAATATTCGTATGGTCATCACAGGTTATCATTAGATAGATATCGAAAAGACAAATCCATTGCTATAGATAGTGCTTAAATGTGAGTTCTCCATCAAAAGTTATGATGGAAAAATGGCACTGCAAAACTAAGTTGCAACTCCATTAGTTATAGGCTGCCACATAATATTGGAACTAAATATACTAGATTTCTTCTCTTATTGGATAGTTTAAAAAGATGAAATTCCATTTTAAGCATCTTCTAATAGGACAAAATGTAATCTCATCTTTTCTCTAATGTTTTTCAAATTGGCATTTTTTGTGGTGTTGATCTCTTAGAGGAGAAGATCTAGGGTATGTCGGGTATGGTGCTAGACATGTGAGCTCAACTGACATATACAAATGTATGGTTTATCAACGAGCTTATTACTGCTAAGGCTTCACCCTTGAAAACCCTTCGGTGTAGGGGCTATTTAATCCTAGACAGTAATAATTTTATTGTGTTATTACTTTATTTATATGGGTCCCATAGGCTTCTTGATCTCTGTGGACGATAAAATTCAATTTAATTCAATCCCATCCTATTCTAGTTTGGGACGATTATATTCCCACATCTGCGTTCTAGTGTTCTTAGTGTATAGGAACGATGATAGCTTGCGACTTCAGCTTCTTCTTTGTTAGTGGAGTTTTTCTGTGAAATCAATTTAGTCAACATTGCATTTGTCCAAGACGTTGCTCGAGGACTTGTCTCTATTTCTTTTTCTCAAAAGTTCGAAAGGACGAAGCTTTTTAATCGCGGTGATAAGCCTTTGATAAGTATCTCATTTAACATTTGTTAGAATTTAAGCATACGGTTCATGTTGTTATAACTGGATATCCCTATATTTCTAGTTAATTTTATGGGTAGTTTGGAGGTATGACACTTATCACCACCAACCAAAATGGAAAAATCTGCTGAGATGAATGAAAATCCCCCTGAAACCCCCTTTGGTTTGGGTGCATATTCACACGGGGGTTACTCAGAACAACGAGAGGCTGTCGGATGGGCATATTTGCCCTTTATTCCAAGATCTGGACCGTACATAGCGATCCTCGTTTGTGGGGTATGCATGTACAAGTTTTTGTATACTGTATATTGAGGTTTGCAAAATACTATAAGATTTGAGGGAATGTACTTAATGGTGTTAATTTTGTACATGTATTGTAAGTTTTTAGGGGCTCTGGCCAAGCCCCCTCGTAACCCCCCGTGTGAATATGCACCCAAACTAAAGGGGGTTTGGGGGGATTTTCATTTAAATGAGTTAGATGCAATGGTTTGTATTAATAATGTAAATGTTAGTTATATGTTGGTAGTTAAAAAAAAAAAATTTTGGGCCCTTCGGGCCCTAACAAAACCAGATAAAGAAAACAAGATAAATGCATTGGAAAAAAAAGCGAGGTCTTTGCACCACATACTCAAGTTATAAAAAGTATTTTAGAATTTGCCAAATCACATACTCAAGTTATAGGCTAATTAAATCCATAGGCTAACCTCAGAATATGTAGCATAATATTACATACCAGGAACTCTAAAGACAACATAGCTCCTTTGTTTCCAACCCGTTTGGATTTTGGAATTTTTTAATATTGAACACCCCCAGTCATATCCCCAGTCATATGAACACTAAAATCTATTCTATTTGGTACATCGTGCATTGGGATACAAGATCTGTGATGCCAATTTTTTATGCATCCATAGAAGCCAATATGTTAATGTCGGAGAGCAATGTAAAAGGCATGCATAAATGAATAGTTAACTATCTAAAATAATAATAGTAAATTGAGGTTATGATGATGTTTCCAGAAGTCAAAATCCATGGAGCGCATGAGATGGCTTCTGTTTCCACACTTCAAACTTCCATCTCACGCACCAAGTCACCTTACGCTTTTTGCAGCTGCATTTTGCATGCACTGTTCCCCATCTCCGGTTCCACCCATCCACATCCATACCTTCATAAACGCCTACAACCCCCATTTTAAGTTCTAGTCCTCTAGGCTCACCGCTCCGGTCTACTCTCGCTAATTCAAATGGCTCCCCTAGCTCTTCTCATTTTATTTGGTAGCAATTCTTGTCCCTATGCGGACAATTGTGACCCTAAGTAATGGCGTTTTAATACTTTACCTTTATTGGAAATGTTGTGCCATAAAACCAATCACAATAGATGGCATTAGGGACGATAAACATCTGTTGATGGCAAAGATTACAAGTCAAACAAATGGTGCCGCGGGAGAAGTGACAACCACAGATCCATAATGTTGCCATTTATCACGGACCAAGATAAGTTGTACGAGACACACGGTTCTAATGCAAAAATGAAAAAAGCCTTCTTACTTCTTGCACCTTTCTTGTTGTCAATTATTCTTCTGCTGGAAGGTTTTGCAAGGCCTCTTCCATAAATTTTATCTATTCGTTCTTCACAAAAGTGGGTCCTGTCAGGAGAATATAGAGCTACATGCAAATGTCAGATTCCTAATAAGAAGTAATGGAAAAAAAAATACAAGAAGCAATGACAATGACGACTACTTACTCCGTTTTGTGGAATCAGAATAAATTTTCTTTGAATCCGTTAAGAAATTGTTGAATGCCCTAAAAACATTGGCCTCGGGTCCTTTTATGTAAATCCGAAAGTAAGAGCATTCTAGCGAAGATCACGAGGATCCCTAAACTATCTCCATAACATATGTTTAAATCCATATTCTCCAACAAGCTCAGGACGGAGTGGCTTCTTCTAAAAAAGGATGGAGTGGCTCCCAAAGAAACCCTAAAATACCCTGTTCGATGCCTGAGATGGGTTGTTTCTGATCAATGCAGTAATGGGCGATGCAGGACACGAAATAGCTCAGCCAGAACTGCTTGGATTCCTTGTCCTAACTCAAGAGTGAGGGACATCTGCAAAATAACCTGCTCAAAGCGGCCGACAAACCTAAACTTTGGCATACTTGTGCATGCGCCTTCTTAAACTACCCACCTTAAAGAAGCCCTAATCTTTGTGCCTTTCGATGCTTGCATGTGAAGGGCCATTTAATGTGTTTTACATAACAAAATAATGTTGTGACCATTGAATTGCCAAGGGAAAAAAAAAACAATGACACAACGAGCATGGAAATACTAGATGCACTCTAGAAGTACTAATTAGTACACCATGTGCAATACTGTCTCCAAATCATAAAGTAAAACCATAAGGAAAAAATGTATAAAAATACAAAAACAACCCCCTGTCATAATGCTACATATTTCATCACCAGAATGCAAGTTATATTGTTTTGGACATACAATTTAATATGCATGGACATGGAGTAATCACTCGTATTACTAGATAACTGACATATACATACATGTATACACACTAGAAAATTTATGAAGTTTGTTTATACCCATGATGTCTAGGCATAAGAAAACGGAATGTGCAGGTCATCTAATAAGAATTTATCTATACCCAAGAGGCTATATGTTGTTGCATGTGACGACCTCCCAAAACATGTGAACCTGGATGATAGTATCGTTATCTAGAACCATTGTTGTAATGGTTTTCAAAATCGAAGATGCATAACAACAAAGTATTTGTTAGAAGTTGGATTGATATATAATTATTTTGTCAAGTTGAGCTCCTTCTATGTTTTCATAAATGATGATAGGAGGAAGGAAGGAAGGAAGGTACTTTTATCGTCCACGGAGACCAATCGGTCTATGGGACCCAATACAAAAACGCAGCGAGCGGATTACTGCCCGGATTAAAAACCCCGCCCCCAAGGGTTTTCGAGGAAAAACTGCGGGCGACAATCGACCCTCTTGACAAACTAACATATACAATGCGAAACACCATATCTGATCATGCACCCGTGGTGCCCAATCGTGCCGAAATCAGCCAAAGTGGGGCAAAGGTGACCTCGCCCAGTCCAAAGACCTCGAAATGTACGACCCGGGTAAGTACTTCACCGGTGTGGTCATCGCTGAAATGTAAGGGGCATGTCCTACCATTCAAAGGGCGTGATCGGCCCGGGATGTGGATCAACGCCGGGCAAAATGCGGAAAGTGTGAGACTCATCCTCAATGGCCCCCGACAAAGGCGGGACAGAGGCACGCCCCGGGGGGCTCCCAATCCACCTCGCCTCGGCTCAATGCGAAGATGGTGGGGCACCTGCGTAGAATGGAGGCAATGAGTCTCAAGGCTTTTTCGGGCACCGGAACGCGGTAGATTTGTGGCCCCCGGGCTAACACGAAGTTGATGTGCTCCTGTAATGGGCCGTTTTGACCGCCTTTAGCCGTCCCGAGCTTGCCAAAAACAAGCCGCCTAAAGGTACTCCAGCAGGCCCCACGATCGACGGTCCACCACATCGCATCGTGCTCTCTCCGCGTTCCATCCGGCGGAGACTAATCGATGTCTCTTACCCCTCCAACAGGCCCCTGGCATTTGCCGGACCATTACCCGCCCGGTGTAAGCCAGTGCGGGGAGCCGAGCATCACCATAAAAGTAACTACTTTACGAAAATAGGCGATGTGTACATCAAGGGCTGCCCGCCTGGCGGCAAAGAATCCGGTTTCTGGCCGAGAATGCGATGGGGTGAAGGGTTCACCCCAAGTGCGGCCAAAAATGCCATACGCACTTGCTCCAAGTCATTCAGTGCCCAAAGGCGGCCAGGGCCCCGAACTCGACCCGTCTGAAGGGCGGGCTGGAGCCGGTGCGAGCAGTGTGGCCAGTGGCCCCAATCATGGGCTGCGCACGGTGGTTGTTGATTACGCCCATGGCATAGCTTTCCGGCTGTTTGTTACCCATAAGCGGATAGGCGCCCCCGGCCCGGCTGACGGAGAGGGAACTCCACCTAGGTACTTGTAGGTGGGCGTGGCGTCCGCAGTCCCAAATATGTGGTCGCGGGAGGCGTGGGGTGGCGTGGAGGATATGAAACCACGCCGGTCTTGGCGATTCACGCAGCGCGTCGTGGCAGACAAAATGTGTCTAGGGCATCAAGTGAGATCTGCATAGCTTAAGGGGTGTGGGCAGACGCCAACATCGTCCCGCATAGATGGTGGCCGATGACACAGTTGCAAAAGCCGTATGCCATCCCCCCATGCTGTCGAGCGTGGCTCTTAACCGGATCAATGTAGAGGCTAAAAAGTGTTGGCGAGGGGGGCAACCTGCTTGGGACCGATACTCTTGGTGAATGCTTTTGGCCCGTCGGTGCATCACGCCAAAACAACTCTCATACAACCTTGTATATGGCATTACGCACGGCGTGGGAGCCCCCGGCCTTGCGGTAGCCCCACGGCTTTTCCCGGAACCGTATCAAAAGCCTTCGCAAAGTCCACAAAGCGGCAATACAAGTCCTCAACATGATTCCACTGTCTTCAATCGATGGCCCGTGGTAAAGATATGGTCAATCGTTGAGTGGCGGGGTCTAAAGCCTTGCTGTGTGAGTGGCGCGACACCTGACGACCTCGCCCATCGGGTCAATAACGCCGCCGAGAATGCTAGCCAAGAGTTTGGCAAATCTTGATCCCCGACCATGATCGTCCCCAGGTAATTGGTAGGACGGTGGTGGGTCGCCCGCCTTGTGAATGGGAACAACCACCGCTTGTGGTCCATTGTCACCTTCCCGCAATGCTCGCTGAACAGGGGTGGTGAGGACCGGCACAGCGGCCGCCACGCCCATTTGAGTAACTCGGCACGCATACCATCGAGGTCACCGCCTTCCCATTAGCCGGTAGTTGCGAGCCCTCCTCAACATCTTCCTCCACGAGAACCAATGGGGGGGTCATCCCGTGTGGGGTATGGACGCGTCTGGCGTCCCGCCATAGAGGCTGCCGCAAGTCTTGTTCCCCCTTGCCCAAGTGTGATGTCCCCCATGAGGTCGGGTGGCCTTGACACTCCTGGCCAAAAGGTTCGAGGATGAGTGTCCAGCGGGCCAGAACATCTCCCCACGATGCACGGCAAAGGTGCCAAGCCTTTGTCTCCTTCGGATGGGTGCGGTGCGTGTGTTGTAACTGCAAGCGGGCGCGGATCGAGAATGTGATTGAGCTGCCGCTTGCGTTCTTTAATACATAATCCGATTCTTGTTGATGGATTACCATATATTCATGATGGTGACACCCAATTAAGACAAGGTTCTATTTAGAAAGGTTCATATTGATTGAACCTTTCCAACCATTTCCTATGTATATCTTGATCTTGAGTTCTCATAATGAATTAAAACTTTCTTTGTTGAATTACAATTTTCTTTGTTGCCTCATGTGGCATGTGACTTTCATATATGGCGCTTTTTGTGTCTTGCCTAATGATGATGTGCTTATTTCAATGAATCTTTTTAGTATAAAGTTACCATCGAGACAAACTGACAGCATTGCTTAATTTTTTTACATTCACAATCCCAAAAATACCCCTTGACTTATGGAAAATATTCCTTGTGGAGCAAATAATTTTAATCATAAATATATAATATGATTAATAGCTCATGATTGTTTGAAATAAACATTTTTTTTGCTCGGACATCGAGTAGACATGCATCAATCTCAAACTGGCGACGTAAGAATATTCATTAGCATCAGATTAGGGCATGGAAAGATCAGTGGCGGCTAATTGCGAAGCATATTAGATAATATAGATGAGGCACATGGTCATGTTCTTCAACAAACATCTTTGTAATAATTCACCTTACATGTCATGGTCATGATATTTCAACAAAACATGTGGTGGCATGTCAAGGAGGTCATTGGTTATCATGGAGCCGGAGTAACATCAACTTCATCGACACCTACTTATGTCTCCACTATTGGTTAACGTTCAAAAGTCGTTGGTAGATATTAACTTTCACAACATCAACCTTGGGGACGTTCTCTGCCCAGAGTTGAATTCCTACGTGTTGTGTCTGCAGTTGAATTACTACATACACTGTGAAAACAAATATAAGTAAATTCTACTTCTATTGGAATGGTGTTAGAGGTCACTGCCCTTTTTCTTTTCTTTTTTTTCGAAGGATAAAGTATTTTTCATTTATAAGCAAACTTCTCTAGCATATAGACACCCTCTCTAACAACTGAGGGTAATGATTTTAACTTTTGGTAACAAAATGTTCAATGCTTGGATAAGGAGATTTGGCCTGCGGCGGTGGGACATACGGACTTGGGCAACAATTGCCAATGCTATTCCATCGCAGTTGTCTTCTCAAGTCAATCGCGTTTGGAAGTCGCATAGTGGACTTGATGCATCTCAGTTTGTAGCATCGGCTTATGGGCTCCTAGCGCTTCAGGACACGTTGCCGCCTTCGGATAAGTGGTCACTTAAGCTTCCGGGGAGTAAGTGGCCCCCATGTGGAAGTGGGCGTGGAATACATTGCCTCCTCCTAAAATCCGTACCCTTTTGTGGCGGATCTTGCACTGTAGCCTCGGGTGAATGTCCGGAGTCCACAAGTTCAAGCCCGGTGGCGGAAGCATGCCCTTTTATGTGGGGCGGCGTGGGACCCGTTGAGCCTTTGTCCTATGCATGAGGTAAGGCGACTTAGTCCCGTCTGGTGAGACCCTCTTTGGGACTTCATTATGCGGTCGGAAGATTCTCTTGGGAGTCCTTCCAACAGGTGGGCGCTGCCAAAGCAGACGCGTTTCATTTATCACGAGAAGGCTTTTGTGGGTGATTTGGAAAAGGCGGGAGGCGAAGGTCTTTCGAGAATCAAAGGCTTAGCCCTTTCGGTTAGTTCCGTCTTGAGGCATAAGTTGTGGCCCGGCGTACCAAGTCTCGAAACATGCAGCGCGAGTTAAGCGGGAAATTTAGTGCGACATTCCTACAGTTATGGATCATGATGGTGCGCGCCGTTCTTATGCCCACACTTTATCATTATCTTGATAGCGTTCTAGTGGTTTAATATATTATTTATATTCTTCCAAAAAAAAAAAAAAAAAAGGTAGTGTATGGTTAATACTAGGACGGTCCCATTATCTCAAAGACGTGCCCTTGACACATGTAGGCATACGACATCATGTGGCATGGTCCTTAAGGCATGGGTGACACACACTTTCACACACAAAGCTTGTCTCTTACCTAAACAATGGCTAGTTGTTAACAACAACCTTTTAGTTCTAAATTTATTATGATGTGTTTTTTGATGTAATGTGGAAGAGCAAGAAGGAGATCATTCTTGGCCTGGCAGGAGCTGGCTACCGCCAGCAGCCAAGAAGCGCTTGGTAGACGCAACTGGCTGCTGGCAGTAGCCAGCTCCCCTGCCAGGCCAAGAATGATCGACTTCTTGATCTTCCAAACGTCAAGGAAAGAAAAGGGTGCAAAATGACAAATATACTGGATACAGCAGGTTGAAGCAAGGATGGAGAGTGTGTATTCATTCTTGCTCAGAATGATCGTCACATGACAGTCTCTGATTGGATGAAAAACAAGAATGTAGATCCATTTTCCTTGACGTTTTGCTATTCAACTTGACATTCTTCACGATTTTTATCTGACGAGAATGACATCACAGTAGCAACCATAATGCGTATGGAGACCACATGGTGGCATGTATAGGATCTTAACATAGTAGTAAAAAGAAGGATCCCTACCCAAATGAGGTGAATTCAGTTGAATTGAAAGAGGAGTTGAAAGTATTCCAATGGTTAACATAACGGTCTAGGGCAGGTATTCAGAAAGGCACACTAGAATATCTTGTTGAGATGGCAAGAACATGTTGTTTTGTGTAGTTGTCAATGTGTAGGGCATCAGGGAGTGCATGCGATGCGAATAGTTAAAAGTATCCCGCACTCACGCTCGCCCGCTCATTTCACTGACAATCAGAGACCAAGCAGATGAGGCCATATCAGAATCAGGAGGATTGATACGCGAATTTGGCCACACCACATGGGACTATGGAGTTAATCCAACAAGGATTCCATGTTCACAAAAAGAGACACCCCATCAAAAGAAGAAAAAGACCCTTGATATTCCACTATAAACAACATGGCTTAAACAATTCCGTAAAAGCAAGCCTGACGCGTAACGCACATTCCATAAGGGAATAGGAATAAGGCGTACAAAGTATAAGATACGTTAACCGGCATCTGCCAGTTAGGAAAATATGAACCGGCTCGTGCCGGTTTTTCTTCCTCCGTTCTTAGCCTGTGTCGGAGATGGTGGTCCAGAAGGAGATTCTTCAAGGCTAGATTAGAATAAGCCGGGATCTATCCACCAAACCGGATCGCAGTCTACTTCAGAGCCGGATTATCCATAGCTTTTTGATCCATCCCAAGCTTGGAACAAAGAATGCGGTGATAGATCACCGGAATATTTTTTTTCTCCTTTTGCCTGAGACCTGTAACAGAGTTGGATTAGATCAAGCCAACTAATAGTGGAATGTGGGCTCGTAAGAATACTTTTTATCATTCTAAGTGAAGAAAAGACCCCTTTCTTCTCTTACGCATCATGGGTCGGTGTTAAAAACAGAGCATTTTCCAGAAGAAAGTACTCGCATTGTTTTCTGCTTCTGGGCGCTTCTTCTGTTTCTTCAGTGTGGGCTGTTGGGAAAAGCTTGAATCTGTGATCCGTTCATTTAATACGATTTAAAAAAGGATCGAATTTGAGGTGTTCTTTGCATTGGATGCAATTGAGTCATTGATTTGGAGCAGTTGGGTAGTTGGTTTTCCAAAAAATGCATGCTTGCGTGTCTAAATGGTTTAGATTGAGTCTGTAAAACTGTAAAATCGGCTCGTTTGGACGCCGTAGTGATAAGGAATCAGCCTAAGCCTAATAGCGTTAGATTTCGGGGCCCTCCACCATGATTAGGCAAAAGATTGAATAAATATTCATGGGCGCAGCCCATTTCTGCTGTTGGTGAAAAAAAATCGGCTCGATTTAACCTCTATTGCACAAAAAAAAAATGCAATATCTTCTACAACAAATTGTGGAGATAAGAATTAAGGGCATTCATTTCCAGCCGCTACGCTAGATTGGGAATCTCTAAGGTCAAAATTTTGCTTCGTGGGCGATTCTGTTTGCTTTAGGCATTTAGCAGAGCAGTGGTCTCAGAGTGAATCAGAGTTTCTGCCATGGCGGTTATGAAAGCAGGATTACCGGATTTCATGCGGATGATACTCTTCATTGGCATTCTATTCCATTACGGTATGCATTCTGTTTTTATCGCTTGATTCTATTCTTTTAGTTAAAACTTCTGTTTGCTGTGCATTTTTTTTTAATTTTTGAAAGCAATCCCTTTGTATTTTCCATTCTTATGAATTTCTTTATCACAGTTCCTTTTAAAGCTTAAATTCGATGTGGGTTATTGGTTTTTTAGCCATTTTTTTTCATTCCGACACCGCCTCTCTGCTTAATACTTGAAACTGATGCAGAATCATATCTGATTGGGCTAGTACTTAAGCATTTTCTCATTCCGACACAGCCATGGTTCTTCGTATTTGAAATTGATGCCCGATTCTGATAGAATCAGATTAGAATTCCGTTTTTCCCAATGCTAGAAGGGTAGTGTTCAAGACATGCATATATTCTTCAGCTAGACGTTGAAGAATTTGGACCAAGCTGTCTAATTTTGCCTCGATTTAGAGCCCCAATTGTCTAAATCAGAGTGCCAATCAGACAGAATATGCAAAGCAAATTTCAATGCTATAGAAAATTTATTAAATGTAGCAGGTCTGAATTGTTCTGCCAAATTCTGAATCGAAAACGATATAAAATTCATGTGACTAGTCGTTACAAACCAGCCCGCATGTGACCCATTTCTGTGCTCTTTGTACTGTCTGTTGAAATTTTTGGCACACGGGTTGCCCACTCTGCCAGAAACTTTATTGCTCATGATTCGATTCGAAGAAAAATGCTTTCCATTGCATTTGCATTACGCAATCCACATTTTGATGCTTCCGTTCTGCACATTTTGTTTGCTTAACCGTGGCGTTTTCTCGCGAAATTGGTAATAGTCAGAAATGTAAGGCAGATTGCATCTGATCTTGTCTTCCGACCCCACTTGATGAAAAAAATTGGGGATCTGTATTTTATCTTGTTTTTATTCTTGCATGCATTACAGAGGTTGCATTTCTGCCTGTAATTCGATCGGATTGAAGCTTATTGCATAGTTTGCATTTCAGCCCGTAATTCGACCGGATTGATGCTTGTTTTTATTGAGATTAAATTGATTGAACCCATTTTGGAACAGATTTAGAGTCTGTTTTCTTCCCAATCAAACCAAACAGGATGTCTGACACCATTTATGCTCTATTTTTGTCGGATTGAAGCTTGTTCAGAAGCGTAAACGTGAATTGGAAGCAAAAAACTAATGGGTGGCATCAAATTTGTCGGTTTTTATGCAGGGGTGTCAAATCCGACAAGAAAAATTGATTTGGGAGCAAGCAAGCTCGAATTGGGAGGAAAAAATGTGACGAGGAGAAAGCTGGATGGATCGGGAGGGAATTTCAAGCTGATGAATGAATGCGGGTACACAGTGTGGGTAGGGACGCAATCGAATGCAGGGCAAGCAGTGCTGGAATCTGCATCAGTGAAGCTAGAACAGAACGAGATGGTCTCTGTTACAACTCCGGCGAACTGGGGGGGCCGTTTTTGGGGAAGAACAGGCTGCAATTTTGACCCCTCTACAAATAGAGGGACTTGTGAAACAGGTGACTGTGGTGGCCAATTACAATGCCAAGGGGCAGGGGGTAAACCCCCTGCCACCTTGGCCGAGTTTACCCTTTCCGGCGCGGACGGTCGCGATTACTACGACGTTAGCCTCGTCGACGGCTACAATATCCCCATCTCCGTCGCCCCGTCTAACTCCGCCACCTCCTCCTCCTCCTCCGAGTCGTCCCTCGCCGTCAGCTACAGCTGCGGCTGGGCCGGCTGTAGCTCTGACCTCAACGACTACTGCCCTTCCCAGCTCCAAGTCCAAAGTCAAGGTCAAGTCGTCGCCTGCCGCTCCGCCTGCGATGCTTTCGGTGGTTCTCAATACTGCTGCACTGGTGCCAATGGTAACCCCAAACCTGCCCCCTACCGACTACAGCAAAACGTTCAAGAAAGCGTGTCCTCGCGCTTACAGCTATGCTTACGACGACGCCAGCTCCACCTTCACCTGTGTCGGCGGCGCGTATACAATCACCTTCTGTCCCACGTAAGTTTCTTCTTCTTTCTCATTATCTTCTGAATGCTGCCTAGTTCAGTTTCATTTCTTTTTTCTTCCCACTAACTTCTAAATGGTTCTTTGCCTTTCTCCTCCTTTCTCACTATCTTCTTATTGCTATCCAGTTAAGTTCAGTTCCTTTTCCTTGCTCACTAGCTTCAAAACGGTTGTTGAGATTTGTCTGCATCTGGGACTTGTTGCTTTATGAATGATATTTAATCATATATCTAAATTGAGTTCTCTTTCCTTCCTCTAGGTTCTCAACAGCTGACATTCAGTTCTTTATTTAACTCTTTTCCATTTTGTCTAGGCCCCCAACCCACGCTCGCCTCAGAATTAGCATTTGTCCTTCACTTTCCTCTATGTTGGTGCTGCTTCTCCTTATAAATTATAATTGCTTTTCTCCCCACCATTTGTCTGTTCTCGCCTACCAAGAACTATAGTTTTGTATTATTATCTCTACCCCACACCATATGGCTCTATTCACCACCTTGGCCATACCATTGATTTCGTATCATTGTATCTTACCCCACATCGCGTGTGGCTTTACATAGTGACACTTTATGAACACCCCTCTCCTAGATACCCTCCTATGCCATAAATAGAAGCCCACCTTTCCTTCATGCATCAATGGGTTCTAAAGCATTGACTCTGTGGTCAACTAGAAGTCTTAGCGCGTGGAAAGATTGGATAAATTTCTTTTGCTTAGCCTAATTGTACTCATATTTCCATATATGATATCAGGGTTAATGGCAGTGGATTGCAGCACATCTTATCATCTTATATCTGGATTGCTAGTTTGACACTTGCATTTCTTCTTTAATTTCACGGGCTCGCACCACCATTTTCCTTGCATAGAAAGAAAGACGTATAGATCTCGACTTAAAAGGAGAGATAAAAGATCAAGTTCATACTAAAACTTTGTACCTATAAGGAAAGATAAAAAGATCAAGTTTCATACTAAAATTTTGTACCTATATTAAGGTAGTTTATGGGCAGAGACTAGCAATGTGCATTTGTTTAAGCTCTGTCATTTTCTCTTTGAGAATCCAACATGTAACGATAACATTTGTAATATAAAATGAGTAGTTTGTTTCTTCTTATTACAAACTTGGAAGTTTTGCATTTTTCATAGTGGAAGTTGACAAAGAACTTTGTGCCATCTGACCTGGATGGAATGCTTATATTAGGTCTCAAGGCGGATATGAAGAACCACGAGGTGCCAATGCAAGTGGGCTTAGTGCAGACGGAGATCCAAGTACAAGTGCATCACATAGTGCTAAAGCACAAAGTGCTTATCACACTTATTATTTATCATCATCACCATCTAGATACTCCTTTATGCTGCCTTGCTTGGTGGGAATATGTACCTTCATATTTCAATTGGATAGTAATAAAATCTGGTGGTAATTGTTCTTGCATCTGGAATATTCTTATTCATGGGGACCATTCCTCAAAAGCTCAACATCATTACCTTTAACATATGCATATAAATATTGATGAATAAGCATCCTATAACATAAGATATATTATCAACCATTCTAATTAAATGGACTCTTCTATTTTAAAAATGCAATTTGGCAAATTGTTTTGCATCTGTGAATATTGTTATTCATGAAGACCATTCCATAAAAGTTCATTATTATTATCATTATCATTAATCTATCTATTTAAATGATGATGAATAAGAATCTCATAACATTAAATATATGGTATACGAACAACTATTTAAACCAAATGGATTCTTGTATTTAAAAAATGCAATCTAGCTAAAAGCAAAACTAATGAATTCCAAGCTTTGCCTTTTGTTGAGCGTTAGATTCGGAGATATTCTACAACACAGGGCTTGGTTCGGAAAATATTTCACAAGCCGTAGGAAAATTTCCTAGACCTCATAAATTAACGATATTTTCCCTACTTTACACCTTTCTACAAAAATGGAATAATTTTCCTACAAAATAAAACAAGTGTCACAAGACGAGGGGTTGCCCTCCAGTTTCTTGAGGGTGAAGTGGACTAAATATAACCATAAGGTCATGTTTTTACAATCTATATCTATATTTAAATTAAAGTAGACCCCTACCATGTTCTTGCAATCAGTTTGTAGTTCCGCTACATTCATCCATCCACAAGTAAACATTAAAACATTATATTCATTTTATGAGCATGGAATGCCTAATCTAATGTTTGATCTAGAGTCCTTTATCCTCTACCATGCAAAACTCAGACATTTTAATGCCAAATGGCTCCCATAGCCGATACCATTTTTATGAATGATGAAATGCTTGATCTACTGCCTGAATTGGAGTCCTTTATGCTGCACCATGCAAACATTTAAATACAAACGACTCCCATAGCCCAATATACAATGAACTTTGTTGACGCCCCTCAATGTTGAATACGAGTCTCAATGTCTCTAGCCTTAAATCATTCAAAAAGGAAAAAACAAAACTTGAGTAAAAAAATCCTCGTTGAACTTGAAAAAACTCACTCTACAACATTTGTTCCTTGTTCACGCTTTCTATTTTAATTTTTCCAATTTTTTCTCTTGTCTCAAAGAGACATGTAAGGGCTTTTCTTGTTAGTTATTTTCACGCAAGAATCTCCCACATCCCTACTACTATCTATAGTAGAGGGTGGCATAACAACCGGCCTCCTACCTTGGAAGGTATCAAGAGTTTCATACACTTTGCTCAAATTGGAGGAAACTTGAAATCCTTCTTTTCATTCTTTGACAAAGAAAAATAAGCCGGATTCTGTTTTCCTTTCAAAATCCTTAATAATCTTGTAGTTTGACAAGATATTCTCCCATTTAATCCGCACATATCTCCTGGGCCCTCATCACACTTGCCTTTTCTAAAGATTCAAAATTGGCGGAAAGGCGTTGGCCAGTTTTTCAAGTCCCTTCTGCCGAACATCTGATAGGGATAATGGTCGCTTTGTAGGCCACTATGGGGGATAAGGGTCCGCGAGCCCATTAGAGTGAGCGGGTCCGCTTCCCGCTGTAATGGCATGCGTGGGCCATTTCCCCATGCAATAATTATGGGGACACCATTTCCCGGCCCATGTGGCGATGACCCGGCAAAGGACGATGTGCAAAAAGGGGCAAAATTGATGCTCTGTTTCTCTCTCTGCGGCATCTTCCGGAGCTCGCTTCTTGGGCGCTAGCATTTCTGACTGGGCGCTGCTTGTTGTTTTAGCCAGCGATGTGCTCCAAATATGTGTATAGATAGGATTTAACGGTTGTTACTTGCGATTTTAAACATTTAGTGGTTTTTGGTGTTTTAAACACATTATTTCTTGGAGGGCCTTATTTCTTGAATGTCCCCAAGATTTTGGTAACTGGTGAATCCATGTCTTCTTCTTGTCTATAAGTGAAAAT
Source organism: Isoetes taiwanensis (assembly GCA_021234155.1). NCBI lineage: Eukaryota > Viridiplantae > Streptophyta > Lycopodiopsida > Isoetales > Isoetaceae > Isoetes > Isoetes taiwanensis. The sequence continues at coordinate 1,761,092 of JAJEKV010000044.1, read as the reverse complement.
TTTCCTAACCTACTTTCTTTGTTATTTTTTCAGTGCTAGGAAGCGCTGATAAGGGCAGCATACAGTTATAGGAAGGTTTTTAGTTAAAAGATGCCGAGAACTTCGAGACTCTTCCCCGCTCTGAACACTTCCTTTTGGTGTTAGCCTCGTGGAGTGATTTCCTTGGTTTCGCTTAATATGAGAGCCCCATTGGGCGATTTCTACCACTCTGCAAGCCCTGATTTTTCAATTCATTGAGATCCACTTATAATAGTCCGTTCCTCGATCATTTTTATGAATAAGTTGAGAAATGTATTCTACTTTGCGTGTTTTAAAATGAAAGCACTTGCCATGCCCCTGCTTGTGTGCTCACTGAAAATGGCTACGATGGAGCCTCGGAAATATTAAACTTGTAACTTGAAATAGGCTACAATGGAGCCGGGAAATATTAAACTTGTAACTTGAAATAGTCTTTTGAACTGGCTGTAATTTCGAATCATGTGTGGAGTTTACTTCATGTTTGCGCACCCCTTGAGTGGGTTGGCCTCGGGCAAAATTTCCTAAAGCGTACTCTTGCCGCTCATACACCGCAGAGAAACACAAAATGTAAAAAGCCACCGCTACATTAGTTCGCACTGGGCCCCGCCATCGCCAGCCCGCGCCACGCTTTCCGATGGGATCATTCTATGTGAAAGTGTATATGGATGGAGTTCCATTTGGGAGTGTCCACCCGCTTAACCGGGTTTTGGAGGGGCGCTTAGCAACGTAAATGACCGCCTTGATTTACCCTCAATAATGGGTTTGGAGCGATCCACCTAAGATATTCCAGGCATATATTGGCATATACTTGAATATGCCATAAACCCACATGGACCGGGGCTTTTCCTTATTCTTGAAAAGAAACGCTTTTACAATGTTTTTATTTGCAGACTAACGTTTTTTAAAGAAGCGTAGCTTTAAGCAGCAAGCGCTCAAGAATTATCATGTAGAGTAATAAATCCCCTCCACCTGATGTTTAAAAAGGCCAACCCTACCCTACGTTGGCTTATGAGCCAACCTCTTAAATACAGGTCTAGTATGGAGCTAGAGAATCAAATAGCTGAGAAACAACTTGAATCACCAAAATTTCATACCAAAAAGTTTTTTTGCAGTTGACACCGCCATTATCAAAAGAATCAGAACAATAAAATCATAAGGCAAGGATACGCACATTTACTACCAAAACATTACAAATGTTAAAATACAATGGAATGGCAGTTTTAATTTCTCTCCCCGGAATATTTCCCATCATCAATGTGAACGAGTATGTACTTTTAGACCTCATTTTTTGTCTACTTCCAATTTTGTCCTGCTTTCCCGTGGAACCTTGTAGGCTTCATTGTCCTTGCCTATAAATTTATGTTGTTCCATAAGGAGACTTCAATCCATCTCCGAAAAATGAATGCCAGCAAGTTCATTGGCATCTAAGTTACAGTTCGATTAGATATAAGTGCATCTTTAAGAATGACAACAATCCCATCCTTGATATAAAAACCCTGTAATTCTTTTGCAGCTTCTAAAACATTATCTGTGTTCATAATCTGGGACAAGGAGAGAAAATGAGCCCATTTGTGACTATCAAATACAAATTCATAATTCATCAAGTACCTTCACATGTTCACCAATACGTGCATTTTTGTCCACAATGGCTTTCCGTACATGACTATGTTTTGCCAACACCAATGTGGATTCCACCACAAGAAAGAATAGCATCTTGTTCCTCTTGTGTCCGAAAGGAGAGTGATCGATTCTAGATAGGCAACTCGTTACAAACTAGTTACATCACGCTTAAAAAACTTCATGTAGCACAACTTTTTCTCGAAGAAATATATGTCAACCTCGTAATAATCAAGACCCATAAGGAATGTGTCCTCAATCACAAAGACCGCTGAGAAAACGGGACCTAAGACCAATGACCGAATGTAAAATTCTCGCATCCGCAATAGATAGAGCCAAAGAATAAGCACAATCTCAATAATTAAACATTATCATCACTACTTTTTACTTCTTTTTGAGTATAGCAAATCTCACCTTTATGTGACAACCCCCCTCACCAATGACGCTGTCATTCACGTGAGCATTTGATATTTTTGAAGGTGCCAAACATCGTGGTAAAGTGTACATCGGAAACTTTTTATCATAAAAAGTCGCTTTTAAACAAAAGGTAATATTTTAATTCAGTTCACATCTATGAATTCGATCTTGCTAAATGAAATACCTAAAAAACTCAAGCGTATTCTTTGTCATTCCTATATTTGCATCATAGAAGGACTTTATTGTTCCAATGTCTTCCCAAGAACCATGAAACAGTATGCTTGTACCTATTAAGTTAAAAACATCGGTTTAAGCTTGATAACACAATGATGGCTTACTCTTATTTATAAATCTTACTTTTGTTATATTTATTGAAAATAAATCTGTATCAATAATCCTCCTCCACATTTACGCCCCAAAATGCAATTTATTTTGCACTATGAATAATTTCCCCAACCGTATTCACCATAATAGAGATTATTTTTCCGAACATCACACGATAATTTCATGTTATAAGATAAGAAACCAATTAAAATATAAAACGTAATTGAAATTGGCATCTATCACCTTCATTCCTACTGTCAGCACTGAATTATTTGACCGCAAAGTCATTTGCATCCGGAACTTTTTTTCGTGAGTAAATTCATCATGGCCTCTTTGTTGATCACATATATGCCCATGCTAGCAATATATGGCATTTCTTTTGCTTTTCCATCATCCAAATCCCAAAATGGTTGTATCAACCTCAGATCAAAGCAAGTAAAATGTATCATCACGAATGGATAGAGTAATGCATAAAGCCAAACGTCCCAACAACAATATATGTTCCCATGCCAAAGCAATTCCCGTGATTGCCAAATCTATGAAGTCAAGAATGCATAATAATGTCTTCTTTATTGTTCATGAAATGCCGAGATTAAAACCTATGGTCTTCAACGCCTTACCTTCATTGCTTTTAACGACTTCCTTCCGGTTTTTCCTCAAACTCAATAATATCTCCTTCAGATTTATTTTCATTAGACCAAGTGAAGTTGCCTTGTCTTCGTGATACGTGCACACCGCCACAGATAATATCGGCCTTTGATCTCACGATGATGCTTGATAAACACTTGATAATCCATTCTATAGAGGTGATCCCCGCCAAAATAAAAAATTCCTTAACATTTTGATCCTCAAAAGCCACAAATCTTGCTTTATCAGATCCATTTGTTCCCCACGTGACGCCATAGCATCGCATGGGTAACAGAGAAACTACTAGCATTCAATAAAATATTAGGCAAATTTAAACATTACTTAGATTTCAAAGACTAACTATGAAATGAGAAAAAGCTCTTCTCTCTACTCATCCCACATGACTCGATGCCGCTATCGCTTCCCACTCTTCCCCACAACTCAATCACAAGATGCCTCTGCTGCTAACAAATAGGGAATGTGCCTTCGTGGGTCTCCGAATTGTCGAGGTTTCCCATGGCGTATGGGGGATAGTCTCAACTCGCTAGTCGCAGGTATGGATCTCATCTTCCTCATGGAGACATGGGAGCACGCAGACACAAAGCACCCGATCTTTTGGGCTATCAACATTTCTCGTCTTCAATAGTCGCACAGCAAGAGGGGACATGGAGGGGTTGCCCTATTATTACCGAGTCTTTGGCACGCCGGCCTTCCCCGCACAAGATTGGACGGACACAACCGGGTACTTGTGGGTGCGGGTGCAGAATTGTAGTGGCAACCCTCTCTTCTTGGTCGCTTGCTACTTTCCACATGCGTAAAAGCAACTTTTACCATGCTCACTGATGTGGACAAAGCTAGCTCCATATGTCGATCTATATGATGACATACGGCAACATAGACAGCTTTGGGTAGTGTGGTACTCCTTGGGGACTTCAATGCACGGACAGAGTAGAGCAGCCCATGAGACTTGATCCTTTGGCTCAGATGTGTTAATTGCGCCCCCGCGGAGGCGGCTTTGGCCACCTAACATCGATGATAGTCGTCACGCCGCTTTGGCAGGCAGCTTTAGTTTCTACTATGTGGTGTCTTTGATTTGGTAATTTGTAATGGCCGCACGCACAGTGGCCTTCCTCCCCGTAAGTGCACCCCGGCAGACAAGAGAATCGGGTGGAGGATCTAGTGTGGTGGACTATCTATTAGTCGCCGAAAGGATGTACATTTGATCAACCACTTTTGGGTAGGCACGCATGCAAGAGAGATGAGGAGACAGACTCGCATCACCTTCCACTCTACCCTTGGCTTGGCGGTGTCGCTAGAACCCCTTCTACTACCACGGCAGCTCCTTGTATACCTCACTTATTGGATTGGATTATGAGCGTGCAAAGGATTATGCCGATATGCTCATAGATGACCTTTTCAGAATTTTACAGCCCCCATGCTAGAGCAAAGAAACGGGTCACCTGATTGAGCTCCTTGGTACCGCTGCGTAAAAGATGTTTTGGGATAGCATGCCCGAGAGGTATCACGCGGGATCGCAACATTCCCCAGTAATCGGTGGTGGTTTGATGCTTTGTGTAAGGAATACAAATGCCACCGCCAGATCACAGATCCCCGCAATGCGCCCACATGCCACCACACACATGATCGTGGCTTCTTGAAGGCAAAGAAATCTCAAGACATTGCATGTCATCAAAGGGAAATGTTTTCCATGTTGAAAAGCCATCCTAGAATCTTTTTGGCGCTAGGTTCTTCGAAAGCCGCCCGGCCCTCACGGGGAACATCACTAATGAGCAAAGGGGAACAATACCCGCAGCAACTCTATGATCCTCAAGGGATAACGAGCACTCATACCCCCACGAATGGTCCTACATTAGAAATCACGCAGAGACGATGATGTTACCCGTGGTCCGCAGCGTTTGGCCAATGGGAAAGCAACGGACTGGATGGTATCGTGCGAAGTTGCTCAAGTGGGCGTGGGAGCCTATAGTACCACCCTAACCACTATGTTCAACAGAGGAGCTTACAGAAGGATTACCCCAAAGAAAGGGACCACAAGCGAGTTGTCCCCATTTACAAGCGGGGAGATCCACATATTTTAACCAATTCACCAACAATCATGGTCGGGCTTCGGTGTTTGCCAAACCGCTAGCCGGCATTATTGAGCAACAGCTTGACCAGTGGGCGGAAGGCAATGATGTGCGAAGCTCTCACACAAGCGGTGGTTCAGACCCCAAAGATTCAACCATTGATCATATCTTCATATTGAGGACTTTGGTTGAGGATAAAAACCGTCTACGGGACCTGTATTGTTGCTTTGTTGACTTTGGCGAAGGCTTTTGACACCGTGCTCTGGGAAAAGTTATGGGAAAGATTGGCGCAACTAGAGGTTCCGGTGGATATGCAAAATGCAAGATACAAAGTTGTACGAGAGTTGTACAGCCGTATGGATGATGGGACAACCATTCACTAGCGATGTTAGGTCCGCCAGGATGTCCTCTTTCCCCAACATTGTTTGGTTCAGACATTGACCAGTTGGAACACCGGCTCATGGACAATGGGGTGGCGGGACCCAACTTTTTGCATCGGTCATCGGAACAACTCATCTATGCAGACGATGTTGACCTCTTAGCTCACACTCCGGAGGATATGCGGTCTCACTTAGATGCTTCGATACATTCTCGCCAACCCGCATTACATGAACGCCAATCCGCCAAGACCAAGGTGGTCCTAATCTCATCCTCGCCCATCCAAGGCCTCCTTCATTCACTTATCGAGGGGCAACAAGTGGAGATGACACCCACCTACAAGTATCCGGGAGTGGAGTTTCCTTCTACACTATCTTTGGGACACTTCCATAAGATTGCGTGTAGCGGCCAGGCCGAAAGCACTCTATGCAATGCGCAACAATAACCACGAGCGTAACTATATGATTGGGGCATCGGGCACATCCGCTCGGGGTATTGGTAGAGCCCGCTTCTTTGTACGGAGTTGAAGTCCGGGGCCCAGTGGTGTCCCTAGCTACTTGGAGCGACTTAGAACAAAAAGTCGCAGAAGGCCTTCTTAGCACGGGCACTTTCGAGTGAAATCCACGGTCCCATATCAAATTTTGTTGCGGAGACAGGTTTCCGCCACTTCAATGGCGGCCTTGATAGACACATCGCCTATTTCCGGAAGGTGGTAAATATGGATGATGATCGTCTCTACCGCGACTTGGCTTATGCAAAGGGTAATGGGACCACAACGACTCAAGAGTTGTTGGAAGGATAAAAAAAAGTGCAATGGCTAACTAGATGGAATGTCCAGAGCACATGTGCATCCAGTAGAAACAGAGGCGATCGTGATGTTCACCGAGATATTACCTTGATGCTTGTTTCTCCAAAGAAGCTTTGGGATTCCGTGGCTCGAGCAAGTCAAAACAAGACACATTACAAGCAAACATAAATCCCACATTAGAACGAGGCCCACAGGCCGCTACCTACGCTCACATCTGCCCATGAAAAGCGCGGGCATATCGCCTCCATTCGCCCACAGTGCCCACCATCTCCTGATTGAGACAGTCGATGGATTGGGGAGCCACGCCGATAGGGTTTGTCGGTCTTTGCCAGCGGAGCCGTTGAGGATGAGTGTCACACTTTCCAGAGCTACCCAGCATATGATCAGATTCGGACATGCTATGCTCAGTTGATTAGACCTGATGAGCCGCTACACATGATAATCGGCACGACTTGATGCGCTCACTCGGATCATACATTCGTGAAGCACCGACTTGAGGGCTCGATATGCCCCGACCAACCATTTAATTGATGTCGCAGCCTTATTGTTGTCACGGGTTTTCCCTCGAAAACCCTTCGGGGCGGGGGTTTTTAATCCCAAGAATGTGGATCGCTGGCGCTTTTTGTATTGGGTCCCATAGGCCGATTGGTCTCCGTGGACGATAAAAACAATTCTATTCTATTCTATTCTTGTAGTTCAAATAAACAGAGCATTCTCAACAGATTCATACATAAGAATGGGGACTACTTCTAATGCCTACAGCAACTTGGATCAAATCTTAACACTTTTGTAATTTTTGGGTTGAACACAAAGTTAACATCAATCTTTTGACTTTTGATGCACACAATTTGACAGCTCCAACCATTTGAGGGAAGAACATTAACCTGAAAACCAAAATTGATTTTCTAGGTCCATTTCACCGCTAAAACTTCCACAAAACTATCATCTCTGAACCCAACCATATTGACAGAGTGGGACAGTTGAAGGATCCGGCCCCCCTCTATTGAAGAATCCGGCCCCTGCAGTAACTGTAGTATCCGGCCCTCCTCATTTAACCTATCCGGCCCCCCTCTTTTAACCAATCCGGCCCCCCTTTGCCAACGATTTAGGACAATGGAAAAATTAAAAAAATCCGCACCTGATTTCATCTGTTCTGTCGCTCAAAAAACAGGCAGTTTTGTCCACACCAGAAATCATTCACCTAATACAAATGATCTTATAAGCTTTCTTTCTCATCCATGCCTCTCAACTACTTACAACTTAATAGATGAACTCGAGTGGTCATAGCCTGTCGACTACTTACAAATGTAAACAATAACATGCAATCATACACATCACGAAGAGCATATCTTTACCTTTCCAGTTGCTTTTTGTTGCTTGAGAAAGCCATAACTTTTGGTTAGGGTTCTACCTGCTCCAACAATTCTCTTTGGAAAAACAGGTCTGATACTTGCGGGCGATGGGTCAACAGAATCACAGCTACAATTATTAGCATCTCATCTCCGCCAAAATCAACTCTATATATAATAAACGAATTTAGAATATGAATTCATAAGAAATGGTTTCTATCAAAATAAATATGCCCCTTACTGCCGAAATTTGCTTGGTCAACCAACCCTTAATCTCCAGCTCATAGACCTGTATTTGTTTGGCCTCATATTCAAAAGAGCCCAAAGCCTAAGCACATAAAAATCCCACCATAATCTAGATGAACCATAAGATTTTTTATTAACCAAAGAATAATGCTCTGCTGTCCAGTTCTTGCATCCAAGACATGGTGCAACAGTCCAATGCACACTAATGTTAGAGGCCAAAACTACCGCCCAACATTCTAACAGTTTAAATAATATATAAAATAGAGAAAAAATATACATCAAAGCATAATAGTCAACACCTTTGCTTCATTTAGACCCAAGCTATGGCTGAGATCTTCGTTTCCAACAATAGAGTGCATGTTATATGAAGAAAGAATGCAAAGGGAAACAAAATGCTGCTCCAACAGCTTTGAAAGTAATGAAGCATACGAATCCCATTGGAGACAAAAAAATGTAACCAAAGAATAATGCTCATTGTCCGGTTCTTGCATCCAAGACATGGTGCAACAAATCCAATGCACACTATTGTTAGAGGCCAAAACTACTGCCCAACATTCTAACTTGCTTTAAATAATATATAAAATAGAGAAAAAAATATTCATCAAAGCATAATAGGAAACACCTTTGCTTCATTGGTTGATAAAGAATGACTAATGATACACTGGGTTATTTGTGAAGCCTCCCAATAAACACTGCTCTCTCTTCAAAATCACAAAAGCATAGGATATCTACACAAAAATTTACACCAAAGCCTGAGAAAGCAAGCCTTTAGATAAAGAAAGCACTTGGCAGCAGTTTCTTCAATCTGAAGGCATTTCGTTGCCCATTCAGATTCTGCAAGAGACTTCTTTTCTTCAGCCAATTTATGGATTTCGGCAATCTTATTCTTAGATGTTTCGATCAACGCAGCTCTCTTTTTCTCTAATGCTTGCTCCAGATCAATCCGACCATGAAATATCAGCTTAATAACCAAAATTTTAATCAATCGGAACAAAAAAGGAAGTAGTTTTGCAGCAAAAATTTAGGCTCTATATGCTTACCTCTTTGGATTTGAGCTTGGCTTCAATTGCTGCCTTTCTTTCATCCTCCCATACTGTTATTTCTGATACTTTTTTGGTATATCTGCAAATAAGACGCAGAGTTGGAGTAAGATTTTATGAAAAGACTACAAATTCTGCCTCTGTGTTGCTAGATCTGAGAAAACCGACTTCTTATGAGCCTTGATTTTCTCGTTTTCTTCCCATGCCATGATGTCTGCCAAGGACTTCTCTAGCTTTACTTTAGCAAGGTTAATATCTGCAAAATTTGCAGACAAAAACATGCCGGAACTGAGCATGAAAAAGACTTGAATTTCAAAGCAGCAAAAACATAGGCCTAGAAGAAAAAACATGAAATTCGAAGCTCAATGAGTGCATTCCTTCCTTTTCATCTTGGCTCTCTGTTGAATGGATACCCTGCAAGCACACGCAGATGCAAATTAACATTTTGTTAAGTGGTTACAAAAGTAAGTCAAAGCAATCACTAATTCCAGTCCATGCAATATTTAGCCCTCTGGCAACAGCCAAGCCATGAGTTCATAAGCATCGTAAAAGCAAGATGACTATAGCTGATCGTGAACCTTGCAGATATGGCATGCAGTGAGTACACCTATTTTTAACACCCTGCTAAATTTTACCACAAAAGTAGCCTACGATCTTCAGGTTATGTCTAATCAAAGCACAAGCAAGTGAGTTATTTGGGTAAATAACCAAGCATAAGAATGTTTAGTTGTATTGCTTTCTCACACCTACTTCATGCAAAGCTTGATAGAAGTCATTCTTAATGCATGAATCCACCAACTTTTTCCAACATCGTAGCAGGGCGATGTTGATGAAAGTGCAAGGATGACAATTTCTTTTTTGCAGACTATCTTTCAATAGGATAACCAAGGCATTCCCTGTTTGTTTTATAGATAGTTAACCACTGGCAACTGGATTCAAGTACGCAAAACCCATATATGACACATTGACATGGCTTTGATAATCTTGCTCATCTTACTTTCAAATGCCCTGTTACTAACAAACAGATAGATATAGAATAAATGTTATGATAGAGGTCATTTCTTATTTTAACACTTTCAATGACTGTATCAAAGAGGTTTTAAAGGATTCTACATTTCATGTGGACCCCTCTTGGTATGAACTACTTTAACAAAATTAACAATCCCGCCCTACCGCTCTCGTCACTCTTTGTTAATGGAAATTCAGACGATATCTTGAAACAACAATTACTTACAGACGACATGGAAGAGTGATGTGCATAGTAAAAATGGAGGGGAGATCTCATGACGGGATGGTCAATTTTGAGGCCACATGCAACATAGCATCATTCAACAGTCTGCAACAAAAGACCACAGAGTTAGAGTAATGCTACAAATTATTTTCATGAGCTGCGAATGCAAGTTTTGCATAAAGAAAATGGTAGATGCAGTTTCAAAACCGGAGAGGATGTGAAAACTTATGTGGAAAGAAAACCAAACCGTGATGTACCGTCTTGGCCAAGCATGCCTCACAGATATGTGCTTTTACACCATTTCCTGTCTGGGCACAATGCAACAATCTAATCTCTGATCTCACATCTGTTTAAGCCAAATATTTTTAGGCCTCTCTGATCGGAGAGCACTACGAATACCCAGGCGAATTTGATTCCTTCATTGGCATAACCTGCATTCACAAAGAAAAACAATATGAGCAGGTCCGGATCGAATCAAAGTGAACTTGAACGAAAATGGTACAGCAGAATGGGTGGAGGAAGAGAGGGCAATCACCAGAGAGGGCAACCACCAGCACTGGTCCTCCTTGCCGACCCACCTGAAGACATCGACTTGTTTTTTATAGATAAATTACTACTCGAGAAACTGCCGCAAGACATTACATCATGAGGTAATCTATCTTTTGATGACAATGTGCTTTCTAGGCTAGTTGGTGTAGCATGCCTAATCTTCCACCGGAGCTTGACCTTCTTGTCGCTAGCTCACAATTTTCAAGTTTAGTGATGGAAAATCCCCGGGCTTCTGCGGATATTGGAGAAATGGGGATGCTCAGGCTTCTGTTCCACAAAAAATACTGTAAATCCTTCCGACCTATCCAATCCAATAATCCCTCCATCTTCTAGCTGTGCAAGAATCTGCACCTCACTTTCTCCAAACCTGGACCTCCATCTTCTGTCTTCTGCACTGAAAACTGACCGAATTTTCTTTGCATCCGAGCATCTTCCAATTTAGAGATGAGTGTATGAGGTCTTTGGAAATCGCTGAGCTGAGTGCATAAGGTCTTAGAGAATCGTGGCATGCGGACATGCACAAAGGGAAAAATTGGCCAATGAAATCGTATGGAAAAACTCATTCCCGATTTTTGGAGAGTCTGAAAGTTTTCCCGGCAGACAAACCCCTCAAAATCTTAGAAAATTGAGTTAAAAAAAATTCCAAAAATGTTTTCAGCCAGACCTGAAAATCCCAAATTAACAAGATTGACGTTTTTTTGAATCGAGCCTCCAAAAGGGGAGACATTAAAATATATCTTGAAGTTACAGCTATCAACAAAAAGACATGCACATAAGTCAAATACAGCACATCCAAGATTCTATTAGGCCGGCAGTTGCTGTGGCCACGAATCTGAGAGGAACACGTAAGGCAGTGATGCCGCTGTTGACTGGAGGGTGGAAATCCTTGACGTGGAGTCAGATATCCAAATTACGTCCGTCAGATATCCAATTTTTTTTGACGGGGTTGTTTCATGCAAACCGCTTTAGGCATGCCGCTTTTAAATGTCCGCATGACCGCGCCATATTGATGCACCAATTAGCCGTTATTAGCCGCCTCTGCCAGCTAGTTGGTGGATCAGCTATCGCCAAGGAAGGAGCCCAAATTCCACTACTGCAGCAGATCCAGCAGATCCAGACCTTGCTTCCATCACGTATCAGGCAATTTGAAGAAGACTACCGGAATCCGCATTCCATTTAAGTCGTGGTAGTTACTAGATTCGAGCATTCTTCACTTTAGCTAGAAGAGGGGGGGCCGGATTCTTCCAAAGGAGGGGGCCGATTCTTCCGTGGGAGGGGGCTGATACTACAATAGGTGTCTAGGGCCCGATAATACAAAGAGGGGGGCGGATAATACAAACTAGCCGCCGGGGTAAGCTCAAAATATCACTATTCAAAGATGTAGAGTTGAACTGCGTAAGAACATAAATTTTTGTAATATCACTATTGATGCAATTACCGACAGAATATCAATCAGCACCGTAATTTGCACCCAATGGAACAAATTGGTTTTGCTCGACTTTTAGTCAACGGGTACAACCGTGTCCCTTTGCCGCCTCCCGTGATAAGTGCCAAGACACTCGAATATAGAACGGGAAAAGAAGCTTACAGTTTTGGGATCGAGGAGTGTCTTCTTCACAAGTTAAACCCGGATATAGCACCATATTTTCTAACTTTTTCGTTAATCGACAATACAGGCAGCCGATTCACACCGTGAAAAGAAAAGCTGGAGAGAAATGCCTTTGTGGAGCCCTTAAACGAAGAGGGCAAGTGGCGGCGAAAACCACCGCCCCGGTGGAGCGCCCTCGATAACATGGCGCTAAAAAGAGCTTCATGTAATGCAATGGAGCTGGGTTGCCGGAGTTGCCCTCTAGCCTGGAAAAAGACATGTGGGCTGTGGATTTGGAAGGAAGAAGAAATGGAAGGGTACGATGGTGACAAAAAAAACCAAACAAATCACCACCGATTGAGGCGTAATCCCATTTCCAAAGTGGTCGTAGAACTTCTTGCTCAATCCATAGCGCCAGCCTATACTCTAACCGCTGGTAAGAGCCTAGGAATGGCCGACCAAGACTTGAAAATTGCCGCCGCTGCTTCATACTACCGAAAGAAGCTCCAAAGAGTGGCTATGGCGATGAACAAAAAAAACCGTGAGGAGGAATGGGGCCGGATGACCTAGCATTTACAAAAGTGCCAAACCGGTTTTTAGCAAATACCGCCATATGCTAGGCATATGCCAGATATGCCCACATACCCACATAAACGAGGGTTTGCCCCCCTAGGGGCAACCCAAAAATTAGCATGTTATAATTTTCTACAAGAATGAAATGAACATGCAAATTTTCTGCAAACTAAAAATTAGCAAGATCAACATCTTCTTATATCTATTGTTTAAATTTGGTTTTTCCGGCACCCCAAAAACTTTTTAGATTTTTTCCTTGGATTAGTTTGCTATGATTTGGGTTTGTTTGGTGGCCGGAATTGTTTCCCGGCTATCTAAAAATCGAAAGAAGTCTTTTACGGTCTAAAATTTAAGCTTTCTTATTTTTTAGGGTATTTCCTCTTTTTGGGCTCGATTGCAGCTGGCAAGGTTTTAGCGTATTTCCTCTTTTGGGCTCGATTACAGCTGGCAAGGTTTGTTGTATTTAGCCTTTATGTTAAAACAAGGAAGAGTAAGACGTGTACACGTGGCCCAACCGTGTAAGGCGGTGTGACTTCGATCGTGGGGAACGCAATGCACGCATCGAAGCTAAAAAGGGGAAGCAATCGAAAAGCCGGGAGGTAAGCGCAGAGGCTTAATCTGAATCCGGTAAAAGGATCTGGTGGAGCGCAGGTCGTGAAGTAGTGATCCGCCGTGGGAGGAACATCGCAGGGGAGCCGCAATCGCATTAAAAAAGAGCAAAGCACCACCTCGCTTTGGGTGGCCGCCTGGAGCAACCCATAACAGATTAGTGGATTCCGATACGACCAGAATGCAGACCGGTGGGCTCGAGGTAATCTCTCAAAACCAACAAAGGGTATCGAGCAAGAACGTATATGGCGGTACCATTGGCATTGACCTATCTAAACAAGATCGAGTATTTGATGGAGACATTGGCTTTCAACTTTGGAAGGCCAAAATCATGCAGCCCCGGGTAGACAAGCCGTGGGATTTGGTAGATCCAGCCAAGGAGAGGGAGATTCCATCTAAATCCAAGGTGAAAGCGAAGCATCGGGATCTGAAGAAACTAGAGTTTCGATGACGAAAGGGAGGAGATTGCCAAAGCCATTATCATGGCAAAGCCGGAGGTGACATTGTGCTTGAAATTCAGCACAAACAAAGCCGTAGAGATATGGAAGTATCTCCTAAAAATACGAGGAGAAGACGTCTACTCAGATTGATATCCTAGAAATGAAATTGCGCAACCTGCAATTCAAGAAAGGTGATGATCTAAGGAGCTTGATACGAAATCTTAGATTACTGTTGCACGATTTGGATGGAGCTGGAGCGCGTTATAACGAGCAGCAGAAGGTATTAGCATTAACCAGAGCATTTTAGGTTTCATTTAAAGATTTAGCTATGCTAGTGAGAAGGACTACATCCACCCTGGATGAAGCAATAGAAGCAATTAGAACCGAACTTGAACAGGAGGTTTTGGTAAAACCAGTACCAGGGGAGACAGAAGAACACCCCATTACATTGTATGTAGGAGAATCTGGCAGAGAGAGAGGTCGAGGACGCGGAAGAGGCAGAGGAAGGGGGAGAGCAGAGATACAGTGCTACGGATGCGAGGAGTTTGGTCATATCAAGGCGGAGTGTCCGAATCGAGAAAAATGGAATCGAGGACGTGGTCGTGGTTCGTTTGGTCGCGGAAGGGCACGCACTGTGGTGGCTGCAGTTGGTGAGACGTCTGAGGCAAAAGCGCCGGCCGTGGGAGCCCTCACAGAAGAAGAAGTAAGTAATTGCAAGTCGTTTTTCAAAAATGAGCATCACATCTCGAAAATTAATGTTGCAAAGAAAAATTTGGACAAAACTAATACCCTGACTGTAGATTCTGGAGCTGAAGTCTCCATAGTGAGCTCACCTGACATGTTGAAATGCATTGAGCCGAGTATGGATTGCAAGGCTGTTCAGATGGGCAATGGAGCAATGCAAAAGGTGCTTGGAAAAGGGAGTTTGCATATTTTGGTTAAAGGCAAGAATGTTTTAAGTTTGCCAGATACATTATTTGTGCCGGGAATGTTGTTTAATTTAATTTCGGTTGCCAATCTGGTAGATAATGGATATGATTTATTTTTTCATAAGTATGGATGCAAATTCATTAGAGGAGGCACTAAATTGTTTGAAGCTCAAAGAAGAGGAAATCTGTTTGAATTAGATGTGAATGATACCATCAATAAGGTGTCTCCCCTCGATAGCTTAAGACTTTGGCATTTGAGGTTAGGGCATGTCTGCTATGACAACATTAAAATAGCAAAAAGACACAATCTTTTAGATGAGCTTGATTATGAGGATTGCGAGGTTGATGACGTGTGTGAAGCTTGCATGTTGGGAAAACAAAATAGAGTGGCATTTAGAAATAAAGGAAAAAGGGCGCATGAGTTACTTGAACTAGTGCATTCGGATGTTTGCGGGCCTATGCAGGTTGAGAGTAGAGGAGCGAAATCTTACTTCGCTACCTTTATTGACGATTACAGTAGACGTACTAAATGCTATTTTTTTAAAGACTAAAGATCAAGTATTTGATGCATTTAGATTATATGTTGCGGAAGTTGAAAGGTTAAATGTCTAAGATCTGACCTTGGTGGAGAATATAGGTCATCTGAATTTTGTAGGTATTGTCAAGTGCGAGGGATACGGAGACAATATACTTGCAGGTACACACCACAGCAGAATGGAGTAGCGAACATAAAAAATCGCACCATCATGAATGCAGCTAGATCCATGCTTAAGCATGCGGTTTTCCGAAACGTCCTATGGGGGAGAAGCCGCCGCACCGCCCCGCTACATTCAAAATAAGTTGCCGCATTCTTTGTGAAGGGAGGTGTGCGAGAAGAGTATTGGACAGGCAGGAAACAATCTGTGAAAAGATTTAAAGTCTATGGGTGTCTAGCTTATATGATGGTACCGGAAGAGTTAAGGAGAAAGCTGGATGATCGGAGCATGTGTACCTTCCTAGTAGGCTACGATGAGCAGACAAATGGCTACAGATTGTATGAACCTACCACACGTAAAAGTGTATGTTAGTAGGGATGTTGTATTTAATAAGAATGTTCTATACAAGGACAGGGGAAAAGTCTAAGCCGCGGAAGCGATGAGTGGGTGCCGCCAGAATACTTGGAGACCGAAATGAGATAATAAAGAAGAAACAGAGACCACGATGGTAAAGGAAGATGAAATCAATGTGGAGTCAGAGAGTGAAGAGGATACAGAGACTAGCAATGAGATTGAAGAAATAGACGTGGAACCGGATGAGATGTATGAGGTCATTGAGTCCGATAGTGCACCTCATGGACCGGAAATCGAGCCAGAGGAGGTGCATGAGGTTGTTGATACCAATAGTGCACCAGAACCTGGGCCTCAGGTTGGAGAAGGAAGTAGGAGAGCTCGATGTAGCGATGCAGACTGTCTAAAAGCCGGAGTTTCATTTGACACAAGTTTATACGGCAGGGCAGAGAGTGGGAAGACAACCAGACCAAGGAAGCCTAAAGTATTGACTTGCACAGTGGAGCCAGAAACAGTGGAAGAAGCCTTGGAAAGGAAGGATGCGGATCAATGGAAAGAAGCCATGCAAAGTGAATTAGATTCATTTAAAAGGACGGGGACCTATGAACTTGTGTCGCGGCCAAAAGATAAGAACGTCGTGGGAAGCAAATGGCTTTTTAAAATTAAAAGAAAAGCAGATGGATCAGTAGAACGGTATAAAGCGAGGCTGGTTGCAAAAGGGTATACTCAAGAAGAAGGCGTGGACTATAAGGATACATTCTCTCCTATTGTCAAAGTAACCAGTCTGAGGACACTCCTTGCAGTTGCAGTGCAGAATGATATGGAGATAAACCATATGGATGTTAAGACTGCGTTCTTGAATGGGGATTTAGACGAAGAAATATACATGGAGCAGCCACAAGGCTATGAACAAGGTCAGAACATGGTGTGTAAATTAAAAAAGGCAGTTTACGGACTTAGGCAAGCAAAATTGCAAGGGTATTTGTGCATAAACAAAGTTCCCCGATTTCTCAGGATTTGCAAAGTTAAGAACTGAGGGTAATCTATACATGAAAAGGAATGGGGACAAATGTCTGATTATGGCCCTCTATGTGGATGATTGCGTCATTGTAAGCAATGACAGAAGTTTGTTGATAGATTGCAAAGCATTGCTGAATAGTCGATTCCGATATGACGACTTGGGAGATTTAGAGAAATTGCTAGGAATGGAAGTTCAAGGGATAAAGAATGGGGATTGCTCTATCTTTACGCAGAACAAAATATTAAGGGAGTATTGGCTAAATTCAGAATGCTTGAGTGCAATCCAACAAAAACACCTATGGCATCGGGAGTGAAAATTTGCGGAGACATGTGTCCTAAGACCCCAAAGGAGGCTAAGGAAATGAAATCTAGACCTTACGGATCATTGGTTGGTTGCTTGTTATACATTGCAAAACCGCACTCGACCGAACATCACTTATGTGGTGAACTTGCTAAGCGTGTTTTGCAATAACCCCGAATACGAAGATAAGCAGCAGAAAAAAAGAGTGCTCGATACTTAAAAAGGACAAGAATAACACACGGGATTTGTTTTTCAAAGGGTACAGAGAACAAAAGCGGGTTGGGTATCAGATCTGCAGGGTGGGAGGAGATATCGGCGGCAGGAAATCCACATCCGCTATTTGTGCAAACTTGGGGATGCAAAGAATATCATGGGCAAGTAAAAGCAAGAATGCGTTGCCAAATCTAGTGCGAAGCGAAATATGTAGCGGTATCCATGGCGGCTTCCGAAATAATTTGGTCATGCGAGAATGCTTCAAGAATTGGGAAATTCATCGCCGGCGTAAAGTGCGGTTGTATTGTGATAATAAGAGCGGTGGTGGCGATGACGAAGAATCCAGTTCAACATTCTAGAACCAAGCACATCGACATTCATCATCACTTCATACGAGATGAAGCGGAAAAGGAGGAGATAAATGTGACGATATTCCCACCCATCTTCAGCGGATATATGTTAACAAAGGCTCATGCGAGCCTAAACTAGTAGCCGCAAAGAACCTAGTGGGGGTTGTAGACCATAAAGGCTAAAGGGGAGTTTGTTGTATTTAGCCTTTATGTTAAAACAAGGAAGAGTAAGACGGTACACGCGGGCCCAAACCGCGTAAGGCTGGTGACTTCTTGATCGTGGGAACGCAATGACGCGCCATCGAAAGCTAAAAAGGAAGCAATCGAAGCCGTATGGTCTTGTGAGGCTAATCTGAATCCGGGGTAGGATCCGGTGGAGCGAGGTCGCGAACTAGTGATCCGCCAGGAGGAACATCGCAGGGGAGCCGCACCCAATCGCAAGAGCAAAGGCACCTTTAATCGTGTTTGGGTCATTTTAAGCAACCCATAATGATTAGTGGATTCGTGATACATACCAGAATGCACGGTGGGCTCCTTAATCTCAAACCAACAAGGTTTTAGCGTATTTCCTCTTTTGGGCTCGATTGTACCGGGCAAGGAGGGCCGGGCGCTAACCTCAAAGTGTCGATTTATCTTCTAGCTTTCCTTCTTCAAAGATCTTTACCGTAATCCAAAATTCATGCGTTTGGATTTCGTATGATCTGGAAGTTCGAAATTCTTGGTTTATATGATCCGGATGACATGCGCAAAGAGGTAATTTTCCCTTGAGTTTGATTTGAAATTTAGATTAGAGCTTTATTGCGATTTAGGGGCTGATTGTATCAAAGTTCAGAGTAGGTCAATCCGATCCACCTTCTTGCATATCGGAGCTTTTAATTACCAATGAGTGATTCACTGAGGCAAACCTACCTCCTTGCCATAGCTGCCAGCTTTGATATGCGGGGAAAAAATTCCAGGGGATTTAGCTGCCAGATGCTTTCTGGCGAGACACGATCGTGACCTTGGGTTGCTTCCATATTATAACAATTACTGGTGCAGAATTAAGCTATAAATTTGGGCTCTAAGTATTTAAAGCAAAGAGTTTTCTGCTGGGCAGAGCTATGGGGTTCACTGGAGCTTCCTCTGCAAACAGCTTCCCCTTTAAACACCTGGTGTTTTCTGCTAGGAAATCACTGGCAGCCCTATGGAAGTCGGCCAAAGTTTCAGCAAAACTCTGTTCTGATTTAACCATTTTCTTGAGCTCTACTATGAGCGGAGGTTTGTTATTTGCCATTTGCGCTTACTCGAGAAAACAGGGACAGCAAGCAACCTTGAAATCTGATAACAGGGGATTCAGAAAATTTAACGGCCTAAGCCTACAATTTCTGCAAAAAATTAAGCAGGAAACCCCATTTTGCTTTCCCCAGTTTAACACCAGCCTTGAAGCATTTTGTTGTGGCGGCGACAAATTTTAGGTACAAACGGGGGATAAGAGCTCAAAACCGCTCGAAAAATGATCTTAAGCGTTATCTTTGGATGATTTCCTTATAAACAATCTGAATCAAGTCATCTGATGAAGTGGATGAGCATATCCATATGCTAATCTGGCTTAGCCTTTTTATTTAAGATCTAACCGCTTAAAGACCGAATGAATCACATGAATTATAACATGCAGCCTTGATGCATGAACCTGTATTTCGAGCATTGGGTGCTAGCTTGAATGTTACAGACAAGTGAACCTCTTTGAAAGATCTATGCAACAGAAGACAATTGTATTAGGACAATTTCTTGAATGCATATAGAGATAGTTCCCTTTGACGTTTTGGGTACTTGGCATGTCGGTTGCCAATCTGCATACATGCCACCAAGTTTCCTGCCCAGCGATTGGGGCTCAGATTGAGCTCTTCTTAGCGATTTTCCCTTCTGTTACGATCTTGCCATCGCATATTTGTTCCCCTGTTGTGGGCAGATTAATCTACGAACAATTCTTAACATAATCCTCCATCGTCCTTCTTGGATCATGTCGATGGTAATTGTGTTTTACCCAACAGAACATGTACTGCCATAGATAGATTTTTTGTTTGTTATAAGGGTTTCAAGAATATATTTCGTATTCAGTGCATATCAATCTTGCATCTTTTCCTGCATGCTGCTTATGAATCATGAGATATAGAAGATCTTGATAATGTCTTTGAAGTCATGCTAGATAACATCTGCTTTATTTTTGTTCCAAAGAGATGCTATGCTTTTAAACCTAGGTTTCAAAATTCCATATGGCGTGTGCATATGTTTGATTAGGTGAAGGTCAGTAGAAAAGAAGAGATCACGTGCAATGCACCCGGTTAGTATCACGTGCCTTTTTGTATTTAGTTTGTGCTCTTTGTAGACATGTCTTAGGCTTAAGTTCTCTTGGATAAATATGCAAATGGGTCTATCTTTGTGAGTTGGTCACCCCGCCATTGAGCAATCTTACCCTGCCCTTGGTCCAATTGACAAATCATGTCCGATTCTCTCATAAGATCTGAGATACCATGCTAATCAATCAATTTTTGAAGCCATAGCTTTTCACAATTGGTTACTCCTTTCTTTTGGCCTATGCTTGAGGTAACAAATGAGAATGTTGTATTCTTTGCTATTGCAAGCAAAATGATAAGAGAGCATTAAAGTCAAGGACAGTTTGGGAGTAGCATCGCACATAATCCAATAGGCGTATGTGCATTTTTTAAGAGATCCTCTATTTTAAGATGCTTTGTTGTGCAAGTATTTTGGGTTATTTCGGGAAGGCGGATCCATGACATCTTTTATATGCCCATCCGCCATGTTTGCTGCGAACCTAAATGGTCATACATCAACCTGAATTATATATATTGATGGGCATCCTAAAATGCCAAAGCATTTGCATCGATCCTTTTGTATAGTTTGAGAAATGCATAAGATGCTTTGTAAATTTTTGTACTCTATTGGTTAATAGTTGGCCCGGTTCCTAAGCAAGTGTGTTGTTGTAGGAGCACAAATGTGTCATAAAATGGTTATTTGCTTTCTTACGCTTCTTATTTGATTACCTTATCAACAAGCACCTCAAAGGTTTCAAGTTGCTGACTCTTAATATGCATTACATAGATTATCCTTTTTGAAGGCTGCAGATACTTTGCTTTATGGCATCAATCATTATTGGAGGAGAATGAAGTTGGCCCTTTGGTGGAACACCCTAGCTTCTGCTTTTGTGCTTAGATTTGGACCAGCTTCCAAGTTGAAATGTGTAGATGTAGCATTATTGAAGCATTGGCATTTCTGCAGCAGTTTGGAGCATGCAGTTTACAAGCAACCAATTATTCAGCTCGCTGCTCCTATGTAAATGTGTTGTGCAGAGAAGCACAAATTTGTTGTTCATAATTCTACATAATCGTGAATAGTCCTTTGTCTAAAAATGATTATTTTCCTTCTTGCATTTCTAATTTGATCACCAGTCAGGCGGCTCAGAAGTTGCAGATGCTTAATGTTGCATTCGATTGCATTCGATATATGACACCAATGCTTATTGCAGGAGGATGAAGCTGGCTCTTTTTTGGATGTGGCGATGGTAGTATTGCGGTGGGCGTGTGATGGTGGTGTTGCTATGTGTGCTGGTTGCATGTGTCAAATGAGGCAGCAAGCAATTCTTCTTACCATCATATTGGCCTTCAGTCTCTACTAGGTACAAATGTATAACTTTGTGTTCTTCACTTCGATTTAGCATATGCTTAGCCTAGACATTTATCTTTCATCTATATTAAATGTCTAAGTCAAAATACAAACATTCTTATAATGTTTGAGATTGCCCGGGGCTCATGTCGAGGTCCGTCGTTTGCTCAATCTAATTCTCACTATTCTTTGCAATGTGCCACATTAGAGATTTTTATGTCTGTTATTTTAGTACATTTATCCTTGATTTTAGTTAATGTCTCTGGGTCGAATTGGAAACATTCTTAGGATGTTTGGATTGTGCAAGGGTCATGTCTGAGGCTCATGATTGTTCAATCTAATTCTCACTATTATTTGCAATGTGCCACATTAGAGATTTTCATGTCTGTTATTTCAAGATGGCAATTTCCTATTTGTTAATAGAAATATCCTTTAGGATTTAGAAGGAATGAGATACTGGAACAACATGGATAGTTGTGACAAGCTATGTTGTGAATGGATAAAAAGACAATTACAATTTGTATTTTCAAAGCCATTTTGCGAGTTTGATGAGTGTAGATGTAGTGGCTGATATGCCTATACTCAAATCTGATTGCAAATATGTTGGTAGTTATGGCGACATATCACAGATACATATGCAAAGGGCAATATATCCATTAATATATTATATGTATGAGTTTTCGAGACATGAATGTGCTTTCACCAAAAAGTTGATTTATATAAATCTAGCTATTCTAGAAACTTGATACCTCCACTTTGTTTTTCTTGGCTATTTTGTACAAGGAAATTGACACTTTCGAACAAGAACCTTTCTTAACTAGAGATGCCATTGCAATTTTAAGTTCACACACCTAGCTTTCTTTGAGAATAATTTTACGCTGATGTAACGTTTTCTTTGTTAATACTATTTGAATATTTCTAAATAAACGTAAGTTTACAACCTGCACAACACAGTTTCAACGATAATTCTATTTGAATATTTACTAAGAAATTGGGACTTCATGCAACTTCACAACCTGCACAAAGTCCCCTCAATAAATGTTATAACGTACACAAACACTTTCGAGGCGGCAACTTGAAGAACAACAATAAAAAAAAATTGTAGATTACACACCTCATAACAAATATACTCAACTTGAAGAAACAATGTCAACAATAAAAAAGGAATTATAGATTATAGTGAAAGCTCCTCATTGGCCAAAACCCGGCTTGAGCTTCCTTAGGAAATTTGTATCAATATTTGTACATGTCTCGTTAATCCCCCTCTTTAAATCACGAATGGTGCTTTGGCCCCAGTAGTGCAACAAACTTTATGATAATTCTCTTGCTTTATTTTGCAAGAAAGATGTTTTCCTTGGAGGCTTCTCCTCTCTATAGTGTAAGAGTATACTATTTGTGGCGAGATGTGGTAGTGCATAGTATACTATTTATGGCGAGATATCATGTTAGCACTAGCTTGGCTCATCGATCATTGTACACCCATCCAAAACAAGTTCATAAAAAACTTCTAGGAAATGTGCCATATTATTATTTGTGTAAAAATCAATGCAACTTTTTGTGCTACATGAGAATGCCCCTCAACAATCCATGATGAAAATACCATTGCTTGCACTTCAAGTAATATAGACCCATGGGACAATGTGTATCCTCACTAGAAAAACACGTAGAAATTGACTATGATGTTAACAATTATTTTTACACTTCAATCATTACATGTCTAAAAAGGCAGTCCCAGAACCATTCAAACTTTCAAATTCACACATGTACATCCACAACAATATCTACATGGCACCAAGCGTCAACTTAGAATTTACAGTTCGATAATAGCTAATATCATCTTCATGTGATATATTCTAACTTGAACATTATACCTTTCAATATCTAATTTGTTCATTCTATCTGACATCACCTATTCAATCCAACCAAATGTCCCGCATTAACTTATATTTGTATTTATGCGTAAGATGCCGAATCCTTTTCAGATTGATATGCAACACAATTCAATGAAAATCAATGCCCCTTGCTATCTCCTTGGCTTCACATATTGTTGCTAAATTTGTGCATGATCTCTAAAATCACCATTCCATCCAACCAAATGCTTCATATTAACTTATATTTGTATCTATGCCCGGCAACGCCGGTAAGTATGTATATCATGCATCAAACATGGAGGGCTCAGATTGTGCCACGTGGCATGCCAAATGTACTTTTTTAAATGCCAAAAGGTGCTTCTTTATATTATAAAATTATAGCGTAAGTATGTATATCATGCATCAAACATGGAGGGCTCAGATTGGGCCATACTTTTTTAAATGCCAAAAGGTGCTACAGGCACTCCTCGAAAAGGCGCCTCCCCAGTGAAACGGTCGAGATATGCGCTTTTCACGCTTGCCCTTTCGTTTGCTAAGACTCTCCTGGGACAGAACAAGCTATGGAGTTTGCTGGATTCGGCTTCCAAGAACTACTGCTTTGGCTATGGCAACAGGCAACAGGCGATGGATACAGTGCTGGATGCAGTGCAAGCTGGATTTGTGCAAATATGCCCTGAAATTTGTGCAAAAATGGGATTTTTCAACGCATTTTTTATGCTTTGGTCGATTTGCAATGATTCATGATTTCTTTGTTGGTACGCCCACGATTACTCGAGAGAATCGATCTTTGCTTTGATATTCAAGAGCCTAATAGAATACATTGTCTCCAAGGTTATGCTACTGTTTGGTAGGCTATGAAAGATGGAAATTTTCAGCGCAAATACTAATTTCGTGCTATTCTTCAAGAAAAGGTACGTTCCTTGTGCTTAATGTAAAATGTTTTTTCATTTTAATGAATCTGGCATGGCCGAACCTGTGGCCGCAGTTTTATGGCAGGGCATCATATGTTTAGGATGTCCATTAACCTCTAATGTTACAGGAGAAGGGATGGCATCATGGCATTTGCCTAGATTTATGCACAACAATTTCCAGTCTCTAGTTTATGCACAACGATGTAGGCATACAAAAAAATATATGACATAAGTCGATGGCATACAATTGTGCATTGATTTACAATGACTGGTCACGAACTCATGGCTTTTCCAGATCTGCAAAAATCATGTTAGAGGAAATCCTTTTGGAGATTAAAGAATAGAATAGAATAGAATAGATTTTTTAACGTCCACGGAGACCAATAGGTCATGGGACCCATACAATAGGCTAGTACAATCATTACTACTAGGATTCAAAAACCCCTGCCTCAAAAGATTTTCAAGGAGAACAAGGAGCTCTGATCCCTACTTGTCGGCCGCTCACGAACTTTGAATCCGATCACCTCTTCTCCGCTGTCTGCACTCTCTAATCCGAAATGCCCTAATCCGTCCCCTGCTGCAACCATGACCTAAATCTGTGACCTTCGTGCCCTTTCAAAAGAAAAAGGGCTTCCATTCTTAACCCTTGGATCCAACAAAATCTCCACCGTAGATTTTATTTTAATAACTATTCCCATTTCAATATTACAATTAATATCTTTAAGCAAGTCTCCATGGTGAAATAACATCCAGATATGATAACTCCACAAGTTTTTCTGCCACTACAATAGTAAAACGACATATGAAGTGATTTATGTAACATTCTTCAAAAATTGCTTAGATACAAAATGAACAATTATTATATGGACTCAATTATACATGGCTCCTCAAACTACTAGTAACACATTACTACCCCATTGTTTGTGAAAAATCACATGGAATGATCACAAAAGGTGAACAATCACATCCACCGACGGTGGGCAGTTTACTAGTTTCAAAATAAAAGAGGAGGTGATGGCGACAATGGCTTTGCTGGTGGAAATAGAATGAAAGATATCAGAGATGTCCGACGGATTGTTTCATCAGGAAACAGAGACGCTACTAGGACCATTTCACAGCTTGAGTCGGGCAAATAGATTGGGGAGCCATGCCAAAACGGGGTTTGTCAATCTTTGCCCGAGGAGCCGTTGAGGATGGCCGCCATACTGCAAAGATGTCCGGCATATGAACAAATCCAAACCGCGATTACTCCATTGATTGGTCGAGTGACCAGCACCGCATGTGCTATTGAATACGGCCGGTGCGAATGTTGGGATCATACCTTCAGGAAGTCATAGATATGCGAGCTCAACTATGGCTTCGAACACTCACCTGACATGTACATATATTCCATAATGTATATTTGTATATTTATACAGTTTGTCAGCATCCTTATTACTGCCACAGTTTTTTCTTCGAAAAACATTCGGGGCGGGGGATTTTAATCTGAAGTCTGTTGTGCTCCTTTATTGGGTTCCATGGCCGATTGGTTTTCGTGGACGATAAAATCAATTCAATTATTTACTCTAAAACTAGCATACTCTATAACATGAAATGGGGTGAAGAAAAATAGTTGAGTTGATTTTTCTTGGGGGGAAATAAAGCACTTGTTTCACGTATTAAAGTACAAGTCTAAAACATTTCCATTTAGAAGGATTTGCTTTCTTTTTGTAATCCAAGAAACTATTTATTTAAGAATAGCATATGGGATTTCCTTTTGTCATTAAGAAACTTTGTAATTTGATCCCCACGAATGAAATTCCTTAGAGATGTATGATAACTTACCCCCCAATCTTATTACCATACAATTGAGATAGAAAGTGCCCCAACAAGCAAGGAAGGCAGGCATCACAAAGTAGCATCTAGATGGTGGTGATGATAAATAATAAGTGTGATAATCACTTTTGTGCTTCACCATTATCTGTATTTGTATCTATGTCTACACAAAGGCTACAATATCTTTATGCCCCTTGAGATCTAGAATGATATAACCATTCCAAGTCAAATGGAATAAACGCATTGTACATAAGTTCAAAGCTGTGGAAAAAAGAAACAAAGTGCTCACTCTATATTATATAAATGTTCTCTCAACAAAAACTCTTTCATTGTGGCGAGCTCTCTGTCTTCCTTTAACGCAAGGAAAAGGCCTATTAACCAACAAAAAGAACAAAAAGAAATGCATGTGCGAATATTACAATCTAGATAAAAGTTACAAGAAACTTATCAGCGCGGCCTTACGGCCGCCATTAACGCTTCTTCCCCAACTCGTCTATGCAGGGGAAATTTAATAACATGAAAATGTGTGTAGTTGAACATGATCTATAATTGCTTAGAAGGACATGTGGTCACACTGCATGTGATGTGGAATGTATTGTGTGAGATACATGTGGTCACACTGCATGTGGAATATATGAAGATACTTCTTTGTCCTAGATACACTATGCACCATGTTGCAGAATCAACACATAAGTTGTAATCATAGAAGGAATTCCTAGAGCTAAAAACATTACACTTAGCCATGGCGCAAAGAAGTAGTCTGGATCATAATATTCTCTGGATCATAATATTCTCGTCGCACAGCTTCTAAGTAAAAGATGCACTTTAGCATGTAGGTGAAAAAGATGATAATTAATGCACCAAGTGCCAAAGACCATAAAATCACATGGATAAAAGTAGGAATATGTAGAAACTTTGTTGCACGATTCAATGTTAATTGTTTCCAAAAGATTGCTTGGCTGCTAAAGCCTAGACAGATCCCATAAGAACTAATAGGAAAGCGGGTTGGTAGGGGGATGTCCTCTAATTCCTGAATCAAGAAGCTAAATGTTAGAGGAAGTATTAACTAACCTTCAAAATAGTCTACGTTTAGACAGATGATAAGACTTTTAATACTATTTATGGAATTGAGAGTTGCTAATTTAAGAAGTTTTTTCATAAGTGCAAAGGAACCTTTAATTCTTCAAATTCAGCTGGCCTGTAAGGCATCAAAATAACGACCTGCAGGCAGATCACTTGGAACATCAGAACATGTCTCTGGCAGATGAGATTTGGCATCCAACTTTTCACAATGATCTTATTTTTCAATCTGGACAACTGATCCTCTAGGACCGATAGCTTTCACTATCTCCACTGTGTGAGCTGGTGAACAGGGGTTCCAGTGCTTGATTTTGAAGAAAAACTTGGCCTCTTCGATGGAATAAGTGACCCTTCTAAACCAGTATGCTCTGTAACATGACTGCCATCTGTTTCTATGTGGATTCTAACCTCATGGGGAGCATCCGAGGTGTAGCTGGAAGCATTTTATCATCCCTTGAGTTTAAAACTCTGTCTTTTTCATCAAAGGAATAAGCTCCATTTCTAATATATACTTCATTGTCCTCCACAAATGGCATGGGAGGAGATGAAGGGGGCAGAATAGTAGCATTGGTTGTATGATATATAGACTTTGGAGAAGTAGTGAAATGCATTGTTGGGCTTGGAGAAGTTCCCACAAAAACAACATTTATAGATGGCAAATCGTTACTGGGTACCAAATCAATGTCCATTCCATGAAGCTCTATGTCTTTGAGGAGCGGAGGCCCCCTAGCATTGTGTTCGGCCATGTCTAACTAATATGTCAAGCAAGAGATGCAATCGATCTAATTATGAATAACGAAAACTTTGGATGCAGTTAAGGCGCAGAGCAAGGATCAGAATGCTTAAAGTGCTCTGATTTCTTGAATGAGGGAAAAGCTTAGGAAAAGGAAGCTGCAATGCAAAAAAGAAACTCTCTACAGCTCACCTGGCCCTGTAGCAGTAGCCTTTAGCTTTACTCTTATACGCGGACTCAGTTATGCCCCCCTGTCCGACATTAACCTCAGCTGTACTTGTGATTATGTATATAACTGTGCAGTATGTCGGCATCCTTATTGCTACTAAGGTTTTTCCCCCGAAAACCCTTCGGGGCGGGGGTTTTTTAATCCTGGTAGTAATACGCCTGCTGCTCTCTCTCTTTGTACTTGGGTCCCATAGGCCAGTTGGTCTCCGTGGACGATAAAATCATATTCTATTCTATTCTATTCTATTCTCAAAACTATGAAGGTTTAGACCTTATGCTAACCTTTGAAAGCAATTGTGACCTGCTGCTCACAGCATTGTAGTCTGGGCATGTTAACCCCCCTCATGATTTTATGAAGGGGTAGTCTGGGCATGTTAACCCCCCTCATGATTTTATGAAGGGGTGGCACCTAAGCTAACCTTGGTGGGCAATAGGCCGTTATTTTGCTATCTCTACCAATTTCATATGGGTTGTATGCCCCATATTGTATATTTTTAGTGGCAATTTTATGTCTCAAAAAATACATGCCGAACAATGGGTCTATTAGGGGGCCTTGCTGTCTTACACACAAAATGTGTGGAAAATAGCAAGGAAATTAAACTATGTGTTTTCATAATGATTAAGTAGCAAGGAAATTAAATTATGGTGCTTATTAAACAATTCTGCTTATTTAACTTTGTGAAGAGCGTAAGTGGCAAGGAAATTAAACTAGGTGAAGGCATAATATTTAAGTTGCAAGGAAATTAAACCATAGGGCTTATTAAATAATGTGATGGCATATTCCATAATAGTCTGGTCATCTCGACATTAGGGTTCCAGCAAAGTGGCATCGATGCGGCCGGAATGGATTATCCAAATTGCAATGGATGATTGCTTGGCGGATTGATACGGTCTGAGGGAATATTTGTAGAATGATGGAGCGAAATGGTAGCAAAATGATACAAAGAGCTTTAGCTTTAGCTTTTGCATTAGAACTGGCATAACATGAGCTCAGTTGTTAGATTGGGACCAGCTTTTTGGAATTTTGATAGAGCAAGCCATGAAAGCGAGAAGGATGTTCCTGTACCAAATCGAGCAAGCCGCGACTATTCTAGTTATTATTTTGCGCTTCTAAATGCCCTGTTTGAGGGTCTAGAAACCTCATGACGAAGAAAAACCTCAAAGGTCGTGGTTCTGCTTTCTGAGCCAAATCATGACGGACTCCAGCTAGCCTCGGATGCTTGCATTTAGGTGAAGCAAAACTATTCGAGAACATGTTCTTCTAGCGAGAAGCGAGAGGCGGGTAGATTTCATCAAGAAAAGTTCTCAAATGGGCCTTTTTGGGGATCTGTTCATGCATAAAAAGAAAAATTGTAGATCTGCAAATCAATCTAGAAATCTAGTAAGCTTAGTGTTTGCTTTGAGCCAAATCTCGATATAGGGGCTCGGTGGCGATGGCGATAGCCACGGATGGACATGGCGAGAATGGATGTCGGGCTAAGGCGAAAAGCAAAAAAAGAGCACCATCGAAAATCCTTGCGCAATCTTTGCATGCCTTTGTAATCTTTGCAATCTTTTGTAATCTTTACGCAATCTTTGCACGCCTTTAAATCGGCACAAATCACGGCCCCTTTTCGCCTCTGTTAAATCTTTCCAAATTAGCATCAAACAAATTAACTCGTGCACTCTTGATACAAAGATAAACGAAAAGAAATCGAAGTTTTGAAACCTACAATATTTACTTGCAAAAGGAGCCAAATTCCCGGTATCCGGGTCGCTCATTTTATCTTCTTCATTCTCTGCAAAGGGACCGCTTCAATTGAGCAACCCAATTGTAGAAACGGGGGTTAAGCCATATCTAAAGACAGCCTTGGTTTATCTGCCTAAGTGGAATACCCCGGCTTGAGAAGGGCTTACGCTATGGATGAACATGCAAATAGCTAGGGATTGCGTGTGCGAGCAAGAAAAGCCACCGTGAGAGATCTGCAAGATTGGACGGAATCGTGTCGACCATCCAATATTTTGTCTTTTAAGGTTTTAAAAATGGAGAGAAAAATGTAATGTGTCAAGCTTTAGGTTTGCTCTCAGCCCAAAAAATTACCTCCTATTTTTTTAAGAACAAAAATGATACTGCTTTATATATGGAATGATAAATATCATATATGTTTTGATAAACATAAGTTCGACTACACTAAGCGCAAAGAAATTTCTATCCACTTGCTAAATCTTGTGGTTGACCATAAAGTCAATGCTTAAGAAACATGAATCGAAAAGTGAGCTTCTATTTATGGCATATTCTTTTGGTTTTTTTTTTGACGCGGGGGGTTGTGTTTAATAAAGGTGGCACTGACACACGATGTGGGGCAAGATACATTAGTATGAAATCAATGTTAAGGCTAAGGTGTTGTGTAGAGCCATATAGTGTAGGGTAGAGACAATAATATATAGTAGCCAAGAATGGAAAGGTTGTATAGAGAGAAGCTATATATTAGAAGGAGAAGACATGTCAACTTACAAAGCAAAGTGAAGAAAAATGTTGATTCACAGGCATCCATGGGTTGGGAACAGAACACAAAAGAATTAGTTAAAGAAAAACTAGATGTCCACTATCATAAAGCTAGAGGAAGAATATAGTGAGCAGAAAAGAATTTATATGCACTTGCTAAGACTCGTAGTTGATCACAAACTCAATGCTTTTGTAGAAAAAATGTCGCATCAATGGAAGTATTTATGGCGTAAAAGGGTATCTAGGGGAGGGGTTTGTCATAAAGATGGCACTATTTAAAGCCACACACGATGTGGGGCAAGACAATAATCGAAATCAATGTTAAGGCCAAGGTGTTGTGTAGAGCCATATGGTGTGGGGTAGAGACAATAATACAAAATTATAATACTTGGTCGTTAAGGAAACTGATTCCTTTGGATTAGCCATCATCTGTATTTCTACCACGTCATCTTGTTGAGATGCAAGGCTGGGCTCCCATCCTAACTTGGCTCTTTGTCCAAACTTGGACGTGCCTTTTGTATGTACATGTATAAGTGTTCTATATTCAATACATTGCTCTTGCTTTTAGGATTACTTCCTTTGGCTTCATCTTTTGCATACTTTTACTTAGTTTCAGTATGCTATCGCAGTGGTAATAACCGTGAAAGGCTACTTCTTGGCAAAAACGATTTATGTCAATGGTACTGGATATCTGGGTTGGAAGAGGAAAATAAAATGTGTGTTGGAAAGTGATGACTTGCTTGATTTTGTTATCGATAAAAAGGAGCGTCCGGAACAACCAATGCAAGATAATCGATTGATTACTTCTGGAATAGATTTTGACGCATGGCTTAAAGAGGAGGAAGAATGGAAAATCAAAGATCGTGCAGCACGACGTTTATTGGTATATGGATTGAAAGATTCAATCTATGCGGATGTTGATCAGTTTGTTACATCCAGTGAAGTCTAGACTTATTTGGAGCAAGTCTATAATAAAAGAACGAAATAAGAAGTTCTTTTCTTGAAGAGGAGTTTTTCGAGCACATGTTTACTGTTTCAGAGAGATTGTTGAATAATTAGCACGACATATATTGGTATATGGATTGCAAGGTCCAATCCATGCAGATGTTGATCAATTTGTTACATCCAGTGAAGTCTGGAATTATTTGGAGCAAGTCTATAATAAAAGAATGATACAAGAACTTCTTTTCTTGGAGAGAAGATTAGCAAATCTTAACTCAGGTCCTTGATCCAACTGTTGCCCACCGTTGGATGAAGATGAGGTTAAAATCCATAATTTTAACCGTCTTTTCTTGGAGAGAAGATTAACTTGATCCAACTCTGCTCCACCGTTGGATGAAGATGAGGTTAAAATCCATAATTTTTAGAATATTCATTTTTAAAGAATATTCCATGGAGTATCTATATAATCTTCAGAATATTCGTTTTTGAGGAATATTCTATGGATTATCACTTGCTCTGTCGCTGTTTCTCAAGTAGTCCATTGCGTCTTTAGATATGTACATCATTTTCTCCTCCTTTCCTTGTCCTATTTCAAGGGATAAGAAAATTTTTGTGTCCATGTCCTCAAAATCTAGTGAGACAGTTTTGTTTTATATATGCCTGAAGATGATGCAGCACTTGGAAATGGTAGATATATATTTGTGCTCAAAATGCACTAGATCTAGATGTAGAATTAGAACTAGAATTAAAATATTTCATTGCGCGTCCTCCCTCGAAGAAGAGAAGCTAATAGATAGATAGATAGATAGATAGTATTTTAACGTCACGCCACTAGGCAGCAACAACTATGAAGGAAATATAGATCAACAAATAATATAACATGTTCCATCTCAGGTGCTATGGGAAAATCTTAAACATCAATACCTTCTTTTTGTAACTAACAAGTCATTCATGGAGGAAACAATGAAAAGTTTTTGTTTGATTCCATCACAATGCATATGTATTCGACCTGGAGATAATTATTCCATCTTACTCTGCAACACTTACCACATCTAAGAAGGAGAGGAGCACTTTTAACGACCAACTGGCACACAACGTTGCTCATTGTATCCTTCCCCTAATAGCCTTATGTGAATACACATTGGTGAACTTAAGCTCCATTAGTATTTCAACTAGTGATAAAAAAAATATAAATAGATTGTGTTAAATGGAATAGAGACATACGTTGGATAATACATATTTTGAGTGCAGACAATACCAACATATCACTTTTAGAAACTCGTTTGAAATCCACATTCCTCGATGCAAACTTTTGTCCTTCTCCCCCATTGTCCTTGCTTTAGCGCTCCTTTTTGGTGGCAAGGAAGGAGCCCTTCACGTGATCTTGATTGTTAGAACAAATAATATAATACTTTCCAAATTAATTCGTATATTTGTATCTTAAAGACAATGTCCTATACATTAAGCATCTGTTCGTTCCAAAGAAAAAATGTCCGTGTCCTCTTGAAGACAATGTCCCATAACATCCTAGGGTGTGTACAAGTAATGTACACCACCAAATCTTACAAAATAAACTATTGAGAAAAGAACTTTCATATCTAAACATCCTAGGGTGTGTACAAGTAATGTACACCACTAAATCTTACAAAATAAACTATTGAGAAAAGAACTTTCATATCTAAGACAAGGAGCATACATTTCACGAAGGAACACACAAAAATCTTACAATTTTTGTTGATACGAAAATGGTGCCATGGTGGCAACAAATATTAAATAAATCAAATAGATGTCTCGAGTTGATAAGGCATTTCAGCCCATCTAGAACTGCTATTTACAATTTATAACCAGCTTGCAATCTGTTACTCGGGTCCAGCAGCCAGAATCTCATTTGTAAGCTTGCTATCATTTCCAACCTTGTAATCTAGGAAGTTCTCAAAGTTCTTCTTGAACAATCCAGCCAGTTTCTGCAACGTTTCCATGTATGCCTTCTTGTCCCACCACTGCTTAAACAAAAGAGATCAGCATGGATCGATCAATAAGAAAAACCACAAATCGAACAGGCATACCATGTTCTCAGGTCTTAAAAACTCTGATGGCACACCCTCAATTTCTTCAGGAACCTGGAGCCTAAATATGGGGGTTTCAGTGTAGTTGGCTTGAAGCAAAGAACCATCATGGATGGCATCGATGATCTTAAGTAGTATACGACAACTTCATTCTCATTCCCACGCCATAGCTGCATAAGGGCAATATATAACTTTCTATATATGCAATGGCCAATTTCTTTATAACATATATATAACTTTATATATATAACATATATGCAATGGCCAATTTCTTTATCATAGAACAATTACCTTCCACCTGTCCATCCAGTGTTAACAAGCCAAGCACAAGCCCATGCTTCTTCATCTTCTCAGCCAGCATTGCTGCATATTTTTTGTTGGATGTAACATAATGAAAGCAGCACCAAAACATGCAGAAAATGTGGCAGTAGGTTCCCTGATGCCATCTTCAGTGCCAGCAACCTATGCATAAACAAAAAGAGAAAAAAGTTGTTACATCATTACAAGGCAGCATATGCAATAGACATCCCACTTACCAGAGCAGTGTAACCACTGATGAAATGATACATGGTCTGTGGTAATGTCAACTTGCTCACAGGCGGCAGCACACCAAAGGCATCACACGCCAACAGAATTATGTTCTTTGGATGAGGTGCAACACATGGCATCTTCACATTTGAAATATATTCAATAGGATATGCCGCCCTTGTATTTTCTGTTTTAAGATTTTAAGATTCAAAGGCAAATAGTCACAAGATCAAAGAGAAAACATTGAACTGGCAAAACGATCACAAGTACAAAGAGAAAGATAAACCAAATCATACCCGTCACACTCTTATCTCCATAATCCACCTCCCTGGTGTGTTCATCAAACACTACATTTTCCAAAACTGAACCAGCAGATAACAGAACATTAGAAACAGAAGTAAAGTACAGATTGCAAAAATATTTTAAACAACAAAACCTGTAACTACAAAACAAACCTGTTCCAAACTTAATGGCATTCCAAATATCAGGCTCCTTCTCCTTTGAAAGGTCTATACATTTTGCATAGCAACCACCTTCAATATTTGAGACACCAGTATGAGTCCAGCAATGTTCATCATCTCCAATTAGGTATCGGTTGTGATCAGTAGACAAGGTAGTCTTCCCAGTCCCTGAAAGAAAAATTCTTTTACCACGGATATTCTAAAAAGACAATGCCCCACACCAGTGACGGTAGTGCAGAAACAAATACCCAACCTCTACTTCAGATACCTGATAATCCAAAAACAAGGCCACATCCCCTGCCTTTCCCATATTGCAGCCAGAGTGCAAAGAAAGGATTCCTTTTTGGCATGAGATAATGCATTACGCTGAATAGGCCCTTCTTCATCTCACCAGCATATTGTGTTCCAAGAATCACCATTTCTCTTCGTTTCAGGTTGAGATCTATGCTGGTTGAGGATGTCATGTAGTGTGTGTATCGATTGCAAGGGAATTGGCCAGCATTGTAGATTGTGAAATCAGGAGTTCCAAAATCCTCCAGCTCTTCGGGGGTAGGGCGAATACACCTGTCACCCATATCTTTTAATCCACCCTAGTCTCATTCTAAAATGAATCCATGTCACTAAGGCTCCATGCATCAGCATCCCACCACCTATACTTTGTGGGACTTTCTAGTCACCAAATCTCATCAAGGACTAAGAATTTCCATCGTGACTGAAAACTTTCCCCATGTATGCATCATTTTCCACCTCACTATATACCACTTCCTGTCATGAATCACCTTAAACTAATATCTAAATATCTATCAATCTATCTATCTTAAACTAATATAATTACATACCTTCTCCAAGATTATGATTAATTACCATAAAAGAAAAACAACTCGATGAATTACATAACATACATAAGGAGCAAGAGGAAGAGTGTACATACCTTCATCCTAGGCTAGGATTAACTACATAGAAAAGAGAACTAATCCCATACATACCCAGTTCAACTTGGTGGCCCTTAGAACTTTAGATGATTAGAGGAAGTTTAGATACATACATGTTGTACATGAACAAGGAATGATATGCACGAGCAGATATAATCCTCACTTTGATCCGATTTTCAGGATCCCAATTTAAAAACTGATCGTTCACAAATACCTGCAATAAGTGGATGGAGTCCAGGTTTTGCAAAATCAGCACATGCATGCAAAAGAAACAACTGGCCTAACTGCATGGAAGACAGAAAAAACCTTGTCCAAGGAGTTTAGATAATCAACAGCCCTCTCACGGTTGACGAGGAAGGTCTCCTCATCCATCTCTATGTTAGGTGATCCTCTCTGCGAGACAAAAAGGAAGATGCAAATTGGTTATGAGAGTATATCTGAGTAACAGAAAAGAATGACATAAATCACGCACTGCATTAAGTTAGACAATCAAAATTATGCACATTACAGACAATTACAATTGATGCAGTGACTCACTTTCCCCACCAAAGATCATTGGCAGAACTACTCTCCTTGACCACACGCTTATCTTTGGGAGATCTACCAGTTTTAGCACCTGACAAGGTGGCCAGAGCTCCAGAAGAGGTGATATAAGAACCCTTCTCATATTTGATAGCTTGCTCGTACAATTCTGAATAAACCCAAAGAAGCAAACACTCAAAAGAATGCTACCACATTCACATATCAGTACATGCAAGTGTTTTAAACTAGTTCCTGCCTGCAGGTGACAGATTATACAGAACGTGTGTAAATTTAAGCGCTGTCGCTTATTGTAAGCCTAGCTGGGACCAGGCTCTTAAGAGGCTCCCTTTGGCTTCCTGCTTCTCCACGTATAACTTGCGGGCCTCTATCTCTTGTTAAGGAAGCCAGCGATGCACTACAGAAATAAATAAAGGAAAACACATGTTAGGTTTGGAAAATTTGACCTGGATCTCGAAATTTAGCAAAACTAGTAGCCTTGCCTGATGGATTCCATCTGCTGCCTTTGTCTTTGTTCTTCAGAAAATGGCGATAATGCTCCTAATGGTGTAGTAGGTCCTTTGATTGGGGTCGTAGGGGCCGACCTTTTTTTTCTGCAGAGAATGTAGTTCATCCAAGCTCTGGACCTTAACAGTCGATGCATTTGATTCTTTGTGGGTTTTGATCTTCGATAGCCCATTTGGAATGCCATCCACACCATTTCCAAATCCAAAAACTAACTCCGAATTATCACTCGCCATTTTCTGCTCAAATCTTTGATGCTGCACTGGCATGATATACCTCGTTAGACCAGAAAAATATAAAAAAAAACATGAACCCCAATTCTACACAGAGATTGGCATCTTTCCCATTGCGGCAAATAAAATCCAAAATTTCCATCACCGACCTCCAGAGAAAGCGCAAATCCCGACTTTTCTGCTTCGATCAGCACAAGGATTCAAAAAAAGTATACTCAACCAAATCAAACCAATCTCCCGGAAGCATCAAACAGAGGCTTCCATGAGATCAAATCTGCAAACAGAAGCTGCAAATTACAACATCACGCGCTATATGCAACCATCCTCACTCCCTCTAATTTATATCAAAACTTCACCTCAACAATCTCAAATAAATCTCTGCCTTTGATTCGCGATTCTGAGTAAATCCGAAACGTCGGGTGCATGTGATTAGATCGGCTGGAACGTGTGAAGGAGGGCCGTGAACATGACACGTGGATCATTTATAAGCGTTGAAATAGGGTGGCAGGATATCCCAAACTTATCGAGATGTTTACTATTTTTAAAAGAAATGTTCATAATTGACTGTTTCATGTATTATTTTGGTGCCCTTGCTTATTTTTAGGGTGTGGGGTTTTCCTTGTTGCTCCCCCTCCTCATAACGTCCATACTCAATTCTAATTTGGCAACCCACATGGCCTAGTAGGAAAACGGGGTGCTCTTGCATAGTCCCCTTTCCTTTTTTTTTTTGGTAGAATATGGCTATGCATATCTTATATTATAATGTTTTGGTGTAAGTAGTGCATTGCGCCCTAAATTGGGCGGTCCAGATTTGACGAAACGGATGGTGAGGATGATGCCATGTCACAAAGTTTTAGGGTTCGCGAGAGGAAGGAAAAACGCACGGCCAGGCTCTAGAACAAAAGTTGTGGAGTGCTAGCCGGTCTCCTGAAGCTGTTTAAGATTGATGGGGGCAGATCTAAGCAGCTGATCTTCCAAGCCCATAACGTCCAAACTGAATCTATCGACTGTGAGCTTAAGGAGGAGCTCTTCCGCCATTTAGATCCTTTATGGGTTCCTGATATGAAACGCATACAACTGGAGAAGTCAATCGGGTGGGTTTTCTAAAGCTTCATCTGTTTTGCTGATATATCTGCCAGATCTAACAAGTTGGGCTGGTTTTTCTCGCAAGGATGGGGCGATAGTCCTTCAAGACAAAAAAAGCAAGGATGGGTCGATTGAGCTGTGGGTAGTTACTGAGATCAAATACTGCACTGATATGATGCTAGAATTACGAGACCAAGGCTCCGGAGGTAGCCACATAGGAGTTCCTGCGGAATTAACTGGAAACATTCCTGTTGATTTTAAGGTCGAGGTTACCAAAAACAACGGTTTGAAGATTATTGCTAAGGGCGAACATGTTCCAATAGGATTCAAGGCTATAAGACTGGTCTATGACTGCAATGGACAGTTGCAGGGCTGGGCTAATTCGTTGAGAACAGTCCAGCCCTATCTGAGAGCAGGTGATGATGAATGTGATGAATTTGATCCAGACAATGATCCGTGCTACCACATGGCAGGTCTTTATGTTGATGCAAGCCAAGAACACTGCCTCGAAACCGAATGATCTGTAGATCGTGTAATTTCTATTCATTATGGTCATGAAAGCTTGCACCAACATAGCAGCAAAAGAAGAGGGCAGGCTAATCCACGGTAATATTATTAGAAGAGGATTAAGATGGAATGATGTCATCGGAAGCAGCATGATTCAAATGTATGCCACGCGTGGACACCTGGTGGAGGCATGTAATGTCTTTAGTCAGTTGTCTAATCAAGGTATGGAGATATGGAATGTACCAGCTTTGATCAACATGTGAAAGCTTATACTTAAGTTATTTTGAGAAGATGCAACAGAAAGGTATAAAACCAGACAAAAACCACTTTTTCAAGTGTCCTGAACTCATATGCTAGCTTGAAAATCCCAAAGGAGGGAGGCTCATTTATGAGATGATACTTCAGAGAGAGTGACAAGGGAATACCTTGATTCATAATTATATCAAATGTGAACTGTTGAAAGAAGCCTGTCATGTATTTTACAGTATGCCAATGTGGGATGTAGTGTCATGGGGTGTCATGGTTGCTGGATACATACAGCATTGAGAATACATTTTAGCTCTACAGTGTTTTGACCACATGGAAGACAGTGGCATACAACTAAGTGTGGTCCTGTGGGATGGAATAATCTCAGGTTATGTCCACGGTGGAGAATGTGGAAGGTTTTCATGAGCAGATCATCAATACTACCCTCTAATCTGATATTGTCATAGGTAGCACCTTAGTTGATCCTTGAAGAAGCAAGTATTGTATTTGCTTTCTTTCCATTTAAGAATGTTGTTTCATGGACATCAATGATTGTGGGATATGCTCAAGATGGATAGGGCTCTTTTGGCACTCCACTATTTTGAAGATGCAACTATAGTGCATAAAACCAAACGAGTTCACATATCTGGGCACCTTGAAAGCATGTGGTAGTGAAGGAGATACAACACGGGAAGATTCATACATGAACAAATCAAGCAAGCTAAACTACAGCGAGAAGTGGTGTTAGGCAATGCATTGATGGATATGTGCATCAAATCTGGTAGTCTTCAAAAGGCATCTAAGGCATTCGATGCACTGGAAGCTCAAGATAGATCTCATGGAGTGCGATAATTGCAGGATACACACAATGTGGTGAAGTCTCATTGGCTATAGAAGGTTTTCGAAGAATGCAGGAAAAGGGAGTATATCTAGATGAACTTACTTCCATGAGTGTATTAAAAGCGTGTGCTTATATAGATGCAATATAGCAAGGCTCACACACATGATACGGTCTTTTTGCATGGTTTGCCATCGTCGGCCTTGGTAATATTTTAATAGATATGTATGTAAACATCATTACAGAACAACAATGTACTTTTTTAGGCCATTTGCATTTCCATTAGACTTGCATATATAATAAGAAAATGCCATTTAGAATACTCGAACACTAGAGTAATGACTTATCATCAAATCACACTTTACCATCCCATGTAGACCCCAAATAAAGCTCTACCGAATAAAAATTTACCAAAATAACTATGTAAATTACAAAAACAAATTAACAAATATGCAAAGAGATTAACACAAAAAACTTGCATAGCCCAACAACAAAAAAATAGAGAAGGCGCAAACAAACATGCATAATGTCCAAGTTTGGCTCCTTTTTATAAAGATGTATACAAAAAGTTTAATTCAATTAAATACTTTAGTTTGAAAAAAATATCTCGTTCTCTCAAAAAGGAAAATAAAATACTTAGTTTGCTCTAGCTCTCCCTTCGCTTGATTGAGCATTCACCCGTCCAAATTTTGATTGAGGATGACACCTCCAATCAAATCCGGATTAGTTCGATATAAAGAGGAGGGACGGTGAGGGGCTCAGATTAGTTATATCAAAGAGGGGGAGGGGACAAAAGGCGCTTGGTAAAAAAGGCAAATCCTTTAACCTTTTGCCTATTTGGACATGGCCTTTACGCCCGTCTTATGCTATGAATTCACCACCTTAAGCTAGCTTCCCACACTCAAGGAGGAGCAAGGAGACATGGCTTAGCATGAGGAACAAGCACGCATGTATGAAGACGACTTGATTGACAGCATCTTCGGCAAGGAAATAATGGAGGAAGATGGCACCTGCTATATGACAATGCTGTCTTCACACCAAAGAGTAACAACACGCGAATATCAACAACAAGGTCCTTCAGAGGTTACGTGGACAACTCCATACAACACTATCTAACATGAAG
This sequence comes from Isoetes taiwanensis, assembly GCA_021234155.1. Lineage (NCBI taxonomy): Eukaryota > Viridiplantae > Streptophyta > Lycopodiopsida > Isoetales > Isoetaceae > Isoetes > Isoetes taiwanensis. The sequence goes on along the minus strand of JAJEKV010000044.1, from coordinate 1,720,543 downwards.
GAGCTAGGTTTCTTTTAAACATCATTGAACCTTTGAAAAGCTAGATTATTACTGCATTCTTTTCTCATTGCGACCAAAACATTTACGCGCTCCCAACTTATGCCCAGCAACGCTGGGCACTATTACTAGTTTCTTAATAAGGTTTATCTTTAGGATATCACGCACAAGTTGTGTCGCTGAGTGATCTTGCCCAGGGTGGGCCTTGTGGAACATTGACAAAAGCGAGCATACTGGTTAGGCTAGCTTCACATGCAACGACGGCGCCATCACCGTCATATAAAAAGGCTTGCCCTTTTACACGGACCATCACATGCCATCGTCAATTACCACAGGGTAAAATAGGGGCCCCTCTCTCAAGGGGGTTGCATGTGAATCCACTCTTATGCTTGCATTCCCGCTGGTCGCCAGATTTTCTTGCATTGCTATCTTCTCGCCATCTTTGAAGATAGCTTAAATGTGTAGATTCATCTGATGAGCATTTCTGTCAAATTTTTCATTTGCGTACGTTTTTTCTACTGCTTCTTCGGAGACTAACTTGATTGCGTGGACTCCAGTGAGTAGATTGAGAGATTACATCTACAAATTGTGCAGTAAAAAACGTAGTGAAAACTAACATAATAATGTAAATAAAAGAATATAAGTGACCCTAGCTCTTTGCCAAAAACTTAGCATCAAACTGTAATCCACAAAAAAAGTGCCAGTCAAAATGTCAAACAGAACTCAAATTCAAATATGGCCATAGCGTCAGACATAGCTTATGGCACCAATGCTCGCCTCTAAGAATCCTCCTAATGCTAGAGTTGTTACTGGAACTATTTTAGGTTCATCATCCAGAATTCGCCCAGCATATCCTCCGCCACTTCAATCCATGTATCTAACAAGCGAAATTTTTATTTCACAAGATACTACCACTTTTTGAATCTTCACTCGATTTTTTATGACCATGGAGGATTTCATGACCAATAGGTTTACTGACAATTTGACAAAGGATCACACAATAATGTGTAACATTCCTTAGCCACCTCGGCCTAATTAAATGGCCAAAACATCGGGATATTTATAAGAAATCCATCTCACCACCAAAACATCTCGATATTTATAGGAAGTCCATCCCAACCCCTTATGGTGGTATCAGGAAACGCCACACCAAGATTTTTTTTTTTTTGAAGGACAACAGTCTATTATCAAGGAAAATCAAGATACATACAAGGGACCTATGACATGGGACTCAAAACCAAGAGGACGAAATAGTCTCCTAAGTAAAACCACCCATACACAGTATATAATCATACTCCTTGTGCTATCTTGAGGCGTTTAATGGCCTCATCACCATCAACATGGTCTGCGACATCGAGATGATCATCAACAGACATCAAATTATCATGCAACTGAATAGTACGAGGTAGGATAGGCTCATGAGATGACACAACAGACTTCTTCCTCGCTGACTTCTTCCAATTGACCTGTTGCCATGACTCTTTAGCGCACGGAAGATTAGGACTATCAGCCATAACAATCTCGGAAGCATGAGAAGCGTAAGCAACAAATGGAGAGTAGTAGGAACTATAGCTGCAGCTGATGGTGCTAAGGACGATACCATCGGAGCTGTGTGTAGAGCATCTTCCATAGCCGATGAATGCAAAGCAACTGGCAAAGGTTGATCATGAATAGATGAAGAAACAACGGGAGCTTGAACCTGAGAAAAATGTTGAACAGATGCCTGAGATGCACGATTACCTCGACGAAAGCTAGCAAAAGCCTCCTTATCAGGAAACAAACGGGCTAATTCTGGACCATTCAGAAACTTAAGATCTAACTTCTTATACCAAGGCCCACTCTTCACAACTATACAATCTCGTAAAGGCGAGTCCACGGGCATAGAAATACAAATCCTTGGACCATTCATGATGGAGTGTGAGATATGAACCCCAAGTCCCATTGCAATTGCAATTAGAAATTGATGAGCCATTAGATCAGGAAGAACCAGCAAATATCTGGTATAAAGCCAGGAGAGTAATACTGGTACATCATATATTCCCCACCGAGTGGATGAATCCCTCTTGATACCAAAGAATCCACTGCATCACTACTTTCAAATATAATAAGAACAAATTTTTTTGCCAACAACTTGATGGACTGAAAAGGAGGAAGTTGAAGGCATCTCAAAAGTCGAGATAACCAAACACGAAATCGTGAGAAATCTAAAAAGCCACCAGTAAAATACCCAAGAACTGCATAGGAAGATAAGTTCTCAGCACACTTAATATGAGGTCGATGGTCCACTTCAACCACAGGAATACCAGAAGCTTGAACTACATTCTGATAGTCAGATCGTAAAATACGTCATCTGGAGGCAATTGTTGTTGAAATTGAATATCTCGGGCTTTCAATATGTCCAAGATTGCCGACAACTCATCCTTACTTCCTTCAGACAACACTTGTAAAGCAGCTACCCCTTGCCTTTCTAGATGCACTAGGTATATCCTTACGAAGCCAATCACTAAATCTTTGATATGAAACTTTTGTAACAGAATCAGATGACTTCCAAGCATTATCATTTGTCCGATGTGAGGAACTACATTAGGACTGGACTCTGTACCTGTTTGATGCAAATTCCCATTAACTTCCATTCCCTTACTCACAGCGCCTTGCAAGGGAGGAAAATCCCTTTCTTCAAGAACCACTGGAGTAGCCACCACCGAAGGCAAAGAACTTCCAATTGAATTATTTACCTCTTTTTGCGCAGCAACTGGGGGATCACGTATCACCAAACTGGTGGTAGACTCACGCCATTTTGCCGCTGCCTTGGATGCTGGATCAATATCTGATAGCAAACCCTAGCAAAATTAATGTTCACGGAGAGCTCTCGGAACAAGCTTTCCAAAGAACTAAAGATCATCGAAAACGGAGTCCAGAAGCTCAAGATACAAGGAAAAATGCCGGCAGCCTTAAGCATCGATGTCACGAGCGCCCATCAAGAATTGGGATCGATATTCCTTCGCCACACTATACCAAGATTCACTCGAGCGGTCTCCCATGGGCCCAATGCGTCGTTACATTTTTTCCCATGAGAACTATGCTCGTCCTTGAGCATCACAAGACTATAGACCACGTCATCCTTAGCCACCCCGCCCTAATCAAAGGCCAAATCATCGGGATATTTATAAGAAACTGGCCTCACCGCCAAAACATCTCGATATTTATAGAAAGTCCATCCCAACCCCTTATGGTGGTATCGAGAAATGCCACACCAAGATTCACTCGAGCGGTCTCCCATGGGCCCATGGGGCCGTAACATTTTTTCCCACGAGAACTATGCTCGTCCTTGAGCATCACAAGACTACAGACCACATCATCCCATGGTGTCAAAGACTAAGCCAAGACCATACCGTTCAACAGTATCTAAATTATACATGCCCCCATGGAGACTCGAACTTAAGCCCTGCTCTGATACCAAATGCAAAGTTCCTTAATCACCCTAGCCTAACCAACTGGCCAAAACATCCGAATATTTATGGGAAATCCATCCCAGCCTCTTATGGTGGTAGCAGAAATGCACATTAAGATCTACTCCAAAGCCAGCCTCCCATGGGTCCGTTACATAACACAACATGTACAAGAGGGCAAAGCAGTTACATGTTACTATAATGCTAAATATTGGTATGATTTGAAAGTTTTTCTACACAGACATAATGTCTTTTCTCCCTAGCTACATATTTATGTGCTTTCCACAAATCATCCTTTAATACCCGCAAAAAGCCAAAAAAATGAGATCACAACTTTTTGAATCGCAAACTAGTATCTTCCTTCATAATTTTGAGAGGGTTTGGAATAATTTTTATAAATTAACTTTCCACTATTAGAAATATCTAGTTCTTGATCTGTCCATTGGTTCAACCTGTGACATGGAAGGTTGACCAGATTAGGCTTTATATTTTAATTGCTACATGGCAGCACGAGAATGACAATAGAATGCACTACTTAGATATATATAATTCATTAGGATCGCCTTTGTGGCTGGATTTTCAGCTGGGGCCACAGAATACATACATCGTTAATATAAATAAGGAGGAGCATCTACAGAAGACAACACTACAACAGTGCTATGACATCCACTGCTACTGAATACTTCCATTACATCTATGATTTATGAAAATCTTTGTTGCCCCACACACGCTCTATTGTATTAATATAATATTGTACAAGGCAACCCACAAACTAAGAAATTGAACCATTGAAATAAAACCTCCCAGACCCCCCAGTTGTTTTTTTTTGCCGATATTCGTGATAGGGCATCAATAAGTAGGCTCGGACCGCTAGATGCCGCCTCGGGTGGTCTTAGCCATCATTAAATGTGACTCATTTTTTGTCAAGTTTTAGTTAACCATCGGTTTTAAATACGGAATTAAACTAAAGGTTGTGAAGCGATTGTACACATGTAACGCTGATGTGTTTAGGGCTCCTTGCCAACCAACCGACATCCCATGCGAAATATCAGCAAAAATAACCCGGGGGGGGGAGGGGTTCTAGGAGGTTTTATAATGGTTCAATTTCTTAGTATGTGGGTTGCCTTGTACAATATTGTGTGGGACCGAAAATGTATTGGTCCCTTCGGGGCCTAGGATTGTTTTGTGTATATATAATAGGGTCTATATGGGTCCAAGGTTTTTGCCTAAGCGTTATTTTGTGTGAGGCCATGGTTAGGTTGCAATAACTACTTGGGGAACGGACCATCGAACATGAAATAATGCTAGTTTGTAAAAGAACAAAAAAGACTAGAATGGCATGACATGCCATTTTGCATTTTTCCCATAACACCACAACAAAACAATGATATGGCAATATTAAGTAAAAGAGGTGCTCAACATGCATGCATTGTGTGCATGCTAAAACCATAGGTTTTGAGTGCAAACTAACTAGAAATACTCTACGTGCTCTAAAAGTACTACTAACATACCCTCACACAAATACAACCCCCAAAATGGCCGTATATTTATATGTTTTGCGCGATGCCAAAAGAGTCATAATGGAATTATAAGGATGAGGGATATCAATAAATTCAAAGAATGGGAGTTGAACCCACTATAATAACATGAAATAGTTATAGATTGGATTGAATTGAATTGAATTGAACTGATTTTTATCGTCCGCGGAGACCAATTGGCCTATAGAACCCAAACAAGGAATATATCAAAGCATACTACTGCTAGGATTAAAAAACCCCCGCCCCAGAGGGTTTTTGAGGGAAAAACCTGGGCAGTAATAGGTATGCTGAGAAACTGTGATATATGACAATGGTACATCATGATGTGTCTCCGTGCCTCGTTGGAGGACACAACTGAGTGCGGGCATCTATAATGTCCCGGAGATAAGATCCTAGCAAGCCCACTGACGTTGTATCCAGCAGTGCATGCAACTGCTGATCAGGCAGGATCAACTGAGCATAGTTGGCACGAATGTGACTGAATGCCGGACAATGTTGTAGAGTGTGGCTTTCATCTTCAATAGTACCATGTTGGTAGCACAGACGCAATGTATCATCCCGTGCTTCCCGGGCCCATCTGCCTATGTGTGAATGGAAGCTGCCAATTTACGCTTTTTCAGTGACAAATGTGCACAGAGGTAGCGTCGTGGACCACATGCAAGCCTGGGTTTGATCTGGATCTTATAGTGCATTGTCTTAACATGTTCAAGGGCACTAGTATTCCAAAGCTTGTTGAGAAAGCAAGCATTTAAGTATTGCCGCTGGTGATGGTGGTCCTCTTCAGTGTCAACTTGGATGCACCTATGCTCTTGTACGCCCTATCTAGAGAACCACTGTGCTCGCCTCTCCTTCCAGCATGCTTTGAGGTGCTGTGGGCCCATGGCACAGTATAAGCCAGGTTGGGGAGACGTTCATTGCCCATACCTGCCACCTTCTGAAAGTAAGTCGAGTGCAGCCTGCTGAAGAGGTAAGAAACCGGTCTTCTGCAGGAGGATCTGATATGGAACGGTGGATTTCACCCCGAGCGCCCCGGCCCCAAAGGCTTTCTGTATCTGCTCCAACTCATTCCACTGGCTAGGGATATGACCGGACCCCAGACTTCGACCCAATATAAAAGAACAGGTTCCGCCAAAACCCTGAACAAGTGGGATAGATGGGGCCAGCCATACAGCTCTGCTTTGTAGCTGTTGTTCTGCGTTGCATAAAGTGCCTTCCAACCGGCAGTCACCCGCAATCGAATGGAAGTGTCCCAGTATGTGGTAGTGGGAAACTCTATACCCAGGTACTTGTAAGTGTGCGCCATCTCCACATTTTGCCCCTGATAATTGAAGTAGCGAAGCCTTGGCTGGCGTGAAGATGGGACACGCAAGATCTTAGCCTTGGCCAAATTGACCCTCATTCCAGTGGCCCGACAGAAGCTATCCAGGGCATGTAGGTGATGTTGCATGGCCTCAGGGGTGTAGGCTAGGAGGTCCACATGCGTATATGAGCTGTCTAATAATCTGGTGCACAAGCCGAGCTCCATCACCCCCATGGCAGGCAAGCCGCCCCTCCAATTGGTCAATGTAGAGGCCAAACAATGTTGGGAAGAGCAGGCATCCCTAGCGGACACCTATACTACTATTGATAGGTCGTCTTATTTGTGTCAGTCAGCCGGAACATGTCTCATAAAGTCTGTATACCGGATTTTGCAAGTCTTCTGGCACAATGTCAAAGGACTTTGCAAAGTCGACAAAGCAGCAGTAGAGATCCTGGGCGGCGGTTCTGGTATCCTCAACCAAGGTCCGGAGCGTGAATATGTGGTCAATGGTGGAACATCGGGGCCTGAATCCTACCTATGTGAGCACTGTCACTTCTGCCTCCTTTACCCACGTCTGAGTTGCTATTCAAGGATGCTGGCCATTATCTTTGCAAAGAGTGAACAGACCATGATTGTGCTGTAATTGGTTGGGCTGTGTGGGTCTCCTACCTTGTAGATGGAGACTACTCTGCTCGTGGTCCACTGTTGGAGAAATCCTTCTTGTAATGCCCTAATAAATAGTGCAGTCAGGATGGGCACTATTGGTGGTCCCGCCCACTTGAGTAGCTAGCCAAGACAACATAGCTACACCTACAATCGATGTTTATATGGGATTTAACCATGATTACAAAACCATTGACCACTTGCCACTGCAAACTCAAGAGCAAGTAAAAATGCCAAGAACCTCAAAACAAGAGAAGTTGATTACCTTGGAGAAAAGGAAACATGAAAGATTGCACACGAGTTTGCAAACCCTTTGTGCTTTGACGCTAGAGAAAAGGAAGGCTCTTATGTGAAGAGACCTATGTGGCCGCAAAAGAAAGTAAGCATGTGCTATGACTATATGATTGATTATAGAAATCCAAAAATCCCTATGCAATTTACTCAAATTCATGCCTTTTTCATCTTCTGTATGCTGCCTGTCGCAAAAAGCATGCGGTCATGAACAACCCAAAAGGGGGGGGCGACAAAAGGAAGGGAGTAATATAGAACAAAAGAATCACAAATACGTGTGAATGGAAGATTGAGCTTGATTGGCTAGAAGGACCTTTGCATGCAAAACCATTTTAATGTAAAGTCGATATTCACTGAATGTAAAGTGGTCTCACATGCAAAACCATGTGGATGGAAGCGTAAGATTGACTAAGTGAGAAGGAACCTTTGCATGCATTGACTGGCAGAGAAGGTGTTATGCATGCATGGGCATAGGCATAAATGTCCAAACTAAAGGTGCATGCAAAAGCATGTTAATGTAAACTTGAGATTTACTGGATGTATGCAAAACCATGTGGATGGAAACCTAAGATTGATTGGATGATATGGGGCGCATGCATGCATTGACTAACAGAGAAGGTGATATACATGCATGGGCATAGGCATGCATGTCCAAGCCAAAGGTTAGGAGGGCAAACTAACTATAAATACAAAGCACGCTCTATAAATACTAATAGCATACCCTCATAGAAATATAACACTACAATCATATAAAAACCATAGAAAAATGACCGTATAATTATATGTTTTGCGCGGCGAACCATCTTTTGTGATATTCAATACAAAATCCACCATAATTCACGATAATACAACAAAAAGCTGAAGAGATTGGCATTCCCTAAATCAGCAAGAAAGATGATAGGGCAACAAAAGTACAAACAAACCACCAAAACATTCCTCAAAAGTTAGCGAGCATGCTTCATGCTTCATGCTTCATGCTTCAAACCATGGAACACATTTGCAAATCGCTATTTCTCTGGAACAGATGGAAGAGATGTAGCATCACAGTAGATCTCCTAACTTTAGATTGTTTATGAAGCATACTATAGATGGAAGGGATAGCATCACAGCAGATCTCCTGGCTTTGGATTGTTTATGAGGCCTTCTAAAGCACGAGTTTTTTCAAAAACTTCTGGCTTCCTTCACTATCCTGGCAGTAGCTCTTAAATTCCTCCAAAGGTATATTTCTATGCTATTATAATGCCCCCAACCTTGCTAATATTAGAGAGTTATATATTTTCTCAATCATCCAAGGTCTTTATGCCAAGAAATTGAAATGAGGCTCTAATGAATTTAGAAGAATACATTGGAAGCTAGAGCAGAAATTTTGAAATTAAGTTCTGAACTCCAATAAGAAGCTTAGATTGCAAATGTTCATGAAAATCTGAGCTTCTAAAATAAAATTAGAATGATTTCTTATTGAAACAATGCTCAAGTTGCCAGATTAAAAATGGCAAATACACCCATGCTTCCTCCACTGACCCTGCAGATAGATCCAACAAGGATTGTACCATACTCAATTTCTTCACGGCAGCTTTTTTTTTCTATGGAGCTTTATTCCATAAAATAGAACGGCGTCCTAATCTATAAGTGTTTGGGAAAATTTGAAAAAAAAAGAATAAGGCGAGAAAACGGAAAAGACCTATCAAGTAGCCAATTGGATCGATTCCCCGATAAGTTTATGTCATATGGAAGCCTAGAATCCTGTGTGTTCTCTATCTCTTTTGGAAGTCCACAATCTTTCCTTTTCCTGGAACCCCAAACTACAAGGATCGATGCTTTTATGCAAAGAAGCAGGTATTATAAGTTTTCGAAAAAATACAAGGGGACATCACCCATTCAAAATAGCCATTTGAAATTAATGTTGAGCATATGCACACTCTAATTGTAAGCATAAATTATATATATCTATTCAAATACATAGCAGCTATAATGTCGCATTGCATTAAAAAAAAAAAAAAAAAAAAAAAAAAAACTATTCTATTCTATTCTATTCATTAAAGAGAAACTCATGGACTTCCTGCTTTTTTTTCCGAAATCCTGTTTTTTTTTAAGGCAAAAGGACGTGCAAATCATTTTATATTATTGTTATTGTTTGAATAAGAGACTTTTTTCTAGTTCAAAAAAAAAAAAAAAAACATAAGGGTTATAACTGGCCTCCTTTTCTCGATGGCGAGTCGAGAAACTAAAAAACAGATACAAAACCAATGAAATAATTTACTTTCTACAAACAAAGCGGTAGTACTCAATGAATTTTTATTAATATATAATAGCATTACAATGTAGTTTACAGTGGATGAAGAAACCATGGCAACAGTGTTTTCACAACTTTTACACCCTCTTCACACACAGACCACCCGAGGGGAAGAACGACTGGAGCACCCTCATGGGTTGTATAAGCTCTTGGAGCGACGTGAAGACGTTAGAAAACCTCACGCGGAGATGCTTCGTTGGCCAAACTATCTTATCGACTCGCGAGTCGAGAAACATAGCTCAGTGCAAAAAAAAATTCTTTTTTTTTTTCCATTTTTTTATTCTGTTAACCCTTATTAGCATGCCAGCCCAACCAAGCCTATAGACTTTTCTTGAATTCTAGCCTATCCACGTGTCTCTTCCACATCATCAAAATATGATGTGTCACTATTTAAAACCATTGGATCTATAATATTATGAATCTACGATCCTGAAAATAAGATAAGGCTTGAAATTAATAGACGGAGATGGCAATCGTCGCCAATCGACCGCAAGATTATAAGCCAAGATATATTCCATTATTTGAGATCCAAGATTGCAAGCAGAATTATCCCCACCCATTTCGCCTGGTGAAACACCACACAGCAGTGGGGATTGTAGCTTTAATCTTTCGCTTCCGGTTATGGGCAATTTTTGTCATGATTTGCTCTATCCAAAATGAGAAAAAGGATACCCATTCCGTTGTCCAATTGGGTACCAAATTTGTTTCCTGTATACAAGAATGTCACTTTAGGTGACATTCTCATGTGGAGACACTGCCGATGCACGGAGGCGCAGAGGCGGTATTGACACATGAGAATGTCACCTAAGTGCCTCCTAGTCCAATCATGTGTTGACACATGGCAGTACTTATTTTAAGGAATGTTTAGTAGATTTTGCATTCAATTTTTTTAGACATTTACCCAACATTCTACACATTTGCTCGACATTCTACCACATAATGTAATGTAAGTGGTTTTCACGTATTAAAGATGTTGTTGTATTCAGGCTCTTGCTACCGTCGTTAGGCTCAGTTCTGAGGCTTGCCAATCATTCTCGTAACCTTAGAAAGGACCTCCTTGATTCTGATCATTAAGCTGCTTGACTAGATTTTTTTTTTTTTTACCGTTCTAGATTCCGAATTGTGCGGATTTAGCTTGGTACTGGTTCGTGGATTCGATTATTTAAGGAATCTGTGATAGTATGCATTTTATTACTCCATAAAAGCTGTCAGTTTGCCCATTTGTATCAAACCCAGTTTCAGTTGCATGTTAATCAATATCACAACGGGATAAACTATTTTTACTGCCACAAGTTTTCAATTCTGGTTTGAGCTTGAGAGCCGGACTTCTAAGCTCTGCAAACTCGTGAGAATTTGCTCTAGCAAATGGAAAATTGCTTGCAGGTTGAGCCATGTGTGTTAAGCAAATGAACCCTTTTCTTAGCTCTAAAAAGAAAGTAGATTCATACTGGTGAGCATATCCAATTTGGTTGGTGATGTTTTCCAGCTTCTATCAAAGAGATGTAGCCTCCGATTCAATAGTTTGTTGCTTGGTTGTGTAATCAAATTCAATATTCTTACATATGCACATGGCCAGTTGTGCAAAATGTTACAAAATTTGTGAGAAAGTGTCCGTGGGTTTCTAACAGATGTAGAGTCCTCGTAACCAGTTCATAATCGATCAAGTCGTCCATTTTGAGCATGTCAGATTTGGATATATTTAGAATTGGAAGCAGATGCCTGTAACACGTGCAAATGCACCCAAATGGGGAGGGCTGAATTATCCGGCCCCCTTCCCCGGACCGCACTATCCGACTCTCGCCCCGATCAGATTATCCTCCCCTCTCAAGGTTCCCAAGACGGCCGAAATAACCAACCTAAACTAAATTTAACTAAAATTATTCACCTAAACCAACCTACCCCATCTAATTTTATTCTAATTAAACCAACCTACCCCATCTAATTTTATGCTAATTAGTAAACCTAACCCAAATACTACAAACAAAATTGTTTAGATGCAATAACCCCTATAAAATAGAGTGACTTTCGTGACTCAAATTCACTCATAACCATCATGGCTTCCTCTTCAACAAATTATCGTCTATGTTTCAATGATGCCCCTATAGAACCTTCGAGTCTAATAGAATTGCATGTTCAAATGCACTTCCTCATTGGAAGATGCACTGTTGCCAGAGGAACGAGTTTGCGAGTTATGTGATCATCAAGTGATGAAAATGAGGCACAACAATAGTCTAATGGACAAGTTCAAGTGGAATGCACTCGATGCAACACAACACGTAGTCTAAGATCAGGTACTTGGTTTGCTGGTAGCAAACTGACATGGCGGCAGATGTTGGAGCTAATGTACTGTTGATCGATAAAGATGCAGGTTTGTCAGGCAATGGATCATGATGTATCCGAAAGAACTGCTTGTGATTGGTATAATTTTTGGCGTGACATATGTCACGATAGTACACACTTCTAATAACATAGGGGGTCCTGGGAAAATTATAGAGATAGATGAGAGCAAGATTGGGAAAATAAAATACAACAAGGGTAAAAGGGTAGAGGGTCAATGGGTGTTTTGTGGAATAGAAAGGGGACCGGATAACATGTTTCTTGTTGTTGTTTCGGATATGAGAAAAGGAGACGCTTAACGATATAATCTATCAGTATATTGAGCCCGGCACAACCATATTGTCCGATTGCTGGCCTGGGTACGATATGGAAAGGCTAGAGCAGCTCCAGCTTAATCATTACACAGTTAATCATTCGAGATTCTTTGTTGATCCTGAAATAGGAGTGCACATGAATACAATAGAGTCTACATGGGGCACAGTGAAGAAGGCACTGCCTAGATATGGTACATGTAAAGACCATTACGATAGCTATTTTAAGGAATATATATGGCGTAGAAAATTTGTTGGTTCTGGGAATGCATTCCAGAAGTTCTGTAAATGCATCAGAATATATTATAATCCTTATTGTAATTAAATTGATATATGGAGTTAATAATTTGTCTTAAAAGATTTATTTTTTGGTATTTTTCACTATACTAAAACCGGGAGGGGAGGAGGAAGGGCTGGATTCCTCGTGGTGGGGAGAGGGGGTTTGGTTACTCATTTCAAGAAAATGGATAATTCCGGGGGGGGGGGGGGGGGGGGGAGGGGAGAGGAGGGAGGATAAGCCAAGTTAGCCCCCAAATGCTCCAAATGCTCTATTTTGCACCCAAATGCTTAATTGTTATGCTCTTTCTTCATCAAATCCGCCGATCTGTAACTATCCTTTATAATTCAGATTCAAAATGCCATTGACAAATCCAATTACAAGTCCAATTAAAATATAACCAAGCTGCTGATATTTTCAATGATTGTGCACAGGTAATTCTCAGTCCAGAACCTATTTTCTTTTGTAGGTCTTTCGGATCTCTTCCCTTTTTCGCCTGTATATTTCCACAGTCATCGCCTCTTTTCAAAAAACCTGTGCCAGCATGGCAAGGCCATGTGGCGGCGCCCCATAAGCCGGAGAAAATCTTTGGAGGGAGAAACTACAGCTCGGGTCTATCCGACCACAACATCGGCGGTGTTGTTACAGTCGTGGGGTAGCATACACAATATTCGGGGTGCTCATCTTTTTAGTTTAATAATATTTCATATCATTGCGTTATATAATTACTTTGGCGTTATTTTTATTTGTCCCATATTGAATTAATGTCGTTATTGCAATACACACTACAAGGCTAAGCTAGGGTGAAAAAGAGCATGGGCAATGTTCAATCCGGCGCCTATTTATTTACTCAGAGTCTTTTGCAGATCTCTCCCCTTCTATTCTGCCTTTCTCACCCGTATATTTTCCAGAGGCACCACCTCTTTTAGGACCTCTGCCAATGTGGCATGGCCACTTGGCGGCGCTTCATAGGTTGGGAACATCTTCGGAGGCAGAAACTGCCACCTAGGTCTATGCGACCACAAAGAAATTACAAAGTTGTTACAACCAATTGTAACTGGCATCCCCACTATTCAGGGTGCTCATCTTTTTAGTTTAATGATATTTCATACCATTGCTTATGTAATTAGCTTAGGGTTATTTTTATTTAGCCCATACTAAATTAATACCCTTATGGCAATACAAACCACAAGGGTAAGACTAGGGCGTAACATGTTGACAGACTGCTCTCATAATCTTGAAGAAAGATTAGTGCAAAAGTGCAGCTTAATGCACAAATAGCTTTTAACTATCGGCTCCTCGCTTACATATGGCCTGTCTTTTTCCCATTGCCTAGAACTTTGTTGAGTGCCTCTGATTTTTGGGCAGATATTTGCATCCGGTTTCCTTTAGATGATGGAGACACAGCTTGCATCTAGAAACTCATCCTGCTTCAAATTTTCGTGGCCCAAGTCCGAGTGGTTCATGCATGCAGTTGCCAATCATACATGGGTAGACCTATCATACACTGTGATAATTTCAGCATATGGAAGCATGGATATGCCTGCCCTGGAATAAAGAGGATAACTTGAACTTTGAATTTGTTCTTTATTATTGTTAGTCTAAACAATCAAGTCTATTATTTCAAGTCTATTACTTTGAATTAGTTCATCATCTAAGTTATCGTTTCCCTTGCTTTCCAGTTCTATTTGTTATTAACTATTACTACTTTAGTGCTTATGGCTTTTGTAAATGTCATTCCCATGTTTGAACATGGCAACCTTCGAATTATGGGTCGCGTAGACTATGACAAGAACTTAAACCATTCATTCACTGCTCCACATCTGGCACACTGTCACTATCAAGGTTTGTAAATAGTTTGCTCTGTCCAGCATCTTCCCTAAATGCTTCTTTTCATATCGTTATACAAATTCTGAAACTAGCCTTTTCCATTTTGTAGACCATTGGACGCCTTAACCAGATAAAATATTTGTGGTAAGTTTGCAATTTGATGGCAAAAAGCAATCTTCTTTGCTCAAAGTGGCAATATAGTTAGGTCATGCTTTGTTATGAATATGCATAGCATACAAACAGAAAGAGCGAAATGTTGCAGGATGCTTCTTCCTAATATTTTTGTGCTTCTTCCTAATATTTTTGTGTTGCATTTGGTTCATTTCTTAAAGGATGTATGGGATTTCAATAAGTATCTTCCTTTATTAGGTTCGGTGATTGAAAAGGGATGTATTAGGTAAGCTCCCATTCAAGCAAAGACAAGTGCTGAGATTAGAACTCGCTGCAACATATATTCTCCACAAAGGCTGGATGTGATTCCGGAATTCCTAGTGGCATGTTAGCTTGGTCAACGCAACCAAGGCAAACTGAAGACCAAGAGCTAACGACAAGAACCAAAGCAAATCTCAAGGTATATGAGATAGGCTAAGCCTCACATCATACATCACCACATAATCATTCCATCATAAATTTTTGCACCAAATCATAAGCTTTATTCGAGATTAGAGAAATTGATATAAAGTTCAATAGAATCACATAATCATACTCAAAATATCATACTTCAACATAATAATATTCAACTGATCAAGAAAGATACTCACAACTTCAAGAAAATTGTCCAGATGTCATCTTCCAAAATTGGGCCTCCCTTCTACACGAATTTTTGCTATCTTATACAAAACTGCACTTGATCCTAGCCACCAAATCTGGGCAAATCTCAACCTTAGATCCAAATTCTAACTATCATAAGTTCACTAGATCTTGCCAACTCGACATCAAATCTAGGCCATCTAAACTCCTTGCAACTACCATGCTCTTCCAGATTCATGACACATCATCAACTTATCAACCATTGAAAATATTTCTTAAGGACTTTAATACTCCAAGTCCATAGGTTTCACTTCAGTACATCATAAATGCTTCCTCCACAATATTTGCACAATTTTTATATTTTCTCCACATTACACCCATATTGTTCTCCATTTATGCACACATTTCACCAATTTAAGCACATCATGCAAAAATAGTCAAGATAAAACACACAACATTAACCTCCCCCCCAAGATTATTCATCAACCCGATGAATTCTTCAAAAATCTTATATTTGATCTTCATGTCTTCAATTAAATAGCATCACAACTTAACAAAAATCCAATGTCAAAATGTCTTCAATTCTTCAAAAGCATCTACAGAAGTCTTCCAAGGGAAAAAAAATACTAAAAACTTCTAAAATCACTTCATCTTCATCAATCATAGGGTGGCAAGTCCCATCCAGGTCAGTGGCATCGCTCTACTGCCTGGTATGGCACTCTATCCCCTTCACATTACTTATACTTTTTTCATCACTTGTTATATAGATCATGGGATGCTGTTGCCTTTCTAGGTCAGCATATCCATCATGCCATCCATAATCACTTAAATAAAAAATAAAACTTGTACAACTTCCTTTGATGCCTTCAAATATTGGAGGAATTCAAACATTAGCCCTCATGAAATTGATAATGCAAAATACCAACCATTGTGTCTTGGACTTCCAAATAACTTGTTGGGAAATAATATTTGTAGATCTTCTGTACTTGGTCAAAAAATATGCGAAATACCAACCATTGTGTCTTGGACTTCCAAATAACTTGTTGGGAAATAATATTTGTAGATCTTCTGTACTTGGTCAAAAAATATTTCCATACACAAATACGGATTCGAACTCATAATCAATTGATTTTCAACCAATGGCTTATCCAAAAACACTATCTTTGATGCACGCAACTTTAATATTTTTTTTTTCCTATATAGGTTTTATGTTTTCTTCACAACCTTTTTATTTGTTTTTTAGCAGGATTGCCTAACCCGAGCTGCCCACTTTCCTGCGATTCTAGCTATGCCACGTGTCCTGCCACGTCAGCTAAAAACATTTTGAGCCATCGGATTCTGTAATTTCGAATCCTAGGGCCAGGAAAATTAGAAAACCCTAAGTAATTCGACCCTGAAGCTCAAGCAGTTGTTGCTGTGAGACTATTCTTTGGCGTAGCCGCCGCTCAATTAACAAAATTAGGTTAGGGTTTTTTATTTCGAGCATTTTCGCGAAGCTTCTCCGACTGTATTGGCCAAACAAATCCCTTCTCGCAGGGTTCACCGGCTGAATGAATAAGTGTTTCTCCTCCATTTATTCTTCTTCTATAGCTAATCCCATATGTAGCAAAATAACAGGGGGTTCCAAGGGGATTTGATATAGATATAATTCTTGAAACCATAGACCATATCCCTAAAACAATTCAATGGGTTATTATAAAAAAAAACATAGATTTAAGATAAAAAATAGTCACATTAGCTCACTGGTTAGATTGGTTAAAGTAGTCTTATTAGGACATTGAGCTATTTTGGTAGAGGTTCGAATCCCCGTATTTCATATTCAAAAAACTTAAGCAAAACCGTATAGAGACTCGATATACCATCAAAACCTTAGGCAAACTCGTATTCGACATCTTAAAATCATAGGCGTCCCCAATCATAATTGAGCATAATCGAAACGAGAGGTGTCCAGAGGCTCCAACATATAGTCTGGGCCGTAGGATTGACAGATCCGACGACTGTGGTAGTCCAGGGTGCATCTCGTTTAGAATATGTAGCAACCGCATAAGAGAGAGTTACCTCATAAATCTCATACCATTAGGAATCGGAGGTGGTGCAAGAGGCTGCATGCAGTAGAGCTCCAAGGTCCCCGTGATGTCAAGATGTCCCGGAGATGGCTTTCTGTAAGTAAATGTTCTTGTTTTTTTTCCCTTCATGTTGTTCATTCATGTTTTGCAATAAATTTCGATAGAGTAGACAAGGTGGGCAAAGATTTTTTATTCAAACAAAGATTTTCTTCTGGCATGCTGATGCTAGTGGTAAAAACTTCTTTGCCCGGAGTTTCCCCAACATTGGTTTTAGAAATGCCATGATTGTAAAATCAGAGATATCCTCCAAATTTTCAAAGATCAAAGTTAAGTTGATCTATTTGTGATTTTAGATATGCATATCTCTATTTGAGTTGTATTATTTCCAATCTCTTGTACACAATTGGACCATCCCAATCTCTTCTGCAATACATGGACAAGTATGATATGCAATCTATATTATGAATAGGTATTTTTCAAATTGCAAGATCACAGGAAAAACCCACCTGAAATTAACTACTCTTACAAAGCTTCAACCTTCAACTTCAAAAGTTAGGTTCTCTGTTAGAGCAAATGCTGCTACACTTGGCGCTATCTGGAGCTCCAGGAAAAGGGGCTAAAGGAAAATGGTTAAGTGATATTGTCTGGCCTGCTACAGGTATGGATTTTTCTTTGTCTGTTAGCCTCATATGGGAAGAAATGGGGTTTCTTTTAAGCTATTGGGATGTAATTTCTGTGGTTTTTTTTTTGGATATAGGAGCTTTTAAGCTATTGGGATGTAATTTCTGTGTTTTTATTATTTTCATTTTTTGTTTTTGCAGGAGCTTTTGCAGCTATGGCATCTATGGCTGGAGTGGACAAGTTATCGGAGCCACTTGGTTTGACATTTACAATAGCCCCTTTTGGTGCGGTATATGCGGTTCTATTTGTCACACTTAAATTTCCGGCTAGAACATTACATTACATTCCATTATCTTGTATCATGTGCTAAATACAAGATAATGTTAAAGGGGCCAAATACAAAAACTGTTTGCAAAAATGATATTTTTGAATTCACTGCAAAATTTACTAAAGATGAAATGAATAAAGGTCTGTTTATTCAATGTGAATGAATCATCCTTCTTATGATGAAGAAGATAGACGCTCTAGCAGGGGACTGAGAATGTCGAATCAAACCAGTGGCTAGATTCTCTTCAATATAATCCCGCAAAACCTTCAACTCAGCCAAGAAGATAGATCATATATCTACCATATGGCGGCATTGTCCTAGGCTGCAAATCAATAGGCGGCATTGTCCCGGGCTGCAAATCAATAGGACAATCATATGGACAATGCTCTGGGATCTTGTTGGTCTTGACTTTGTCAAAAAACATCAAAGAAGTTGCCATATTTATCTGGGAGCATTGGAGCAGACTTCATTGGTACCGTACGGGTGAATCTGGATTGCAAATCTTGAACTTGGATCTTGCCTTCCGTGTTTAATCTAACTTCCTTGAAGAAAAATCTTCAAGATCTGGCCCGAGGACATGAAGAAATCTCTGAAGCGTGAAGCAGAACATGAGCAAGAGCAAGAGCAATTGGAAAAGGAACTGGAGCAGGATCTGGAGCAAGAACTAGAGCAGGAGCAGGAGCAGAAGCAGGAACTGGAGCAGGAGTAGGAGCAAGAGCAAACTAGACATGGAGCTGGGACATCATCAAGAATATAGTCAGAATCTGGGGCATGAACTAGAGCAGAGGCAAGAGTCAAATTAGAACATGGAGCAGAATCAGGAACAACAGAGACGGGATCAGGAGCCCACGATACTGCACGGACTGAAGTCGATGTTGGTGCAGAGACCTGAACTACAGGTGAGCTGGAACTAGAGCTAGAACCAGCAAATCGAAATGATCTAATACACCAATCAATCTGTGGATTATGTAGCTCGAGCCAGGGTAGACCCAAGACTATTGGCGCATGTGGGCTATCGATGAGATTGAAGGAAATACTACAAGAAACTCCCTCGAACAAAACCTGAAGAGGCGCAAAGACATTACGCGGATCAAGCTTTCCGGGAGATCTCCCATCCATCGATCACTTCAAATGTAACCGGATGCCCAATCTTGCTTCTAGGGATGGCGTGCTTACTTGCGAATGCGCTATCCATAAAGCAAGTATTTGCACCACAATCAAGTTATGCCAATGCTTCCAACCTTCCAACTTCTGATTTCAATGATATAGAGATGAAAAATGCCTTGCTGACCTTATCCGATGGAATAAACATGTCAAGAAGTGCGGAAGGATTCGGAGAAAAGGCGGCCAGCCGAAAAGAGACTCCTACTACTCGGACCGGCCCCTGAAGTTTTCCAACTGGTCTGGGCGCTTCGCGGGGCATCTACGAGCAATATGACCAGCTCCTCCATAGTAGAGGCAAAGATTAGCCTCTCTCTGGTGCTGCTTCTCGGCGGCAGGTAAAGGTCCTCGAATCTGCATAGGCTCAGGTCCGAACCTGCTGGATTCTATAGATAAGACCGAGACAGACATAGCTACAGGCGCTTGTGTGATTGGAAAAACTTGACTACATCTCTCTTGCCTTCGTTCGAAGAGCCGATTATCGCAGCGAACTGCAAATCTGATGGCTTCTTCCAAAGTCTGAGGGCAACAACATATCCTTGACATCATCACGTAACCCCCTTCGGAAACAATCTCGAAGTGCGACATCATCCCAGGCTGTATCTACCGCAATTTGACGAAATTCTGATGCATATATTGAAGGTGGACGAGAGCCTTGCCTTAGATTGCAAAGTTTTATGACTGTTGTGCGCTGACGATCGGTGTCTCCAAAGCATGCCTCAAGCTCTGCAGTGAAAGCAATAAAATCTTGCAACTCTGTGGGCTCCTTTCTCTAACAAAGGAGCAAACCAAGATAGAGCCGGCCCTGTGAGGAGAGAACCAATCAGCCCAACTTGTTCCTGGGTCGTGGGATATCTATGAGGGTGGAGCTAGATCACCAGTCTGATCTAATTCAGAAAACCACGAAGCTTGGACCAGTGCCATCAAACTTCCCTGGCAGGATAATCTTAGACTCTGATAGCCTCAATCCTTAAGCTCTTTATTGTCCAACTACAATCAAGTAGCATACTTGAACAAGCCGGACTCTCTTTGAATAAAGTCGGAACCTCCCCCATGGATATAAAAGCACCAAATATGAGCAGAACAATGCTTAGGATTAGAGCAGACAAGAACTGGTAAGGGATTCCGGTTCAAACTGTCATGAACCTACGCGAAAATAAGAAAAATACGTGGAAAATACGCAAGAAATACAGAAGAAATACGCCAAGATTGACAAATAATCTAATATATGAACATGAATCACGAGTACAATGGCCCGGCAAGCAAATTTAACACGCGTTAGATGTCTAAAAGGCTCAAGCCTGGCGTTGAACTGGAATGGTTCGACAAAAAAGAGGTGCCTCCTTATATATCTAGGCCAACGGTCAGGATTGCAGCATTCCAATGGATGAGATCATGCCAAATGTCGCGCATGCATGCTAGAACCTCCTAGAAATAGCCCCGCATATGAGAGAGGCATGAGGGAATATCTTTAGCCAATATTGGTAATGCACTTGGCAAAGATGTGTGATTTGGAACTAGAAGGTTGTGAGTTCAAACCATAACTTGTGCAACTACTTTTTTACATCCGTGTGACGACCATCTTTTGTACATACAAGTATAACGTTCGCATGATAAGAATATCCGTATGGTCGGCACAGAAGCAACCAATAAATCATTTATTACGATGAATGTTGCGTAGCTCTTCTTGCATCGCTTCTCCTGATCTCACTCGCAAAAACCCTCGCTAGTGTCTTTTCGACTCACAAAAGGTCCAACAAGATAAAAACAAAGAAAAGGAGCGGATACTCCTTCAATACACGGCACAAGAAAGGAGATCCTTTTCAAGATCGATCTCTGGAACGATGCTTGATGGTATCTCTGTGTGAATTTTAGGCCTTTTCTATTTTTGGTGACCGTTGATAAAGAATACTGCCAACACGGATTTTGCTGATGTAGAAGAGACACGTGGATAGGCTAGAATTCTAGGAAAGGTTGTAGGCTTGGTTGGGCCGGCGTGCTAAAAAAAAGGGAAGAAAAAAAAAAAAAAAAAAACATTGATTGTTAACTTCTAAAATTGCTATTAAGTACCTTGTATCAATGCCAAGGAATAACTGCAGCGGACCCTCTAATACAACAAATGCTGCAATAAGCTGCTCCGTATTATGTTTGAAGCCCCAAAAAAATATTAGTGCAATAATACCGAAACATCTGTAGCAAACGTAGACCAAAGCTAGACCTAAAGCAAATCGATTTTTTGAGGCTTCTGCCTGCAAAAACATCCAAGACATAAATAAAAATGCGAGGCATTGCACAAAAGTAATATGCAAAATATTGATTTGATGTCTCCTTTAGGTCCGTAAAAGTAAAGAAATAGAAGCAATGTCTTTCCTGCAATGTAAGTGAGTATTGCAAAAAGATAAGCTTTTTCCAATTGCAAACATGAATATGACAAATAAATAACAGATCAAAGAAACAGAATTTTCTCGCTATAGACTTCACCAAAGCGGCACCTCTTTCTAGGTTAAATAAAGGTGCAATCTACACCTCAAAAAGCTTAGAAGCATAATAACCTTGGCATAACTCTAGGTAAAAAAGCAGCAATAGTACTATCTGATGGTCCAAAGAGTCCAAAGGTAAGTATGTATGGGCATAAAGATGTTAGAATACTTTAATGCCAAATCTTGTCCAGTTCTCCATTTCAATCCACTTGTTATATGCATATCTTGTTGGTTCCTGAACCTACCTATATGCGGCATAAGCCATTATTCATGTCTCATTTGCAAGCATGGAAGGCAATTGATTAGAAAGAGGGAAACATGGCGCACTAGCAAAGGCACATCAAACATCAAACAGTTCTAAAGTAAGACAGATCGCAATTCATGAATACAAATCCACACAAAAACAACTAGAGATATTCTGCCTCTGCAATCCAGCCTTGACATATAAATGCAAAAAGATTGGATTTGATCTTTCGCTCTAGCAATTCCATGGTCGAATCTGCAATGAAAAGCTCTGAATTGTTCATGTTGATGTGGGAAGAAGACACATTTCACAAAGATCCCAAGAAGCAGGCTACGGCCGCAATAGATTGTTATATAGCTACGATCAGCAAATATCTTGTTGCTAAAAAACAAAATATGAATTTATTTGCTAAGAAAGAATGATGCATGCCTACTGCACAATTTGTCAAATGCCATCCTTGGCCCTAAAGTTCAGACCATCTTAGCCATCTTTAAGCCAATAAAAGGGCAAGAAATAGCGAAGGACAAACAACAAGAAAGAACAAAAGGGCAAACATTGTTGGTCTTCCAACAATGTTTGCCCTTTTGTAAAGCTGAAGGAGGAAGGCGCTAAGGTGCTTGCCTTTTCATAAAGGCATAAAGGTCCAACAATAACACCCCATCTGCGACTTTAGTCCTTCGGCACATAAGTTATAGAAAATATCAGGTCTCTAAAAGAAAGAAGACCCTGAAAAGAAGGAAGACCAAATGTTGCACCTTGTAGATAATCTCCCCACCTACAAATTTGGTCTCGCACTCGAATGAAAAAAACCTTTGGTGGTCACAAAGGAAAAAACCCAATGCTAATATTTTCTAATATCTCTTCTTATCTTCAAGGAACCAAGAGCTTTAACATTGTCTCGATATGGCTTTTCACCTAATGGTCTGTAAAATAATCCAACTTAATGACGTACTTCTCGACTTCAAGCTTGACGTAGTAATAATATAACTCAATATGCTTGGGCTTAGAATTTAAAAATTCATCGTAATAGCACTTTGATCATCACACATGAGCACACGTAGCCATCTTCAACTTGGCTTAGATATTCGAGCAAATGCGATAACCAAACTATTCCACAACACCAAGCCACAAAATAAAAAGTTCAATACTTCTCATCAAAGCCACCAAATCAGAGTAAAAAGTTCACACTTCTCATTCAAGGGGCTTTGTTTTAGACCATACAAAGCCCCTCTCTCTTTTTTTCTTTTGGGAGGACGTCAAACTTTATTGAAACTCCAAGCTGAAAGCAAGATACAAATGCACAGGCGGGAATAAAATCTCAGAGGATAATCATGATCCACTGAGAAGAACCACCAGCCTATGCATAAGACAACAAAGTCGCATTTAATTAAAGTGGGTCTCATGCCATTCCCACTTGTCTTTTGCACCCTGTTATTTTACACGAAAAGGACGAGGAAAACTTTTAAAACTGCATTGTTGCTTTAGAAGATGCCTGTTTTCCTCTAAGAAAGAAAATGTTAAGGAAAATTAAGTGGCTATTTTTCTCAGTTAGCGAGTCCAGAAGATAAAGAGCACGGCTAAAACCAATGAAAATGTTCTCTTTGTAAACAAAGTGCTGATCTGCCCTGAATTGTATTTTATAGTGGTTGAAGCTACCATGATGGTCGGGCTGGCATAAATATTACACCATTTTCGCACACATGTTACCTACTGGGAACAGCATGCAGAGCAAGGTCCGAGGTGTTCCAAGCCATGAGAGCAACTTGAAGAGAATAGAAATCTGAACACGCTGACCTGACCAATGCATGTCACCAACCTCTTCTCGTCCTCTTTCTTCATCAAACGGGTCTTTCCATGGCTCTTGATCATGTCCTTTCTGTGCGCGATCTGTACTGGGAAAGGCAAAATTAAGTTAATGCAAGTGATACTACAGACAATACAAATAAGAAAACAACCAGTTCTAAGGGCCATTTCTGAAGAAAGTAGGTCTGAGGCCCTTTCTCGACTCGCGAGTCGAGAAAAGCAGCTCAAGGTAAAAAATGTAGTCCTTAGGGTCGAGAAACGCAGTTCTGAGTGCTTTTCTCGAAACGCAGTAATTTTTTCCCTTTACTGAGTTTGATTTGAAGCGTCCGTTTGGAGTCTGATTCCCTAGCACATGTTGATCTCCCTGTGATAGCACGGAATAGCTACATGGTAAATACATAAAATTCAAACACAATCTGGAACATTTGCAATGAACGCCAATTTTGGCGTGCTATGGCTTGGAAGAGTTATGTTAGATTCGTTGTTGATGATGACAACAAAGACGGAGTCTGCGAACCCAGGCTCTACTTTGGAAATCAATCAAGTGCCTCTTTGTGGTCTGTGAATTAGGCCCATGGCCTATACAAATCGTAGCCCCAGTTTGATATCGTGTTAAGAGTCACAGTGGGCAGATAAAATAATTCCGGCTTTTGGGCAGGCTACATTGGAATTGGCTGTTTGTGCTACGAAATGCTGTATTCCTCTCCAAATATACTTTGTTTTTTGGAGTTGAATCTACGTTGTATAGTTGTTTTTCGGAGTTCCCATAATTCAAGTTTCTATTTTGATCTGGTTAGTCTGCAAAGCGACGTCCCTCAAAGTTGCTCACTATGCCTCTATCAACTGCTTTGCTACAAGACTGAGGATTAAAGTCCAAAAACAGCATCAACAAGCCGGAGCGCTGATACAGACCCACAGGTCGCTCTGCCTAGCAATTTTTGTAGCACAACGTTGCATTATTTTTTATTATTAAATTTCTAATAGCACACCCAAACCAAAGCGGCATTGGAGAAATCTATAGATCTACTGAACATATGAGGAGGCTGGCCCTCTCGAAGATTATTTCTTGAAAAGAAACTGTGTATATCCATTAAACTACCAAATCCTTGCCTTGTGATATTATTGTGCCTCACAACAAAAATTTTTAGAGTTTTCAATCTGCCCAATTGATCACAGGTGCTGCTTCCATGCAAAATATTGAAGTTCAAAAACTGCAAATTTTGAGGCTTTCAAGATCTGATTAATGTAGCAAGGATGCTTTTTGTTGAGAATGAATTGACTTCAGAAAGATTCCTGTGCGAATTGCTATATGTGCCCTCATTATAGGTGTTAATTATGGGCTGAAAGAGTAGACAGTAATGTTTTGAATTTGATATTAGTCCAGCGGTTTGCATATTGTGAGATAATTTAAGCAAGGTCATAGAGTAGGATCGAAAATCGACATCATTGGGCATAGAGCAGCTCTTTAGGCATAGCATCTTTTCAACAGAAGTGCATTGCCATATTCTTTTACCCATAGCCATATTGTAAATGCTCTTCGACTCACATTTCTAATAGCGGCCTCACATATGTCTGTTGTAAGTACCTCTAAGATCACCAGGGATGTCCTTGAATTCACCATCATTACGAATCATAAACTTACTTTGGCTTGCTTTGCTACTAGACCGCAGATCTTAGATCCACAATCACAAGTGCCTTTTATTTCATTTCTAAATTCTTATCCATTGAGTACATATGAAGTTTAAGTTTTTTTCTTAAACCCAATACAATTTGCCACATTATGAAGACGCTCGACAAAGATAGAGGACTCGTAAAAAATGCCAGAGTAATGGTACATTCAACACACAATAGATTTGTCATCGTCAAACTTCTTACTAGAGAACCACAACATATAGGAAACATCCACCACATCTCTCGAGTCGATTTCTTCTACCAGTCTGATAAATGGCACTGGACAATTCACAGACGCCAACTTCCATTACGCCCGTGTTTCAACAACATTCAATAGTTGTTTAGGACTAACTCTTGACAAAATAGTCATGGACTTACGAACTGAGGTTTTTGCACACGACCAACTATATACAACACTCACCCGAGTTCGAACAAGAGATGATGTATTAATTCTACTAGACGACGCAAACAAAGCAAATACTACAACAAATGTCGTACCATGACTAAGGTATGCAAAAAAAAAATAATAATAAAAAAAAAAAAAACCGATCTTACGGGCTCGATATTCCTTCTACACCGCGGGCCCATCCATGTTAAAGGATATCTCGGGTTCAAATTCCCTCGAAACATGCACGATTAATCGGCTTCGGTTTTGCCAAATTCTTGTTTTGTATAATGTTTAATGGGCGCCCAACAATTAAAGAAATATTTGGTGCCCGTTTCTTACCTTGGCCATCCGCTCATGGGGGCTTCTGCTGAAGGTTTGGGGAGCACAGAAGGGAGAAATCATGCCCATTCTCGCCTCGTGAGGCGAGAAAAAACTTCGGTCCGCCCAAATTTGAACATAAAATTCAAAAATCCCACCCGTAATTTGAAATTTGAACTTGCCAATCGCCGCTTTAAATTTAAAAAATGCCTCTTAATTTCAAAACTCTTATTTTAAAATATTACTTGGCATTTAAAGCTCTGGCTCTATCGCCGGCCTCTTAAAGGCGACCATGGTACGACTTCGGACATTTTCGCGGTTACCTGTTCAGCGCTTTCAAATCCGTCACTTATTTCGATTCTTGCCGCCGCATAAGGGGCGCTTTTTCTCAGGCGCCTAGGCGTAAACTTTGCAAAGGCGCATGCGTCTTGTCAGGCGCTTTCTACTTGGCGCTCACAAAAATCCCTGGTGAACCTTCTTGCAGCTATAGGCGATTTCAGTTCTCAGCGACTCCCAGTTATTCAAAGCGCAGTGTGAATTCATATCTGATGAGATCAGCTTGTTTCTCTAGTTCCATCTACTGCTCCAGTACAGCATACCACTATGGATCTATCTAATATCAAGTAAGTCCACTATTTCTGGTAGGAATTGTGTTTTATTGCTGCCATGTATATACCGTGTTCTCCAAATGCTAAAATCCATACTGCTTGGACATAATAAGAACCTTGGTTTCATTTGCAAACTTGGCATGGGGTGCCCGTGTTATGCATGCCTGCTCTTATTGACCCATATACAGCAATGGGAGCAAAAATGCATAACATAGGCACCTCATGTAGATTTTGTGATGGAGTTAAGGTGCAGAGTGTTGGTAATCACTAAATATCATCATTACATGTCTTTCTCTCTAAATGAATTTTATACCAGCTGGTCATTTCAGTCCATCTTTGCAAAGTGCAAAGTGAATGGTGTAAATTTGGAGCCAAATGGCGCCATGGCGCCATTTTGGCTCCAAATTTACACCAAAATTTATTTATTTTTGTATTAAATGGCGCCATTTTTGCTTGTTTATTGCTTGTTTTTCTTCTAGTTCATATGTTCTAAAAAGTGTCACCTTGCTTGAAACAGGTTCAACTTTCCTCTGTACAACCTATTCGTAGGAAGGACAATTGTTGCCCGGGGCCATATTTTGAATAGAACCACTCTTCATGGCAAGGAAATAGATCCTTTAAATGTAGCAATTGAGGTAATGGAGTCCGTGATCCCATCGACGGAGCTTCCAGTCCTCTGCGGAGGGGCAGATAACATTGGTGAAGCAGTAGGCACATTCATCCAGTGGCCTAAGAGGGATGTAAAACATGTTGAGTGCCCCTCAAGTGAAGATACGTCTTCAGCAACATCCCTCAATTTGTCCTCTTCAGAAGAGGATTCATCTAGTAGTCCACCATCTATCAGTAGCACGCCGGACATCAGTTTCACTACTCACCGTGATGAACCAAGCAACATTGCAATAAATGAAGAAGACGAGATAGTAGAGGAGATTGGAGGTCATGTCCTCTCACTATACACTTTACTTTTGTAGCTCCAAAATAATTTCTCAACACTTGAACACTTGAGACTTGAAGCGAGCACACACACATTACCATATCCACTGGCGTCATCACACAATTGCGTAGCATGTGTGTCACATATATCTGTTAATGTAGTGTCACTTAATGGCAAACCATCAACAGTTATATCAGAGTTCATCAACATATCCAATAAACATATTCAAGCGGTATAAACATCAATAATTTTACTCGATGATAAATCATCAACAGTCCTATCAGAAGTTACAAAATGCTAGACGTCAACAATTACACTTCATAGCATTTACATCCATTGATATAAATATGGCATGGGTACAATCATCCAGACATAGCTCAAATGAAGTTTCCAATATCAATATTACTCAATTTCATCAATTGAATCATCAAGCATGTGCAACATTGCAATGTGCATCATAATAACATTTCAATCATCATGAAATACTCTCAAGCATATTCAAGTGTTCTTTTGATAGCTCCAATGCAATTGCATCATTTCAATGCACTATGAACCTATACATCACATATTGTTCAAGTTTTATCATAGGTATGCATGAAACACTTTTGTATAAAAGATCAAGGTCGGATTTTGCAAATCGGAACACCTACAAATTGCTGATTCAAAAGGCCTTTTGAGAAATTTACAAACTACCACCGACATCAAAAAGAATTTTAGTTTAGCTCTTAAGAATACAAAGCATAACAATGAACCATCAGTTATGTTTACATCTATTATGAACCATATGTTATGGCCGACGATCAAGATCATGATGGACAACATCGATCATTGTTCTCGGGCCAAAGCTGACGTGGCAAACATAATATAGAGCAACAAAGCATCACCGATTGGCCGAATTGCTAATTGGGTATCCCAAATCAAAGATAAAAGAGATGGGTTTAGATAAGAAATTGAAGCAAAACTAATATCTTTCTATTACGACAAATTCACAAAGTCTAAAACTTACAGAGTAGGCTACCTTGATCTAAGGCTATGATACCATGTTAAACTTACTAGTTTGGAATAAAAACACAAGAGAGAATTAGATGCACCACAATACAAGGAGCGTTTATTTCATGATATGGCACTCATATATAGGTACCATAAAGGTACATGAAAAAGGGGAAAGGTAAAGATGAAGGAGAAAAGCACTAAGTCTTGCCTTTTCACAATGGCATAAAGGCCCAACGCAACTCCTAAACCACAATATAGAACTCAGATCAACAAAGCTTATATTTAAAAGAATCCAAAAAGCAATCAAGACGATTGTTTAACTGAGTCATGGCTAAACCATATTAGTCAAATGCTTCTTTATTATAAATTAGGCTTCTTTCTCGCAAGTGAATACTATAAGTGTAAAAACCGCCTGGGTATTTTCAGCCCAGGCTTTCAATCAGATCACGACATGTGGCACATTTTCAATCCAAGAAATTTGAGCATCCAACATTTACTCTTTGTTCTGAATTTCTTTACCTACAATTCTGGATTCAGCTTCTTTTACTCGGCATTCCGATCTCTATTCAAATCGCAGCTCTTCAAATCAATTGCATCAACAGCTGAAATTAGCCTAGGCGGTCTTTACTTTAGGTGAAAGACCCCATAGGCTTTTTTCTGGGAGGTCAAGCATGCCTCTGCGCTCTGCGCGTCGGCCCACTTTTCCTCCCAGAAAAAAAGCCCACGTAACCTTTCTCTTATACAGAATAAGGACATAAGACCGTGCATAGATAAATTATGTCAATGCATAGAATGATGGAATTGAAGAAAACCACTTACATAAAAATGCAAAAGTCAGAGGAACAAAAAAAACAAGGTTCCACCACCCAAACCAAAATAGAAAATGTGGTGCAACTAGCAGTAGTTTACTTGAAAGCAAGATGTGGAATCTTTGAATCCTTCGTGACATGAGGAAGGAAAGATCCTGGAAACAAAGAGGCCTAAAAGAAAAAGTGGTAACCACGTTGACAAAGTAATAGAAGGATGCTGCAAGACAAACCAGAGCATTAGTCATATCTTTTATGCAGAGGATTGTTTCTTTCTACTCAAATTCGACTTGTCTCACCTCCAAGTAATACGTCTATCCTGCCCCAAATCAAAACTCAATGTATTCCAAAAAAACCAGGTATTTGTTTCATCATGGGTCTTGAAACAAACATCATTCAGTGCTAAACAAATGCATACTTAAGCAAAGCTCTGATTGAATTTAGCAATTCCTCTTTCAAAAGAAAATAAAACCATTTGTAGATGATCCACTAAAACATACCTGCAAGATGCGTAAAAAATTTGATGATTGAATCAAGGTTCTGGAAAGCAATTGGTAGCTCTGCCATAACCAAAAAGAACAGAGTGAAACTCGTCCTGGCAAGAAGATATATAAATGATGAAAAAGATTCTATCCAAATAAAACATTTTTTGGATCGAACTTTCCCAAAGCAAATTCATCCCGGGCACTATAGCTCCCGGGGAGAAAACTAGATTTGCATCTTGAAAATACAGAGATCCAGACCATTTCTAGGAAGTTCTTAGAGCCCCGTCATACCTAGAAGGCACAGCATGAAGCTTCTCATGCCCCAACCGAATATGAAAGAATTGCTCTACAAAATTTTGTCCACAAAACCATTACCTTCACTTTTGCTTTTTTTTTTTTTTTTTTTTTTTTTTGCCATGACTATAAAATAAGCACACGTCATTAAAGCATTTAAATTGAAAATTACAAAAATTTATCGTCGGTGGCCAAGATTGCCGCAAACATTTCTCTTTCTCGACACCCCATTCTCTGTTGCCTCACTTACTGGCTGGAATTCTATCCGACAGTGAATGTGTATCGATGTGAGATTTGAAGTTCCACTATTACCTCATGTTTCCTATGCCCATAGGGTAGATGGGTTGCGTGATCCATTACCATCGGATTGCTAAAATTGAACTTAGTTTTTCCTTTGAGAAAGTCAACCAAGTTTTCTCTTTGCCTAAGCTTATGGGTATCATGCGCTTGAATTCCCCATATATAGCGATGCACATGAATAGTTTTATGCTTTAATGGATCTATTATGAGCAGAATTTCTAGTTATATTCAAAGGTAAGTCTGCTTCTTTTCATGCAGGTTATTAATGGTATAATTTCTAGCACAGTTATGAATTCCTTATTAAAATATTTTAGTGGTGAAATCGTGAAAAATTATAATCTGTCACTTCTTCAAGTGCCAATAAAGATAGAGAGACCAAGGTTGAGCAACATGGATGCTAGATCGGCTCTAGGATTTTAACTTCTTGTTGGTTTCTAACCTAATTATCTTAATTTTTATGCTAAAAAATATGTATTATAAAGCTATAGAAAATTTGAATAACATGATTATTTCCATACAGGTGCAAACAGACGCAGAACGCCACAACTTGAGGCAGTAGATTGATGTTTGCTTCCTTGACGAGCTCTGGGATGCCATGCTCTTGAATAGCTCAAGCAGCACATTACTAGTTCCACATAAACCCCGCATTGGAATGGGGTCCGCAATGCTACCTGCATACCTATCTGCCTATGAAAAGGCGCATGTTCATTGCTTCGATTCGCAAGGTGCACACCATCTCCGAATTGAGACAGGCTGGTGGATTGGGGAGCCACGACAGGACAGGCATTGTCGATGCTGCTGGCCAGTCGCTACATATGATACTGAGCCCGGCCTCAGTACAGAAGCTGAGATCATACCTTCAGGAGGTCATGGATGTGCTGGATCAACTATGTCCTCTAACACTCGACTGACTTGTATATATGTTACATGATATGTATACTTGTACAGTTTGATAACACTCTCATTACTGCCACAATTTTTCCCTCGAAAACCTTTCGGGACATGGGTTTTTTTTAAACCAGATAGTAATAAGTCTGTTGAGCTCTCTTATTGGGTCCCATAGGCCATTGGTCTTTGTGGATCCTTATTCCATATAGAATGTTGTCATTTTAAGTTCATACTTTTCCCTGCAGTTGATTATCAAGAAGATGTTTGCTTTCGATCAATTGTAGGTCTGAAAATGATGTGCATTCCTTTTCTGGCACTCATAAAGTAGCTTATAATACTAGCAGTACCTTTTTCATCATAAGTATCTAGACTTGGATTTGAGTGTTATTTGGTGCATTAGGAAGCTTGCTTCTAGATTTTTCCAGCGGCGTGTGTATTAGAAGTGTCCTTTGATGACTGGTTCTCATTTTGGATTTGATCAACTTTGGTCCTTTTGTGGTGACTCTGACAAATTTAGCTCCATTGCCTATAATGCCTTTTTCATTGTAACTGGAGATCGAGGACTTCAGCATTTAAAAGCTATTTCCAACATCTTTCTAAAGGTATATTTTTTTGAAACTATTCGGATGTGTTTTCATTTGTAAAAGAATAGATGGCTAGACAAAGGGTTCCTATCACTAGCGCCACAATTTCTGTCGTAACTTGAGACACGTGATACAGATTTGAGCAACATTTGTAGTGTTGGAAAGCTTATTATGAGGCCTTTCCAATGATATAATAAATGATTGTAATCAGTTAGAATTTCAGGGCAGAAACATCAGACGTACAGACTGATCCCTTGCAGTTTTGATTTCATTTGTTGATGGGCGACAAGCTCAAAAACAAAAACAAGCTCAGAAGAAGAAGAAGAAGCAATCTAGATGTGTTAAGGAGCCTCAGGAACAATGTACAATACCACAGATGGTGTCATGATGAACAATGTGATATTACAGTATAGAAACACAATACAAGAAGAAATGGCACGTGGTACCATTTGCAGCAAATCTACTTCATCAGAAATGTTGAGCAAGATGTGCAGGCAATTCCTTATGTGACATAAATTATATGCTTGCAAGCCACTCAAAAGGCAGTGTTTCCTAAACTTTCACTATCAAAACAAGTCTTGCTCTTAGACCTAATGTTTCTGTGGAATTTCAAGACACATGTGTCAAATTCGATACAAAATGTTGGTATGAATTGTTAAATCTATTTTTTCTAATGTTCTGGGTGATTCCTGTCATGTTTTAGTGTTATCACTGAGTGAACAACCAGTAGACTTCATATCTGAAAGTGCACATCACGTTGATGCAATGGTACAGACTAAGGAACATCTGCCATGTGATACAATAGATCAAGCAGTTCAAGTATCCTTAAATGAGCATACAATCTTACCATCTTTTGTTGAGGTAGAGCTAGATGATCTATAGGTTCTAGTCCATGAAAAGCAAGATCAGAATTTGACATCCTCAAATCTATCCCCAGTGATTGATTCCATTGATAGTTAAAATTTTTATCGTATCTTTTTGTTTTTAATGATTGTGTTGTGTTTGCTAATTGATACATGTTCAAATTTACCACAATGCATATGATTATTATGTCTAAGAATTTGATTCATGTACCATTTGGCATTACATAAATTGAATATGCATTATATGTTCTTAATGGAAGTTCTTGGAAGTTGGTAGTGACAAAATAAGTTCTTCTTATTCTTTTCCAGAATAAAGGTTTACTTCCCCTCTAATATTGATTTAGCACTAACATCACCATGAAAAATCTGCACATTTCGTTGGAGGCAAAATGGGGCATCGAATGGGAAGAAAAGATGAGGTGTCAGCAATGAGGAAGATCTGCAGGAGGAGGGTCGATTTGCTCCAAAGTGCTAGCACCAGCCGATACAAGAAAAACCGTCTGAAGAAGACCCCAAGTTGCATGGACCTCAAGGTGACAATGCATAAACCATGCCCCTGCCAAATGAAAAAAAAAGGAAAGAAAAAGAAAAAGGGGTGAGCACATGCAATGCAGGGCCGTTATCAGCCCAACAAGACCGAAATTTAAGTACCTGGGTTATCGGCAGTAAACCTAATGGCGGCCCACCCACCAACCGGAACTCTAACAGTGTTCCTTTCTGGCGGATCTACCAGATTGAATGTAGCAGATGCTGAAGCGTTGTAATTTCCAAAGCCGCTCCCGACAATGTAGAAATTATAGCCGTGCAGATGAATAGGATGGCTATCCACCACCAATATACTCGTATCTTGCAATATCAGTTGTACCTTTGCACCATACGGTATGGATTTAACCTGTGTGCCTGTTCTAGGGTTTAGATTCTTCAGCTTTGCTCCTGTGAAATTGAATACCTTCATTGGCCTGCTAGGGAAATCTGTAGTGTATACTCCTTGAGTTTTTCTGTAATGAGATTCTAATATGGCCTTTTTAGGGGGCACAAAGCTAACGTTATTAAAGGATGCCCTCATCATGCCTCCCTTTGGTCCCTTGCACACCTTTTTACTGCATTTCTTTACTCCAAATCCTACTGTGTAAAACAAATGTTGGTCAATCTCTAAAGGGACTGAAATAGGGTTTTGAATTGTGCTGAGTTTGCGTAGTTGACTGTCGAATGTGGTCACACGCAGAGTATCATTGAACAAGGGAAGTTTGGGAAGTATAGGACTAGAAGTAATGTTGTTAGAGTAAGTAAGAATGGCACTAGTGGTTGTGTTGTCAAATGAAACATTAGGAGCTGAAGAATATGGACTTGCTGCAATATAGTATGCTCCATTTGGCTGATCAAGTTTGAGAAGTACACTCATGGTTTGGCCAGGAGCTATAACAATGTAATTTGAAGAGAAGGGTTTTACATAAGTGGCATCTGCCTCCACCACTTTTAGCTTATGATTTGCCACTGCCAAGAACATGTCATTATTAAGCGCTGCATTGACGAGCCGAATAAGATAAACCTGTGAAGGCCGTGCTTCCAACACATATGCTTCATCTGCAAAAATAATGCATTCATGAATGAATCATGACGGTATACCTTCCAGACAAGTCGTACTAGTGCAAAATACATACTCTGTGAGGAGCAATTAAAGTAAAGGGGCCCTGGCCAGCCGTTGATTGTATAGGCATCAGAATTGTTGGGGGTCCCTCCTGTTGATAAGGCCTGGCTTATCACGGACTCCTCGTCTTCTTTCCAATATTCCCCTGTTTAAAACAACATAAGTTGACATCCTAAGATACAACTCTTTAACAGTTTTGTCTTGTTAGTACCTAGAACAAGAGTAACTTCCTTATCAGGCTTTGCAAAGGGGAATCCAATTTCTTCTCTAGGATGAATTATGAATGCTCCATGGACTGTTGCTCTGAGCCATGCTATATGTGCATGCCACCAGAGTGTCCCTGTTTGGCCTTGAGTTGTGAAATTGTATAGGAAAGAGTTTCCTGGTTGAATTGGACATTGTGTAATATATGCCGGTCCATCGAACCATCCGGAGCGGATTTGCCTCACTCCATGCCTGTCAACACAGGTTAATATACACATCCATCTCAAATTGATGAGTATTTGGTAGAGTCTTACCAGTGAATGGTGATGTTGTGTGGTGATAGATTATTGACCCTGATAAGTACCCTATCTCCTTCATTTGCATGGATCTCAGGTCCAGGAAACTGCCCATTTACTGTAGCGATATTTCTAGTCATGCAGAGTCTGGTAATGCTCAGCATTGTCACCTATAAAATGCAAGAATTAACACAAAAACTATGACACTATGAAAGAGATAAAACGAAATTGAGAAAGGGAGCACAGTGCAAACATTAAACTCGTAATTCCTGATGATGACTGCAGCTGAAGAAAAGCAGAGAAACACAAGGATAACAAAGCATGTTGTGATAGACTCTTGTGCGCCCATGTTTGCTGGAATTGAGCAGGCTGTTTGATGAATAGGCCACAACTCTGGTTTTTATAAGTTAGGCTAAATTGTGTAGTTGGAGCGTTCAAATCTATTGGACAAGCACGGAATGCATCAAATCTAAGCTAGGCCTTGCCTACCTCATTTTAGTTATAAGCAAGCTCCTATATTCAAGCTTCATATCTTGCCTGATGTTACCAGCCACATGTAAAGGGGGCGTGTATGGTAGTTGTTTTAACATTTGAATCTATTTCCTGAATCTCTCCTTCTACTTTAAGCTTATGTGATATGATTATTCAGCGTGTCAACAAATAGCGATGTTTTAACCTCCCTACATTTTGACAAGCATGTATCTTGCAAGACTGCAGCACCTTTAAGCAATGGCCTTGTGGGGTCTCCAGATAGAAGATTCTTGGAGCATGGGCAGGGATTGAATTCTCAAGTTGCCCGGTCGTAAAGTATATGACGTAGATATGGTGCACTTTGAACACATTTTCTCACATCTCACATCGTTAATACATAGATATATATAGTCAACCACTATGAGATTTGTTCTTTGTAGATTCGTTCCTTCTTCAAACGCTGACACAGCATAGAGTAGCCTTCTTGACATAGAGGACAAGTTAGATATTCATTTGCCAAAAGTTGTATGTTTCACCTGGCATCAAAGCTCATTTAATTTAATGTCAAAACTGATGAAAATTATGTAGTACTAGTTACGGTGCCCGGTCAGATGGTTAGAGCTTGATCCACGGCATACAGTATAAATATAATAATATAAGAAAAATAATAATTTTACTTAATATGTCAGCTTTTTAATAATAATGAAATACTATGGATACTTTTTACTTTATTGTTAGTTTCTCTTACATCGACTCTCTTCCTCCCAAGATCAATACTTTTTTTATATGAACAATAATGATTTCTCTTTTGTAAGATAATCTTCTTGCAATGTTCAAGGGCCATCTTTATTATGAACTTTATTAATGTGCTTTCAAGCAATGATTATATGCCACTCTTCAAATTTTATTACATGCTCATGAGTAACCTACTAAGGGCTAATACTTTGAGGCTTTTCTATTCAACAAAATACGTTGGTGTGCCCCTTTCTTCTTAAACAATCTTAGGGTGGGGTTCTCAAACTTCCAATAATGTTTTGTCCATTATTTAGCTTCTCAGATTTTGCAAGTTCATTTCAACCTACAATTTATTAAGAAAAACTCGACAATTATTGGCAAAACATGATTTAGATGTATTGTATAGTTTCTTCCCAACCCATAGCCACGTGGGGATTCCTGGAACAATCAATCACGACCCAATCATGATTATGATTCCTCAAGGAGGTGAATATGATTCAAGGCCTCTAGACTAGGAGCGTACTAATCAATTTTGATGAAGCATACAGTACTTGAATAAATATCGCTTCTTTGATGTTGGTTGAGGTGTATTAAAGCTAATCAAACACTTATTGTCTTTCTTAAGTAAAACAAAGTTGTCATCGCAATAGGTTTCTATGAAACGATAATATATAGATAGATAGACATATAGATAGATTAAATATGTAGAGGTATAAAATATGCAAAATATGTAGGGGTATTGGCACTGTGCTAGGGTATAAAATACGCTATATTATACAATATGAAATGTACACTATAGTATGCGGTTGTGACATCCTTTTGAAAGCTCAACCACAAGAAGGGAAATTCTTTGATAAGACGTTTGATAGAAGGATGACGTAAAAATAATTATAGAACAAACCAAATTTGCATTGAAATTCAAAAATCAAATATATACATCTATCTCGGAATCTAGAATCAGATATATCTAACGCATGGACATAATTATCAACATTATGCCATGATATTATCATGGTATTTCAATGTCACAACAAAAGCTTTCATTTCTCTCACCGATTGATTGACTGCCTGCTACTATTGATTGATTGCTTAATTGTGCATGTTTAAAGACCCTCGGGTCCGTAAGGCGACAAAAAAATAATACATCGATAATGGTATATGTCTAACAACTTATTTGTGTCTGTTCCAATGTAAGACTCTATAAATGCTATAAGATCAAGCGTTTCTTTTCAGCAGGTCCACCAAGATTGTAAGTAGTCTCGCAAGTGTTGAAAGTTTAAATCTATGAAAGCATGCTTTTCATCTTCAATCATCACGAGCCAACAGCAAGAATGGATCCGATCACTCCTTGGGATCTCATTATATCTACCCATTTCAATTTAAAGCCTGTGTGAGCTTAATCTGAGCTGCGCAATTAACTATTTCTTTCTTTTTTAAATGTTTGTTTTTATCTATTCTTGTTCCTCATAAATCAACATCGTGTTCACTTCCTTAGGAGAGAACTCCATCCTTACTCCCTCTTCTCACTGCAACTTTTAAGTCATACGATGTGCAACATAATCTCTAATAATCTCTAACGCCAATGGTAGTGTCAGGGAGGTTATTGATATCCATGCCCCAATATTCTAGCCAACTTGCTAGCTTTGTGTACCAACCTAGCCCAACTCTTGTATAGGATTTCAAAAATGCAAGGTGGGAAAGCATCTTATCTTCTAGCTTTTTCATTCTACATAAATACTCTAAGGTTTGGCATAATGCTTCAGCCTCCAAAGAAATTAGTCCTGTCTCAGCCAACATGATAGCATATGGAGTTTATTGCTTCACTCCTAATTCTGCCAAAAGAAAGCGTTTTAGCATTTTTTATTTTATTTTTTTTCTACCTCTTTCTAGAGTTCTCTTGAGAGACGAGCATCCCAAGCTAGACATCAATATAGAATTGTTGTATGAATAAGCATTTTATACATGAGTTTTCTCATATGCCATTGTAGTTGCTTGTAACTTCAATACCCAATTAAGTATACTATTTTACTTGCTCTGATATCTCGCCATCAAGCTTCGTAGTGATACGTACCTCTTTTCCATTGACTATGACTTTGGTTTTAGATTTATTCACTACCATTTCGAAGGAACTACAAAACCTCTTAAGAGTGTATAATTGCCTCTAAAGACCCTCTGCTGTCCATGACACTAAAACTACATCATCTACATACACCAGGATTTGAATTATAATTCCTGCAAGTTGTACTCCTTCAACTCCTTCCCTGACTAGCAAGATAGCTGAAGTGATGGCAATAGCTAATTTAGCTACATCCAGTCCAAAACTGAACGTGCAATTGGTGAATCTTCCTTGGTTATCGATAATAGGTGCCATGAATTTTCCAATGGCCCTTGCACTATCATGATGTTGTTTGCTCAATTCATAGTAGAACTAGTCGTCATGGTCATCATCACATATTTCAACAGATGTCTGAGAAAGCGAAATATTAACCCTACTAACATAAAATTGACCCATGCAAACAATAGGAGCAGAAGTCTCAACAATAGAACTTTGAACAAAAATTTCTTTACCAAAGTTTAAATCAGATGCTCGAGCACGATGTTCGATAACAGGCAGAATGTTCTTTAGCCAAATCCACTTTGGATGCTCAAATCACATTAGAAAAATGCTCTTTCATAGGCGAATTAACAGCAGTATTGTGAAGGTTACTCGTACTTTTTGCAACATCTTTGTTATTCGCAAGTTGCTCTATTCATAGCTTAGATCGCAAGCCCTAGATCCCGAGATTTGGCGAGATTTGGCGGCCTAGATTTGTTCTTTGAACTGATTGGCCATGGTCTGTCTAAAAAGAGGGCAAAAAAAAAACCCTCCGCAAGGATTTGTTGTCCCGCTCCAATCACTCACAAGCTCTAGCCTTTATGAATCTGCTCTTGAGCCCTCTGAGCTCCTGCAATCCCTAACATTGGCTATGGAAAGCAGGGGAGTATCCGTTTACATGGCCAAGCTTGGCGAGCAGGTTGAACGGTTGAAGAAATTGTTGAAGCCATGGAAAAGGTTGCAAAAATCGTAGTTGTCAAATAGCTTATTATTGAAGACCTCCTCTCTGTAGCTTACAAAAATGTCATGGAGCTTGAAAGGCTTCTTGGCGCAAAGGAAGACAGTACGTGCAATGAAGAGCATTGGAAAAAGAGCTTTCTAAGATATGCAGTGGAATATTGAGTCTTTTGTACAATAGGTCTTCCCAGCAGGATGATAGCGGCAGACAAAGGTCGGGATGGCACTGTGATATTGTTTCTTGATTGTTACAAGATATGCAGTTTTGCCCTTTATTCTACTTTTGTTGCAAGCAAACATGAGCTTGGACTTATTGCTTGGTGCAGGAAATTTAAACACCCTGTTGACATCAAGCATCCAGGCGGCTCCTGTAAAAGAAAATGGTAATAGTGTTTAATATCTGGTTCAACATCACGATTTGCAGAGTGGATGATAAGTTTGTCCATCATGCAGTATTTGACACCGATCCCATTGCAGAGTCTGAGCTTCGCAGTAAAGTGGATAGAAAACTTAGAGACGAACGTGAGTCTCAAGTAAGTCTTATTGCATGTATATGCGGCGTTTAATCAGTATCCTATATTATAAAGTTATTCTCTATTCGAATCCATCAATCGGAGACAGAGTTTAGCAGGCAAAGCATCAAGTTATCACAGCCATAGAGAAGAAGAATGAAAAAGTGCATAGAGAAGATGAATGAGAAGGAATGATAGGACCTGGCAGCATCTCTGGTGCTTCTCTGGCGCTGCTTCTTTTCCTTTTCAAATTCCTCTGATCGTCAGAGCGCAGGCATGTCTGGGTGCCGCAATTGCCAAAATGGGCTAAGGTTAGCAGGTAAAACTTTAAAACACTGTGAAATCCTAGATAATAAGCTGCAGTTTGATGCACATGTGCTCATCCAGTTCGATTTACAGTTTTGATGCTGTGTTTTGAGGTGCTTGAGAGTTTCAACAACAGTATTCATCAGAGATGATAGGTACATTGCATCGTGGTGTTTTCTGCATGTTGATTTACATCTCTGTAAGAGTGTATTGACAGTATGTTTTCAGGAAAAGCATTTCAAAAATTGCAGGTTCCCTATAGAAGGTGCATAATAGGTTGCAAGCATTTGTGGTATTGTATTTTTTGCTTAACAATTTGTACAGGGTCTTGAGCAAAAAGTGTTGATTTGCTATAGCTTCGTAGGGTTTTGGGCAAAAAGTGTTGAATTCTATAGCTTTGCATTGCATTGCTCTGTGATAATTTCAATTTGGATGATATCAATTTAGATAAGGAACTGATATACATTTTGTGGGATGCAGCAGATGCCTTGCCATTAACATGAGGCAATTGAATCGTGTTAGAAGTTCACTTCTCTGCCAGCTATAGAATAAGGTCAGACCTGCCATTTAGGCATGCTTTTTTTAACCATTCCTTCTTGCACACAAACATCTAATACTGTCAGAACCTGCTGTTATGATGTCCATTATGCTTTGGCCTTGGTCGTGAGATATAAATCATGCTTCTCACATTTGTGCAGTAAAGATAAGAAAACTAAGATGAAATAATGATTTGTGAATATTGGCCTTGATAAGTATATTGCATCATGGTGTTTGCTTCATGTTGATTACACCTCTGTAGGAGTGTATTGACAATATGGTTTTCAGGAAAAGGATTGTCAAAACCACAGGTTCAAAAGCATATATTCAAGTAAAAGAATTGAAGAATGGTTCCCTATAGAACGTGCCAGGAGTTTTGTAAAAAGACATTATTCTTTCACACGCATACCTGTTTTAACCATTCCTTTTTTTCCTCTGTAAAAAAATGAAGTTGACTAAGATGAAAATGCTTTATCAATCTTGGTCTTATATTCTTTTTTAATGTGGTAGGCTATTTTCTCCATGTATTAAACTTCTAAGATAGAAACGAAATAGGGCGGAATGATGTGGAAAAAAAAAGCCACACCTTTGAGGTTGAGTGTTCACACCCATTCTGGGATATTGGAGTTTCTAAACATTCTATGGCTCTGCAATTTCTCGAAGGTCTAATATGAATTCTCACTTGCTTATCCAAACAATGCAACATATCCACCCACATTGATACAGAAAATGCCATGCATATATGCATATGTTGGTCTAACAATGCAACAATAATCACAAGGTAACTTATCAATAATCATCCTGCTGGGAAGACCTATTGTACAAAAGACTCAATATTCCACTGCATATCTTAGAACGCTCTTTTTCCAATGCTCTTCATTGCACGTACTGTCTTCCTTTGCGCCAAGAAGCCTTTCAAGCTCCATGACATTTTTGTAAGCTACAAAGAGGAGGTCTATTTGACAACTACGATTTTTGCAACCTTTTCCATGGCTTCAACAATTTCTTCAA
Source organism: Isoetes taiwanensis (assembly GCA_021234155.1). NCBI lineage: Eukaryota > Viridiplantae > Streptophyta > Lycopodiopsida > Isoetales > Isoetaceae > Isoetes > Isoetes taiwanensis. Next base: position 1,678,900 of record JAJEKV010000044.1, on the reverse strand, counting down.
CCGTTCAACCTGCTCGCCAAGCTTGGCCATGTAAACGGATACTCCCCTGCTTTCCATAGCCGATGCAAAATAATCACAAGGTAACATGGAAAATAATCACAAGGTAACTTATCAATAGATGCTTTGCAGACGACTCTAGCTGCCACATGGTTATATTTTCTTTAAGGTGAATGCACTTATTTTTAAAGATAATTAATAACAATAAAAGAAGAAAGACATGCTTTTTAAATTCAAGATATTAATGTATCCACTGTTTATATTCTATCCAATTCATCTTCCTGCACAAAGTAAGGTGCTATTTAGATTCAAACTTTTTAAAATGTGTTAATGACTTCCGAGATAGGAATTTTAAGTCATGACCATGTCTTCTGGAGTAAAGAGCATATTGTATAAGACAATATCAATGTTCTGGTTGCTATATTATTGCTATAGTGATCGAAGGATCCAAATTCATGTCTCTTTGTCAACAGCCCAAATTTATGCCCTTTTTCCCTTCTAATCAAAACATCCATCTAACAACATGAGTAAATGCAAGAGATAAGCGAAAAAAAGGGAAACAAATTAAAGAATTGGAAGGGCTTTTAGGAAGAAAACAAGGAAATCCATCAAAGAAAGTCTAGACTCAATCCAAGGCACCTCTGATGCATTATCCATTTGCGCTGACCTCTAATACTTCGACTAACAAACATAGAAGACATTAAGGAGCCTTGCCAATGCATCAAGTTGTTCTAGGCCCAAGGACACAAATGTGGAAGCTTCTAAGAGAGTGATGAATTGGAAAGAAAGCTAGACACTGAATTAAAGGATAATGCATGAGTGGTGAGTCAACACCTCAATACCACTGCTGCCTTATCATTTACAGGTCCACAACTTATGCCCAGCAACGCTGGGCACCGTTACTAGTATATAAATAAAATCATATAGAAGATACATGCAACAAATTAAAAACTATAAACATGCCAGCAAGTGCATCTTTATACGAAGTGGTCTCATTTGGTTTTGAAATGATATCTATACATGCATTCACTTTACAGTCTTGAATTGATCGTATCTATAACAAGAAAAAAAAGGTCAATTCATAAAAAAGGTTATTCCATAACAAAATAAAAATTTGCTCCTCATACGCTTGCAAACTCCAATGACATGTTGTTATCATTCCAGCTTGTAATGGACACCCGCCCGCTCTTATTATAAATTTATATTTGTGGACTAACCGCCATAATTCTCAACCACTTTTCTAACGAGATGGCTCCCATTGGAGTTATAACATATGAAACCTAACCATAAAAAACAAAAAAACAATTAAAGTTTTGAAAGTAATATATTTGTATATAATAAATCCAAAAGTATAAAACTTACATTAGTTCCTGACTTTTGAATAGGTTGTAAAAACAAACTACATGGCTCATAATCTCTTTCCTTGGCAAGTAAGTGCCTAAACTATTGTTTACAAGTCAACACAAAGTCTCTTTCGTAAGTCCAAATTGGCTGTAAAAAATGACTGTCCGCAAATTTTGTAGCACTTGGATTACTATTCTTACTAATCCGCTCACCATATTTAACCAACTCACCACCATCATATGTTTCAGATGTCCAATCACAATCTTAAACTGCATGTAGCTCCATCATTGCCCTTATACCAAAGCTGATCAGTATGTACTAAGCAATTCTTTTTATGCATTCTGTCAAATGAGTAATTTGATGATTGATATCATTCAAGATATCTCTTTCTACTCCCCCATGTACTCTTTGTATTCTTTTGAGTAATAAAAGTACACGTTCATAAAAAAAAAAAAAAGATATCTCTTTCTACATTAAAATAGATTACACGCTACAACAACAAATGCTTCACGACTTTGGAACAATATTGGATCAGTTAGGATATCAAATGGGTTCTCATGAACCACAGCTTCTACAATCCTCTTCTCTTATTCCCTTTTTACAGTCCACTCTATACCTTGAAATAGCCTGTAGCAAAAAGAAGCATTCAGATTCTATTTGTACGCACATAAATACAATTATAAACAAACCAAAAGAAAGAAACAAACTAGAATTATAAACAAGCAAGATTACAATTATCTTCTCCAAATACTCTACAATCGTGTGCACATTCTGTTTCAAGGCAATGGTGAGGTCTTCAAAAGAATATTTCTATTAAGCTAGTGGTTTTGATCAGGTCAGAAGATCCAGAGCAAATAAAGCATTATAGATCATGTTATTAACACTAGAGTCGTCACATGATGTACCAGAAAAGGTGCGTTTGCACGGTTTGCTTTAAAATTCATATAAAATCAAAAATTCAATAATCGGTCAAACCCTTCTTATATGTTAATATATAGCAGTTATATTGCATGGGAAAAATGCCTAAAAATATATTCGTCCTCATTTTTTAGAGTTCCACTTAGGTAAACGCAAGGGGGTCAAGTCTGTTTTGCTTTATGTTTCGATAAAGTAAAATTGTCTCAGTAAGAAGATTTTTATGATTTTTTTCATTATTTTTGTATTTTTCTTTACGAGTTAGAGAGTAAAACACAAAAAACTGCATCTCAATCCGAGATCTGAGAAGGGAGATAGGGTTGTTTGAATATGACAAGGTCAAAACTGTTGTTTGTCCTCTGTGAACCAATACTGGTTTCCAGAAAGCTGTTCCCAAATCAAATCTCTAACTTTTGTAAGCAAATGAATTTTGACCTAAAATTTCGAATTATCTAAGAAAAATGTCCATTGGCCTTAATGATGAAGTTTTGATTTTCTTTTATTTTTTCATTTACAAGTGACTGATAACTTATGTCTATATAGGAGTAAAATGATTCAAATTCATCCTCCAAAAAATCATATTACGAAAGGTTACCATAATTTAGAATCACTCTTAATAGGCCAGTTGGTCTCCGTGGACGATAAAATCATATTCTATTCTATTCTATTCTAAAAACAAACACGTTAAAAAAGCGCAGCGTTTGTTCATAAGAAATCAAGACAGGTTTGTTTTCCTGGGACCATTACTGGTCCACCTTCTTTTTAAAATTAAGAACTCCCTCATCTTAATCGATTTCAGTTTCAATTGTGGGATATAAGCACCTCATGAACCACTCTATACATTAAAAATAATCAATGCTCATTATCTTGAGGTTTAGAGTAAACTTTCTAGTGTCCATTCCAAGTTATCTGTTAGATTACGTATTCCATGGATTTCATAAACCTATGCATTGAATGGTGAACTCAAAACTTGTATTTTCAAACTTCTCAAGTTGTAGAAGAAATGCAAAAGAATGAAGAACAAATATAAAAAGCTATAACTATGAAAAATAAAGGTAAACTGCTACTTCTGTTTCCTACTGTTGGTCCACATGGCTTAGGATCATTCAAAAAGCCAGAACATCATCATCTTAATTGGTTTTAAACTCACCTTAAGAATATATAGATTCCATATATAGTATTCTATTTGAAAAAATTAGTTGGTTGCTAGAATTGCCTTATTTAATGCTAATGTTGACGCACAAGCAAATTGAACCTATATGAATCTCCAGTCATTCTTCCAAAAATTATGTTAGAGAAGGTAGAAATCACCATATCATTGTATAAGTGACAAATGAACAATAGATAGAATTTGTGATGATACTTAAAGAGATATATTTCTATACCCAATTCATCTAATTGTGGACCATAATGGTCCTTGCCTATTTATATTCATGTCTACATGTAGTAGTATGTTATTTTTAACATCAAATTGGAGATCTATGTTGCTAACGAAGCTTAAGTCCATAAAAATTATAGTCTATCATGAAAGACAAGCCAATGTTACTACTATCAATCAATCTTGTTAATTTGGAAATTTCCGGTTTGACCGAAAACTTTTTTGGAATTTTTTTTAATTCGATTTCCTATGATTTTGTGAGTTCTGGCAGCCGGTAAAAAATTTCCGGCTATCCAAAAATCGAAAGAAGTTTTTCTTGGTTTATTTTTCCCCTTTCCAAACATTGGGAAGAAGGTTTTTGTGCTGAGTCAGTGCATGTATGCATCCGATTGATCGGATTGGTAATGTCTCTTGGCATTTGGAGGTCGGATAGTTCCTGCAAATGGCGAGGACGGTCATGGCAATTGGGTATGCACCATGCTTGCGACTGCATCAATGGACAGAGGCTGCTGGGAGACCTGCTGGAAGCCGTTAGGAGACAAGCTCAAGCATAACGACTAATGTGAGATGACTGCCTCTATATTCTAAAGAGTTTATCATTGTTGTTTCTTCTGATTGTTTCCTTGCATGTGTGCTATTTCATAGGAATATTTGATTGGAGAATGATCTCGACATCAAACTCCATATGAACATGTATTTTGCTTTCTCTGAATCTGCCCATTTTAATTTTTTCGGTCATATGCAGCTTAATTCTTTGCTTTGCTGCAGTGTTCTCACTTGAAAAAGCTTTTCATTGTTGTTTCTCTAATTTTTTCGGCACATGTGCCATTGCATACAAACACTTATTGGACAAGGATCTTGGCCTCAGAGTTTCTCCCTTGGTTTTTCCCTCCCGATTTGATGGTTTGATTGTGACATTGGCTTTATATGCTTTAGGAATTGCCTTTTCAGTTGTTTGGGCAGGGCTATACCACTGACTCTGTATTGAATTTTATTGCAGGAAAATGGATGCTTGATGACAACATGGTATCTGGTAAGTGGTTTTGTTCCCTCTAGACTGTATATCTGCATGTCATTTTCTGCTAACTCAGCTTTTATTTCACGCTAGCAACAACAACAGGGTGTGCTGAAGAATTAAAATAGAGTGGGATGAGGCTGTTTTTTCCTAGCAGATAAAATTCCTTTATGATTTGCTGGCAGAGGACATCAATAAAGCATCAGTAATTCCTTCAACAGAGCTCATTGACAAATTGATATTGTCTCCTTGATATGCGTTAAGGATTTTTTTGGGGTGAGCATCCATGGCAATCCATTTAGTAGAGGTGCAGGGTGATCTAAAGACCCAGACTCAATATTCTGCCCCTTCGTATTGTTAAATTCGAAACCCTACATTCAATTTTAATTTATGTATCCATTGATGGAAAGATGGGGCCAGCATTATCTCTTAAAGTAAAATCTCTAACCCAAGGGTGAAAGCATGCTACGGTGTACCACTTTTGGAACCCTCAAAAGTACCTACACTGGGTACTTTTAAAACTGGTACTTTCTACTTTTTTCTTTCCATTAAAATCAATCCAAAAATTTTGAGTTGAAGGTCAATAACATATCAATCTATAGTATTAGAGGATGACAATACTATTAGAGACTGAAATGGATGAATAAACTCTCAAACTTATTGTTTATTGAGACATTAATGCAAGTTCCCAGTACCCAGTGTTGGGTACTTTTCTGGGTAGTTTCGCACTCCCTAAAAAGAACTTTAGATGGTACACCCTAGCATGCTTTCACCCCAAGATGGCGATCAAAGACACAAGTGTGAAAGAAGTTTACTGCACCAGAATGGACTAGGAAGTACTGCAAAGGTACGATTATCTGCCTTTCTCTGTTGCTATTCTATCTAGAAGGCCAGACTTCCATAATGACAATCATTATTGCTTATTTTTGTGATGATGCCATTTGTGATAATACATTTTTTGTTACTCAATTCTGGTTACATATTAGGCAGTGCAGTTTATATGGCAATACTATGATGGGATACGCATAAGCTGTTCCATGTTTGCTAGGCTCTCAAATGCCCAAATGAGATAAATGTAACCTTATCAGGCTTAATATTTTCTAACTGTTGGAAATCCCTCAAACCAATCTGAGATGTCATTTTCTTATGATGTTAAGTTGCATTTTTGGCAAATAATTCCTTGGACAATGCTAGATCTTGCTATAAATTCCGGGATATAACTATAAATTTTGAAGAGCTAAGAGCACAGTCTTGAATTTATAATGTCTTGAATAATATAACGGAGGTGGCATTCACTTTAGGCAAATGGCCTCGTTTAGTGTTTCTTGCTACATGTATTTCTCTTGTCGCCTAATGGACCTGAGGGTCTGAAATGGCGTGACAATAAATCAAATCAAATCAAATCAAACTTTATTAATTGATATGTGGAATCAGCAGAATTGTGCGCTGATTGTTTTTTGCAGATGAGAAAAGTTTCTCCCTGGTTTCCATTATTTGAAAACGTATTTCATATCAAAGTTTGACACAGAAGACTAATACTTCTTTATGTTGTGCAGAACTTTTGCAGTGTGCGAATCAATGTTTGACTATGTTTCTGCAGAGCATGCTCTCTCATTTTGAGACACTTCAACGAAAGCAAGAATTTGTGGTGCTATTAGTGGAGCCAAGTATTGCGTGCTGGTACGCATCCCATTGAATAGACATTTCTGAAACATCCAATGCTAAATTGAATGGGTGTATGAACAACTTAGGTGATAAAAGTTTTGAACTTGCCAGTGAGCTCACAGGGTTCCTAAAAAAGAACAATGGAAGTGCTTTCGAGAAGCCGTCTTCCACAACAGACTGCTCTCAAATGTGAATTCTGTCTTTGTAGTACTTTTTTCTCAGAAAGTTAGCTCAAATATGTGTTTTTCCTATCAGATGCTTTGCCAGGACCATGTCAATGGTGCATGTTATTACGGTCATCACCATTTTCAGACATCCTTCCAATCATGCACGATCGATAAATGTAGACACATGGTTACAAGTACTTGGAACTAGCAGCAATAAGCCAACACCTCAGTCCTTGGGAAGAAAATATTGTGATTGAATCGCACGAAGTGTCTTAATCTTATGTTTATCATGTCTTATCGAGCGCTGCTCCCATTTCATCACCTCATAATGGGACATGCAATGATAGCAATGGCTTTGGCTCAGTTTGAGAGGAGAAGCTATGTTTGGGATAGGTCTAAGTCCTTTATACCTAACACAGTCTTGCAAATTTTCTGTTAATATAATAGTAGAACTTTATTGCACTTTAGTCTCTGAGTCAGTACTTATTTTGCAACACAAGTAAAATGGATTTTGATTTGGATCCCCATTCCATGGACTTTGAACCTCAGCTTTCATTCCTTATTTTTTCTGCAGGTAGATGTAGGTGGAACAAATAATGCAATAAAAGAATTACCATTACTTTACTTCCTCCAAAGCGATTTCAAGTATTGCCTCCAGATTTACAACATGTACCATTTACACCATCTAAAGTATTTTTGCACATGGTTTTTTATTGCCGTGCCACACATAAGACAATGACAAATCAATCATATAAAGAAAAGACACCACCCTGTTCACGGTATTCCAATGTTACACGTCTCTAAGTTAAATATTCCCACCGATCCTTTATTTTAGTGAATGTATTTGAAAACAAAATTGTGTTATGCTTTCACAATATGTTAAGGTTTTGCTTGGTATATTGAGAAAAATAAATTGTTTTGTGCTTTCACAATTTGTTGATGGGATCCATCTTTCTATTCTACACAAAATTTAGAGCTTGAATTATTTGCATTATCCACATCCAATAAAGTTTAGCATACACAACTTCTCACCCCTGGCATTGGTGTACAACACTTGGCATACACAACTTCTCACGCTTGATATTATTATACACTTATGTTCAACAACCCTTTCTTGAACATAACATATTGTTATAAAGCTTGATGTTGGGCATTTATGTTCAACAACCCTTTCATCAAACATAACATGTTGTTACAACGCCCGTCAACATATCATCTTTCCAATTCAAGATGCTCAGAAAGAGCCCTCTAAGATAAGGTGGTACTATTGACCCTTATGATGGTTGAAATTTGTCTACACCCATATCATAGCAATATTATTGCTTAGGTTATGTCATGCACCTCTTAGTTCCACTACTTCAATCGACATATAGCCTTACCTTTCTCTAAAGATAGTCGTCATAAACTTGCATTCAAGCCACTTGAATCACTGCATTTTACATGCTATTAAAGACACTTATAAATGTGCTTATGCTTAATACACATCTTGGATGATATTGACCTTCCTTTATATATGGCTACGCATACGGGGATAACATCCTACAAAATGCCACTATTCCTAATAGTTACTCCATGAGAATAGATACACATTGCACTTTCCTTCTAAGGCACATTGCTTATTTTGTCCAATATCGTAAGCTTCCTTCCTTGAATTGTCGCTAAAGACCACTTTATTGTGTTCATCTTCTTCCTTCATACATGACAACTACAACTATGCATGAAACAATATATACGTTCGATGCTACAATGCATTATTATTTCAAGAATACAAATTGTCATGCATTCTACGTTAAATGACTTTCACTTAATGATAACATTGCAATAAAACATTTGCCTCCCAGAGAGCAGTTCAAAACTTAGACAATGTACCCAAGCTATTAGATTCCTATGCACAATACCATTTACATTCATGCTATTTGATGATTCTTTTGCTCTTTCACAAAAATGACACTGACACAACATTCTCAACCTCATATATCGCTGACAAAGCCCGGCAACGCCGGGCACCCATTACTAGTTATACCTAAAATAGGAAATCCTAAGTAGCAAACACGTGTCCTAAGTTTATGATAGTAAAAAATAAGAAGATTTTATCGTATCTTTTGCACTAAGACGATACAAACTATATTTTGAACTTGTATCACATGTAATCATGAGTTGAGAAAGAATGTTATCTTGCTTTAAAATATGGCAAGCCTAAGTACAAACTAGAAATGGTCCATTTCTATTTTAAATCAATAATGTGTTACTTTTAACATAAAATTCATATCTATGTTGCCAAGCAAGGGTCACATTCATTAAAAAAAATATTGCCTATCATAAAAGATGAGTTTTTTGTACTATTACCCTAACTAAGCTCCAATTTTGTGTACTGACAACCACTTCTAGATATAAAGAATATATTGTTATTCACCATATTTAAGTTGATAAAATTCTTTATTATGTAGATATAAGTGGAATGTATGGAACGCATCACTTATTGCCCATAGAAAGCTTATATGAGTTTAGTTACACCATCTTAGTTCTATTTTTGTCCTGGATTATGCGTCAAATCTTCTTTCATGAAAATTGAGATCAATACGACTTATGGAGACTTTAAAAAATTATTGGATTATAGCTCCTAGAGTTGACAACTTATGGCTACAAGTCTTACGTCAAAACTTGTTATAGTCATAAATTCCAACAATGTAGGTGGGCAAACAATGTTGAAGGAATTTTCAAACCACAACCAGAAGGGAGTAAGTTTGGCACACCCGAAAATATGTTCAAGTGTTTCAGTGTAACCACAACCTAGAGGGCAATTGGAGTTGATTGAGTTGGCAGTGTGATTTGAATGTCTAGATATCAATTCTAAATTTGGCACACTTTTGTTTGCAAGTAACCAAATAAAGTAAGAGATTTTAGGAGGCAGATAGGAATTCCATATGTTTGTGAAAAGCCTAGTTTCAGTATCCTCTGAGAAACCCCAATACAATTTTGCCTTAGAAGGTAAGGAAGGCCTATTTAAGCATTTGTAGACCTTTGAGACACTGTAGTTGGGTTTACCCATAAGATTCTAGTCAGTAATGATAGGATTATCATTGAGATTTATATTACTGACCTTCAGCATTATGTATTTGAACAGAGCCTTGTCAGATGAAGTACCTCTGATCTTATGCTTCAGATTAGTCCATGATATCCATCTAGTCCTGTCCCATAAGTCCCCAAGATTAAGCACATTGTACTCTTTCCATTTCTTGTACAACCTATAATGTCTGGTAGCCAGAGGAGTGATGCCATTTCTAGATAGGTTAGGATTCCAAAAAATACTCGTGTTGGGGTGGCTACACTCCAACTTGGAATGCTCAAATGTCTGGTAAACCTTATTCCAGGCTGTAATCATATTCCTCATAAGAGGAGAAATGGAGGAGGCAGTCCAAAAAGTAGTAAAGGCGAGGGAGGGCAAACTATGTGAGACAGAGGCATAACTTTTCGGATGGCTACAAGAAAGCCAGTGTTTGATAAAAATGGAGGCAGGGTTACTGTCCATAAACAAGGATTTCCAGATATATTTACCCCCCAGAGCATAACTTTGCAAAATTAAATTCTTGCAACCAAGACCACCTTGAATTTTACTTAATTGATCGAAGTCCGATTGACCATATGGTGTTTCCCCAAATGAAATTTCGACTATCCTTTCAATCGATGATAAATGCATTTAGGAGCAAGAAGTGCAGAAAGAAAAGTAGATGTGGGAAGATGCAATAATGTAGTTTGCAATTATGGTTCTACCAGCCAAAGAAAGACAATTGCCATAGTTGCCTAGCTTCCTTCTAATCTTTTCCACAATGGGGGTCCAAAGACCTTTAATACTAGGATTGAGAGATAAAGGCATACCTAGGAGAATTGTAGTTTCAGTGGCAGTCATACATTTAATTCCAAAGAATGTTATCGATTGTCGTGTCACCAATTATAATGCATTTGTTTTTGTTCGGGTGAACCCGAGAGGCAGCCCCAAAGTTGTGCAAAGCCAACGAAAAAGTATTAATGACAAATGGATCATTTCTAAGGAAACCCGGAACGAGTCATCTCATATTTGAGAATTGCAATTTGTGGTATTGTCTCGCGAGTTAATCCAATGAATTTGATCACATGCTTGAAGGTGGGAAATAACTCGGTAAGCATCTCAAAGAATCGCTAAAAATAGGTAAGGGCAAGAGGGCACCCTTGTCTGACACCTCTCGCCAAAGGAAAGAAAGGACCAGGGGATCCATTAACAAGAACGAGTTGATTGAGATCCGAGTTTAACCCCATAATAAGTTTGATGATTTTCTCGCTTGAATCCTAGCTTTTGAGAGAGAATTGAAGGAAGTCCCATCTAACCATATCAAAAGCCTTTGAGAAATCAAGTTTGAGCAAGATATCTGATTCTGTTTGGTCGATTGTTCCAATGCATCCCTTCCATGGCAAAGAATGTAATTATCAAGGATGTATCTACCGAAGGAAAGCGATTGATTGCAACTAATGACCTCTTGAAGGTGAGGCTTGACCCTATTTGAAATAATTTTAGCACATATCTTGTAGGTAGAGTTTGTCAGAGAAATAGGCCTCCAGTCAGAGAAGGATTGAGGGTTATCCACCTTTGGGATTAAGGTAATAAGGCCAGCAGATAGAGCAGGGTGCAGGTGGTTCGAATTCCAGAAGCCTTTGATCATGTACACAAGATCATTTTTCATGATGTCCCAAAATTTGATGTAAAATTCAGGAGGCAAGCCATCAGGGCCAGGACTTTTCCATTTGGCTAAGCTATTGAGAGTTGAATAAATTTCATCCATAGAAGGAGTTGCCTCTAGAGCTTGAGACATAATTCTGTCACTGCTTAGGTTATTATCATTTATCAAAGAAGTGAAGCAGTTGGCATCTGCAGATTGCATAGGAGTATCAGAAGGATGAGAGAAAATATTTGCATATTTGGAACAGAAAAAATTAGAGATGTCCTTTTGGTCTTCCAGTGTATTTCCATTTCCATCATTGACTGAGGAGAGCTGACTTTTTAGAAGTCTAGACTTGGCCACCCTATAGAAGAATTTAGAATTACCATAGTCCATTTTGGAAAAATATTTGAGCTTACATCTAATAGTGGAGCCTTTTAGCTTCTAATTCTTCAATGGTTTTAATTCTCATCTCAAGATTCCCTTCTTGTCTGTGAAGGTCAGAGTTCAGGGGGTCCTGTTTAAGTTTCAGCCTAACCTCTTTCATTTCTCGAAGGTAGTTTCTTTTTTCAGCAGCCTTGTTGTCATGATGATGCTTTGCCCAGTTTTTGATCCAGGATTTAGACTCCTTTAGTTTGGAATAAAATGATCTCATAGAATTAGTGGATCTTACTCTCGGTAGGGAATTATAAAAAGTAGTGAACTCACTACAGAAAAGGTCAGAGTCCAGAAGGGAGCAATTCAGCTTGAAAGGAGTATTTCCATGCCTTTTGATACTGAGCATGTGTTTAGTGATAAAAAATTGGGGCTGGTGATCAGAGATGGATGTGCAATCATCACTATAGACAAAACAGTTGTCCCAGAAATCATTGAGAGTGTTGTTGATATAGAACCTGTCCAATGCACAGTAAACCCTATTGCTTTCAAAAATTCTCTCTGTTTCATTACATTGTGGAATGTATGGAAGCACAGAAACAGGTGTCATTATGGAGGGAAAAATTTATCCACACAATGGATAAAAACACAGGTTATGTATGACATTGAATTAACAGCAACTAGTCAATTTCATTTGGGAGAAATCTCTGTTGATAGTAAATGGCATACTATTGGTAACTTCATAGGTCATCATCATTTATTTAAATTACATTGCAATGCCACTCAAACTAACTTTGAATGTCTTTCTGCTAGATTACATGATGAACCTTAGCAGAGATTTCAACACGCCTGCTTGAGCCAAACCACAATGACTTTTCCCCTGTGTCGAGATTAGTGCATGACATCCGTACACGTAAAATGATATGTGGAGAGGCCTAGTCGAGGTGTTTCTGATATAGATATTCCGGATATTCCGGATCATGAAATAGATTGGGCCATAGAATTACAAGCGGGGTACCTACCTAATGGTGCAATTATGGTGGTTCATGGAATGTAATAGTAGAAGAATGACAGACCAACAGTTCCAGTTTTACAGAGAATGCTACTATCATCACAGATGCTTGGCAGATGCATATGGTACTTTGATCATACTGATGTCTACAACCAACTCTGACACCATGATTCAAGAGCCGAATCGGGAAATGGACGACTCTAATTCTTCGCAGCCACACTTCCAAAATAACTATGACTACCTTCATAACTACCATTTTCACCCATTTCCTTAGTCATCTCCCGAGGCTACACTCATCCCCTGTCACCTCCCATTTCTTCTCTTCACTTGCTTTTCTCATTTGGTGCAGGAACATCAACAGAGCTTACAGGATTTTGTCATCTGAAGGCTATCTCACACAAAGTTCAGGAATTTTGGCTAAAGAATGGTACTAATGTAGAACATCTCTGCAGACTCTCTAGCAGGGATGAACTCCATCTCAAACTATGAACACTATCAAACTGTTTGCTACAGTTATATCATTTCCTTACAGTATGTTAAGTACACTTGCATGTTTTAATTTGGGTGGCCAAATTATTGGCTCACTTAACTTTTTGTACCTTTTTCTATAATTAATGAAAAAAACCCCATTCTCTCAAAAAAAAAAAAAAAAAAAACTTGTTATAGTAAAGGAGAAACAATTCACAACCTCAAACAACTTTTTTGAGCTAAATATGGTTTGACCACTTCATATAATGTCATCTAATAGCAGCGAAACATGAAAACATGCAAATCAACATGTTTTATAATAAAACATCAATTACTTTCAAATTTAGAAAGGTTTGGACCCCTTTATGCTAGAAAGTTTAGAAATGCAGTTCTGGCCTGGTGTAAAAACTGCTGAATTCTATAAGATTTGGGCAATCACCACAACATATCAGTAAATCCATTGGTCATGAAATTCTTCATAGCCATAAAGAATCAAGTGAAGATTCCAAAAGTGGTAGTATCTTATGAAATGGAAATTTCTCTTGTTAGATATCTGGCTTTAAGTGGCAGAGGGTATGCTGGACCAATTCTGGTAGATGAACCCAGGATAGTTCCAGTAACAACTCTAGTGTTAAAGAGCATATATATGCAAGATCTTTAAGATGGGCTAACCCTTATTCTGTTTAGTAGCTAGTCCATTGGGTTAGCAATTAAGAGATCCTGTATTCAAGTCTCTGGGGTCCATCATATGTCCTCATGAATGCTGCCAATGTGGCATGATGTAAAAATACCATCTATCTATTTATCAGTCAATATGAAATGATGTAAAAATACTCTATCTTCAAAGCTACATCAAGGATGCTGCCAATGTGGCGTGATGCCAAAATACTATCTATCTATCTTCAAAGCTACATCACATATGTGTATGTCGATTATGGCAGCATTTTCAGGAAATAAACTAGGAAGTGCAATTTTAGAAGGCCTAATTCCTCCACTTATCAGATTATTATTTTCAAGATCTGCATCAGTTCAAGCAGATGCATGTGATTTGTTGGATAGAATTTTAGTTCCAAAAGATTCTAAGGTTAGAATTGCTACACAACCAAGAATTATGAATCTATCTTATAAAACAGCAAACAATGGTAAAAATTGGCAATATAGATGAATTTTTAATTGGCTGGTAAAACTGCTAGGTTCAAGGTTAACTATGGTGCATCACAACGATGTCGGAGTAATGTATAATCCATCAAGGGCCAGAAGCAATGCTAGCATTGTAGCAAGAACTAGATCTACCATATTAGGTTTAGTGAGTTTGCTCAGATCGCCTAGCAATTCTAGTATTATTGTTAAACCAAGAATGATTGATTACTTACGTTCCTGGAGCTGACCTAGTGAAAATCAAGATGATCTTCAAATTTCAAAATTTCTATGGTCATGTAATCCTGTTGTTCAGTGTTATGAAACCTATGGGTTGATGCATAATACACTAGATCAAAAAAATGCATCTCCGACTATTTTTCTGCTTTTTGACATATGTGCAAGCAATCATAAAAAGATGTCTGATACAAAAATACACCTAAAATCTTGTCGAAACTAGCGCCATAGCGCGTCGCCGAAATAGTAAAATGCCTTGCAAGAGCAATGCCGCAATCTTGAACATAATTTCCCCCCACTATGCATTACATTCAATAATCTATGACGTGTATAGGTTTTATGCCGTAAAACCAACAACCCCATAGACTACCTGGTACAAGGTTTTTTATACATTTAAGTATATAGGAAAGGCCAGTTACATGCCTTTCCTGACATGGAAACCTGCCGACGCGCGGTAGCGCGGAGGCAGGTTGACATGCCAGGAAAGGCATCTAACTGGCCTTCCCTGTAACGTGAAAATCAGTTAGGAGGCTCGAAATAGAAGGTAGATCACTGGAATGCAGTGTAGAATCTGTGGAACCAAAGATAAATCTGTGGAACGGAGGTGGATCCCGAAACGCACAGCCGATTTCTCTCTTGCCGTGGCTTTCCATGGCAGAAGGGGGACAGTCTCAATTCCGTCGCCATGGACATGGACCTTATCTTCCTCATGGAAACATGGGAACATGCCGGTCACAAAGCTACCGATTTGCCAGATACCAAATACTCGCTTCAATGAGTGCACCGGGAACGAGGGACACCTGAGGAATTGCATGTTACTACTGCATTTCCCTTGGCCCAATCGGCCTCCCCTCAGTAAGGCGCATTGTGCACAACAGATACCTGCGGGTACGAAAAGTGCGTATCAACAATGGCCCTCTTTGTATGGTTGCTACTTCCCACATGCCGAGAGCAACTTTACCACACGCATATTGATGTGGATTGCAGAGCCCTATGTCGATCTATATGATGACATACAACAAAGTATGCATAATTGGGCAAGGTCATGTTGCTTGAGATTTCAATGCGCCGCGACAAAAGGTAGAAAGGCATCCCAAAATCCGCACCTCTAGCCGAGGATGTGTTGCAAATGGACCCGCAGAGATGGTTTGGCCAAGGGCGCCGATGACGCCTGTGACACCTGATGGCGGCAAATACCGCTATTGCCGGGCAAAGATCTTTGACCTGGTCATTTGCAATGGGCTGCACAGTGGCTGTCCCTCTAGCCGCTTCACTTGTAGACAGGAGAACCAGGCGGCACCAAAGGTGGTGGATTACGTGCTTAGCAAAGACGAGCAATGCCTACACTTGATCACTCCGGCCTGTCCGGGACAGGGCCGGACGAGGAAGTAGACTCACCATCAGCCCCTATTCTTGGTGCATAGATTGGCGTGCCAACTGAGCACCCATTACCCCAACACCCCATGTACCACGGTTAAGGCTCGACTATGATCATGCGGCGGTCTATGCGAGGATGCTTGAGCATGACCCGCCGAGTGCTGCAACTCCCCACACTTCAACAGCCAGACGGCGCAGCTGGAACCAGCCTCCTTCGAGGGTAGGGGACAGATGCTTTGGGAGAGGCCGCCTCGACGCATCCACGGGGGCTGCAACCACCTTCCCCAATCACCGGGTTCGATGACGAATGCCTGGAGCTGAAACGATGACTCCGCCAAGTGCCGACCCCACCATTCACCAAGCAGTCAGTCCGTCAATACCGCCCTTCCTCGAGACCAAGAAAGCCGTGCACCTTATGAGCACCAAAGAATGATGTTTGGTCTTCTAGACCGGCCACCCTAGGGCCTTCTCTCGAGAAAGGTCTTGAGTAAGCCCCATGTTCACCACAGAAATATTACCCCTAACAATGGGCTGTGATACTTGCAGCAACCGACCCAATGGGAAGCGGGCACCAATACCTCAGACAAAGCCTAGCACTGGTCATTACCGGGGATGTCATAATGGGCCTGCAACGCCTCTAACGGAAGGCAGCAGATTTGGATGGTATGCGTGCAGAGCTTCTCAAGTGGGCGGGCCCCCAATGGTGCCGGTTCTCAAAGACTTTCAAACAGGCATTGCAAGAAGGTTTCCCCGTGACCGACTACCAGTAGAGTTGTGCCCATATACAAAGCAGGGACCCCCATAGCCCAAACAACTATCGCACCATTATGGTCGGGCTCGCTTTTGCCAAGTTGCTTGCCGATTCTTGAGCCTCTCACGCTGCAGGATTCTTGCACTTTGGGCGAGGATGGAGAAGTGCGGCTCACGCAGGCAGGCTTCCGCCCGCATTCTACTATTGACCATATCTTCACTAACACTCATAGAGGATAGCCGAATCGACCTTGAGAATCATGATTGTTGCTTTGTGGATTTCGCAAAGGCTTTTGACACGCTGCCTCGATAAGTTGTGGGACGATTGAGATGCCTAGGGACCCCGGGCGACTTGCGTGCACGCTATATATGACGCATCTATACGAGGCTTGCTCCGGGCCGCCTCACACCGCCGGGGAGCCCGTTGTTAGTAGCATTAAAGCGCCCGGGGCTGCCCTCTATCCCCGACGCCTTGCTTGTACATTGACCAGCTAGAAGAATGGCTAGCCGAAAGGTGGGGAGGCGCCGCTTGATGCACCACATAATCCGCAACTCATATATGCCGATGATGTTGACCTGCCGCATATATACCCTGTGAGGACATGCAACGCCACCGATGCTTTGGACACTTTCTCAATTCACATCGCATGAGAGTTAACTCGCCAAGACAAGGGTGCCGCTGGTCCCATATTCACTTACCGTAGGCGTAGTGGAGGTGGCTCAGTCTTTTATAAGTATTTGGGCATTGAGTTTTCTACTACCACACACCGGGATGCATCCATCGTTACGGTCAAGCAGTCCGGAAAGCCCTCAGATGCAATGCAAAACAACAAATACAAGGCGAGATGTATGCATGGGGTCACCGTGCACACTTGTTCGTGGCCTTGGTTGAACCGGTCCTCCTCTATGGGGCGTATGTGGGGGGCAAAGGATATCCCTCACCACTTAAAACGATCTAGAGCGGTGCGTGTATGCCTTCCTTGCCCCGCACCGGGAGTGAAATCCACGGTCCCATATCGATCTTGCCCGTGAGACGTGCTTCCTTCCATTACGAGGGTCATACCGAACGCCACATTATTTACTTCCGTAAGGTGGTGGCTATGAATGAAGCCCGCCGCCCAACCTTGCTTTGGCAAAGGGCGATGGGCCCGCAGCCACTCAAAGCCCGGGCCGGAAAGACAAGCAAGCCCGCTGGTTCTCGCTATGGAATGTGCAGCACACGTAATGTGGACCCGTGCATACACCGAAGGAACGCTACCGCCTTTGAAGCAAGATTTCGATGCTTGCTTCATGGCCAAGCTTTGGGATGCAGAGGGCCCCGGCTACATGTCAAGGTGGCAAATTATCGACAAAGAAAGTTAATCCCATGCTCACGAGGGGCCCACAAGACTGCGCACCCATCTACCCATGAAAAGCCAGGTGATTGCTTCCATTCGCAGACAGTGCACACCACCTCCCAGATTGAGACAGAGATGGATTCGGGAGCCGCGGAGGACAGAGTCCGCTGCCGTCCACCGTGGCCATTGAGGATGAAAGTCACGCCCTTCGGGCGTCCGCTGTCATGACGAAGCATATCCGGCCTCTAAGATGCTCGGTTAGTTGTGCCCCATCGTGCCTTGCATGAGCTAATGAAAGCACGGCCTGTAGGCTTGTTGGGATCAGACCTCCGGAGGTAATGGATACGCGGACTCAGCTTATGCCCCCGTCCGACATTAACCTCAACCAGACTTTGTGATTATGTATATAATCAGAAAAGATGTCAAAGATCCTTATTGCTACTAAAGGTTTTCCCAAGAAACCCTTCGGTGAGGGGTTTTAATCCGGTAGTAAACGCTTTCTTGCTCTCTCTTTGTACTTAGGTCCCATAGGCCAGTTGGTCTCCGTGGACGATAAAATCATATTATATTATATTATACTAGAAAGGGCCGGCGGCGGCGCCCTTTTTCTTGCATCCATTCCTCGGCTCCCCCTCCGGCCTCGCCTCGGTTTGGGCCCACCCATGCGACCTTTTCTGTTGCATCCTTCCTCGGCTCGGCCCCTCCTCGCCTCGCCTACCATTTGGGCATGCTTGGGATTATTCCTCGGCTCGACCTCGCGGCCCGGCCTCCGCCGGTTTGGGCCCACCCATGTAGTCTACATAGAGGAACTTAGTCACATCTACTTCAAATTTCAAAGTATCATTCCTACTATCAACTCCAAAGTCTCAAATATCATTCTCTACGAGGGCCCCCGACTCGGCTTCACTTCGGTTTGGGCCCATCCACTATCATATATTGGGAGCTTATTCATACCTACTACTACTTTCAAAGTATTACCTATTGGGAGCTTAGTACATCTACTATGAATTTTAAAGTACAACCCCTATATGTTCAAGAAGCTTTCCCCTCATTACTTAACATCCATTGAACAACCACCCATGAGGAGCTTACTCATGCCTATTACTAATTCCAAAGTATCATCTATGCATGAGGAGTTTACTCACACATATTACTATTTCTAAAGTACTATCCATAAGGAGCCTACTTATACCTACTACTACTTTCAAAGTATTACCTATTGGGAGCTAAGTACATCTACTATGAATTTTAAAGTACAACCCCTATATGTTCAAGAAGCTTTCCCCTCAAGCACTTAACATCCATTGAACAACCACCCATGAGGAGCTTACTCATGCCTATTACTAATTCCAAAGTATCACCTATGCATGAGGAGTTTTATCCACTTTCAAAGTATTACCTATTGGGAGCTTAGTACATCTACTATGAATTTTAAAGTACAACCCCTATATGTTCAAGAAGCTTTCCCTGTTACTTAACATCCATTGAACAACCACCCATGAGGAGCTTACTCATGCCTATTATTAATTCCAAAGTATCACCTATGCATGAGGAGTTTTATCCATAAGGAGCCTACTTATACCTACTACCGTGCAAGTCCATATACACACATGACTTACCACCAATTCTAAAGTATCACTCATAAGAAGAACACTACCAATTCCAAAGTATCACCTATGAGGATCTTACTCATACCCATACTGACTCCGTGGCATTTCACGCCTTATTCACACATACTACTCAACCCTCTATTCCATTACCAATAAAGTATCATTCATGAGTAGCATACTGACACATGCTCATGAGGCCACATCTCTACTACCTCTACTACCAATTCTAAAGTATGTCAATTCTAAAGTATCACCCATGTGAAGCTTACACACACCCATCATACCCATCACACTTACTACCAATTCCAAAATATCACCTCCAGAATATTCTATTTTGAGTATTTGCAAGGTTTCAAGAAACTTTCTACTTTTAGACTGAGGTCTTATTCACACATAATGCTCAACCCTCTATTCCATTACCAATAAAGTATCTTTCATGAGTAACATACTCACACATGCCCATGAGGCCACATCTACTACCTCTACTACCAATTCTAAAGTATGTCAATTCTAAACTATCACCCATGTAAAGTATCACCTCCAGAATATTCTATTTTGAGCATTTGCAAGGAGACTGAGGTGCTTCTAGAGCATAGGTGGTTGCCCTATAGCATCTGGAACACTCTAGAACATTCTATTTTGAGTTTTTGCAAAGTTTTAAAAAACTTTTTCGTTCTTAGACTACCGTGATTTTCTATTTTTAGGGTCGAGATGCTTACCCTAGAGCATCCAAAACACTCTAGGACATTCTATTTGAGTTTTTACAAAGTTTAAGCAAACTTTCTATTTTTAGACTGAAACTTTCTATTTTTAGACTGAGGTGCTTACCTTTGAGTATTTGCAACATTCCAGAACATTCTACTTTGAGCATTTGCAAAGTTTCAAAAACATTCTATTTTTGGATTAAGGTGTTTACCCATGAGCACTGAACATTCCACAACATTCTATTTTGAGCATTTACAAAGTTTCAAAAAACTTTCTATTTTTAGACTGAAACTTTCTATTTTTAGATTGAGGTGCTTACCCATGAGCATCTGGAACATTCCAGAACATTCTATTTTGAGCATTTTTTAGCTGAGATGCTTACCCTAGAGCATCTGAAACACTCTAGGACATTCTATTTGAGTTTTTACAAAGTTTAAGCAAACTTTCTATTTTTAGACTGAAACTTTCTATTTTTAGACTGAGGTGCTTACCTTTGAGAATTTGCAACATTCCAGAACATTCTACTTTGAGCATTTGCAAAGTTTCAAAAAACATTCTATTTTTAGATTGAGGTGTTTACCCATGAGCACCTGGAACATTCCACAACATTCTATTTTGAGCATTTACAAAGTTTAATAAAACTTTCTATTTTTAGACTGAAACTTTCTATTTTTAGATTGAGGTGCTTACCCATGAGCATCTGGAACATTCCAGAACATTCTATTTTGAGCATTTGCAAAGTTTCAAAAAACTTTCTATTTTTAGATTGAGGTGCTTACCCATGAGCACCTGGAACATTCCACAACATTCTATTTTGAGCATTTGCAAAGTTTCAAAAAAAATTTTATTTTTAGACTGAAAGTTTCTATTTTTAGACTGAGGTGCTTATTCATGAGCATCTGGAACATTCTAGGACATTCCAAGAGATTCTAGAAGATTCTAGAACATTCTAGAACATCCTAGAGTATCCTTGAATTAATTAGGCCCCAGCCTTAACTATGCATGGACTTCCTATTATTTCAAGAAAAGACTGGTTGGTCTAGTGGTAAGGGTGGGGGGTTTGGGGGGCAATGTCCAGGGTTCGAGTCCCTGGTAAAGCAAAAACTTGGGAGCTTTTGAGGGCCCAAGGCCCACGGACGGCCGAGATCGCGCCACGTGGCGCCTCCTTTACCGTCGGATGGGCCGGATTTACTCACTCACTAACTCACCGACTCACTAACGGACGCTATTTCTTTATTATATAAGAAGATTATATTCTATTCTCTCGAACTTCCTGGCTTTGAAACAGTACAAAAAAATTGCCGCATGGCAAGATAGTATTGGACGGGAGGGCAGAATAGCTCTTAACTGGTTTTTACCGGGAAAAAAACAAAAAGAAACAACACAAGAAATGAAACTAACGAGATATGTCCTCATGCTTTCAATTTCTATCCCCCATTAATTCCTTATTACCCCATATCTTCTCATCTCCTATTCTTTAATTTTTAACTCTTTAATTTTTAACGTGAATTCTCGTGTCCTAAAATTGCAATCCCCTTATTGCTCTCTCCTTACTCATACCACCCCATTTCTCATCCCCCAATTTAATCAATTCAATTGCAAATCCGCATGGTTTAAATTGCAATACCTCGTTATCCCTCGTTACTCTTACCACCTTGATTACCTCATTTCTCTTCATCCTATTCTTTATTTTTTATTATAAATCCCCATATTATTACTCCCTCGTTACCTAGCATACCACAAGAATCCCCTTCTCAAATCCGAAAAAAAAAGACATTGAGGATGGGCACATCAGTTTTGGTGCGATCGTGCCAAGCCTCTGAATCTAAATTTTGCCTTAAATGTACCATCTACTTTAACTTTAATATGGGTCACAGAATGCTTTCAAAATGCTTTCCCTAAACCACATTTCTGATGAGGTGTTTGATGTAGCGGAGCTAAGGAAAAAAAACAAACAATAAATAGTTTGAAATAGATATGGCGTGATTCAAAAAGGAGAATCTGCTTTATACATGTTCAAATATTCAGGTAATATTTTACTCATCCATTACAGAAAAACACAAGATATTTTACTACAGAAAAGCAAGAAATTTCAAGACCACCGTTATACAAAGATGCTTGAATACCAAGCCATGAATCCATATAAATTCAGTTATTACAAACCACCAACACGAGAAAATCAGAGTTGAAAATGGTATGATACAGTGCAGGCTTCACAGTTACAGCCTCAGAAACGCATCATTTTCTGCAAATAAAAAATAATAAACATCAGTAAAGCAGAAAAAGAAAGAGAAACCAAAAGAAACTAAGCCAGAAAGTTCCATACGCAAGAGTGTGATCATGGACAATGCCGTGAATGACGAGCACGTAAATCAACTGAGTGATGGCTACCAAAATAGCGAATGCAGTAAGTGCTTGCTGCAAACAAAATCAACGGTTAATGTTTTAAAAAACTGCCCAAGTGAAAGATAGCTACAACAAATCCAAACAAGAAAAAAACTGGTTTAAAGCTCCTAAACCAACACTGCCAAGTTCTTGTAACCAAACAAGAAAAAAACTGGTTCAAACTCCTAACAAACACTCCCCAAAATTCTTGTAAGATTTTATTTAGATGATTTTGATACATACCAGTCTTCTAAAGTGACCAATGCCCAGGTGAACATGCTTCCAAGAGAATCTGCACATAATGTTCTCTTGTAATCAGAAATATGAACACATAATGTTCGTAGTACAGAGCTCAAAAACTGAGAAGAAATTAAAGAGCCGGCCTGTTTCACTTACCCAAAAGCAAGAAGTGTAACAACCAAAGCAATGAGAGCAGTTGCACATGCTGCAGCATGACTTTCTTGTCTTCTCTGATACCAGAATCCTGATATTGCTGATGCAAGACCAAGTACTGATGCTAACAAAGAAAAATGTACCAGGTATTGTGTTGCAGCATTCCCTGTCAAATATAAACAAAGATCTTCAGCACATTGAATGGACATACACTATGAGTTCACATACTAGGCTCACACTAGGCTTTGGAAAACAAAAGCAAGAAAATGTGCCTGGTTTAGGCTCCAAGCAAAAAAAATATGTGATAGGGCAGTGTATATGGTGGTTTGTGAAGCTCTAATCCTCAAGACTTGGTCTCAGATGGACGAAACTATGATAACGAATTGGGTAACAAGAAATGTGAGAACTATGCCAACGGTTTGAATGATCAAAGATGGAAAATGTAAAATAACATGCCTCTGATTTTCTATACGCTGGAAAAAAAGAAGGAATGTTAGGTTTTTTGTTTAAGATTTCCAAAACTGCTAAGTACACTGAGAAACAGAGCATTTAAGAAAAAACACAAACCTCCATGCCAGTCAGTTCCATGAATGAGCAGTCTATCAAAAGCCCAAGAGGCAAAACCGAGCAAGATCATATACAGAATAAAATTAATCACAACGAGAGCAAAGGCCAAGGTTTTCTTCATGGTCGCCATCAAAGAAAAAACCCGAGAAGTGAGCTAATGAGAGGTATTAAAAAACAGTGCCGGATTTGAGCAGAAAAAGGGGCGCAGAGGGAAGAACTGGTGGGAAAAAAAAACCGGAGGGGCTTTGTTATTATAGCAGGTTTTCAAATTGAGGGCGGACTAGAAATAGCAATGCCAGCTACGGAAAGCAGGAATTTAAACTGACCGATGGAGGCCATGATTAATCCAACGGGTGTTTTTTTTCTTCTGATAACTCAAAACCTGACAGAACGCGCCTGTTTCTCGAAGGATCTGTTGCCATGCAAGAGCCCCACGTAGATACGTGTCGGCTGGGATGGCGCCCACCGACTGCCTACGTGGCTGTCAGGATTTCGACACCTGTCAGCACCTTGTTGTACCTTTTTGAGCTTCCCCCAATATTGGACACCCAATTTGGTTGATAACGGCACCCATACCCAACCCTTTGCCTTGTGTTGCCACATTAACATTTCCAATGTTGCTATGTCACAAAATAAAAACAAACCACTGCTTTTTCCCCATGCATGCATGCTCTGCCCCCCTCTCTTTCTCTTTCCTTTCCCAAATCCCTCTCTCTCTCTGCCTACCAACCGACATCTGTTACTCGCCATCCCTAAATGGGCCACTACCTCCTCATCACCCAGCTTGTTCCCTAATCCTAATCCTGCCAGCTCCCAAGTTAAAGGACATCTGTAACCAGCTCTTTTCCCAAGTTCTCAGCTTCTATCTGGTTAAATGACACCTATAACTGATTCTTTTCCCAAGTTTTCAGCTTCTACTTTCCACCTGACATCTGTAACTGGGCATTAACTCTGGGGCACTGCTTCATCATCAACGTCTAGCCTTCCCAATTTTACCTAGTTCCTAACTTGTCTTTGTTAGAACACATCTGTCAATGGATGCTTTCTCAGTATCAGCATCATTAGCCTTGCTCTATTTCTTTCCTAAGTTGTCTTTGTAGAGGACATGTGTCAGTGGGCCAGTTTCTCAGCATCAGCATCTTCACTTTCTTGCCTTCTACCTCTACAAAAGGCATGTGTATATGTGGTTAAAGTGTGCACATATGCTTAAGTCTACACTTGTCAACATCATCATCTTTTGTTCTACGACTTTAACTGTATAGTCAATTGTCCAGTGTGGTCAATTGTCCAGCTAGAGTTGAAATGATAGGCATAAGGTGGCACTTGTTGTCTACCCTCGTTTTTTGAGTAGAAGAATAAAAAAATATGTACTATATTGTGGCAATAGATCTTGCAAGTATCTAACTAGGGTTTTGACACCAAATCATTCCTAGCAAGTTGAAGAACTAAACACTCTCTAGATATTCAGTAGTAAATATAAGAGATGAAAAGCAAATTAATGATTATCTCTATCATAACTATCCATTTGAGGCCACTTTAGTGTATTTTGAGAAGAAGTTGATTTTGTAAAATATGTGTGAAGCACAACTAAATAATGTGTTCTAGCACAAATTTTAGTGGCCCCGATGGGCCATCTGCTCTGAATCGCCTATTCTAGCGAAATCCCCTGGCCGGTCTGAGTAGGATGAGTTATCTATGTAATAGGTACTAATTTGCCATTTTGTAACAATAAATTGGCAGTTAAAGGACTGGAATGGCCAATTCATTATTATGTAATTTGGAATATACTAATATATTGGCCATTTTAGTACCATGTATGACGGATATTGGCCAACAAACTGGCGGTTCTTACACTACAAGAGGATGGGGATATATTGTCAACCCTTGTGACAAGTCCTAGACGTAGTGACAAATTTGTGTCGAATACTACTATCTTGACACAAAGTGCTTGTGTTGTGTCAACATTGTGTCTACTGCATAGTGTCAAATCTTTTGTCAAAGCAATGACCTCCTTTTGTCAACTTTCTATCGCATGTTAAGTAGGTCATTGCAACAACTTTTGAACAATATTTAAGCTAAGTTGTGCCAACTTTTTCTTAAGACTTATAACAAACGATTATTCGAAATTTCATCTAATATTTTAACGGAACTTTGAGGAGCATTTTGTCAACTTTATATTGCAATTTAAGTGGGTTGTTGCAACAATTTTTTAACAAATTTATAACTCCATCATTATAACATTTCTATGAGATTTATAATATAATGCCATTCAATTTGTATCTAATATATTAATAGAACTGAGTTTGGTATTCATATATCATTAAAGATTTAGCATTGCGCTAAGGAATGTTACTTGATAGAAAGACTGATCTGGACATGGTCAGATGAAGGGGAGCAGATAATGGTGAAGGGTACCTGACAACTTGAACAAGGGAGCAAATTTATAGGAAGATAAAAAACAATACTCAATACCAAATGATCTATACCATAGTAGTCGTAGCAATAAGATTAACAATGTTGATTAATCACATGTGGCAACTTCATTAAGATCGTTCTCAATATCCTCTATCTCATCCTCATCTAGATATAAACAAAGAGCCAAATTCCTAATTGCTTCGGATGGATCATGTGCATGTTCGGTAATCTCTTCGTCTCCCATATAATCCTCATTATGTCCAGCAATGTGAATTGGCGAATTGAATGGAGATCTGAGCACATAAATCACTTCTTTATCAACTTCCTCTCTTTGTGAAAGTTCTATGAATGGAGATTCTAAAGGAACATGTTCATCAGTATCATCCTCAAGCAAACCACCTTCGAGATAACCTTCTCTCGTATATGCACTCTCCTCTTCAATATTGATGCCAATTTCTTCCATTTCTCCTTCTTCTGCTTCATGCAATAATGGGTCATCGCCCTTGCCGCCGCCACAATCATCATCATCAGTAGCAGCAACAACAGCATCATCATCATTAGCATCATCATCATCATCATTAGCATGAATGTCATGGGAGAGCTCTTCCATATTATTTTCAGCTACAGATAGATCAATTACATGCCGAGCTCTTGGTTGACAATGTATGACAATCCACCAGTTTGTCTCATTAGGATTCTCATGGAAAAATATCTGCTCGACCTGACTTGGAAAAACAAAAGGTTGCTTCATTTCAACCAATACCTTTGAAGAATCCACTTCTGGAAATCCTGATGGATGAGTCCTAACTGTCTTGCCACGACCTCTGTATACAACTTTGAACCATCGTGCCTTCAAGACATTTACAAGAAAGCTACGATAATCCAACTCAATAATATCTGTTAAGATTCCCATGTAATTCAAGTTACTCTCAAGAAGGTTGCGATCCCTATTGCTAGATTGACTTTTTTGTTCAAATTCTGAGCTGATCCCTGAATCAAATGTAACTCTACACTTATTCAATGATTTAAATAGAGTTAAACCATGATAACTAATACAAAAAAAAAGAAAAAAAGAAAAACAAACAAACAAAGCACACCATTTATCGCAGGCAAAAACATATTCTATATTAGCAGCATAAGGTAGAAAAGCAAAGCTATTAATATTTTGGAAGTAAAATGTTGTTGTGACAAATATTATCCACAAAAGCAGAAGGATACATTTATTAGATTTAACAAAAAGAAATCTAGAAAAGCAGAAAATTACCCTAGCAGACGATGAAGTGGACCTTCATAAAATTAGCCATTACATACCATTTCACACTACTGGTTCCACTGCTCAAGAACCAACAGATTAAAAACAGAAAATGATGAAAAAGATGAACAACCCAAAGATACGTGTCAAATATATAGATGAGGCGAGTACTTACCTGGTTCACAGCTAGCAAAATAAATATTGATTTATCCTTCTTGATAACGCCTACTTATCTGGGGTTCATTCATGTTTCCACCTTCATGAATGACACCTTGTGAGCCACTAATGTTTTCTCAAAATGACTAGGCAATACCCTCGCAGATAATGAAATGTAATTTTCTAGTATTCTTGTTATAAGATCCCCATTATGGTACAAAATATCATTAACCCAACAATGAAATTGAGAATATTAGAAAAATGACCCTAGCAGACAATGAAGTGAATCTTCCTAATATTAGCCATCGCACAACCTTAACACCATTGGTTCTATTGCCTAAGAACCAATAATCACACCATGCATACTGAATATAGAGCATATTCGGTTCCATTACAGACCATTGGTTCTATTACACGTCGAATAGGCTAATATAAGATCCCCATTACAGTGAATCATTACATCAACATGAAATCGAGAAAAACAAAAAATGATAAAAAAGATGAGCAACCCAAAGATACGCTTCATAAATTTTGATTCGTCCTTCTTGAATATTGCACCTTATCCGGGTCGGTCACATTTCGGATGCATGAATGGCCCTCGTGAGCCACTAATGTTTTCCCAAAATGACTAGGCAATACCTAAAAAATAATGAAGTGAGCCTTTCTAATGTTCTTGTTGAGTATAAGGTTAGATTGTGGTACAAAAATCGTTACCCCTCGAGAAAAAAAAACAACATGACCTAAAGGAGACAATGAAGTAAAGCTTTATAATACTAGCCATTGCACAACATTGGTGTCTATTGCCTAAAACACAATATTCACACCATACACAATGGTATAGATAATGTGCCAGGGCATGCAATTTTGTCTGTTAAGGGCTTGGCAATCCCATAAGGGCGAGCCAAGGTCCGAGCTAGGCAAAATTGCCTACCCTGGCACATTCTCTAATGTAATGCTTTGGGGCAGCAGATATTAGCTTTGTGCCACTTCCCAAACATTACGAAAAAACCATTGCCCACATTATGAATATAGAGTATCTTTGGTCCTATTACACACCACTAGTTTTAACAAGGTAATATAAGATCTCAACAATGGTTTTACCAAGGTAGTATTAAAATCTCAACAATGCCGATTCATCATTACCCCAACAATGCAATCGAGAAAAGAAGAAAATGATGAAAAATAGAAACAACCCAAAGATACGCTCAAACAGTAAATATGGCCGCGAGAAATTACCCGTTCATAGCGAGAATAAATCTTGAATCATCGTTCTTGAATAGCCACGCGCCTATCTAGGGTTCGTTCCACACGCCACAATCACCAAGAGTCGCCACAATCACGATCGGTAAGTATCTGAAAGCTTCAAGCAACGCAAAATGTTAGCAATAAATTTTTCATTTTTAGGTTCTTCTTGCATTTATGCTTTGCTCCCGCCAACTTCTAACGTCTATCTATTGGTGTTTAGTGTCTTCTAATAGGCCCGACAAGGGCAAAATGTGTCGGCAGGAGTCTTCGGAGATAAGTTTTGAGAGTTTCATGGCCAATGTATCGAAAGATATTTTGGTTGCTCTTATGACTGAATTGCGTAAACGGATCCAAAGAACTAGCAAAGGCCAAGATGATTCAAAAAGAAGATGCAAAAGAAAAAGAATGGAAAGGAGAGGTAAAACATTGCTTTAGTTTCAAGCATTTCCTCCGATAGATAAAACCACTATAAATTCTCGGGCAATTAGTTTGTCCGATAGATAGCTTTAGTTTCAGAGACAAAAAGAGGATCTTACATCGTAAAAATAGAGCATGCAACTATGTAGAATGTTATCCGCTTTTGATTTCCCGTATCACCATCCAATTTGTATGAAAACCATGCATGAGCCCCATATGTGCATATTTTTAAGGAGATGAAATTTACTTTAGCTGGTCGATCAGTTCCGCCATTAGAGTTTTTTTCGGGCAGCTATAATTTTCGGATTTGTTCTGCTTAGGGTGCTTATAGTGTTTGTTTGCTACTGACCATGCCTCGCATTCCATGTCGTTATTGCATTGAGTGCATGCCTCTAGGCAAGTCATAAAGCCCGGCCGCCAATGGTTCTTTTAACAAATTGCCAATGGTTCTTTTAACAAATTACCAATGGAGAGAAGGCTCGAATGGTTCTTTTAACAAATTACCACTTTATCACATTTTAACAAGCCTAGTTGAATGCAAAGAATGCATCATATGTTTTTGAACACGTTAACATCTCTTGGCCTTACGTGTTCATGTCGAGATGAATAACATTTATTTCAATCTCAACTAGGTATAAGGTATTGCACCTCAACAGCTTGTTAAAATGTGCATTTTTCTTTTTATAAGCCACAATTAAGATTTTAGCTTAGCACCACAACTCTAGCAATGTTAGGACTGGTCATTCAAGATATGTTGCCCATGGACAATCAAATGATTGTCTAATCTGCTTGCTCGCCCTTCGCCATTCACTATTGAGAGCTTTCTGACACAAATGTAAAAATAATACCTCTGTATCCTGTTCCATTCTTGCATAGCCGGACCATGTATCCCAATTCTGCCATCACAACTTTTTTAAGTGCTTCCCTCTGCAGCTTAGAGAAAAACTGGGCAACAACAATAAACAAAGCAACAACAAGTGGCACGCATGGATCTTGTGCCTCTATGAACCCTATGAAAGTTCATTATCATCATCCCAACTCTCTATGTCTGCAACTGCCTACCTGAAAATATAGTCTCCTAGCTAGTAGTTGGAGTACATCAGAAGGTTAGCAAAAAGTCTAATTTGCCTTCAATCCTCATCTGAACAAATGAAGGATATTATCATAGTCGCAGCATCCATTACATGGTCATGTATGGTGAAGATGACCTCAAGTGATGATGAAGCTCAAGTGATGATGATGGTGAAGACTTTCACTCCTCTGAAGCTGAAATTGAAGATCAGAATATTGATGTTGACCTCTCGTACAACGTACAGTTTAGAAAAGTATCCAAATCTGAGGTATGTAATTGGTGCACTTCTCTTTAAAGTTTTTAATTTCTGCTTTTTTCTCACTTGTAGATTTAAGCGTGAGTCTTGAATTTGAAAG
This sequence comes from Isoetes taiwanensis, assembly GCA_021234155.1. Classification (NCBI taxonomy): domain Eukaryota; kingdom Viridiplantae; phylum Streptophyta; class Lycopodiopsida; order Isoetales; family Isoetaceae; genus Isoetes; species Isoetes taiwanensis. Next base: position 1,648,462 of record JAJEKV010000044.1, on the reverse strand, counting down.
TTTTAAGTCTGAGTCTTTGCAGCAGTAGATCTAGACTATTTCATGTTTGTCTCATTGATAGAGTATTTTATGCTTGTCTTATTCTTGTCTCCAGTGTGAATTTCTGTAATATCTTTCCAGCCTTGTTTCATGCCTAGAGAAACCAGGCAAGAGATATGCTAATAAGATGGTGGAGATGTTTTTCCTTCTGTAAAACTTGCTTGGTTCACTAACTCCAATCAATGTACTTTTGTAAAATAAAAAAACCCTGAGCTACAGGTGGGAAGAGTGAGAATGCAAAACAGAGAGAAGTTAGAGAAGTTGACATGCTTCTCTCCAGAAGAAAGTCGTTAGATTCTCCTTCTGTGGGATCTGAATTAGGTGCATGTAATGCACTCAAAGCTTCTACAGTAATGGACTTTACAAGTTCATGCTCATGCTCATGCAAAATGTTAGAAGCCTCTGAATCTGTATTGTAGTTTGGGAAATCCAGCTTGCATTTGGAACTGCCTTTATCCTTCTTATTGAATTCCACTTTAACCTCATCTACACTTTCAAGCAAAGGCGTAGTCCTTTCAGAACAAGTACATTCAGGTCCTAGTTCAGCATAAGACTTGTTTTTTGTGTCATAACATAGGAATGGATGTGCTCTTATTTTCGGTGTTTTGTTTTTCCACTGTGTCGCTAATTTCTGCTACTCCATCCTTGACATCAAGGGCTATTGAACAACAAGAGGGAGCCAGCTCCATTGTAATTTGCGTTTGCTCTAGCTCAGGTATCTGCTTGTAGAGCGAGCCACTTTGTGCGGCAACATTTATATCACCAGTGGGCTGGCAGAAGCTAAGGTGGGAACACGGCTCCTGTTTTGCAATCTACTGGTAGTCTGTGTATTCTATTGAATCTCTATGTTAAGGAGTCAGCCCTTAATCATGTTGGGCCGGCATGTAATGTGAGAAGCATCATGAACTGCTATCTTAGTATCAGGATATTAATATATCTTCTCTGGTTTTGGCAAGTTTCAATGAACACTAGAAAATCTATTGTCACAATATTCTACATCATCCTTTTAAGCTGCAAAATCAAGTTAAGAAACTGTTCTAAAGGGATCACGATTTTTTGGGTTCGAACTGTAATGTCTAGCTTTGGGCCATGGTCAATGGGGCTGACATATGGGAATTCTGACCATTGGCAACAGTTCTGGGTAATGGGCCTTGTTTGGCAGTTGTTGGGGAGGGGAATGCTTCCAAAGATAAATTGGCAATGGTGGGTGATTATATGGGATATCATAAGGGGGGCTACGCACCTTGGTAAATTTCAATCATGTTGGGTAGAATCCAATGAACCCCTTTTACTCACCCATCATTATGGTGGGAAATTAGACACTCATCATTGGGTTAGCATGCTGGGGCTAAAGGGAACAACACCCTGGATGGCTTTAGTGTCACACACAACAAGACAAGAACACAACAAGACAAGCATGAGTCTACATTGCTTTACAATGACAAAGGTGATTATTGGACCGTTAAATGGGGAGGGGGCTTTTGCTACATGGGCCTATCTTTTGCATCACATGGTCTAACCATTTTCAAAAGTGACACTCATGGCTTACATATTTTATATATGGTTGCAATAAAACACCTAAGGAGTGCTAGGGGTGGTGGGCCACTTATTTTAAGTATGGTTGCAATAAAACACCTAGGGAGTGCTAGGGATGGGGGGCCACTTATATGGTTATGCAGGTAAGGGGGTACTGCACAGTTTATATTTAAGATGACATTGGTGTATCTTTTGTGGTTGACCTTTGTTGAGACGGGGATCGACGTAGAAAAGGGAAAGGGAATGTTCAGATGGTTACAAAGACACCGCAGCCTTGCCGATAGGTTATTATATACTATATACTATGAAAATTGTCTCCCGGAACCTCCGAGGTATTAAAGGCCCCCGAAACGTGGTAGAGTGCTTGCAGCCATACGCCTATGATGGCAGATGTTATTCTCTTTACAAGAGCATAGACTTCCCCGACTTCAAGCAAGTTCTATAGGCAAATGGGTAGGTGGCAACTATTCCTCCTTTAGTTGTGCAAAATGTGGAAACTAAAGGTGGCACCGATCCTCCTCCGAGAGGCCTTGTTCAGAAGTCCTACTATGCTTCTGGGGATGGTCGATGGCAGGTGGTGACCTTTGAATCTAATGAGTGCCAATGGGGGGTCATCAATGTGTATGCATCAAATAAGCCTGCAGAAAGGGCCGCTATGTGGAAAGAAATTGAAAGCTGGATAGGTCATCAAGGGGATGTCACCGAAAACTGGATTTTAGGGGAGATCCGAACATGACCGATGTTTGGGACCAAAAATTGGGTTGCATAGAATTCTATCAGGAGATGAGGATACTTCTTGGAACTCATTGCTTGATAGTGTGGGATTTAACTTGATTCCGCCTTCCAATGCTACCTTCTCATGGTCGAATAAGCAGAAGGGCCAAGACAGAGTATATTGCCTATTAGACAGATTTTATATGGCCAATAAAACGGCATGCTTCATGGACAAGTGTTATGTGGAGGGGGAGCTTGCCTTCTCCCACTCTGATCATGTTCCCCAAAGCTTATTTCTAGAAAGTATGCCTACTACTGGAAAGCGTGGAAATATCCCTTTCAAATTTAATACTTCGTGGCTAGGAAAGGAGGCATTTTGCAAGCCTTTCGTGGTATTTATATCCTCTCTAATGATCTTAATCTTCTAAGCATGAAAGCCTGGGTTGAGAAGCTCAGCCTAATGAAGGCCTGGGTTAAAGTGTGGGGGAAGAGCAGAGCCATGGAGTTCAAAAGGGAAAAGACTGATATATATAATCAGTTGAGAATAGTTAAGCAGGACTTATTATCTGATCCACACAACATTGCTAAACAGAACATTGAGGCTGATTTGGAGGGGAAAGCAAAGGCAATTGAGGAGGAGGAGGCTAGAGGGGCGGCAGTTCGCTCTAAAACTAAATGGTATGCCGAACTTGACCATGAGAACTCCAAGTGCTTTTTTAGAATGGCTGGTGCAAGGTTAGTCGATAAATGATCTCATCGATTAAGGATGGCAATTCAAATGTATTGGAGGAACCACAGGAGATCAGATCATTTATTAGAGAAAGCTTTGAGAATCAATTTAAGGAAGATCCTTTACCTTCCTCTTACCATGCTCAGATGGCACTTTGGTTGTCTAAAGTGGATTGGGGGGGGAAGGTTACTCGAGAAGAAAATCAACTTTTATTACATAACATAGAGGGAGATGAGATCTACAAAACCTTATGCTCCCTTGCAAAGCAGGAAAATCTCCCCGGGCCGATGGTTTCCCTCGAATTCTTTGTTGAATTTTGGGATGTGCTTGGACCGACTTCATCGAGTCAGTATGTGGAGCATGGTTGTCATGTTCTCTACACCCGTCACTAGCAGCAGGGTTTATCACTCTTGTTCCTAAGGTTCCAAGACCTCAAAGCCTCGGGGAATGGAGGCCTATTGCACTCACCAATGTCATCTATAAAGTAATCATGAAGGTTATTGCTAACCGCTTGAAACCAATTTTGAACAGGGTCATTGGGCATGAGCAATCAGCTTTCTTGCCAGGCAGATACATATTGGATAACTACCTTGCAGCCAGGGAAGGTCTGCATTGGTGCCAGGCCTCCAAACAAAATTGTGTAATGATCAAGATGGACTTTAGAAAGGCATATGATTCTCTTAGATGGGAAGGGTTGCGCTCAGTCATGTACCATATGGGATTTGAGTCCCACTTTATTCAGTTGGCTTTGGGGATGAATAACTTAGCATCTGCGTCGGTCCTGGTTAATGGACAACCATCTGGCCTGTTTAAACTCAAGAAGGGGATTAGACAGGGCTGCCCCCTCGCTCCTTACTTGTTCCTCATCATGGCTAACCTTTTGACAAGAATGGTTCAGTTAAAGATGTTGGAGGGGGATCTGGAAGGGCTTACTTTTCCCGGGGGTACAGAAAAGTTAACAATTATGCAATATGCATGACACCTTCATGTTCCTCGATATGATGACAACAGCTTCCACTCATTTCGAGAGATTCTCGACGCCCTTTGAGGTTATATCCGAATCGGCCTTAATGCGAATAAGTGTGCGCCTTGGCTTCGAGATAGTCCCATTGATCCTCTGCCTGGTCCGGGTTTTCCAGTTGTGGCAGCTGGGGAATCAGTTAAGCTTCTGGGTCTTCCCCTGGTGCTTTCAGACAACCTCAAAGGCCTCTGGGCCCCCATATTGGATAAACTCAGAAAGAAGGTAGGTCTATGGTCCACAAGGACCTTGGCAACATCCGGACGGTGACAGCTTGCTAATGCAAGGCTAGCTGCCTCTCATATCTATTACTCATCAGCGATGATTGCCCGTAAAGGGGTTTACAATCAAATGCAAACTATCATCGAAATTCATCCGGGTGGCATGGCTAAGGTGGCCCGAGGGAGCCGTGGGTTCTCGATAAAAGGGATGGGGGGATTGGGCTGCAAAGACCCATTCACTCGTGCACAGTGCCCCGCAAATAAATTTGTTTGGAGAGTACTACAAGGTGAGTCATCTACTTTATCACCGCTTTGAAATTTATATCCTATTGGTTGAAGCAAGGTAAGCTCTTGGGAAAACCAAAGCTCTCCCCGGATGAGTTGGGAGCTTTCTATTTTAGCTTCAAGGTAGCCCCCGGTACGCCTCCCGTGATGAGAAAGATTCTCCAAGCGTGGCTGGATGTGCAACATCTTTTCACCCCTATGGATCCTCCTAGGGAAGCAGGTGGTTTCAGCTTATTTTGGAATACCGGGGTATGGGGGAGGGAGGGCCTTCCTCTGGCCCTCTCTCACCCCCGCATCTTCATTAAGTGGAAGAGTTGTGGAATCACTAGGTTGCGGATTTGTGGATGAATGGGAGATGGGTCCGTTGGACTACATTCAAGAGTAAAAATCGAAACCCGGCGAAGGTGACCGTAAGGTGCTACGAGATATCTTAGGCAAGGTCACCAACCTATCCGAACAAAGGGGACCTTGTGAGGAATGGCGTTTTGATGGACATGCACAATATAATGTGGCTAGAATCTATCGAGGACTATGTGAAGATACTCCTTTGATAGCCGAGGCAAGGCTTGGGGTGAGCAATGGAGTTGCCAAAGCTGCTTTAGCCAACTCCTGGAAGTCTCTTTGTTCAAGAAAGATACAATTCTTCAGGTGGACAACTTTGCAAGGGGGGCTTAGTACAAAGGAAAGTTTATTTAATAAGGGTATTCTGGACAACGATAGGTGTCCACTTGGTTGCCATATCACTGAATCTATTGAACACCTCTTCTTCTGCCCCCAGATTGCAGAGTTCTGGCACTGGGTTTGCCCCATTATTGGGCTGATGGTACACCATCTGAGGTGGCCAGATTTATTGATCATTGATAGGTGCAGTATCGAAGCCTCTTTAGTGAATATTGCGCTATGGGTCATCTGGAAGCACCGATGTGATGTGGCACTAGGTGGCCAAGGGATCTCCATAATGAAGCTAAAGAACTCTTTCAACTCAGAAGTGGCACTGATGGCGCTATCACATCACAGGAGGCATGGTATTAACTACAACAAGGATCTTGACAGACTTGGATCCTTACAGGGCTTCTACTTTTATTTTAAGTGTCATTGGGCTGATAACGAAGCAAGTGATGACAATGGCTCAGGTATTCTGTCTATTCAGAATTGAGAATGTTATGTGGGCCCAATAGTGGAACGGAGTTGCTTTCCTCTATAGTACCTGCTTTATGGTGAAGATGTGCGACTCCCGATAGTACCCTTAAAGTAGGGAAGACGAGAAGATGCTCTCTGTAGTACACGTGCTGTGACTCCCGCTACATCGTCTTAAGCTGTAATGCTTTCTATTTACTCCTGAGAGGGTCTCATTGTACATACTATTTTCTATTAATATATATATCTAATCTTACCTCCAAAAAAAAAAAAAAAAAAAAAAGAAGCTAAGGTCCACCTTGTGATCATAAGCTCCGTTGCTTGCAGTAGGACCTGTAAGATTCTTAACTCTACATGCTCATTTGACAAAGTCCATTCCTGGAATAATTATGTATAAGACTATTTTTGGCAATTTATAGGAACATTGCAAACAACCAATTTATGGGTTGGATTCCCTCGTCTATGTTTGCTATCCCTTCCTTCAAGTAAGTGTTTCCCCCCTTGGAGATAAAAGAACAGTGCTTTCAGCAATCAACAGTAGTTGTTTTATTGTTTGCATATAACAATGAACAACAATATTTTGGATCTTTGAATTCACAAAATTTTCTAATTAATTACCTTTTTGGCGATTCGATGGTAATCTATTCATTGCATCCCCGCGCCTCCACCACCTCTTTTAGCATCATCACCTTCTCAAGATGCTACAACCGGACTTCCTAAGCTTGAGTCCCGCAAGTGGATATGCTTCACCTATCACTTTGTTAGCAAAAGCGAGGCAAATGAAAGACTGTGCGGAATGGTGGAAGAATAATCGGTTTGGTTGTAGCATCTATCCTTGCAATAGCCGTGGTTGTCCCGATAGTGATGTTCTTCTCGTGGAGGATATCAAAAGATGATAGATATGAAGATAATCGGGCCAATGGAACGTCCTCTTGGTCACATATATTTGGAGGACATGGAAGGATGATAAATATGAAACTAGTCATGTGAGCAGGACATCCTCCCGGTCACGTCCTCTCAGTTTCTCCCAAAGGTAAGATGTGCCAAAATTTCGTCGCAAGCATTAATGCCGGTTTATGAAAACTCATTCATCCACCGCTTGATGGCAAAGAATGAAGGAGAGCTGGGGCGCAGGATAGATATGCTCAAACAGAAATCATTTTCATTTCTCCCGCTTTGGAGAAGCCTAAACCTCAAGAAGATAGGGGTCCAAGCAAGGGAATAACAAAACAAGACCACGATTGCAATAGCTGCTGCGAGTATCTTGAAGGTGACCTTCAAGCAGCTACAAACAGCTTTAGTCAAGATAACCTTATCGGGGAAGGTGCCCTTGGACGAGTATATAAAGGGAGACTTCTAGTGGAAAGGTAGGACTTCCATTTTTATTGCCTGTTGCTTATTGTAGAATCTGGTTTTGTAGTGTATATAATATGGCATAGGAGGGTCGCAGAAGGCTGCTACATATTGTGGCAAATCTTCTATAAACAAAGGCTGCAGGCAATGATTTTTATTTGCTATATCAACTTCAAAGACTGCAGTCTCAAAATATTAGGATTTTCCTTTATGTAAAATTATGCTTTTGGGGGAACTTCGGCTTTGGTCTTCATGTATCAAGTGAATAAACACTTGTCGAGTTTCCTTTTAGGTCGGTTCTTGAGGCATTTCATATAGGAATAATCAATCCTTTGTCACTAAGAAACATTTGCACATGAGAAACTTTCACTTTATTAATTAAGTTTCATAGACATTTTCACAAGCTTCGAATCCAAAATGTAAATGACTAAAGGTATTCTCGTAGTTCTTGGCCGTGAAGAAGCTTGACTCCTCGACCACTTCTATCCAAAACGAAGACGAGTTCCTTAAAGTTGTGTCTAATATTGCTCGCCTTCGTCATACCAATATTATTGAGCTTGTTGGCTATTGTGTCGAGCATGGATGCCGGTCTTTTTGGTCTATGATTATATCGGTGAAGGAATCTTTGTATGAAATGCTGCATTGCACCGATCGAGTTCAACAAAGCTGTCATGGAACCTCTGATGGAGATCGCTTTGGGACTGCAAGGGCTCTGGGGTATGCTACATAAATTTCTCCAGGGATGTAACAAGATATCGCCAACATTGCACACTCGACCTCGTTGCTTATCTTGCGGTATTTGCATGAAGTATGCTTGCCCGCTATCACCCACGAAATATCAAGTCAGGTAAATATCCTTCTTGATGAGGAGCTGAACCCATGTGTTTTGGATTGTGGGCTTCTGCAAACATTGGTGCCACTAAGCTCTGAACGTCAAGTTTCGACACAAATACTTTTGACTCTTTGTCATCGAATTTCAAATGTGTATTATCAAAGCAAAATACCTAGATATTTATCTTTTTGACACAAGTCAAATGCACATATTGTCTCAAATTAGCTATCACTTAGATGCAAAACTTGTCAGGCATTGTTATTAGTTGTTTTACGCTAGATGGAATATAGCTATCATGTCGTTACTAGCTTGTCACGATGATGATGCTATATTGTTATTATAGGCTCTATTTGTCTATCATAATGTGGTCACAACATTAGTTATTCTTTAGACACAAAACTGGTCACAAAACTTCTTACTAGTTGTCTTACTGTGGATAGAATTATAGATGCTACTTTGTCACTACCTTGCCATGATGATGATGCTATGTTGTCATTATAGGCTTTCTTGGTCTATTACAATGGGCTCATAATACTAGCTATTTTTTTAATACAAAACTAGTCACAACATTTCTTATTGGTTGTCTTATTATAGATGTATTCTAGCTAATATTTTTTCACTAGCTTGCTATAATGTTGATGTAATGTTGTTCGTATGGGCTGTTATTTATTTATCACAATATTGTTAAAATATTGTCACAAGTTTGACATTCTTTAGACTACCATGTAGTTTCAAATTGTTTTTGTGTCAATATTATGTCATAAATTGAAGCCACAAGCGTGACACAACATTTGACGCTATTGTGGCACGTTTGTGACAAATGATCACGACAAGTATAGTGTCAAGACTGTGACAATAATTGAGTTTTGAAAGGTTCTGTTTGTGTCAAGAAATTTGACGTTACACAAGACACTATAGGTACCCTTCTCTTGTAGTGTTAGCATATGACCATTCACTAGATAATGAGGACTTTGCCTCGTATAGCCTATATAATGCATTCTGCAAGTCAAGGGGGATCCCCAACTGCCGCAGTCTGTCCCATAACCTGTCCCGGGGCACTATGTCAAAAGCTTTTGCGAAATCCACGAAACAACAGTATAGGTTTTGTCGGTGTTTCCTGCTATCCTCAATCAATGTGCGCAGAGTGAAGATATGATCAATAGTGGAATGCCTGGGCCGAAAGCCTGCCTGTGTGAGAGCTCGCACATCTGCCTCCTCTGCCCATATTGTTAGTCACTGCTCAAGGATGCCAGCCAACAATTTTGCAAAAAGAGAGTTGACCATAATAGTACGATAGTTGGCCGGGCATTGAGGGTCCCCTGCCTTGTATATGGGCACAATTCTACTAGTGGTCCACTGCAGAGGGAAGCTTTCTTGCAATGCTTTATTGAATAATGTCGTGAGGATAGGCATCAGTGGAGGCCAAGCCCGTTTCAGAAGTTCCTTGCATGCCATCTAAATCTGCTGTCTTCCCATTAGCTAGAAGTTGTAGGCCCATGATGACATCCCCCTCTGTGATGACCAGAGCCATGCCTATCTGTGGAGGGATCGGTGTCCCGCCCCGGCCGGTCGTAAACCCATTGCAAATCGCACCCCATTGCTCCGAGGTGATGTTCCCTGTGGGCTGTGCAGTTTTGCTCAAGACCCTTCTCTAGAATGTTTTGGGGTGCCAATCCAGGAGACCAAATATCTGTTGCTGATGCTCTGCGAGGTATCTGGCTTTCTTGTTCTTGAGGAAGGAGCGGTATTGACTTATAGTCTGTGGGCGGGAGGTGGGATCAGTGACTTGCCGGAGTGTGCATTTGAGCTCCTGACACTCATCATCGAACCATTTGTTATGGGGAAGGTGGTAGCGCCGGGTTCGCGTGGCTGCCTCTCCCAAAGATTCTCCCCGCCACGGCCGAGCGGGTGAGTCACCGAAAGCGCATTGTTGTTGAAGTGTGGGGAGTTGCAGCAGTCCTGCCACGTCATGCTCAAGCAGCTGGGCATAGGTCCCTGCGACGGCGTAGTCCAGCGCTAGTTGGGGGCACCTCGGGTGTTGAGGCGATAGATGCAGGGGGTTTGCCAATGGAGATGCACCCAAGCAGGGGCTGGTGGTCCGAAGTCCACTTCCTGCGTCCCAGTTAATCCGCTCCAATGGAAAAATGGGTAAACAGTGCAGATCCCGTTCCTCAACCAGCAGATAATCCACCACACTGGAGCCGCCCCGTTGGTTCTCCTGTCTACAAGTGCAGCGGCTGGAAGATGGCTATTGTGCCAACCCATTACAAATAACCAGGTCAAAGATACTACCCAACAACAACAACTGCCTGCCATAGCACGAAATATGGTTGTCATCTGATATCCTTGACCAAGCCACCTCTGCGGGGTTCAACTGCAAGATGTCCTCTGCCAGGGGCTCAAATTTTGGGACCTGCTTGGCTCCTGTGCGTGCATTAAAGTCGCCAAGCAACATAACCTTGCCCAACTATTTGTGCTGTTGTATATCATCATATAGATTGAGATAGGGCTCCAATCTATCCACATCTAAATGGGTGTTATAAAAGTTGCTCTCGGCATGTGGAAAGTAGCATACGGCTATGAAGAGAATCTTTGCCCTTTGCCATCTTTGCCGCGCACACCCACAAGTAGCGATTGTACCTATATGTTTTTGTGGCGAGGCCCGAGTGCCCCAAGGTTGCCGCGATAGTAGCGAGCAACCCGCCATGCCCTAAGCTTGCGTGCACTCATTGAACACCGAAATGCGGATAGCTGAGAGGTTACGGGCGTCATTCACCTGCATGTTCCCATGTTTCCATGAGGAAAATGAGATCCATATCTGATGCAATAGAGTTGAGACTCTCCCCTTTCTGCCAAGGGAAAACCCGACAGTTCCAAGATACCATCCGGAGGCACAATTCCTATTTGTTGGCATTTGATGTAGGCGGCTTCGATGATCTGTTCGGTTCGGTTGCGGGGAGTGGCGGTGTCGCGGCGCTGGCAAAGATTGTAGAAGCAATTGGGCAGGAGGTGCGATAGGGGTGCTTGGTGGCGATGCCGAGAGTGGCAGCAGCTTAACGCATTGCATCGATGACCTCACCAGGCGCCGTCCTAAAGCTAATGTTCCGTTGCAAGACATTGGCTAGCCTAATAGGCTTCACAGCTACACATGCATCTAGTGACGATGTGATGCGAGTCCCGAGCGACAGTGCAGCTTGGAAGCATGTCGATGCGATATGGCCCACTTTGGAAAAGAACCACGTAACATGCATTTGGGCCTGGCCACCGATGGCGTAAACACATATGGTACACAATCGACTGCGTGGTCTACATGGCCAGTGATGTTAGTTAACAACATACCCCCATGGTGGTTGATGAAGAGTGGGCACATTATTATGACCTTAGTGATACTTGGGAAGAAGAAACCAAGTAATTTAGATGTGTACCTAATAATAATTGTGGATGAGTTACTACCTTTGTAGAACACGGGTATTCAAGTCTACGATGCACATAAAAACAACGTTTTTAATCTCAGAGGTATATTATTGTGGACTATGCATGACTTTCCTGGATTTGCCGAGTGTTATGGGTTTAAGACATCGTGGGCCACTTCCCTTGCATGATATGTGGGGAAAAGTTGCAATCACCGTCACTCTAAGCATCCCAAAAAAGTAGTATCTGAAAGGTTTTAGGAAGTATTTGCAGCTCATGCACCTCTTGAGCTCCAGCGTGCACAATTCGGTGGCATTGTACGGGGACCACCAAAGCGCAATTACCATACGAGAATGGTGGCGGTGGGATAAGAAGGAAGGAGGGGGGATTCCGCAAGGGGAAATCCATAAGGGGGCACCTGGTGAGGAAGTCGTGAGCCAGAGCCAGAGGCGAAGAGGATGAGGAATTATACAGTGGTGGCGAGAAAGCCACGGAGGAGGAAGTCTTCAACACCTTTTAGACCTGATGCATATCTTCAAGAACGTGGGAAACTCTTTATGGAAGCATGTATTTGGTCAAAAAGATACAGCAAATGCCAGGATGGACCTTAAGGTAAGTAATACGAAGAAAGAGGCATGGATCCGAGGTGAAGGGCAATCAGTTCCTCCGGCAAAATGGATTATTGCTAGGGCTGACCATCGAGCTATTTATGCTGATTCAAGGGCCCTTGGAACACCAATTGGTTATATGCAATCATTGTGAACCTCATATACTAAAATAAAAAATATTGTATATGACGTTGCAATAACAAAATACTGCCTGTAGGCTCCGGGGGGTGCACTTATACATAAAGGGGGTATGGCATCTGCGTTCGGAGGGTAGCAAAAAACCCCCCTTGTATACGCAATCTTAAAAGGCCATTTGATCCCTTTGTGTATAGATATTGCTCCAAATCAGTGCCTAAAAACACCCCTAACCCCTAAGTATACGTACGCAAATGGTCCAAAAAACACCCCTCCGTTGAACTCTCAAGGATTATACTCTCATGGCTGCAGGCATTGCATTTCCCATAGGGTCGAGCATGCCACCTAGGTTCAAACAAGCCTCTTAGGCTCAAGCATTGCCCCTAGGCTCAAACATGCCCCAAGATCAAATATGTCACATACTAAAATAAAAAATACTGTAAATGACGTCGCAATAACAAGATATGTCGCATGCGATGTCTCTGCGACGCCAAAATGTTATTCTTCTTTTGGAGAACATGGGTAGTCTTCTGGCCACGAAACTTGGTCCCCAGGGCAATGTCGACGCTCTGAGCTCAATGAAAGAGCCAAATCATGGTTTCGGATAGGGAAGGTTGCCCGTTCATCGCCAAGGCCTTTGGAAGAGGACTTTTGGGGCAAGCTGCTTCCGGGGGGGTTTTGGGGTCCGTGCTCTGGCCTCGACCCCTCCCCCTTCCTCCCCCTCCCCACTTCAAGATGCCGCGCAAGATCCTGCTTGAATCTGACAAGGATAGAGCCTCCGAAACATAAACCCTGTGAGTGACCAGGTTCTTGAAGGATTTCCGTTTTGGGGGCCGAGTTTTGGTCTTTTGCACTTAGGACGTGGTCGAGAAGCTGCACTTCGGAACGCGAAGCAAGCGGAACTGACGAAATGGAGTTTGGATTTGGCCTCATCCCGATGTGGCAATTAGGAGTCGAGAACCGCGTTTGCAGTAGCAAGGCATTCATAAATTTGTAATTAATGCATAGCACGGAATTAAATTATGATTTTTTGCCAGCTGGCTTCCTAAATCATCACCAGCATATATGCCAATTTTTCGAATTTTCGGACAAGGTTTCGATCAAGGACTTAGCATTAGAGCGATTCGGGCAGGCCTTTGTTGGGCAGCCGAGCTGGGACCCTTCCCTAAGTCAAACAAGGCCAGGACCTTGCAAAGCTGCCTCACAGGAGGGGAGAGTAAAGACCCCAGAAGGCGGGACCCAAAAAATTTCCCGAGGCAGCCTTTCTTGGCATCGCTCCCCCGGGGGGCGTACGCTAATGACCATCCTCCTGGAGCTCGGTTCCCCTATCCGATCGTTGAATCCTCAGTTTAGGGGCCCTGTTTCGGGCAGGTCCAAAAAAATCCAAGATCGGTCAGGGGAACTTATCAAACAATGAAGCGTCCTGCGGGCGACCATGTAGAAACTGAAATGTTCATTCCGGCAATGTGAAGCCCCCGGAACGGAGATTCGACTTCGCCATGCCGTCCGAAATGACGAAATTACCCTAGAGACCAAGTTACACAGTCAGTTTTGCATGAGAAAGGAACGCGCATGCCCTACATGGCAGTATTCAGCGTCCACCTCCCATGCCAATTGATTACGAGGTGCTGGACATGAGCTACTTTAGTGCTTCTGGGACAATGGGTCATCTTTTGGCCACGAAACTTGGTTCCCAGGGCAATGCCAATATCGATGCTCTAAGCCCAACGAAGAGCCAAATCACGATTCCGAATCGGGGAGATCCCCCCTCCCTCCCCAGGTCATCCGGGGCCTTTGGGAGAGGACTTTTGGGGCAAGTTGCTTCGGGGGGAAGGGGGCATGTTCTGGCCTCGACATCCCCCGACTTCAAGACGCGGCGCAAGGGTAACGTGCCACCGAGGCTGAAACATGCCACCTAGGCTCAAACATGTCACCCAGGCTCAAACATGACACGTGGCTCAAACATGCCACCCCAGGCTCAAACATCCCGTTGACATTTGTAAGTAGTAGCAATAGAAGATTGGATAAATCCGGAATGTGAATTTGACTCCAAATTAGCTCAGAGACAAACTTTCATGACCATCATATAAAAAAGGCACCAAAAAATAAAAAAGTCCCAGACGTCGCTATAACAAAACATGTCGCATGGACGTCGCATGCGATATCTAACCATATATATACGATTTTGAAAAGGCCTAGGCTCAAGCATGCCACATGCCACATGCCACGTGGCTCAAACATGCCACCCCTAGGCTCAAACATGCCACATAATGTGCCACCGAGGCTCAAACATGCCACATAAGCTCAAACATGTCGCCCATGCTCAAACATGACATGTGGCTCAAACATGCCACCCCTAGGCTCAAACATGCCACATAACGTGCCACCGAGGCTCAAACATGCCACATAGGCTCAAACATGTCACCCAAGCTCAAACATGACACGTGGCTCAAACATGCCACCCCTAGGCTCAAACATGCCACCGAGGCGAAAACATGCCACCTAGGCTCAAACATGCCACATAGGCTCATTAAACATGTCACATAGGCATGTTTGAGCCTATTCAAACATGCCACCCCTAGGCTCAAACATGCCACATAACATGCGACTAAGGCTGAAACATGCCACCTAGGTCAAACATGTCACCCAGGCTCAAACATGACACGTGACTCAAACATACCACCCCAGGCTCAAAGATCTTGTTAACATTTGTAAGTAGTAGCAATAGAAGATTGGATAAACCTAGAATGTGAATTTGACTGCATATATGGCTCAGAGATGACCAAATTAGCTTAGGGACAAACTTTCATGACCATCACATAAAATAAAGGCACCCAAAAAATTAAAAAGTCCCAGACGTCGCTATAACAAAATACGTCGCATGGACATGGGCGACGTCTAACCGTATATATACGATTTTAAAAACTCGTCGCATGCGATGTCTAGATCTTTTTACAGATCCGCGGCCGGCTTTTCCGAGTCCATTTCTAGGCTTTCAAAACTCCTAGTTTTTGGGCAATTTCTGGCGCTAAGGGCTTCATCAACTTGCAAGCACTATTTTTAAGGTTAGTACATCATGGTTTTTAGATTGAATAGTTAGGCTAGATTTCAATTTTTTTTGTCCCTCTTTCCTTCCTCTTCTTCTCTGTTCTTCATTATTTTTCTTCTTCATTCTTTCCTCATTCTTTCTTCCAATGCTTCTATTCTTCCCTTATTTCTTCTTTCCTCATTCTTCCTCATTGCTTTCTCATGCTTCCTCCTTCTTCCTCATTCTTTCTTATTTCTTTTCTCATTCGTCCTTATTCTCATTTCTTTCTCATGCTTTCTCATTTCCATGCTTTCTCATTCTTTCATTCTTCTATCTATTCCTTCTTCTTTCCCCTCCCTTCCATTATTTCTTCCTTCCCTTCCCTTCCCTTCCTTCTCTTTTTTTTTCGTTTTTCTTCATTGTTTCTCATTCTTCATTCTTTTTCATTTCTTTCGCACTTTCCCTTCGATCCCTTTATTTCCCTTCCCATATTTCTTCCTTCCATTCCATTCCCTTCCCTTCCTTCTCTTATTTCTTCTTTTTTTCTTCCTTCTTTTATCTTTCTTCTCTTATTTCTTCTCTATTCTATTCCTATTTCTTTCCTTCTATTCTTTTATTTCTTCTCTTATTTCTTCCTCTTATTTTATTTCTATCTCTTGTTTTTCTATTTCTCTCTCTCTTTTCTTTTTGCTTTTTTTCTTCGATCTTTTTCTTCTTTGTTCTTATTCTTCTAACTCTTTGTTACTTCTGTTGCAGCTTTCTATTTCAATTTGGACCCGACAGGAACTTGTATACACACGTCCTTCTTTTGGTAAGTTCATCGCACTTGCATTTTATTTTTATAGTTTCAAGTAGGTTAAAAAAAATTGATGGAGTGGCTTGTTCAAGGGCACGGGTCGGCTCCACCTAGAGTGGAGAGGACCATGTACACGGGTTCGAAGTCCACTTTCACTACAATCATATTTTTTTTCTAGGTTAAGGAGTGGCTTATTCAAGGGCACCGTCGGCTCTACCAGAGGACTACGCCCGGTTTCAAGTCCACTTCCACTTGTTATTTTGTAGGTTTAAAATAAAATTGTAGTGGCCTGTTCAATGGCGCGGTCGGCTCCACCTCGAGTGGAGAGCACCAGGTGTTCGGGTCCAAGTCCACTTTTCCTCTCATTCTTAGATAGAGGTAGCTACGGCAAGGATATGGTCGGCTCCACCACGAGTGGGGAGGACTAAGTGTTCGGGCCTTAGTTCACATTTATTGTCAGTTTTAGGTAGAGGTGGCTAGGGCAAGGACATGGTCGGCTCCACCATGAGTGGAGGAGACTAGATGTTCGGGCCCTAGCCCCACATTTCTTGTTATTTTTAGGTAGTGGTGGCTAGGGAAAGGGCATGGTCGGCTCCACCATGAGTGGAGAGGACCAGGTTTTCAGGTCCTAATCATACTCTAGCCTAATCCAGTCGATCCAACCTGTTCTATCTAGCCTATTCCATCTGTCCAAAGCCTCCTCTATTATCTAGCCAAATCTAGCTTTTGATCCAACTATAATCTAACCTATTTAGCTTTTTTTTCTTTTTTTCTTTTTGTCTTTTTTTTTTTTTTTTTTCTTTTTTTTGGGGGGACGCGGGCATTGATGTCGCGCCTTTGCAGTTTGATTATATGAAATAATATATAACCGATAAAGTATTAGTCGCCATAGAGCGTGTTATAAGTAATGATTATGGTCCGCATACATGTTTGATATTGTCGTATCATGTTGCATTTAGTTTGTGCATGCTTGATTTTTGTATTTATTATTTTGTTTGTAGGCATAAAAAGGACAGAGATGCTTAGTGAAATTAGGCGCATACTCATCAATCAAATATGCGCACAGATCGACCTGGATAGGCATATACAAAATGATGAGCGAATTAACCATCTTGTAGCGTCAGTTGAGAAAGAATATCGGTCTGAATTATGTGGGAGGTGGCAAGAGCATGAGTCTGCGTTGCAAGATATGATGAGAAAGAACTTGGTCTTGGGTTTGCAATCCTGAGCCAGAATTGAGGACGCTACTTAAGTATAAAGTGCCACTTATAAGCCCCCACACTGAGGCATACATGGGACGATGGGCTAATTTGTGGCGAAGCTTATAGGAGATGGTCAAATGCAATGCATAGTACTCCCGGAGTGGAAAACAAAGATGAGACTTGTGTACAAATACGTCCCCGAAATAGCTCTCGCTCTTGCAGAAGGAGTCTATGCCATCCACGCTCCAGGTTGGACACACACAAAGCTCAATAGCGAAAGGGTCAAACTCCATTTTGATGACTCCCTTGCAAATGTGTGGGTGGCTATTGGTGATTGGGACACGACCCTCCGTTTTTTTTTTGCAAGGAGCGAATACCCAAGTTGAAGAGCCGTTATACACTACAAGATGGAACGGTGCGATATCCTTGGTGGGAGAAGAGAGTTTTTACAACATCATCAGATGACCAAGCATCATGGGGGCATGAGATATATGACATATATTCCTTGGGCTACATTTACGGGACGCTCCTTGATTTTGTCCAGGCAATGCAGTTTATGGGGTTTGTGTGTTGAGATAAACCCAACCGACTGATACTCTAGCACATTAGACATCATTCAACATATGAAGGTCCAAATGATGATGGATAGAGAGTTGGTGCACATGGATCGGCCATCTATTGTTAGCATCATCGATGTGTTCAAAACAGCGGGCCTTTTTTCTGATATAGTTGTGAGAGAGAGACGACATATGAAGTGTGGTGATCCACTTGAGATGGCTAAGCTACTGTTAAATGCTTGCATGAAGTGATTAATATAATTTTCTCTTCCCATTTGAGGCTTGTTCCAACAAATAAATATTTTTTATTGAAAATTATTAATAGAAAAGTAATTTATTAATGAAAAAGATTTATTAATGGTAAACTAGTCAAAAGCACGTTTGATTACTTTGCGTAGCAAATTGCAGGATATGGTGGGTAAGGACAAGAGGTATCACAAGGCATTTGGAAATTCAAATAGATGGTATTCAAAGCAGATTATTTGCATGGAGATCGTCAATTTGTAGATTATTATGTCAATTTAGAAACTTTGCACTGTTGCACAAGGAAGGCCAAACAAATTTAAAAGGTTGAAACAAATTTAAAGTCACAATAATGTTCAACATAATAGAAGTGTACACAGAACTTGCAAAATCTAATAGTAAATCCACAACTCGCACAAATATTGGGTCGTCACAACAAGCTAGTAACCTTTTATGGATCAAAAGGCAATGCTTAAAAGGATGCTTTAGTTAGACGTGCAAGTCAAGATCTATTCTTACACTATTCTTACATGGTTATCGAGTATTAATGCCCCAGATGATAGTGTTACTTAGAAAAGGCTCGTGCAGGTGTTGAACGTACAAAACATCAAGGGCCTAAAGGTTGCAAACTGCATTAAGGTTAATAAGGCATGCAAGGGAATGGAAATAAAATGTTATCTCAGAATAAGGCCAAGGACCTTGAGTTGTTATGGGCATGCATTCCACCTAAGATGATTTGCCCAATACGTCCTCCTAGACACAAGCGGATTTGCACTTCCCAACCATGAGAGTCTCAGCTGCTCGCTAATATCTTGCTAGCCACCAACATGGAATGTCCATAATATTCTTCTCCATCTGTTCAATACACAAGACAACATCTTATAACCACCCAAATAAGATTAAGAAGATTACATAGATAGGTTTGCATACATATGAGGACGTGGTTGAGCAAATGGAACAACTGATAAATATTATGCCTCTGCTCAAATCCAGCAGCGCGTGGTATAATCTCATGGTATGCATTATAGAAGATGTCCACTGACAGCAACACACCAAGTCAGAAGTTTATCATAGCCGATGTATTTTTCATAAAAGGCAAGGAAAAAATTATGGACAAGGTTCTGCATGTTTGCTATATAATCTATATAATTATGGACAAGGTTCTGCATGTTTGCTATATTTTATGCCCTTCTGTATTTTTACATTTTTAAAAATGTAGACAATGTTATACAAAATAATTAAATTAGAAATGACATCTTTGTGAATGGTTGATGAGAACATCATTTTTGTGGAGTCTTCAGGCTCAGGCTACTTACAAAATCCTGGAAAATCTTTGATGGGTAACCAATCATGAAATGCCAACTCTGACAGCAGAGGAAAGTGTGTTAGTACCTTTGAATCATATGTTCCTATATCTAATTCATGCACAGTAGTATGGTGGTTTACACCTGTGCTTTTGGGAAAGACAAGCAGG
Organism: Isoetes taiwanensis; assembly: GCA_021234155.1. Lineage (NCBI taxonomy): Eukaryota > Viridiplantae > Streptophyta > Lycopodiopsida > Isoetales > Isoetaceae > Isoetes > Isoetes taiwanensis. The sequence continues at coordinate 1,629,143 of JAJEKV010000044.1, read as the reverse complement.
CTTACCAAATTCGGCATCACCAATAAAGCATGCAGGATCAAACACTGCAACTTCTCCAGAGGGAAGGAGGCCACAGTTGCCAATCTGGCAGCATCATAACTGTTCAGCCAAGCCAAAAACTTTAAATTTTCCTTATATTGATGATGAGTTCATTACCCATAGATCACCATGAAGAAGAGAAGGTTTGGTGTCGCTGGCATTCAGAATATCAGCAGCTAACTCTAGTAACGTTTCCTCATTCTTCTTCAGCTCCTTCGCATAATCTCCAAGATAAACAAAACATTTCTAGAGAAAAGAACAAGAACTTATAGATGAGAAAGAAGATCGGGAATGCATCCAATACCTTCCTAAAAGAAGTACCTTGAGCCGATCTTGAAGCCGGCGCTCAACAAAGAATTCAGTCCATGACATAGCCCATGTATTATCTAGTGGTGTTACACCAAGCCTGATGAGAGGAAAAGAAGTTCTGAATAAGCATGGCATGCAAACAAAATTGGATCAGTTTATCATGTTACCTAGTATGGCATGTGAATCCAAACTATCTCCCTACATCTGTGAGATGCATCAACGCAAGTGTTCTACCAAGGCTCTCTTGACTTGCTGGCTGAATCTGCAAATAATCACATTGCAATTTAAACAAAGAATATGTGCACTTGGCAGCAGAAAATAAAGCTGATTTCACCATGCCAAAAGAACGGAATGGCAAATACTCCATAACAATGTATGAGCCACCATCTGGTAGGTTTCCACAGCCTAATGGTGTTGGTACACGTACAGACTGTGTGGATGCTATTCTTTGTAGCCTACAAGATATAGATAAAATAAGGAACAAAATTCTATCCTACCTGCAGTTAGAAATGATGAGCTTCTAATAATACTTTATTCTAAATTCAACTAATTTATGACCTTGAAAACATTCAAAGAACAGAAATATGAAAAAAGACTCTATCCTGCAGAATACACTGTTTTTTAAATGCAGCTAACTCATGAGTTCGCTCCTTCAAGTGAAGGCCTGCATACCTACGCTTCTAATTCACCCGCAAACATATCTGCCACATTGAAGTCCCTGCCAAAATATATGCCGAACAAAGATAAGCAGATGGTATTTTACATCCACTCAGAGAGATATCTGCTCACCTGTTAATTTTTACGAAGTAGTGACCTTCTGAACATGCAATTTTGTAAGACTCATTGATACAACCACTGAAATGTATCTCTTTGGGCTTCGAAACCAATTCACCGCAGCCAAGCTGTTGCAGATGTGATAGGATTGTAAAATCACCACTGTGTAGAGAACTACCAGAGGTTCCATCCCTACGTCTGGCTGCTCCGACATGCAAAAGCATTTGACCAAGATTTGTTAACAATGGTATGATGAGCAAATTTGTCTGTAATTCGCATGCAAAGACAAAGGCAGGCCTGAGTAGCGTCTTCGTCGTGAAACAAAGAATTCAAGGAAGGACATACCAGATATTATCCGAATAGATGGGGTCCAATAGGCTCCATCTGCACCTTGGATCTTCTGATGTTGAAAACTTCGAAATCTAACAGAATGTGGCCTGCGTTTGCAGCATATACTGCAAGCTTTTATCCGTAGAAAAACCAAAGCTGCTGTCGAGGCACAACACTCTTCCGCAAGATATCCCGACGCACCCATAACTGCCTCTGAGTTGGAATTTCCGATGAAATCCAACGACGAAAACATCAGCCACCTGCACAAAAATCCCACTGGCAGCAACGTGGACACTCTGAAATTGCTTCAAAATGTCCACTTGTGTTTGTGCAAACGTGCCAATAAATTATTAATCATAACTTCTAGGTAAAGTGCCACGTCGACGTCAAACCCTAGATTGTGTATGCTACATCATCAAACCCTAGATTGTAAATGCCATGTGGCATAATCTAGGGTTTGATGATGTGGCACTACACACAATCTAGGGTTTCATGACATGACACTTTAAATGATGTCATCAAACCCTAGATTATAAATGCCACATGGCACAATCTAGGGTTTGATGATGTGGCATAAGCAACCTAGAGTTTGATGACATGGCATTTAAAATGATGTGGCAATACGACGTCGCCATGTGACACAATCTAGGGTTTGATGATGTGCCACACACACTGTAGGATTTCATGATGTGGCACTAAAAATACCACGTGGCATAATTTAGGGTTCGGTGTATAACATACAGGGTCTGATAATAGGGCAACCATGGTTTGATATGCACCCCATACATATATACGGGATAATTTTATAATAATAATATAATATAAGAAGATGATGGGTGCACATGCATCCATTATTTAGGTATTTATTCAAAGATATTTGTTCAAAGCCAAAAATGTGATAATATAGTTAAGATTATTCTAATATTTTAACTTAAAGATCAAAAGTAACTTGAACTTATACTTCAACATGGTGGGTGCAAAAGCACCCTACTTCTCTCTTCTTTTCTCTCGCTAATTCTCGTTATGTTCAAATTAATATAGTCATGGCGGAGGCTCAACTCTTAGCGGTCTTTGTCATTGTGGCTATCTTTCTCCTGATCCAATATTTGTGGCATCATGTGTCTGCCCCTCCGGCCCGGTCACGGCTGCAGTAGCGATGCCGGGGCTCATTGGTAGTACATTTCGAGACATCAAAGTACTATTTATGATCAGTATAGTTTGTAAGTATCATCCTATTATTGCAACCATCATTTATACTTATCAAATGTCTCTCTCATAATTTCTTTTGACCCAGGTGTGCTAGTTTTCTCCGCGGTTAATCGTATTCGCACTCATAGGGAGGATGAGGAAGGTGAAGGTGAAGGTAAGTATATATTTTTTATATGCTTTACCCTCTAATTAGGTATGTAGGTTTATGCATGGAGTTTTGTTGTGTAGAGGAAAGGGAAGAGTTTAGAGAAAATAGGAGGACTCCACGAGGTAGGGGCAATCGTGCTGATCTTCTGAGTAGCCAACCTCTACCTATCACTACAGCAACAGGTTTGGGTATTAAGATAACCTTTTTTAAAATAAATAAATAAATAAATGGATTGTTTTTTGCGTGATATTTGTGGTTTCTGCAGCTTCTCCACAGCTTCCTGCCTTCCTCGCAAATATGTCTCCCGGTAAGAGAGAACAAGTGCAAGCATACTTTGCCTCTTTTACACCGGCGCCGGTTAGGCAGCCTCCCCCAGAATTTTCAATTCCTATGCCCCATTGACATAGTGTTGACTATGGCTTTGATTATCGGCCTCCACGTGCTCGTGAGAAAATCGAGGTCGGTAGACGTAATACGCACTCCCGTCCTAGGCATGCGATAGGGATAAACTTTTCTGGTGCAAAGAACTTGGAGGGAGATTTCAACAGGTAAATATGTCCAACCCTAAACCGCTTAGTCTCCATAAGGAAGATACCAAGGTATTTATCCTCTGAAGAAACATATAGAACGGACTACAAAAGAAAGTTCAAGTAAACGAATTCCATCTCACGTGGGCTCTAGCGGTCGAAAAGGATTTCACCATAGATTCGTAAGAGCTATAAACTAGTTCACATTAATTTTAATGAGAACTTTAAATGTCATTAGCTAATACTCGTCATATTGTCATAGTACTGGCTATACATGTTTCCCCCTAACAAAAACCACATACATATAGCCACTACTCGTGGAGCTGTTTATCTATATCAACAGTTATACGAAGAGGGAAATGTCCCACATCACAGGAATGCCAATGTACATGTATGTAATTATTGTAATTCTATGAACTACATTAATGCCATATTCTTCTGTTTTTTATAGGAAGCAGTGGAACACATGGATTAAGCTTTAGCCGAGGACGCGGGAGGGTTCGACGAGGGAGCGTCGAACTTTGGAGAGTCATTCGAACCTCAACATGATGGAACCCAAGTTGAGGATGAGAGGCGTCCTCAAACCACTTACTCGGATGACAACTCCACCGAGTCTAAGAGAGATTACATCTAGGCTAAAAGGGTGGATTCTCCCCTTAATGATTTTGTTAGCGTCTTTCAAGGATCGTGATTATAAGCCTATTTTAAATACTCCAGGCTAAAAGGGTGGATACTCCCCTGTACGAGTTTTTTTGAGATTATTTAAAAATATAAATACAATACAGTATCTTCAATTAAAAAAAAAAGGGGACATGCCTTTTGCCTCTTGTATATAATATTGTAATTATCTAAGCAATATATTCAATTTTTTTCCTGCATGTCATCGCATGCGATGTATAGTATTTTTTTTTATTTACTGATTTGATTAATATTAAAATATATTTATATATATTTATGCACACGCGACGCTAGTAGAGGTCGCATGCAACGTCTACTAGATGTCGCATGGTCACGTCTGAGTGACATCTGGGTCATGCCTGTGCCACGTGGGTCACATCTGTATCCGTCTGCTTCATGTCTGTAAACGTCGCACGTGACGTTTGTACCGTGTCGCATGCAACGTGTCTCTCGTGACGTCTAGGTCAGGTCTATGTCACGTGGCCAGACGTCATATAATCGTGACCTAGACATCGCTACAGACGTCGTTAATTGACCTTTTTGTTGTTGGGCGTGTCACATCAGCACTTCTCTACCTTGCTAGGTCAGATATCCTGCCTTTTCCATTGCCCTTCTTGGGACTTAGCCAAATACACTATTTGCTCTCCTCATGTGTTTCCAGAAGTCGCCATCTGTTTTCCTCCACGGCTCTGATTGTTCCTCATGACTGCACATAAAATGTCCTCCTGAACCGCCAGAATTCCTATTCCTTCAAGCACTTTCTGTTTTTGCAAGCGCCTAATGTTTATGTTTCCATGGCCACCTCTTCTCGCTTCAACACTCTGCATATAACCACTCCCATGGGTGCTGCTACCTTCACCACTGTAAGCTTCTCCACTGCCACTCTCCCTGCACCCTTGCAAGGGATCAATTGAGAAGTTGTAGTGCGTGCAGATCTTGCCCTCTTTCTGGATCAAGAACTTCTTATTTCCAATCGTAGATGGCACTCACATCACTATTAATCAGGCGCTCCTGTCTCAGGTATTTCAGTTGGTCAATGGAAATCATTTTTTGGGTTGATCGGATTTGCAAGATTATGATGTTACTCCATATGTGGATGTTTCCTATTCTGCTACTTCCACGAAACCGACAAATTTTGTGAAGCCTCATGAATCTTTTGTTAAGTTTTTATGGCACAAATTCTTTGGCCATTCTATAAAGAACACGCATATCACATGTATTTTTTTAGCATAGCCATTGTGGCCATCTACTTAGATTAATCTGTTGATTGGCCTCAGCTTATGCTTCAACGCATACTGAAAGAACTTAATAGGCTTCGAAAAGCACCGAACTCCAATACTGATTCTGCCATGGTGCTCATCTTTAGACCCTCATTAACCAGTGCCATTCTGCCATGGTGCTTATTTTCAGGGCCTCATTAACCAGTGCCCCCTGGCGCCAAATATAGTTTCCACATATTAGATGTCATCTCCTTCTCATACCTCTAGCAAACTGCCTTCCTCACGACTATCAGGGAATTTATGGAAGAATCATTATAGCCAATGTACACAACAGGTTGTTCGGGAAGAGGTTAGGCATCCCCAAAACATCTCCCGACCATTGCCATCTCTTCCTCTCATCACTCTAACAAGGGTACTCCATATGACCCTCACCAGCTCTCTTGGACCTCGACCCCTCATGTCACTCAATATCAGGCCCCTCAGCCTTCTCGACGGCCATTATATGAATCTGAGCAAAATTTTGCTGGCTGTATTCTCCAGCTTCAAGAATCATAGGACAAGCTTCTGAATAGTATCAAGGGCCATCTTGATTCTTTTGATGCCTTAAAGCGTGAATTCTACAATGTCCATGCTCAGAAAAATATTTTTGTGGACCAGCTCAAATAGAAACACGATGGTCTTCTGGCCACCTGTGAGGAACTCAAATGGGCCCACGAGGCTAAAGCAAGGGGGATTCACTCATGTATAAGGGGGATATGCCATCTGCGTGCATGGGGTGGCAAAAAACCCCCCTGTATACGGATCTTTAAAAGCAAATTTTGACCCCTTTCGAATAAAAATTACCTAGGATAGTGCAAAAATACCCGAGAAAAAAGGACCCCGCCGACCGTGTATATGTACGAAAATGGGTCCAAAAACCCCTTCCCCGCATGCATGGGTTATACGCCTAAACCGCGGAACCCCCTTGGAAGGAAGGAAGGAAGGAAGGAAGGTACTTTTATCGCCCACGGAGACCAATCGGTCTATGGGACCCAATACAAAAACGCAAAGAAGCGGATTCTTGCCCGGATTAAAACCCCGCCCGAAGGGTTTTCGAGGGAAAACCGCGGGCGACAATCACCGACGACAAACCGTACTAATCATATAAAATGCAGAAACATCCCAATATATACGCCATGCACCACCCCGTAGTGCCTAGTCACGGACAGCCAGCGGGGGCAAAGGTGACTCGCAGTCCAAAGCACCTCCCCGGATGTATGACCCCGTGGCACGACCGACGGCGGGTTCATCGGCAAATGCAAGGGCACGCCCGCCAGCATTAAGGGAGCCGATCCGCCCGGACCGACCGAACGCCGGCAACTCGAAAGTGTGAGACTCATCCTCAATGGCACCCGCTTGACGCGACAGACAGAGCTCGCTCCGGGCGGGGCTCCCAATCCACCGCCTCGCCTCGATGCGAAGATGGTGGGCACTGCGCGCGAATGGAGGCAATGAGTCTCCGCTTTTGGGCACCGGGAACGCAGATAGAGCTGTGGGCCCCGGGCTAACACGGGTTGATGTGCTCCTTGTAATGGGCCATTTTGACCGGCTCTAGAGCAATGGGGTCCCGTGAGCTTGCCAAGGAAACAAGCATCTAGGTACTCCCCGCTATCACGATCGACGTTTGCACCCGATCCGGTTCTCGTGACGCTCCATCCGGGCGAACCACTCTCTCTTACCCCTCCAACAGGCCCTAAGCCACAAGGGACTCATGGCCACAAGTAAGCCAGTCTTGGGAGCCGAGCATCACCCATAGTAACCACTTTTGGAAAATAGGCGATGTGTCTATCAAGGGCTGCCCGCCGGCGTAAGAATCCGCCTTCCGGTTGAATCCGATAGGGGATGAAGGTTTCACCCTGCGCCCGTGCCAAATGCCTTCAGACCTGCTCCAAGTCATTCCGGTGTCGCCAAAGAGACGGACTAAAACCTCGACCCCGCATGAAGGACAAAAGCTTCGACCGGTCTGCCCTGAATAGATGTGGATCGATGTCCCCAATCATATAGCTCGCCTCGGTGGCTGTTCTTCGCATGGCATAAAGCGCTTCCAATACTGTCACCATAGCCCGATAGGCGCCCCAACAGAGCGAGGAGGGGAACTCCACCCCTAGGTACTTGTAGGTGGGCGTGGCGTCCACCGTGCTCCCCCGATATGTGAGTGCAGGGAGGCATGGGGTGACGTGAAGAGGATATGAGAACCACCCCGGTCTTGGCGGTTGACGCGCATGTCTCAGAGCCCGACAAAATGTGTCTAGGGCATCCAGTGAGACTGCATAGCTTCGGGCGTGGGCAAGAGCCAACATCGCCCCATAGATGAGCCGGGCAGATGACCGGTGCAAAAAGTCGTATGCCATCTCCCCATGCTCGCGAAGCCGGGCTCTAATCGATCAATGTTGTGACGCCCCGCACATATACGACCCTCGGACGTATACATATACGGGACTTTCCCTCCCATGGCGACCAACTCGCCATGAGCAGGGCCCTCCGTCTATTCCGGGCCATCTATAATATGATGCCCGAAAGAAGGACACGAAGGGGTCATTCGGCCCACGCCTTCAATGGGGCTCCTACGTCGCGGAAGCGTGAATACAAGGGTTAGCACACAGCATAAATCACATATAAATAACCACCTCGAAGGGTGGCATATCCATCCAAATACCAACGGCAAAGAATATGCATCTAAACCTAAGAAAACACCCCAAACCCATGGTTCTACCCCTGCCGGACTCGGTGAGGATCGACCGGCGGCTAGGCCTCAAGAGATCAGCGAGGCAGAATCTTGACATGGCGTTGGGGCATAGAACATTGGCTAGGGTTGTCCACTCCATCCGCCCCTCCTGTGCACACTTTGCAGATGGGTCAATTCACGCTATGGCGTCGCTATAGCCTTCCGGAGACGCAGGCTCGAGGCATCACCCTGCTGAGCCTACTCCAGGGTTCATGAAATCCCGGTCCGATGAGGCAGGTCAGGGAAGCGTCCCCTTCCAGAATCACAGTGGCTCCATGGGCGAGCTAGAGAATACGTGCCGCATCAGCGACCCCCGCATCCGTACCCGACTTACTCGCCCTAAATCTACTCAAAGTGCAAGGTGCCCCATAACGGGTCACACCTTCCCACCAGGGGAGTGTCGGACCCATACCCGCCCTCTCGTGGCCCGGCTATCGGGTCTAGCTCGCTATAGGAGTCCCGGAGCCTTTTATGTTCGTGCAAGACCCCACCTCCACTTCACCACTTTGTGTTCCTTGTGCGGTGCTAAGCCCGATTACCATAGCATCTATGACCCGGTGGGCTCTTGTGCACAGGGCCGCAATTAACGGGATATCTGAGGGGCTCTATCTAGGAGCATACTACAATAAATAGCCTCACGAGGTCTCTACCCCCTTAATTCCCCATTTCGAGGAGTAACACTAGGCTAACAACCACCAGTCCATCCATTACAAGCAAAACCAGAATCGAAATATATAGAGAACCTACCTTTACAATCAAGGGTTAGTTCCTACGAGTAAACCACGAGAGAATAGACCAAAGAACCCAAGCGGGTGCCCGAGGGCGCTTATCCTAGAATTCACAACTACACTAGCCACCCACATTGTTTGGCTCGACCCATTGTCGTTGGGGATCTCCATCTTCTTGGTGCGGGTGTTAAACTTTGTGTGCAAGAAGGGTGGCGTCCAATTGCTCAAGGTGGCTTTCATTTCACGGTCACAAAGGTGGCTCCCACCGCTCAAGGTGAGTTGTGGCTGATATGGGGGTGGTGATCCACCTATTGACCCCAATTAGCATTATCATGCTAACCAATCGAGGGTGGCCACGTGAAGCCCTCCCAAACCATAATTAACTTAATTATGGTTTTAAATGTTAGTTCCTTAGTTATAGGTTATTATTGTTAATAATTAAATTAGCATAGCTAATTTAATCCTTTTAAGTGAACCACCTAGGTTCCCATACCCCATGTGGCGTATGTATCCTCGGTGGCGTGTCAACATATTTATACTTATCTGGTATAAATACTTGGAGCGTCACATTCTCCCCTCCTTAGAAATAATGTTGTCCTCGGCATTGGGGTTAGATCTGAGATATAATAAATGACATTACGAAGGAAGGTAATTCCTTATTTTAGAAGGTAATATATTAAAACTTTCAAGTTTACAACAGTTTTAGCGACAAAAAGTACAATTCACATCCTTATCATAATTAAAAGTGCAAGGACCAAAGTCCAAGATTAACAACAACGAAACATGTAGATAACATAAAGCGAAGAAATCGGGTCATCGACAACCCCCTAACATGGACCGGTCCGCGTGCAGCTCAGCGGCACGCACATGGTAATATATCAGTTTATATAGATAAAATAATTAGGTTGTGGTTGAAGGGTCCACCCCCTATAAAAAAAATGAAAGAAAATTTATCTAGAAGGAACCTATCATGCCTATGGTTCGCAGTTCATTGTGGCGTAAGGAATGGTCAGGTTCCTATTATAGCCAAGATGAATGCGGCTATGAAGTACATGCTTTACAAGCAGTTCGCGGTCATGTCCACATTGACAGTACACCACGTCCTAAGGAACACAAAGGTGATCCCATCATCGGTAACCGTTGTTAATTACGATGCATCTACCCCTCTACCGATTCTCGGCGAATCAAGTCTTCAAGCTTACCGCCGGGAGCGGGGTTGATAGCATCGTTGATGGTGCGGCCTTGAGATTGGCGCATGAAATCCGGGTAGTGCTTCTCAAGATCTGTTTGCATCACCCGTAGCATCCTCCAGCGGCAAGTGTTTCCACTTGACCAAGTATTGTAGCATTTGAGTCCTCACGTACGTTTATAAGCTCGATCAAGAAGAGCTTGGTACTATCTCTAGCTGCTCCTCTGTCATTTCGGGGAGGGTTGGGGTTTCCAAAACCTCCTCGGATCGAGGGTGTCTTTGCTTTAGAAGACTCACATGAAAAACCTTGTGGATCTTTAAAGCGGGGTGGCAAGTCCAGCGATATGCTTGCTCCCCAATACGTTCGATGATTTTGAGCGGTCCAGCCCATCTGGTGCCAACTTCTTCGCGATTACCAATTTTAAGCTTGGCTTGTTTTACCTTAATCTTAAGCCAAACCGATTCACCCACCGGAAGACTTCGTGGGGTCACTGTGCTTATCGCTACACTCTTTTGGCGGCTGCGTGCGTAGCAAGTAACCACGTGCTTCCTCGACCAAAGCTTGCATCTCCGGGGAGGAGTTGTTGAGAAACCTCCACTTTTCGACCGCGGGGTTGTGCCATGTGTCGGGAGTAAGGCATTGATAACCATAATTTATCATGAAAGGAGACGATGCGGAAGACTCTGTTTCATCTTGTTATAGGCAAACTCTACTAGATAAATATAGTCACCCATTGGGATTGCTTACTCCACACATAACCGTAGCATATCCTCTATGATACGGTTGAGTGCCTTCTGTTTGACCATCCGTCTGAGGATGATAAGCTGTACTCATAGCAAGCTTGGTTTGTATGGTGGTGAAGAAATCTTTCCAAAATGCACTTACAAATTTGGGATCTCTGTCAGATACAATGACCCGTGGCATTCCGTGCAACCTGAAGATCTCTTTTGCAAAAAGCAGAGCAGTATCAAAGGCGGTGTCCGTGGTACGACATGGCAAGAAATGAGCCATTTTTGACAATTTGTCGACCACGACCATTAACGCATCATATCCACGGAGAGTACGTGGAAGGCCCACTATAAAATCCATGGTTATCACTTCCCACTTAGCGTTGGGCACATCCAAAGGTTGCAATTCTCCTGGAGTCCTTAATTGTTACGCCTTGGTGCTGTGACATACGACAACTTTTAATGTACACGGCAATGTCCTTCTTCATCGAAGGCCAAAAATAACTGGAGCGGATTTTAAAGTAGGTCTTCATAAATCCTGCATGTCCAGCTATAGGGCTGTTATGTGTGTCATGGAGGATTAACTTACGCACTCCGGAAGTCTGAGGTACACACAACTTATCCTTGTGATATAACAGATTGCCCTCTTTCTTATATGAACGGAAAGCTTCGCGTTCTTTATCTGTGCGTGCCTCCTTACTCAAACTAGCCCATATTTCCGCGAGAACTTCGGGGATCCGTAGCCAAAGGTCTGTTTTATCATTTCCCAAACTCACTTGTGAGTGTAGAAATTGCATTACAATGGGTTCGGGTTACCGAGGGGTGGCGTGACAATGCATCCGCAACCACATTGTGCTTTCGAGGCTTATACATGATCTCAAAATCATATTCTTCAAGAAATTCCATCCATCTCCTCGGCGGGAGGTTGAGGTTGGGTTGGGTGGATAAATAACGGAGACTTTGGTGATCCGTGTCCAAGCTGGAATCTTCTACCAAGGAGGTAGTGTCTCCATATTAATAATCTTGCGAACAACAGACTAACAACTCGATCATGGGTAGGATATCGGCTTTGTTACGTCTCGTTCATCTTCTTTGAATCATAGGCAATAACCCTCCCTTCACGCATTAGAACCCCACCGGTGGCGATTTTCTTGGCATCTGTGGCCACTAGTTTATCCTTATCGGGGATCGGGACAGCGTGAGAGCGGGTCTTTGAGGTTAAAGGCATCTTTAAAAGGCTGCTTTGGAAACTTCCACGAACCTTAGTCTTCCGATTGCTCCATCCAATCCTTTACCTTCTCATGCTTGGTCAGATTTGTAAGAGGAACTGCAATCTTTGCAAAATCCTTTACAAATTTTTGGGTAATATCTGCTAGCCCCAAGAAACTTGGGACCTCGGAGACATTTTTTGGAATAGGCCATTCCCTTCGGCCTCTATTTTTCTTTGGATCTGTAGCAATTCCCTCTGCCGAAAATGATATGGCCCAAATAGTCAACCTTTGGGTGGCAAACTTGCACTAGAGAACTTGGCAAAAAGCTGATGGCGTCTTAACTTTTGTAGGGCCAATTTAAGATGTTTCTCATGCTCTTCTAGAGTCTTCTTTGTAGATGAGAATGTCGTCAAAAGAAAATGACAACAAAATCATCCAAGTATTGTCCGGAAAACATCGTTCATTAACCGCATAAGCGTTGGGGGGCATTAGTTAATCCAAAAGGCATAACGGTAAACTCATAATGCCCATATCTAGTCGCGAAAAGCAGATTTATGGATGTCCTCCTCTTTAATCCTTATCGATGATATCCGGCGAAGGTCAATCTTTGAAAAATATTTGGCCCCTTGCAAGCGATCCATTAGATCATGCACGCTCTCGGCAAAGCATAGCGATTTTTGATGGTATGCTTGTTGAGTTGCCGATAATCAATACACATTCTCAAGGGCGTCCTTTTTCTTTACAAAAAGAATAGAGGCGCCAAAGGGAAGCAAAGCAGCTAGGTCGAATAAAACCTAGGTTTAGTAGCTCTTGAAGTTGCTTCTTAAGCTCTGCCAACTCTGGGGGACTCATGCGGTGCGGGGCCTTCTTTGGTAGGCTTAGTGCACGGCTCTAAAGCTATCTCACATTCTACCCCTCTAAAAGGAGGAAGCTTACGGATCTCGTGCGGGGAAAAGATCGCTAAATTCATGGAGAATCTTGGCAATCCCCGTGGCAAGGTGTTGATTACTTGGTTTTGCTTAGCATCGACTCAATGGAAGCAAGTCTAATAGCGAGAGGAGCTTTTGCTTGCGTATAGCTTTATCTAAGCTGTCGAATGGACATAGGCGCATGATAGGGTTGAATGGTTCACCTTTTATAGTTCTGGCGGGCTCCATTAGCTGCGTTGAAGGTAACTTCTCTCTTCTTCATGCGATCTATGTTGGCTTTTGCGGATGCCAAAATTCCATTAGACAATGAGGTCGTGTTTTGCCAATATCCATTAACTTCGGCACCCATAGCAAGGCCCAGTGCGCTGGCAAGCTGCATCTTAAGGTTGATCGGCGACCATGAGTATGTCTAACCTTACCAGCGGCTAAAGTGGCGAGGGCCTCGGTGCGTGACCTTAGGGTTTCGGTTGTAGGACACAGGCCATTCTAGGAGAAGCAAAATTATGTGTACTCCCATATCCATAAAATTACAAAAGGCTTCTTGTCTACTTGGCCTATGGTGGAAATAATGACGGTGACTTTCAACATTACCCGGTTTCTATAGCTGCAAGGATATGAGGCGCACCGTGAATGTACTTTCGGGGCGTCCTCGTCGGCGGTAATGTTGACTCAATATCGTCCCGGTCCAAATTCGGCCATGGCCATTTAGGCGTCTGGAGGTAACATATGGGCAATTCTGCATGAAGTGTCGAGGCCTCATACACACTGTAACATGCCTTATCCGTAGCGGTTCCTCGGCCTCTTTAGGAATGGGTAAAAGAGGTTTGAACTTCCTTACCGGCATTGTTACGCTTATCGGCGTGCTAAAAGCGACTTTCTTCTCTGGCGGCCGTAAGAGTTCTGGCGAGAGGGCCCGGACTTGGAGGCGGGGTTTGTAAAGGTGTGGATGGCCGTGGGCTGCGAGTAAGGAGCGGGGGGCGGATCTTGGTTCCTTGGTATGTCCTCCTCGAGGCTCAATGCTTTAGCCTCGGCCTACGCAAAAGCGATTTGGTCGATGGCCTTAACCATCCGTTTGATCGATGGTGCCAAACCCTCAATATAGCCCTCCACGCCCTTTTCTCATTCATACCGGTACATACGGTCTCGGTAGCATAAACTCATCCGTGTAAGCACATGCGGACATACTCTTCTGCTCCAACTTTGTAGAAAGTGCGGATCTGTTGGCATTTATGTGCCGCGGGGCACATAATGCGATTTGAAGGCCTTGGCAAACTTTCTGAAGTTGCATCTACTCTGTCCGGATGTTTGGCTCGGCATAGCCCTTCCACCAAATACGGGCGGCTCGGTAAAGTTTGTGGTGGCAACCTTTCACGTATCCTTCTCTGTCATGCCATAGGACTGCCGAACTCCTTCATTTAGTCCGGCCGGGATTGGCATTCAAGCCGCCTCTAGATTTCCCATCAAAAGCGGGCCAATTTCCTATTCTTCCATATACTAGTTATGGGTTGTATCAAGCGTCTTGCGGTACTCCTTATCTCGGCTTTGCATGGCCACCGGATGATCGCGGATGATTCGGATGACACGAAGTGGCGGACTTTGAGGAGGTGGCACTATCTCTAGAGGAGCTCCGTCGGCGTTTAGAGTGGGACCTCTTTACGCGCAGATGCAGGGGCTGGTTAAGTGGTGGGGGCGAGCTTTGTCTGCGAGGTGGACTAGGCGACAGCGGAGGTAACTCGGTGCATCTGTTAATACATCTTTGTGGTGGGTTAGCATGCAAGGCGTAGGCACATAATTAGCCCTAGCTGTCTTTTCATCGGCATCAATTCTTGTTGGTGTTAATCGACTTGCATTTGAGGGTGTATGCCCTTGTGGCATTAGCGTGCACCGTCTATATTAAACATACAATGATATAAGAAAAATGCGATAACGGTAAGTGTTATAACAAAGTCATTTTGGGTAGTATCGAGAAACACAAAGTGAACACGAAAAAAGGCGGAAGATTCAAATTACAAGCGAACTAGCGGTTACATTAAAAAAGTTCATACGGAACCACGGTTATAAACTTATAGTTATATAATACATAAAGGGGCACGATCACGGGCCATTTCCTAGTCATAGTGAAGCATAGGAACACACAAAACTGGAAAATGCGGCTTAAGGGTTTGCGTGGGATACATGGCGGCATAAGCGCACACTCTCACGCCCGCGCTCACGGCGAGCTTATAGCGTGCCCAAGCACGGATAATAGCGGGTTGATAATCCCAAGTGGGGCTAATAATCGAGAAGGTTGAAGAGCCTTCGCGGTCGTAGAAGATTTGCGAGAGATGATCATTAGCATCCTCAAAAGCTTGATGTGGGGTCATATTCCAATAATCCCAAGTGCGGGGAAAGGGTCCATTTCAAATCATCGTAAGCACGTTCTCGAAGGAGAGTAACTATTTCCATCCCTTGTCGGGATCATAAGGTTGTTCCGGCACCCTAAGCTCCGCTATCTCATCGTCAACTTCCCGTTCGGGATACTTTCGTTGTATCGTTCCCCATAGTCTGTTCGGGAGGTCCTGTTCATCTCTCGTTATACGGAATGTTATCCTATCTTAGTTACTCATGATGTTTCTTACGCAAGGCGGCGGGGAGTAATTATATATAGATTGAACAATTTTGCTATACCCTAGATTCCGGTAGTAAGACATCATGGAAGAGAACGATTTGAATTGTATTCATTAATACAATAGACACAAATCATAAGAGAATAAGCGTATATATTGTATAATGGCTCAAAACAAAAATATACTAATTCCAAGAAAATACATATGGTGGAGTTGCCCAAAGGCTATACTCATTTAATGGATCTTAGGAAAGGACTAAGAGCTAGGCCCCCGTCTTGATCCATTTTAAGTAGGGGATGGTGGCTCCCGGCGAAGTAATGCGCGACACCAGGGGCTAATGGTGAGTCTTGGCCGGTGAAAACAAGCTAGCGGGGAGGAAAAGCAGTAGCTAATGGTGCTGCTCTGAGCATTTTCATGCTCATCAAGCCGCAATGTCTTGGCTTAACGACAAAGTGCCAAGTCGCGACTCACAAGTCTGGCGAGAATGGAGATTTGCGGGGAGCTTGCGGTGTCCATGCCGTAAATGCCGACAAAGCCTTGGTGCCCAAAAAAGATGCCTCAGCCTCGGGGCGAGCTCGAACAAAAGAATAACACGGCCTTGGCGAAAGGCGGGGAAAGAACCGGCGTAAGATGGTTCTTAAAAGCTACTACGTCGGGATCTCTGCTAGTCGCTATCTCCCTTTCAAGATTGAGATGTACACTGCTCCGCATAGGCCTCTTCCTTATCTTCTTTCAGATGGTCTTGATTATCGCACAACTCTTCTCCCTGTTCATCCTCCTCCATTGGTATGGCCACCTCGTTAATATTAGGGACATGAGGTCCCATAGCAGCAAAAGCATCCTCAGGTGGCGGAGAAGGGGGATCTTGGAGCATCAATTGCCTTAGCTGTAACAAGGTCTCAAGCGGGTGCAAGGTCTTACGGGTGAAACCTAAGTAGCCGTTGGACTTCCAGCGGGATAATCGGGAAGGGGAGAAGTCAAAGGAAGTCATCGACAATACTCGGCCGAGCTCGTGCGGGGCGAGGTCCTTGGTCATGTGTGGAAGGTTAGCGATGACGTGATATGCCCACATGATATCATCGAGGAGGAGATACTCTCGACCATTGTGCATGATTGGGGGAAGGGCATCCAAAAGCTTGCGACCGTGGCCTCGTACAACGGGCGGTTCGGTGGCGAGCTGCTTCCATCGAACAAAATCTGTATGGCTGATGCGCTCATCCTCCTCTGGATCATCAGCAATAGGTAACTTCCCTTTTTCCAATGGAGTGTAATCGAACTCCACATATTGGTCCATAAGAATGGCCAATGCAAAGCGGACCTCAAAATAGGTCTGGCTTGTCGTCCAAAGCGGAGGATAGGAGCATGCGAAACGGCGGCCGAATACCCTAAGTGTATCCTCGGCATGTTTGTCATCCCCAAGCATCTGCATAAGTGCGGATCTGTGGAGGTAAAGGCGAGGAGGATCGCCATCTGGTGCTGCTTGGGGCACCATCTCTTGAATGTAAAAGCTGCAAAGAAATCGGCATAGTCGGGATGGGTCTCCATATTGGCGATAAGATCCACCTCTTGTAACAAATAAGGATGGAGCTGCTCAAAGGGGACATCAGGATCCCATCGCTCTCCATCGTGGTACCATTCTTGTGGCCGGGTATGGTCCATAGCGATTACTAGGAGGAGGAGGAGGAGGAAGATAGGAAAAGGGAAGAGCTTATCACAAGATTGGAAACCCTAAAAGGAAAGGGGTACGTTTAAAGAAAAAGTGTTCCCTTTTTTTTTTTTTTTAAAAAAAAGAATATTCCCTGAAGTGAAATAATTTATTATTATTTCGGTTATTGGAAAAAAAAATGGTGTTTTTGTTGTGTGTTTTTTTTTTTTTTTTTTTTTTTCGATTTGAAAGTTTGCATGTATAGGCGGCATGCAAATCACGATAATAGAATATGATGTTAAGATAACACTTTATATTAATCAAAGCGGGATGTACAAAAAGATACAACACATATTACAAAATTGAGGACAATTAAGGCCTCTCCCCACGAATCCCTCTGGCGCCAAGGCCAAATCCTTGGGCATGATGGTCTGCGCTTAGCATGTATAGCCTGAGGGTTCGCGTCGCCAAGAAGCGCAACGGATAATCCTCGGCCGCCTCTGTAGGGCCAAGATGGCATCGTCACGGACCGGGAGGTCGGTCTTAAACTCTGCGCGATTTCCCGAACAAGGCGCTGGAACGGCAACTTCCTAATGAGAAGCTCCATGAACCCGATACTTGCGGTTTCCCTTGAGGCCACCATCCCGTCCTAAACCGGTGGGGCTTCCTTGGTCGAAGAGGGGGAACAAGAGGAAGTCTCTTCCCTCACGTGGCTGGATGTCGGGCTCGCTCAACTAAGGTGTCCCTTGGGTATCCCTCTCTTCTTTGCAACCCCACCCATCGCCTCGGTGGGTCTTGTATTGTGACCCCGAGGCGAGTTGGGCTGGTGGTCTTTCTCTTCAGCCCGGTAAAAGCGGTTGGGGGCTCCCTAACCCGAGTATCGTCTCGGCTACTAGTATCCGGCTGCTTGCTTTCGGCGTCTTTACTCCCTTAACAAAGCGTCACGGCCGTCCGTCGTCCGGATCTCTGCAAGATATCGGTCGGTCGGGCCGCCATGTCAAGTTCCACATCCATCGGTTCTTCCTCGAAAGCGAGGGGTTAACATCTTCCCGGATAAAGAGGCTGGGCATCCTCATCGTAGTAGTATGGGGGTATTACAAAGCTGTGGCCCACAGCATGGCTCTACCCGTCCCAAATCGTGATACTCATGACCCCTTGTGGCCAGGTGCGCACTTGCGCTGCCTCCCTAAGATCTTCCTCGTGGGCCATGGCCATTGTGTGGTGGCTACTCTCGAGCCTCGGCTCCGCGGCACATCTGGGGCCATATCCAGCGGGGTAGTATTTAACTAAGGTTAGGGTTTGGTCCTCCTGCTCCACCAAGGTATAAGTCATCCCTTCGACGTTGAGCTTTAGCAAGAACCGTTACGTCAAATGGAAAGCCGGGTATGGTATCCGATCCCCTCCATGAATCGTAACACTAGTTGATCTAGGAGGAGTTCAGGTCTTCTCTGGCCCTTCTTACGTATCTCTCAGATGTAGTCCCCAAGCAAGCGAAGAGCTTGGACAACATCGCGACTTGAGAAGCTCTTAGTGCCCTTGGTTCTCGCCATCTCTTTTCAATGTAGCTGGCAGGTAGTGGAGATCGGAAGTCGGCGGCTAGGGCTCTCCAAAAGGTTGGTCAAACTGACAACAAATCTGGCGACTATGGCGCTTGGCGGTCGGGTGAGGAGGAACCCTAAAAGGAGGAGTAGGTGAGCCAAAACCCTAAAAGCGTCCGTGGTTAAATTTAAGCCTCGTTAATTAATTTTTTTTTTTTTTTTTTTTTAAATGGTCAGCGCTGGTCAAACCCGGCGGACTTGGGTATTTTGGCCCTTAAAATCGCCAAAATAAACCCTTATTTACCCAAGTCGCCTATTTTAATTTTTAGACCCCTCGATCACCACTTCTAAAAACTGGCGGTGTCCTAGACTAATTCAAGGGTCCCAAGCCTTAATGAAACAAAACTTTTCGATTCGAGCTGCACGAGGAAAGTTATGGCACTTTCAACTTGAGTCATCCGATTAAGCCTAAACTTCCTAAAGACTTACAATTTACTATATCAACCTAGCACAAAACCAAACATCAAAGAGCTAAACAATCACACTCGCTTTAACTCCTCCTAACTACTACCGAACTAACGAGTTAGGGCTTGAGTGATGCTATGATTTCGAAGTAACCCGAAATCACGGCTCGATACCCAGCATGGGCGCTCCACGCACATATCGACCCTCGGACGTATACATGCGGGACTTTCCCCTCCCATGGCGACCAACTTCGCCATGGCGAGCGAACCCTCCCGTCTATTCGGGCCATCTATAATATGATGCGAAAAGAAGGACACTGAAAGGGTCATTCATTTACGCCTTCAATGGGGCTCCTACGTCGCGGGCGTGAATACAAGGGTTAGCACACAAAGGCATAAATCACATATAAATAACCACCTCGAAGGGTGGCATATCCATCAAATACCAGCGGCAAAAGAATATGCATCTAAACCTAAGAAAACACCCCAAACCCATGGTTCTACCCCTTCGGACTCCGGTGAGGATCGGTGGCGGCTAGGCCTCAAGAGATCAGCGAGCCGACGAGAATCTTGACATGGCGTTGGCTGGCATAGAACATTGGCTAGGGTTGTCCACTCCATCCGCCCCTCACAGTGCACACTTTGCGGATGGGTCAATTCACGCTATGGCGTCGCTATAGCCTTCCCGGAGACGCAGGGCTCGAGGCATCACCCCGCGAGCCTACTCCGGGGTTCATGAAATCCCGGTCCGATGAGGCGGTCGGGGAAGCGTCCCCTTCGGAATCACGGTGGCTCCATGGGCGAGCTAGAGAATACGTGCGCATCAGCGACCCCGCATCCGTGCAGACTTACTGCCCTAAATCTACTCAAAGTGCAAGGTGCCCCATACGGGTCACACCTTCCCACCCGGGAGTGTCGGACCCATACCCGGCCCTCTCGTGGCCACCGGCTATCGGTCTAGCTTCGCTATAGGAGTCCCGGGGAGCCTTTTATGTTGGTGCAAGACCCCACCTCCACTTCACCCTTTGTGTTCCTTGTGCGGTGCTAAGCCCGTACCATAGCATCTATGACCGGTGGGCTCTTGTGCACAGGCCGCAATTAACGGGATATCTGGGGGCTCTATCTAGGAGCATACTACAATAAATAGCCTCTGAGGTCTCTACCCCCTTAATTCCCCATTTCGAGTAACACTAGGCTAACAACCACCAGTCCATCCATTACAAGCAAAACCAGAATCGAAATATATAGAGAACCTACCTTTACAATCAAGGGTTAGTTCCTACGAGTAACCACAGAGAGAATAGACCAGCAACCCAAGCAGGTGCCCACAGGGGCGCTTATCCTAGAATTCACAACTACACTAGCCACCCACACATTGTTTTTATTTCGACCCATTGTGGTTGGGGATCTCCATCTTCTTGATGCGGGTGTTCAAACTTGTGCAAGAAGGGTGGCGTCCAATTGCTCAAGGTGGCGGCTCACGGTCACAAAGGTGGCTCCCTTTGCTCAAAAGGTGAGTTGTGGCTGATATGGGGGTGGTGATCCACCCTATTGACCCCAATTAGCATTATCATGCTAACCAATCGAGGGTGGCCACGTGGCGCCCTCCCAAACCATAATTAACTTAATTATGGTTTTTAAATGTTAGTTCCTTAGTTATAGGTTATTATTGTTAATAGGCCCGCGAAAAGGTTCGAGGATGAGTGTCCAGGTGAGTCAACATCTCCCCGAGAATGCCAAACAACGCTTTGGCACACGAATACCGATCGGGTCCTTTGTGTCCTTCCGGGAATAACCCCCGATGGTCCATTGTCGGGAAACCTCCGAATCGTTGAATGTGGTGGCCTCGCAAGCGCGCCCTACTTGATCCGCCCGTGATACCATCGAGGTCGGCCGGCTATTAGCTTTTACAACATCCTCGCCCACGAACCAATGGGGCCATCCCGCTACGCTGGAATGTTGGTCATAGAGCCGGCTTCGAGCGGCGATCGCCCGTGTGATGTCCCGCTAAAGCACCTCGGCCCAGCTGCATCCCGATACACCGCGTGTCACCGGATCTGCGTGGCCCCTGCAAGCTGCACTGATCCGTAGTGTGGAGGTATGCTTTACAAATCTCGCGATCAACCATCGGTTACTGCTGAATGTTGTTGATCTCCGGGGCGAGGGTCTGCTAAAGATCATTCATGATCCCGTAATAGCCAAGTCACAGTCCTCTTCAGTGGGAGGTCAGCTTCGAGGGCGCCCGGCGAGCATCGAAGTCTCAACCGCCATAATCGACCCTCAACCGATGAGGGCCGGGTATAGTGGGGGTTCCCGGGCGGCTCGCCAAACCAGTCCAAATAAAGGGAGGTGATCTGAGTCGACCTCCCTCATCCCGACCGCCTGCGCTCCAATCTCGAAAACGACCGATGAGATGCATATCTTAGCACATAACTACAAGCACATAGTCCACCACACTAGACCCTCCCCCTCGATTGTCCCGTCTGCATGTGCACTTTAGAGAATCGGGCCCTTTGTGGAAAGGCCATTGCAAATTATCAAGTCAAAATGCCACATAGCGTGAGCAAATCACCGCCAAAGCGAAAGTGACTGTCCGGCATCCGGCCAAGCGGGCTGTGCTACTAAGGGTAGGAAGGCAGGACATCGCCGAGGGGGTCAAGAATGCATGGGCTGCTCTACTCCTGTCCGCATTGAAATCTCCAAGAAGGACGACCCTACCCAACTGGCCGATCTTTGATGTCATCATATAGATCGACATACGGGTCCATCCTATCCGCATCGGGGTGGCTGCGATAGAAGGTGCTGTCTGCGTGAGGGAAATAAAGGGCTAAAGTCCATCTAGAGGCTCTCCATGCTCCTCTATAGGCAAGTAGACACTCTCACAACTCAACTCACGGCGAAGGAACAGACTCTTGAGGATGCTTTGGTACTTTATCAGAGTCTTAAAGATGAATTTCAAACCCAACACCACTCAGTATCAAATTCAAATCAACAAACTTGAAGGCCTATGCCTGCTGCCCAAGTCCAGGTCAAATCTTTAGAAACTTAATTGCATAATTATGTAAAATTGAAAATCATCAATGATACAAAAATTGCTGGTCTCCAACTCCAGGTCTCCTCTATGGGTGGCTTCCCCTTCTCATGCTACTCATGCTCAAAGGAAGATCAAAGAACTCAAGCGCATTGCTAATGAGAAGGCTAATCAAATTCAAGACCTGCAAAATCAACGTCAACAGGTTGAACAATCCGCGGAGGATGCTCAAGAAAACATAGAACGATACACTCTTTTGGCATCTCGCATTAGTGGATTATCCTCTTCCCCTACGGGCTACCTAAATTATGTCAAAGCATGGCGTCATCTTTTTCTCATTAGGTGGCTTAGTGCATTTGGTTCTATGGAAGGCCTGCTCACTGTCCACAACTTTTCGCGTCTTTGATCTAGCCTTACCATAAAAGAAAGGGGTGTTCTTTGTGCCCTGATCAATTTTCAATTGTTATCTTTTGAAGATCTTGAATTTTTTATCCTCCGCACTATTCAACCCATGGCCTATGTCTTGCATGATTTTTATCTTGCTCACTCTCAAGCCAAATTCTCTGAAGGGCCTCCTTCCGCGTTCACTAGAAATCAATCAACTATTTTGTAACTCCAAAAGGATAACAAATATCTTTTCGATCCCACTTGGACTGCTACACTTCAGAAAGAATATATGCTTGAGCTTTATTCACACCTCGCCCTCTTTTCTATGGGAAATTAAGAAAAATAAATATATGATTTTAAAACAATATTATACACTTTCATTTATCGCCAAAATTTCTATAATATATAAATAGCCAATGAATGTTTTATAAATTTTGGTTGGAAAAAAAAAGGTTTTTTATGAGAGATTCCATTTTAACAAACCATTGTATATAATCTAAGTCATTAAAAATAGATAAAGAAAAGAAGCACTAGAGAGAGAATGCCATTTGTTTCTGCATTCGTAACTTGAGCTAGAGATGTCAGATTCAGATGAACTTGGGCTTTTTGGAAAGATTATATAGAGAGCTTTCCATTGACATAAGATTTGATCCAGATCTATTAAGATAGATACTTGCCTTTTGTACTTTTCAATCCAGATAACTTTTTGCAAAGTGCATGTCATGCAGATTTGATAGTAAGAAAGCTTTTATCATAACTTTTGAATTTAGACTCAGTTTTGAGTTTCATTGCATTTAAAGCTCTCTTTTTGAGAATGTATGATATGTGCATATTTAGTTAATTTTTCTGGGTCAAAGCAACAAATTTCTGAGGCGGATTTGGTGGGGTTTCACATCCCAGTAGTTGATCAGAACATGATTTGCACAACAACAAATCATACTCTTTGCCTAGATGATCATTCTGGTCATATCCTTTGTCCTACATCATTGTAGTGTAGTAAGCTTTTACGAAGATATTGATGAGATGATGTTGCCATGGCTACATTTTGTATTAGAGAAAAAAAAATTGGAACTTTTTGTTTTGGTGTGTTATAGAATTTGTGCTATATCTGAAGATTTATATATTAATCATGAACTTGCCAATATTTTTTGAATTTTTAATTCCTTTTTAAACCAAAAAAACAACAACTTCCATAACATTTTTTGAACAATAAAATCATCGCTGCTAACAAGCTCCAACAACTTGTGTGCTTATCTTGATGAAACTCTCCCCGAGGCCATGTTCGTTGAAGGAAGGAAGGAAGGGAATTCCATATTCATTCCTAAGTGGAATCCACATCTCCCTATACCTCCTACTACCCAAATCTTATTACTTCTACAAAATAGTCCTAAGGGCAATCCTAATACGTCACCATCTTATTAATGTGGTTACTCTAGACAAGGTGCTGTCGCACAAAAAGTTGTTCATATGAATATGAAATGAGAAAAATCTAAGCAACACGGGAAAAAACTGAGCAAAAATAGAAATTCGAAACATAAATGCAAGATATTGAGATAATGCAAGGAGGGTACATGCCAAAATAGATGCAAAGAAGACAAGTATAAAGAGGTGGCATTCATTCCGTTCTATCTGTTCTAAGAGGCGATCATTCTTTTCTATCTG
Organism: Isoetes taiwanensis; assembly: GCA_021234155.1. Taxonomy (NCBI): domain Eukaryota; kingdom Viridiplantae; phylum Streptophyta; class Lycopodiopsida; order Isoetales; family Isoetaceae; genus Isoetes; species Isoetes taiwanensis. Next base: position 1,605,026 of record JAJEKV010000044.1, on the reverse strand, counting down.
TCCTAAGAGGCGAAATCAAAGAAGGAAGAATTCGGCTTATATTTGCCTTATATTTTAAGCTTTAGGCAATAACCCAAGTGCAAACTGAAGCTGAAGTGATGACTGTTTGAAATCCTAGAATATCATTCAGGGAACACATTGAGAAACTACACTGTCAAATAATAGGTGCAGTGCCCATTTGCACTTGCAATCACAGTTAAAGAATTGGGTCTCAAAAACAAGCACTAGAGAACTCCAAGAAACCCACATGGCGTTGAATTCCAATTATATAATTGTTTTTCCCTTACACACACTCAATCCTTGCAAAGTATCCCTTGTAACAAATTCTCATTTAACACATCTCGTAATGATAGTTCTCCATGCGAAAATCTTAAACCCTAGTTAATTAGTAAATTTTGGCCTCTCTTTCTAGAGTTTTTCAATTTTTGGTGCAGTATGCAAGCAGTGATTTAACTCTGTTATAATAATCGCGACCACAAGCCATCCAGGCTGCAAATGCAAGTCCCTCTTTTTTTAAGGTACGAGATGACTTTATTATTGATTAAGAAAAAACTTACAATATGATTGAAAAAATATAAGAGCAAACTTTTGCAACAAAGAAGCAAGGAAGAAAAACGAGTCTTCAGTTGTTGCTGTGCTAGATGATTTTGCTTTTCTATCTTTAGTCTTTGCAAGCCTTTCTTGCGTCTAGTAATCTCACAAACAAACTCATTAGAAGCTCTCTTTGGAGAGCTCTCAAGATGTAAAAGCCAACGAATTAGGTAAGGATTATCTATAATGGCCAACAGATCTGCAGGCAAAGCAGCTGCATCGATGCAATCCATGCAATCTGCTGTTCAAAAGATATCCAATTGGAACTCAATATTGAAAGTAAGTGGGGATTTGGGTATTATCATGCCATCCACTTAAGATATTTTGTAGATGTTCCAGCTTGTCTCGCTATCTCCATCGCAAGATATCTTGCAGATATTCCAACTTCCTCACTACCATTTCTAGGCGTGCAACTCAAAAAGTTCAATCCAATAATTCTATGGTATGCCTTTCACGCAACCCAAAAGTTCAATCCGACACTCTAACGTTTGAAAGTTCTATCTGCAATTCATAAAGATGATACGTTAAAGATTGAATGGTGATGTGGCTCATGCTCCAACTGAATTAGATTATGTAAGATCATCGAATGTTTACTATGCCGACCTTCAAATGTGAAGGATTTGTAAAATGAGATCCACACCTAATCCCCTACTTGATATAACAATAATCTTGACAATTATCGAATTGATTGTTTAAAAAGTTTTACCACTCTTTATCTATTATATTGAGCAGAAGCATGTCAAAAATTAGCTTGCCCTAAAAATAAGCATTGCAAAATAAGATGCGCAAACAAAAGAATTCTTTTTCGGTTTCTAGCCATTTTGGCCGGGGGAGAGAAAAAGAAAAAAGAAAAAAAAACCGGGCCTGAATTAGTTACAGCTAGACCAGACATCTGCCTCGGTCAATCCCTTGGCAATATTTTTTTCCCTTTACTAGAATGAGCCCTTCTAGCACCCATGTCCCAAGCACATCAAAACAACATCAGTTAGCATAAGCCATACATTTTCACACAATCTTTACCTTTGAAGCATATGCTATATTTTAAATCCCCCTGGAAGATTAAAGCAATTGCTATGTAAGCCATTTCAATGCACGAAGTTGAAGCCATTTATATGTTAGAGTGTAACAAGGTACTTATTACACAAGTTTAAAATGTACGCCAATTGCTTTTCTTGTTTTAAATGATAACCATGTTCATAATGTCAAAACCAACGTTTTCAATTAATTTGTGCTTCATATTTGGCTGTAAACCATCTTGTAGCCTTGCATAAAAATTCATAAAGCTTACCCCAAACTGTAGAGTATAGCTCACTATCATTTCAGTGTACTTAAAGCGGTTTAAGCAGTTTTGTAATAGAGCTAGAATCTATCTTGTCTCCTATCTAGAGTTGCACAAATCCCTTCAAGCCAGAAAAAAACATTTGAGCATATAACACAATGGGAGGAGAGCCTGGTACCTGTAGCCATTCAATACACGATTAGCATGATGCGTGGTAAACGTGCAAGGGCCAAAAGGTACATTAGGAGACTCATTTTATCGCTGATCACTCATTGTGCCTTTTGCCCTCAGTTAATTTAAGCAAGGAAGGATATGAAGTTAAAACATTATGCCTACAACATTCACGTTTCATAAGAAGAAGAAGAAGAAGAAGAAGAAGAAGAAGAAGAAGAAGAAGAAGAAGAAGAAGAAGAAGAAGAAGAAGAAGAAGAAGAAGAAGAAGAAGAAGAAGAAGAAGAAGAAGAAGAGATTTTAAGAAGAAGAAGATTTACAAGCAAATTTTCCCCATCGGACATGTGACACTTTACAACACACCCAGATGGGTCCTGCCCCCACCACTTTACATTGCTGAAGTGGGTCCTTCCCCCACCAACTTTACATTGCATGGCCACTTTCACAACGAGGCGTTGAACCCGTGACCTTGGGTATGGCAGTTTAACGTCTTGAAATCAGAGCTTTAACTTGCCCAATCCCTTAGACTATTTTAACAAGGCTTCTACCATTGTATAACTATAGAACCAAAACTAGAATATATGCTACAAAATATGTTTTGATCCAAGTCTTCCTATTGGAAAATTACACTGCATAGCTTCAGCTTTTCTTTAATCTGGTGTATAAGCTTAAGTAGAATGTGCCCTTCAGATTACAAACACTTACTTACTAGACTTCTTCTTAAACTAGTGAGTCTAGAAAGCAAACTATGAATGCATTGTATAAAAACCTGATTGCGTTTGGATCGAAACCAATAGTGCCACCATTTCAATTTTGGCCCCATTTTAATTCGTGACTCACCTGAACCATGGAGCAACATCTTATTATCTGTTTGTTACAGACTGAATCTTTAATACTGTCATTTGCTTCAACCAGATGATAACTCGTTTGCTTCAACCAGATGATAACTGCTTTGATGCTTTATCGTTTACCTTCCAAGCCTAGCATCGCCACAACTGAGCTTGGACATCCATCTGAGTGTTAAGGTAAAGCCTGAATCCACCATGATAATGCACTGCAAAAACAGAGCCAGAACCCACAAATCCAAGCGATCCGCTGCAGATTAGGGCTTTTGTTTTTTTGGAAAACCTCATCCACTGTATTAGGTTTCAGCATTTTGGAAAACATAAGGTAAGGTTTAAATGCAAGCTGCCAACTTTACCTTTGTATTTTTGGATACGTAACTATGGTCAATATGTTTATTCGCTATACTCCATGGTACATTTTGTGCCTGCCCAAGTCCACAACCATTCTTCCTTGTGCATTCCTTTTAAGGCCATAGTCATACCATTGCCCCAAGTATTGCAGGAAACATCTTTGTATATTAAATATCCACCATGCTTAAATAAAGTAGAAGGCCCTTTAGTTAGAGTCATTTTAGACAGAAGCTATCACATTCTGCATCTATAATTTTAAGAAGACGATCCTCTGTATTAATTCTTTGGAAACGACTTAATCCATGACATCCACATGTAGTTAGAATGTAGACACCTCAAGGCCACATCATGGTATAATTTGTGCAAGTCCTATGCTATACACCATGTACTCATCTCAGTTTTCAAAATACTCCCAAGCTTAGGAGAGACAGAACATAACCATAAATTAAAAAAAGGAAGAAGAAAAAAACTTGAGCATTTTAGAATTTAGAAAGACTCAAGCATTTAGTGAGATTCAGCGAAATCTAAGGGTATTTGAATTTTTTTCTAAAAGTTTAAGGAAACTCGAACATTTCATGATATTCAGCAAAAATATAATAGTATTTTGAAGATTTTCCCTAAAGTGTGCCAATTCCAAGGACATATCATTTAAACAGGAGCACTACAAGTTTTCATCCCACCTCCTCCCAAAGGATCCCAAGAAGACTCTATTACTCACAATGACAGCATGCAGACATAGGCTTGCTTCCATGGTTGCAGTATACACATGACATCATTATAAGAGCACAAAAAGTTCCTTTCCATGTTGGGAAACCCTTGATTTCATCTTATCTCTAAAGTTTGTGAGAAGCAAAACTGCATGCTAAGTGAAAATTCCAACAGTTCATGTGCTTTCTCAAATATACGATGGGCTACTTGTAGGAAGACACCTTCCACTTGGACTATGAAGCAACGTCATGCCTTCTTATCTTTAAGTGTGACCAGGCTCTTTACTATACCTGGAGCCATTCTATCACAAATAGCACCCTTCTCGGATAATTGCAGTGCCTTCTCTTTTGTGGTGCTCTGTAAGTGATTCACGCTTCGCTCCAACTCTGCTTGTTCTGTAAGAATAGCCAAGACATGTGTAAGGTCTATACAATTTAAATTCTCAGAGCGCTAGAGAAGCGCAATGGTAATGCCATACCAGCTTCTAAGTTAAGATGTACTTGATGGAATGGAAGTTTGACAAAAAGGTCAGCCCCAGGCAAAAGCATCTCTAATGAAGTTGCTTTATCAATGTCCCCACAAGTTAGGCAGCGTTCCTTTGCCTCATCATCAACAAGAACACTGCTTTTCGTTGTTCGAGCTATCTTGCGCAATGCAGTGAGGGCTTCTCTGTTTCCATTTCTGAGCCTATCTGCATGTACCAGCTGTTAAACTAGCAATAATAAGTTCACTTGAAGGATGGGACTAAATTTGAAATTACCATAAGCAAGAAACTAGGAGCCAAAATACTTGTCCTTGAGCTTAAACTTTATTTAGAAGCAAGCATTTACCTGTCATGTACTATTTAAAGGCATGATGCACTAACCAAAAATTAAGTTGTACATTACTCCTTATTTAAAGGTATGATGTACCAACCAAAAACTAAGTTGTACCATTAGCATATAGATCTTTCCTACTAGTAATCTGAGCATGATTCAGTTGCAAACAACAAAAATAATAAGGTACTCACTTGACTGCGGGCAAGCAATAGCTCTTCAGCAATCTGCTCTACCTCCAATAGTGTGTCTTGAAGCTCCTTCACCCCCTCCGTGGTTGCCATCACTGCCGGATGCAATATCACAGCTAAGCATAAAGTTCTTGTGTTTTCTGGAATGTATAGGGGAACAATTGTTTTTGGAATTTTATCCCACGTGCAACAAGCTTGTCTCCAGTATTGTTCTCAGGACCCATGATAATGCGAACATTCATTCCATCTATCCTCAGTTGGATCGGAAAGTCTCCTCCATGTATCTGCAGTAAAAAAGAATCAGAATGCAGATCTTAAAAATGCATATTAAAAAGTATATCATGGATTACTCATTGCTACTCGCTCCGACTGAATTATCCAAGAAGATGCCAGTTCCAATTTGACTCATAACTGAGACCATCCTCTTTCACAGAAATTTCAGATAGGAACCTTGGTATGTGCAGGTGGTACAATCAAGCTTGGCACTCCCGTGATATGCTCAGTCTTTAGTTAGATCATCAATACAAGCTGCTGTTCCCATTATGGAATAGTCCTGATAGCAACCTCATATTAGGAATCAGAAACACACACAATATGTTGGCAACCAAAACAAAAAAGGATTTATGCATATGATACGTCCACTTGAGCTTAAACTCTCCAAATCTTCTGATAATCTATGTGGCCAGAATCTTTTTTTTTTTCTTTTGCTTCCAATGGTTGTTTCTAACAATGTGGGATGCATGCAGCAGGCTAAAATGTACAACATTCACAAACAAAGAAGAATGAAATGGAAGAAAGAGATTAAGGTTTGTCGTGGAATATAACCTAACAAAAATTAAAAATCTAAAACATGAACAAACACATAAGGGTTTAGATGGAACACATCTCTGGCCTGCATCAAGAAGACAATGTTTGGAGACAACGGCTTCCAAGGTTTAGGGTTCGGATCCAGCAAGTAATACTCTGAACAAGCTTATTCGATGAAAAGCAAGCGGGAAAGGAAGGAAGATTTAGGGCCTTTTCACACGATATCTTAAAATGTGGCTGTCCCATTTCATATAAGACATCATTTGTGACTCCAAAGCAAGAAATAAGTCACGCAAATATAAGTTAAGAAATAAGTCACGCAAATATAAGTTGTTTTCACACTACATGTACCTTATACAAATGACACTAAGAAAGACTAGTGTGAAAATCATCACAAAATAAGACCACCTATTATTTTGAATATGATTGGTCAATAAGTGGTGTCTTATTTTATGGCAGGGGAAGTCCCCCGGTATAAAATAAGACTCCGTTTCACTTCAGAACCTATCCGAACCTACCCGAACCTAAATAAGACATGTCTTATTTCTAATAGTGTGAAAACTTCGCCCTCTTCTGTTTAAGTGGCATCCTCCTGTTGGAGACTTCTAAATACTTCTAAAAGTAAGACAGTCGTGTGAAAACTCAGCCTAAAAATTCACAGTCTGATTCACAGACTTGTAAATGCAGGATTAACCTGCACCCTGCACGTCTTTCTCAATGACTTAATCCAAAACAAAGATTGTTAAGCCCAGACCCAGAATTTTATCTCAAATCGACCCTCCAACTACCGAGTACCTTACTCAAAACCACGGGCATATCCAGTGGTACATCTGCTGCTTTGCCATGGCAAATGGGAATGAGGATTTCTTCATACCTGCGGCAGCCAGAATGGATCCACTCGGCTAATTCCATGCAATCTTTTAGTTCATAGGATATTCTCTGCGACTCGATCTAAAAAGAACTGCAGAAATGGCATCTTTTTTTTGCTCTTATCTCTAAACACCCATTCAGCATATTGTGGCATATGCTAGGCACATTGCATCTGTCTCTACAAATCGTCACCATATATTTACAATATTCTGCAAATATTCTTGGTTTCTCAGTTCCATCCCTAGGGATTGCCCTTCGGGCAACCCAAAAATAGTCCTAAGAGAGTGGGTCACCACCTTGTTAGTGTGGTAACTGATATATAAGCTCTTGGCTCTTAAATATGCAACAACTTTGTATAACAGGATGCTAAGTTAATTCTAGTGATACAAAAAAGGTAGGCTAATGCATGTAGAAATAGTTACGGCAATGTTTGTGTCAGTCAAACCCTTCGTCTCCAATCATCTTTCTTGCTTGTAGAGAAAGACAAATATCATGGACGAGAAAACGTTTATATCCTCCTCTTGTATCTTTGCATTGCTTCTTGATTACGATGTCTTATGCCATTATCCCTGTGGCATGAGAACCATATGTCAAAAGCCTTCTGTTGTAATATGAATTGCACCTCACTTCAGTTTCCCATGAGCACTTGGATTGTAGCATCCATAATTCAACTGCATGATTCTGCAAAATCTTGAGATGCATTCATGAATGAAAATGTATCCATTTGAGGACTTGCTCTACTTAGCTCATTAATTCTATTATCCAAGAAGTTCTTATGCTAATGGTAACTCCTCTTGAGTTAGGTTGCCAAAAAAATCTGTCTTTTACTCCATTGGGTCTGGTTGCATACGAACATAAAACCTCTTTTTTCAAAAGAACTGAGTCTGATCGTAGGAACACAGAAAACCTCTTTCTCAAAATTTTGGAACTTCATAGAATTTCCTACCTTCCTGGTAGCAAAGGACTCTCTAAAGAAGTTGGACCTTGTTTTTACGAATTAAAACTGCAGTACATGTTTAGCAACAAGCATGTGCATTAGTAAAAAGTTATTCAACCTAGGTACAAATACTGGCTTCTCATTGCTGAAATCTTTGTTCCCAGTATGTCGGAGATGCTACGGACTTGCCAAAGGTTCAGAGTAATGCCCATAAGCACGCAGATAGAAAAAGTAATCATGATCCTAGCTCACCTCTGCATTGGAAATTTGCAGTCAGATGACTGTACTCAAGCATATAAAATTACATCGGGATGTGTGGGTAACGGAAACATGCAATGTTCACACAAGTTCCCACTTATAAACTTGTGTGACAAATTTGAGAACGTTTCATTATGACCTCATGATAGGCCGATAGGCAGAGGCATGGGAAATTCAAATAGCTCTCGTGCAATACAATTTTCATATTGCAGTGCTGGCGGTGGACAAAGTTGAATTTCCAAACAACGTATCATGTCCTGATGATAGTCTAGAGAATTCCAGTAGGCTGCCCTGCCATCCTATTCTCAGGTTGCATTGCTGGTTTTCTTTGCAAGGACATGATGGAATGCTTAAAGTGTGTGGAAACCTCCTCAATCGTGCTGTCTACTTTTACAAAAATGCTTTGGGGGACTTACCACTATATTACATGTCAGAACGTAGCACAATTTGTTTCAATGAAGTATAGAATTTCTAACATTAGTTCCACCACATTGCTCCAACTGTTGAGCCAAATCTTTTGGAATTGCATCTTCCCATGCTAAAAATAAATGCTTCAACGCATATTCAGATATTTGAGATTGAATAAGTATAGGATGCATAATCATTTATGCATGTGCATAGTGTGTTCAACATCATTACTCTCCGCCTGTTTAAAGTTCACTGCTAGCTCCTCTGAGCAGAAAACTTCTGCAGGACCAGCAGCTTGAACATGATCATTTCAGAACAAAAATATTTGCCTACTCAATATGAGATGCAACTCTGCCAGTCTTGTGACATGGGACAATACCAATTCTTTGTGTTCACTTCTGCAAGGACACTCTGATAATGCTAATTACATAATCATACAGAGTTAGCATGGCCCACAGACAGTTTCTTGCTAGAACTTTGACATTAGTTTTTCCCATTATGGCGTGAAACCTCTTGCATATCCACTTATGACAAATTCAAACAACTTCTGAATAATCAGGTCATAACTTGCGCTCTCATAATGAGATGACAGTTGCTTGATTCATTTTGTCCCCAGTCCTAAATGGGCCATACTAGAGATAGTTTGAATCAAGGGTCCAAAACAAGATAATTCCATCGTCTTAAAGGATCGTTTTGAAAAATGATAACTACATTATACCAGAAAAAAAAGAAAAGCTTGGGTCTTGTTTCAAAATATGAACAGCAAAATGAATGTGGAGAGCAGAAGAGCTTGCGTCTTGTTTCAAAATATGAACAGCGATTCAGCGAAGTCAATGTGGAGAAGAGCATTTACCACATTCTATGTTGACTCCTGTGATAGAAGACAGGTATGCTGATAGTATCGTTTGGCAGGAAATGATAGTCAAACAAAACTTATTATGAGGCCAAAGGACGTAAACAATGAACTTGCTGGACAAACAGGAGTTAAAGAAGAAAAGATTCATGGTTACACATACCTCTCGACATAAATGGAGAGTAGACCGCCACTAACTTATTGGGCAGATGAAGAGCAGGTTGAAATTTTCTCTGTCGTCTGGACATGTACTGTGATTTCAAGTGATGTCTGGTGCCGTAAGTAAAGAAGAGCTATACTTCTCTTTGCGCACTGTTCAGATAATAAAAGAAAGCCCTGTCAGCATTTGACGAAACCATCATCCTTCTATTTAGAAGAAATAAAATGCCCCGTTTTTTCCTTGAAAATGCGTGCATAATGCAAGAAATAGCTTTTGCCTTCTTGGACCCTAAAAGCAATGCCTTTTTTGTGAAAAATCACAAACTCTGAAGTTATCGCTAATGCATTGCCTTGTTATAAATCGTTTAGAAGTTCTTTAAGTTCACAGCTAAACGCAGCAGTATTACTTTGGTGGGTTCACAGATTATGTTCGAGTTCTGCAAGAAGAACGAATGTAGATGTCGCAGTTGCATGATTCAGAATTGCTCATAGTTGAATAAGTGTTCTCGGTTACCTCAGCATATGGTAGAAATTAAAAAGGAAGTCTGGAAGACAACAGGATGTAGTGGAGTTCTACATCTGCTGGATTAATCCATTAAAAAAAAGCGCTCCTGCACCCAAAATTTTCCATCATGTCTAAAATAAGCAAAGATTAAAATTTATGCCATATAACAACATGCAACACATTGGTACACTGTTTTTGCAAGGTCCAGTAAGCGGTAAGCAACTCTACTTAGTCACAACTCTATGTAGTCACAGAAAAGCCAAAGTGAAACAATGATCGATGTGCTTACTGCAACTTCTTCCAAAATGGCATCGCCTATAAAAATTGGAGATGTCAAATTTAGCTAATGTGGATGATATATATGCTAAAATGCAAGAAAGGGTGTAGATGAGGTTGGATTGGTGTGCTCAAGAAAAGAAAATAAAAATCAAAAAATCAAACTACAAAGTTAGCATAATTAGATTCAAAAAGAGAGTAAGCTTCCAAATTTAGCTGCATTACGGTACTACGAGAACGGGTAGATCATGCATTTACTACAAGAAAGGGTAGATCATGCATTAACCCTGCATAGATTTTCCAAGAACAAACATCTATAATGCACCGACTTATTCCATATCCTGATTACGCATCTTGGATTAAGCAAAAACCTCAACTCTACAAATAAGCAAATGAGAGATTAACTAAATATCAAGGTTGAAACAAGAACATTTGTGACAAAAAGCAAAACATGAGAGGATAAACTAAATTATATGTGATGTGCCTCTCAAATAAATAAATTCCAACAACATGGTAATTAATTAATTAATGCTTTAACTGCCAAAAGAGTTTTCAAGCAAGGGGATTGAGCATAAATTATATCAAAGTTACTATAAATACCTTTGGTCTAAACCAGACTGCTTTGGTACTTGATTCGAGGTGAAAAGGAAGATCTTATTTAATGAAAGCCATTTTGTACTTGTAGACTTGAATGTGATATTCATATATCTTGCCAAAGATTTCTTCCATGTCGGAACTATGTTTTTCTAAACCATAAGCCTTAATGCTTTAGCTTCACTTGACGTTGAACTTCCGCCAAGTTCAACATCACCATATAACTTATACATCATGTGTTACCTTGAATTGGACTTGCATGTTCACTGATGATAACATACCTATTTCAGCTTATCCTTGTTCTGGCACTTGCCAATTGTTGGATATAATGTCAAATATATGTCGAATTAGATTAAGTGCCATTAAAGAAGGATCATCCTTCTGAGATGAAGTCTCATCTGAAGAATATATATCAAGAATTGGTTGAACATGGTATTGCCTTTGCTGCAAAAGATTTGATGAAGCAGCAAGTGAAGAGCTCTCTTGCTTTCTTTTGGTATCACTCATGAGATAGAGGTCTCCTGCAACTAATTTTGGTTGTATAGTAGTTGTCATACGTGAAGGTGCTAAAACTGTGGTTGATATGGGTAAAGATGTCAAAACCGTGGTTGACGAGTCATGTTGTGTCAAAGGGGCAGATGGGCGTGATAGCATTGAAGGTGATGTAGTTGGGGGTGGTGGGAGTAGAAGAGCTGAAACAGGTGGTATGGGAATGTGTGGTTCTGGAACATGAGGTCTAGTTGATGGCTGAAAAGGTGTTGAAATTGGGGGTGGATGGAGTACAGGAGCTGAAACTGGTGGTATAGGAAGTTGTGATTTTGGAATAAGAGGCCTCGTCGGTGGCTGAAAAGATACTGAAATTGGAGATGGTTGGAGTACAGGAGCTGAAACAGGTGGTATGGGAACGTGTGATTCTAGAACAAGAGGTCTCACTGGTGGCTGAAAACGTGTTGAAATTGGGGGTGGTCGAAGTAGAGGAGCTGAAACAAGTGGTACAGGAACACGTGACTCTGGAATACGTGGTCTCGCTACTGGTTGAAAAGGTGTTGAAGTTGAGGCTGGTTTAATAAAAGGAGCTCTAATAGGTGGTGCTGCCATTGACAAAGTTGAGAGAGGTGATGGGAGTGTTGGAGATCGAGAAGACTTTGAAGCATGAGTAGAAATAAGTGGTGCTATGGGCTGGAAAGATGTCATAGCTGCTACATGTGTTGGAGCTGAAGCTTGCTCGTTTTTAGGTGAAGTTGAAACTAGGATTGGTGCATGCGAAATGGAAGTTGATGGCCTAAAAGTGGCCGAGGAAAGAACTGGAACACGTGGAACAGTGGCTGGTAATGCAAGAGGCGATGGAGCCATGGCAAAAGAATGTGAAATATTAGCTCTTGGTTGGGAAGTTGGGCGTGAATTCTCCATCATTAAGGTCTTAGGTGGATGTAAAGGTGTTAATAGAGCTGGGCGTGAAGCCGTTGAAGTGTGCGATGTGGAGAATGGTGATCGTGGAGGGTGTGATAAACCTGTGATTGGCAATGCTGAGATAGGCATTTGCATATGCATTGAGGCTGATGCTTGTGTATCTTGTAATTTAGTCGAGTTTGGTAGAGGATTATGCCCTACTGGTAAAGAGTGTAATGATGTAGCGACAGCAAGAGGTCGTGATATTGGAGGTTGCAAATGTGTTGGTCGTATTTGAGTGGCGTTTAATGGCCGGACAACAGAAGCAAGTGGATGTAGAGGGGCGGATTTTGGAGTTGATAAGGGTGATGAAACTGGAGGACTTGGATGTGCAGGCAAATGTGCTAAGGAGCCCATTGGTCTTGGTGTTACACCTGACCTCAATAATTCAGGTGTCGATGGCATAGATGCTAATTGGGAAGCGGATGGTAATCCCATTGGAGGAGGATATAGCAAACCTTGTGGGCGCATGGAGCCTTTACTTGTTAAAGTCATTGATAAGTCGGACTGTGGCAAGTTTGGACTGGGAACAAGTGTTTGCTTTCCTGCTAATCCATGATTTTGCAACTCTGTTGATGATAATTTAGATCCAAAACTCTTCAATCCTGGCAATCCTGTCTTTTGCAATCCTGATGGGCCAACATTTTGTAATCCTGTCTCGTGCAATTCTGGTGGTCCAAAATTTTGTAGTAATGTCTTTTGCATTCCTAGTGGTCCAACATTTTGTAGCACTGTCTTTTGAAATCCTGGTGGTTCAACATTTTGTAACCTTGCCTTTTGCAAGCCTGGTTGTCTAGCATTTTGTAATCCTGCCTTTTGCAAGCCTGGTGGTCCACTGTTTTGTAACTCCATCTTTTGCGATCCTTCTGGTCCAACATTTTGTAACCATGTCTTTTGCATACCTAGTGGTCCAACATTTTGTAATACTATCTTTTGCAATCCTGGTGGTCCAACATTTTGTAATACTGTCTTTTGCAATCCTGGTGGTTCGACATTTTGTAATCCGGTCTTTTGCAAGCCTGATGATGTAACATCTTGGAATCCTGTCTTTTGCAATCCCAATGGTCCAACCGTCTTTTTGCAATCCCGGTGGTTCAAGATTTTGTAATCCCGCTTTTTGCAAGCCCGGTGGTCTAACATTTTGTAATCCTGTCTTTTGCAAGCCTGGTGGTCCACCATTTTGTAACCCTGTCTTTTGAAATCCTTCTGGTCCAACATTTTGTAACCTTGTCTTTTGCATAGCTAGTGGTCCAACATTTTGTAATACAGTCTTTTGCAATCCTGGTGGTTCAACGTTATGTAATCCTGTTTTTTGCAAGCCCTGATGGTCCAACATCGTGGAATCTCGTCTTTTGCAATCCCGATGGTCCAACCGCCTTTTTGCAATCCTGGTGGTTCAACATTTTGTAACCCTGCCTTTTGCAAGCCTGGTGGTCTAACATTTTGTAACCCCTGCTATTTGCAAAGCCCGGTGGTCCACCTGTTTTGTAACTCGTCTTTTGCAATCCTTCTGGTCCAACATTTTGTAACCCTATCTTTCGCATACCTAATGGTCCAACATTTTGTAATCCTGTCTTTTGCAATCCTGGTGGTTCAACATTTTGTAATCCTGTCTTTTGCAAGCCTGATGGTCTAAAATCTTGGAATCCTGTCTTTTGCAATCCTGATGGTCCAACTGTCTTTTGCAATCCTGGTGGTTCAACATTTTGTAACCACCGCCTTTTTTGCAAGCCCTCGGTGGTCTAACATTTTGTAACCCAATCTTTTGTAAGCCTGGTGGTCCACCATTTTGTAACCATGTCTTTTGCAATCCTTCTCCAACATTTTGTAACCCTGTCTTTTGCAATCCTTCTCCAACATTTTGTAACCCTGTCTTTTGCAATCCTTCTTCAACATTTTGTAACCCTGTCTTTTGCATACCTAGTGGTCCAACATTTTGTAATCCCCTGTCTTCTCGCAATCCTTGTGGTCCACTATTTTGTAGCCCTGTCTTTTGCAATCCTAGTAGTCCAACATTTTGTAATACTGTCTTTTGCAATCCTGGTGGTTCAACATTTTGTAATCCTATCTTTTCCAAGCCTGATGCTCCAACATCTTGTAATCCTGTCTTTTGCAAGTCTGATGGTTCAACATCTTGTAATCCTGTCTTTTGCAATTCTGATGGTCCAACATTTTGTGGTACTGTCTTTTGCACTCTTAGTGGTCCAACATTTTGTAGCCCCGTCTTTTGCAATCCTGGTGGTTCAAGATTTTGTAACCCTGTCTTTTGCAAGCCTAGTGGTCTAACATTTTGTAACCCTGTCTTTTGCATGCCTGGTGGTCCACCATTTTGTAACCCTGTCTTCTGCAATCCTAATGGTCTAACATTTTGTAATTGCATTGGTGCTATTTTAGAATCCCCTATAGGCTTTTGCATTCCGCTTGACTCAGGCTTCTGCAATTGTATTAGTGGCACTTTAGGACCCCCATCAGATATCTGCATTAAAGGCAATCCAGGTTTCTGCATTCTTGGTGCATTGGGTTTCTGTATCTGTTGCATTTCTAGAGTTGTTATAGGCTTTTGCAATGTTGCTAACCCCAAATTAGAGCCCTCAGCAGGCATTTGCTTTCCAAGGAATCCAAGTTTCTGGGGAGACTTCTGTGTTTGATGCATCTCTGGTGTTCCTGACTTTTGCAAGATTCCCTTTGACTTCTGCATCTCTGCTTGTGGCACTTGTTTTTGAACTCCAGATCCCATATTTGTACCTGACTTTTGTATTTCTGGTGATCCAAGCTTCTGCAGTTCTCCAGGACCTGCATCAAGTTTTGATTGTCCAAGCTGTTGTAACCCTCTTGGTGCCATGTTGGGACCTGTACCAGGCCTTTGCATTTCTGGTAAATTATGCTTTATTTGGTGCTACAATAGAACCTCCCAAGGTTTTTTCACGTTGGCATTTTGAGATGCCAACACCCCTGTTAACATGAGCTTTTGGAATTATAATGAACTAAGCTTCTTTCTGACCACATTAATACCTACATAAAGAGAGGGATAAAGAGGAATTTATTAGGCAACCATAGCCTAATATTTTCAATTCATTAGAGCATTATCTAATTTGTTAGGTCAAAAGTCTAGAGACAAATCGATAAGAAGAAATTTATTAGACAACCATATATCATACTGCTTTCAATCCATTAGAGCGTTACTCAATTTGTTAGGTCAAATATTGGCAAGAGATCAATATCATGTTCCAATTGATTTGAGATCATAGTGGAGACCACTATGTCTGCAAATTATTTCCTTCCCTGAATATCATGAAGGAAAGTAAGTTGCAAATATAAAGAAAGTTTAGGTTTAGAAGGCTCATTGCTGAAAAATAAAAGCGAAAGTTCAACTACTCATATTTTCGCAACCAAAGATCGCGTGGAAGCGATTTTTACTTTCCTAGATCCATACCAGAGTCTAGTTTCAAAATTGGAGTGGCACTTCCCGTAGTCCATCTGTATGTGGGAGTAATGTCCAAAATTTTAGAAGGGGTCAAAAACGAGGGAGAAATGTCCAAAATATGACAAAGCATCAAAGATGACTGTTTTGCAAAGATTAACTCTGATTCCAAAGAAACCATTATTTTTCAAAGAGCCTTGTAATTTGATCATCTTCAATATCCTATCACTAACCTTGAGCCTAATTCTTGGAGCCTTGTGTTGAGAAAAGCTAGCTCGAGGAGAGGAGCTGCAAGTTGGATGGATGGATGGAGCATTCAGAAATTGCCTTGCTGTAGTTTGCCGGAAGCTTGAGTTCCAAGACCCAGTTGGATGGTGAACTCGCTCTTTCTTAAAACCTGGGTCTTTAACTAGTTTTGATGAGTTAGGTTTTTGAACTATTTTTGGTGAACTAGCAGAGAATGTCATATTATCGGTGTGATCTATCACTATCTTTTAAGCTAGAAGTCTTCTATACCTGATTTTAAATATGGAATTTTGATCTCTCTTTTTAAAAGGTTTGAATGATGTGGCTACTAATTATAGTTTTATTGGATTATAGTTTGAATGGATTTCATTCCTCTAGATTAAGCCTAATAGATATTGTTTTTATAGACTTCCTTAAGTCTGGATTGTGATCATTGATGTGATCCATAACAATTAGTATCAGAGCCTAGCTATTATTGGTATTCGCAAGTCATCTAGTTTATGCTGGTGATCGCAAACTGGAATAGAAATTCTTATTCTGATATAACTTCTTGCTCTATTCTTACCAAACTAAGTCAGTTAAAAGAAAGCAAAAGTTGCCATGAATATCTATATGTCGAATTCTTTTGTTGTAGGAAATATATGTTGCAGAAAACATAGATATGAATTTATTAGGTACAGACGACTTGGAATAAGCAGTGCGAACTGAGCCTACCCTACCTTATCAATCAATTTCTTTTGCGACAATGGATTTCCTTCAAATTAAGCCTAAATAAAATTGACAATCCATCTTTTGGCTACTATGAATCTCTCTTAAGACTTTTCATGTATCTATGGTGGACGAATCTACTTTTATCTTAAGCTTGAACATTGTAAACTGCACCCTGTATGAGACCTATTGATGTGTATATTATTGTTGCCACTAGAAGAACTGTAAATTATTTTATTAATGTTGCCATGAATTTGACAGTTGATGTTTTCATAGATTTGATATCATGAAATATATGAACTTAATTGAAGTTGATGCTTTAATTAAGAAACATTAGTTGATGCTATTGGTTGAAGTTGGTATTTCGATGAATATTTAATTGAAGTTGGTGCTTTGATTAAGAAACAATGGTTGGTGCTACTAGTTGAAGCTGAAACTTCGATGAATATTCCCTTTTAAATCTTTTCTATATCTTTAATCTATCCTAAATCTTTGTATCTTATTCTTGTTCAAAAATTTTAAATGTTAGATTTCACGCCGTAGCCAATTGTTGTCACAAAGAATAGTTGGTTTCATTTGAAAAGTTTGTGACTTTTCCCATTTGTGAATTGAATTGGTGCTCAACAATTTGAGAATTAAGTTGTTGCTCAATTCGCAATTAAAGTGTGTTGAAATAATTTGAAAATTGAGTTGATGCTCAATTCGAGATTAAATTGTGTTGAATTGGTGCTCAACAATTTGAGACTTGAGTTGGTGATCAATTCGAGAACCTTGGTGATGAGAGATAACTATACAACTGGGGTCAGCTGCTTCACAAAAGGGAAGAATTAATATGGAGTAAGTTATCTTACACATTATTACTAGCTCAGGGGAGTGGTTTAGATGTTAATTTTGGTGAGCATGAGGAACTAAGTGAGGGCAAATTAATAGCAAGGCAAGGCAATAAAGGGAAACATATAGCCTATAATTCATTATGATGCTAAAAAGGCTTGCTAAATAAAAAAAGGCTAAAATCTTAGAAGACATCTACAAACAGAAGCTGAAATTCAATTACTCATATCTCCGCAATCAGAGATTGGATTGGAAACGCCGATTTTTGCTTCCCTAGAACTATTCGGAATCTAGTTTTCAAAATGGGGCAGCAATTCCCATAGTCATCTCCAGAATTAAGAGTCATCTCCAGAAAGTTATTAGCTCAAGCCAATCTGCTTTCCTTCCTAACAGATACATCCTTGACAACTACATTGCTGCCATGGAGGGCCTCCACTGGAATTTCTTAACAAAGCAAAGTTGTGTTTTGTTGAAATTAGATTTCATCAAAGCCTTTGATACTGTGAGGTGGGATTTTCTGGAATTTGCTCTCACTAAGCTTGGTTTCTCTGAAACCCTCGAAAACCCTTCGCCAGTCGGTCTCCGTGGACGCTAAAAATCTATTCTATTCTATTCTATTCTATTCTATTCTATTCTATTCTATTCTATTCTATTCTGAAAAGCTTATTAAGCTAATTATTGAGCTTAATCAAAGATCTCAATCTGCTATATTAATTAATGGTTCTCCTACCAGATTCTTCTCTTTAGCCAGAGGTGTGAGACAAGGGTGTCCTTTAGCTCCATATTTATTTCTTGCTGTTGCTGAAATGTTAACCTCTGCTATTCATTTTCACCAAAATGCTAATGATCTGCACGGTCTCAGTCTCCCTGATAATTCCTCTCTCACCATTTTCCAGTATGCAGATGATACCTTTACATTTCTCAAAAATGATTCTCAAAACATTGAGTTCTTTTTCAAGATCATTGATTCTTTCAGTGCTGCCTCAGAAGTTCATTTATTGTTAGCTCTCATATCTATTTTTCATCTGCTTTTCTTGCTCCAAAGTCTATCTATCAACAATTAAGAAGGATCATCAGGAATTTCATTTGGGGCAAGTACCATATGGTTAACTAGAAATCAATATCTAGAAGTAAAATTCAGGGGGGCCTTGGATGTAAGAATCTTCTTTTTCAAGGGTATGCTCTGGCAAGTAAGTATGTTTGGAGGTCTCTATATCAAGCCAATAATCCTGCTTCCATCTTTATCAAGCATTGGCTTTCTTGCAGTCATATTAAAGGGCATCCCTCTGTATTGCACCAATTCCTTTCATCTGCTTTTTTTAATCTGCAGCTTGGTGCCAACACTTCTCCTCTGATGAGAAATATTATCTCTGCTTGGAATTTGTCCCATAGAGCCTTCAAGCACATTGATCTTCATAACTATCACCATAGAACAAGTATTTTTTGGAATCCTGGCTTATCTAGTGACAGCTCGTCTCCTCTGGCAACTATTCATCCCAGGATTTATAAAAAATGGAGTGAATTTAATATCCTGAACTTAGGTGACCTCAGAGTTAACAACAGATGGATCACTTGGACTGCCTTCAAGCAAATAATAAGGGGTACCTTTTCCGATAGAAAATTATTCATGCATATTATGCAAAAGATCAATAGTCTAAATTTAGAGGCCAGTCCAATTTCTATGCATGATTGGACTCTTAATAACAAAAGGGCATACAAAGTTTCTTCAATTTACAAATTCTTGAATAAATCATGCACTGCTTCTAAGGCCAAAACTTTCTGGAATATCTCAAGTGATATCGAGTTAAAACTATTCAATAATGTTTGGAAGTCTTAACTCCTAAAGTTGAATACTTCATCTGGCTCCTTGCTAATGGTAGTATTCCCAATTTAGTCTCATTTACTAAACACCAATCCAGAAATGCAGTTCCTATTGATTCTCATTGTCCCCTGCTTTGTAATAACATTGAGGACATGAATCATATTTTTATCTGTCCCAAACTACACTCCTTTTGGAATTGATTTGAACACTATTTTAATATCTCTAAGCCTACCTCCTTGTTGAATTTCCTTTTAAATGATGATGCATTTATTAACTCCTTATCCTTTATTGCATTGTGGAATATATAGAAACATAGAAATAGATGTTTGTATGGCCAGCATTCAGCTTCCTGTACATGGATTAAATTGCATATCATTTATGATCTGGAACTGTCTGCCACTTGTAACAAAAATACTAAAGGGAATCATTTTGATGAGAGATGGAATAATTTAGGGGTTTATAATGGTCCTTATAATTTATTTAGATTACATTGTCATGATGAATTTACTGACAGAGATATTTTATCTATCAGATTACATGAACAATCTCTGAGCTGATCTTCTAGACGAGTATCCGATTTATGTTGAGCAGTACAGTTGATTGATCAGAATGTTGAGTATTCAGAGAGTCTTTGGATAGGATTAGTTAGAGGCAAGACAGATGTGGATATTTTAGACATTCCTAAAAGGGAGATAGACTGGACTATGGAATTTTGCAGGGGCATTTATCTGATGCATCAGTTATGGTGGTTTATGGAAAGATTTAGCAGCAACATGACTGATCAACAGTTCGACTTTTACAGGGGTTGCTATTACTGTCACTGGGGAATGGCTGATGCCTATGGCTCACTTATCCTACTCATGGCAACTACAAACTCTGATACACTAATCCAGGAGCTGAACTGGGGGAATAATCACATCTTGATTCTTCAGCCACATTATCCAGCTCATTTTCAATACATTGACTCTTATCAATTTTAATTTCCTTCCTTCCTAAGCTTTAGCTTCTCTTTCTCCACCTCTTCCTTGATGACCCTTTGCCTATCTATCCGAATTGGCTCCTTATTTTCCATACAAAGTAGTCTGCTTCATTGTTGTCATCTACTGGCTCTTGGTTATCAGCAGGTTTTTTGCAAAGATCTTGCTCTGGAGGTCTTGTTTTTTCATATGGCAGCAATACTTTCATACAACTCAGCAGCTACGCTTGTTTTTAAAACTAAGATCTATTTATGTTTTGTTCTATTTATGTTCTACTCACTGCTACTTCCAGTTATATTGTCATGTCTAGGCATTGACAATGAACACTATTGTATCTTTTTTCATTAATTAATCGAAAAAACCTCATTCTTTCAAAAAAAAAAAGAAAAGAAAATTCCCGTAGTTCATTTGTACGAGGGAGTAATGTCCGAAATTGCGACAGAGGGTCAAAGATGACTGCTTTGCAAATATTAGTCTCTGATTCCAAAGTAAGCCATTATTTTTCTCAGAGCCTTGTAATCTGATCGTCTTCGACATCCTATCATTGACATTGAGCCTGATTCTTGGAGCCTTGCGTTGAGAAAAGCTAGCTCGAGGAGAGGAGAGCTGCAAGTTGGTTGGATGGATGGGGCGTTCAACAATTGCCTTGCTATGATTTGTCGGAAGATTGAGTTCGAAAACCCAGTTGAGTGGTGAGCTGCCTCTTTCTTAAAACCTAGGTCCTTGAACTAGTTTTGGTGAATTAGGTCTTTGAACTAGTTTTGATGAACTAGTAGAGACTTCCAGTGTAATATGATGTTCATTTCTTTGATCTCATCACTATCTTTTAAGCTAAGTCTTTTACACTTGATTTTTTCTTTTTAAAAGGCTTGAATGATGTTATTAAGGATGGTTTTATTGGATTTTGGTTTGAATGAACTTAACTTCCTCTAGACTAAACCCAATGGATGTTGTTTTTGTGGACTTGCTTAACTCTGGATTGGGATTATTGGTGTGATCTATTACATGAAGTGTCTCGGTATGTGAACATGGGGAATTCCACTCCCAGATTATTGTAGGTGGGTTTACTTCCACATTTTGCCCTTAATACATAAAAGAAGGATCCATTGGCTGGCGCGATAAGGAGCCAAGTGGCACCTTAGTCTTGGCCAAGTTGACGCGCATGCCAGTGAAATGGCAAAAGGATGAATAAACTTGAGATCCAAGCTGTAAGTTTTTCCCTTTCTAAAAACTCAAGCACGTATATTTCTTTCTAGTTCAGCTGTGTTTCTAGCATTCACATTTTATAGAATTCAAATCCACAATTGTGATATAGGCTAAGATATATGCCATCATATATTTACTTTATGCTCATCGTAGATTTGATGTTAAAGAATTACTTAGCTGTTGTATTGTATAGGGCTGATATCCGGACATAGAGGAAGCTATGCAAGATGAAGGTATACCATAAGTGAAAGGTAGCCCGTTTCTACCTTCGAATGCTTGCCTTTTTTTTCTTCCTCATATTCAATATTTTGGATAAAACAAAACACAGTATCCCTTATTGTTTTCAATTAGTTGCATTTTTAGTCCTAATTATTTAGCACAAAATATTGATATACTTAATAATATCTACATAATCTTTGCACCTAGGAATTGAGATGTACTCCCTAATTCCTTCAAAATTCATTTCTATTCATTTCAATAAATTTGAACGCATTGATAAGTCCACTGGGAGGGCAACCATCGTTGTGATAAAGTCTTTTATTTGTACAATAGTTGAAGCTTTAGGACATGCAGAATACTATAATGAGTATGATGTTTCTACCCGATGCTCAATCTTTGTCAAACTTAGCTCATGCATCATTAATTTGGATGTAGAGTGAGGAGGCTGAGCAGCGGACTATGACTTTCGAGTTAAATCCAAGAAATCCTAGTCCATGGATTTTGCTTGCAAACCTATGCTTCATTTGATTATGAGAAATATGAGATAAAAAGGAAGATGACTAAAGAAACTGGTTGGCCCATAAGGATGAGTCTAATCGCTCTTTAAATCAGCTGATAGTTTGGAGGATAAAGATAAGATAAGATAAGATAAGAAATTTTTACGTCCACGGGAACCCAACGGGTTATGGGACGGCACATGCAAGGGCAACAGCCCATCTAAAACCTGGGGACTAGGCCCCATCACCAAACACAATAACCAAAGATTAAAAGACTACCAAGAATAAGATAAGATAATGCTAATGCTAGTGGAAAACTTATGCTTCTAAAATTATCTAGACATAGCCAGTCCAAGGATTGGAAGGCCATTGATCTAGAATAATTGCTGCACCTCCCCTGTACACTGCCCATTTCTTTTGCAGGCGGGCTGCCCTCACCAACACATATTGTTGAGTATTGCCTTTCTTCGAAGACAATTCCTTATGTATATGTCGGGTGTTCTTGGACGAGTTTTATAAGCTTCTTTGAAGGTCCCCAAAAAGAGCATGTCGAAGGTACAAATGATTGGTGGTTAGATAGTAGCTCTACATTTGAGTGGGGGTATAGGATAGTAAACCATAAGTACTCAATTATAACTATCTCAAAGGAGTTACATGAAGCAAATTACAGTTATTTCAAAGCCACATGCTCATACAATGGTGCTTGGAATGTTAATTTTAATTTGACATCAAATTTTGCAATCAATAATCAAAGGATTTGTTCCAGATAAGTAACATATTTGAGGTTATAACTTCCACATTCGAAATTCATATAAAGCTATAGAGTACTCTATACGAGCATTTTGAGGTACTTTCTCTCTTCAGTGACTAAGCAAGAAATTGCACATTCTATCAACCACATCACTTCATGAGAATCATTCAGAACAAATTGAGAAAAATAAACGGAACGGAATAGAACGGAACGGAACAGAATAAAGCAGAACAGAATAGAACAGAACAGAAGCACGTCTAATTAGTTTGCATAGAACCTTCATCAAGTATAGGCATAGACTCTTTTGCAACACGCTCACCTGAAACTGCATATGCGAAACTCCTTTGAGCATGAACAAGATTATTGAAAATGCTAGAGACAAGGCTAATACTGTATTCCAAGTTTTGTGTAGATGCAAACAATTGAATGCCCTAATTCACAACACAAAGGAGGATGATTCAGAAGCTTCATTAACTTTCTTAATAAAGACCCACTTTACAAACATTTGCATATGAAGTACTCATGAAACTATCTCCACAGCATATCAAGCACAACCTATGCCAAATATACTTCGAGATCATTATAGTATACGCATATTTCTTTGGAAGATTTATGAAAGAGTTGATATGCTAAACAGTCTTTTGAATGATTGCTTCACATGACACACTACACCTATTGGAATAGTTTAAATATTCTAGAGACGCAAATCCAACACCAAATTCTGGGAGATCTTGATCGTAGATACCTAAAGTGCATTTATCATGAATACATTTCCATGTAGACTTGTAAATTTCCTTATGTATTCTCTTACTAGCCCATTTTAATCAGGTTTCTTTTATAGGCAAATTACTTCCTTAGGTTGGATTCACACAGGCGCTTAAGTTCAGTTAAATTATAGTTTTTAACCCAATTTATATTTGCACCACTAATTACGTTAGGATATAGTTAAGAGATTTAGTTAAAAATTAGTTAACCTTGTAAAACACTAACTAAATTGTGTTCCCAATATGTTTAGTTAAGTTAGCAAAACTAACTAAAAGTTAACTAAAATAGAAAATAGAATAAAAGTTAGAATCACCTCACAGGGATTGCTTTAAGTTTAGTTAAATGTTCTTATATTTTTTTATGCCTTTGGCTAACTTAACTAGACATGTGCAAAAATATTTATAGTTAATTTATTTTTAACCAAAATTATTAACTAAAAGTGTGGCAAACCCTAACTAAATTTTTTAACTGGCTTTGGTGTAAAGGCAATCACTACATTAACGTTAACGATAAAAGTTAACTAAAGTGGAATATCAAGAGGGCAAAAACTTAGTACCGCTCATATGTTTTTTTGTGTAGGAGCATAGAAATGACGCCGCCTTTTTGCCCACAATGGCTAATGGATATACTATTGACGTGGGCCTGGCCACAACGTAGATCCAAACACTCCATAAAATTCAAGATATTGATGGTGGGAAAATTCAGTATGTTGGGCAAATTGTGCCCAATGTTCTGTGTCAAGAAGGCCGAGAATACCCTAAGCACCACCAGAATATAGACATTTGGTTAGGCGTCATACAATCATTATAACATGCACTTTATAGCAGAATTCGAATGGATTATTTCTTAACTTACGTGTAATGGACAAATCTAAAACAATGGCGTATACAAACATACTTCTGGGACTGGGACCTATATCATCATGATGTTATGTAAATGGCATGGGGGAAGCCATTCTTGCTGCCCCATGACCTGCAGAATCAGGGAGCATCGTGTAGGCACGACCTGATTCTGTAGGTCATGGGGGCAGCAAGAATGGCTGACCCCATGTCATTCTATTACGTCCAAATAAGGTAGACCGGAATCTACAGGTTTTGGAGGGACGATTTGTCATTCTTGACAAGAATGATTTAAGAAGATGCAAGAACGATGATCCAATTACCTTGACGTATATGGAAGAGCATGAGATCGTGATATATCATGTGTTATGTAATATTGGATGAAAGTCAAAATAAATCTTCAAAGACATAATTTCTCGATGCCAAGAAAAGGCCCCATAATGATATTTACCCAAAAGAGCAAGGTAATAGCACTTCGCATTAGAACATATCAATATTCGATTTGCTTTATAGAATAGATCACCTTGTTTCAGATATATTTGACGTTTTTGCTCTCTAAACCTCTAAATTCACAATCTATTAGAATTCGTTTCTTTCTCAAACTTTAGCAGGGTCATGATAATTTGCGATGGTAAATTGGACCACAGTTCAAGAGGTGCAATGTAATCAAATATAAGGGATTGTCTACCTATGTAACTTACCAGGCATTTCCAAAACATATTTTGCCCCCACTTCTACCCCTTATAAACAAGAGTGAAGCCAGATACTTTATGCATAAATGTCACACCCTCTAAAGTTGTTCATGTGACCCATTTGCATAAGTTTTCCTTAGATGGCATATTCAACTCACTCATGGATGAGCTATCTCTAGAGTTGAGACATTGTTCTCATTGACATTTTTCACCTTTTCTCATCGTCCCTTCTATAACAGCATTATGAAAGAAACAACTTGTGAAAAAAGGGAGACCCATACAATAACATAATCGGCTTAACTAGAAGACAGGCTAAATTTTTCTGCCATAGCTGAGGTGCAAAAATAAAGGCCACGACAGTCAAATATAGTCTACATCACTGTGAAAGGTTAGTGTAAATCTGACAATGAGTCTGGGAGCAAACACCAAAGCTCTAGAGCTGCAAAAGCAGAAAACATGCAGCACAAACGAAGACAATTTAACGTAGTCTAGTGCACATATGGACCCAGCTCAATTGATTGACATGACAAATAAATGCTAAGCCATGCCCACTAATCTTTCCTTCATCCTATTTCTGATGGTGCAGAACTGTAGTGGTGTACTGTTTCAGGTGAAAGGAACATAAAGCTGCAACTCTCAGTTGTGTCTGGCATGAAAGATGTTTTTGTGCCAAGCTTGTCCCAGACAGAAGGCTAACGCAGTTTTTGTGAATATTCCTAGTCCCTGCGGTGTTTCATGTCTTATTAGATTTTTTTGGATAATCAAATTGAGAACAAAATATCTGCTCCAAATGCTTCAAATCCGGCTCCATCCTTGAGACGTCTTTGCTTCCTAAACAATGAAATGCATGCGTGTTTGATTCTTTCATATTTTGATAAGCATATCTATTTCCTTCTGAGACCTTCTGACCCAAAGAGTGAATTCTGACCCAAAGAGTGAAATTGAAGCTTGTTAGTGGAGTCAAATCCAGAACTGAACAATTGTTTAGTAGAAGATTTCGTTATGACATTGTTGTAAAGAGTGCACTTGTTGATATGCATGCTAAATGTGAAAGTAAAGTAGAGGCACGAAATGTTTTTGATAGATCATTTGATCAAATATCTCTGGCAAAATAACTATCTTGCAAATAAACAGAAAAACAGAA
This sequence comes from Isoetes taiwanensis, assembly GCA_021234155.1. NCBI lineage: Eukaryota > Viridiplantae > Streptophyta > Lycopodiopsida > Isoetales > Isoetaceae > Isoetes > Isoetes taiwanensis. The sequence goes on along the minus strand of JAJEKV010000044.1, from coordinate 1,578,841 downwards.
TTGAGTTTCAACTTGAAAGAGATTGTAAAAGACAATCCGCTAATAAAGATAAGTGTCCAGCAGAAGCGAAGTGAGCAGGTCATAAGCCATATGCCGTTGGTCTTAAAACATGCAGCATATTCCATGAATGGGAAATGCGACCACCATGTTTAGAGTGCAGAACATGCAGACCTATTATCAGGACAAGGAACACTTGGAAACGGAAGCACATGCTCGATTAACAACATAATAAAAAATAGGGTTAAATTACCGGTGTTGGGTAACCAGCACAAAGCAATCACAGTGATGATCAAACTTGCATACGCTAAACCAAACGGGGCTCTACAACCTTTGGTTTCCGTGGACAAATGACAGCAATAAGGAAACAGCAGCAATAAGCAAATGGCAACTCTAAAACCATTGGCTTAACAAGACAGGAATATGTCCAAAGAACAATGCAGTCAGAGTCCTTGACAGTGTTGTGCACGCTATGGGTTAAGGGACAAGTCCATTACTGTATGGAGAACATGAGAATGCGCATGTTGTATTTCATGAGATGCAGCTGCTGCCATGGGGTCTTTTAGTTTCTGCATATGAGTTGCAGGGAAGGATAAATAAGGCATTCGTGTTTTTCCAAGGGATGCCTTAGAGGAGGTATACCAAGACAACTATAGCACAGCCATGGTGGGCTAGTGGATAGTGGACGCCACTTTTTTCTGTTGATTGCAAAGAATGTGAATTTGCACATCATCATTGCATAGTTTAGCTTCTTGGCACACATCCAACACTTTGTCTCTCATTGCTTTGCAGTTTTGAAGATCGTAGAAAATAGAAGTCCCCCCCCGTAGTGGAATAGAGAACAACTTATATTTTCACATTTCTATCCCTAAATTTCACATTACCTTTAACATGCTGGTATATGGTCGTTCGTTGATTGCGAAATTGCTTCATAAAGAAATTCAGAATATTTTCAAGCTGTTGCACGGAAACAACCCTGAAGGTTCACACAATGGATTAAATATAGGAGAATTGGTTTCGGATAACCTATTAGATTTATTTGCATTCTGAGTGCATAAGAGTCAGTTTGGTCATTAAATCTAGTCAAAGGCATGTTACAATGAGGAAATTTACTTGTTTTGTCCTCAAATTTTTGCAAAGGGCCTAAATTAATCTATGGAAACTGTCTATAGGGATAGAAAAAATACCTTACAATCCCTCAAGAACCACCATAGTTCATCGTTCTTGTAAACTTACACAGCTAGGAACTTTCTACGTCAACCTGCACTACAAACAACATGAAACTAGTTTTAGATTGCCCAATGCTCAATGCTTCAAGTCGTCAAAATTGAGACAAACAGATGATTCAAAGTCTCCTCGAATCATCTAAAAATTTTGACAGGCTTAGTGTTTCATACTTCATAGAAGCTATGCAATCTATGCAATTTAAGGGGCTTTAATTTTTATGGCACCAGGTTTTGTTGCTGCTACTAGGATGTCACTTCTGTACCTCAAGTAAAATGCTTGGAAATCAAAATCCTCCTAAAATGCTCAAAGAAAGATGATACAAAAGAACAAGGGGTAAATATTGCCAGCAAATCGGATGGTCTGGAACCTAATTCTGCTGAGGCAATTCCTTATAGATAATATAAGAGAAGGAAGTTGGACTACGAGCTTCAAGGTTGCAAGCAAGGTTGAGTCTTGCAACTTAAAAAGTCTCCTTTAAAAATAATTGAGACTTCAGGCTTCAGAAGGATACTTTAGACTCCTATAACAGCCTAAGCAAATGAGACAAAATGTCAAGCCCAGTGCTACTATACAAGAAAAAAAGCAACCAAATTGATGAAAATGATAATTCAACCGGCTGCTTGTCCACAATATATGATCAATCCTCTAAGAGATGGAAAATATCAATTCATATCACAAATTACTAATGGCACAAAGATATCATGAAATCACAAAATTAGGACTTACGAGCATTGATCAAATCGACTGAAGTCCAACTCCAATCCAAAGACAAAGGTATTATACTGATATACAGATGAAGCTCCCCTTTCTTTACAACAAAAAGAGCATGTGAACATTCATAAAATCGTCAAGGATTTAAGGATTTGATATGGAAATAAAGGAAGATACCTGTGTGTTTGAACCCTAGAAACAAACCGAATAGATATGCCTACTCTTGCATATGAATTTCCAAAACCATAGATCAAATCAATGATTAGAACGGTATAGCCTCCGCAAACCCATCGATTAGTAAAATGTGTCCACGTAAAACAGCATGGAAAGGGGGTCGCCAAAATTGTCTGAATGTCATTCAGGTGCTGACACCTGGCACCTCCCTACAACTCGGAATGGAAAGGGGGAGAACAATTCCCGAGAACATCAAATTTTACAGGCTATAACAGGTAAATAACTCTCTGCGTTCCCTCTTCTTCTGCGTTCCTGTTTCTTCTGCCATATATTTATTGTTCTTGCTCTAGTTATGGATTCGACATGCGGTATTGAAGACCTAATCAAGCATCTTTGCCCGCAGAAGATTTTTATGAAAGGTATTACCATATTATGCAACCGTTCCGGCTTAAATCCTTTTCTTTCTTTCTTTCTGTTTCTTTGGCAACTGAATTTTCATGCATTTCGGTTCTGTGTTGGCAGGGAAAAAGAGGCTTCCTCTGTTTTGAGAACCAGAAGTTACTCTTTAGTGCAGCCAGTAGGTCATCAAAATCCGTGTAATATCATCTGCAAAAGATCAAAAGAAGAAAAAAGATCAAATACGCGCCTTGCATTACAACTGCGGAAGAAACAACCAAGAAAAGAAACTACTGAACAACTCCTTACGCTCTACGAAGACAAAATGAACAACGCCTTGGCCCTACGAAGACAAAACAATGGAGCAGGACCTCCTTCTGCGCCATAGCCGGATCTCCGCCTTCGTCGAAAACAGGGGAGGACAAAAAGGGGGTAAATTTTGGCTTCCCCCTTCCATGTTGTGGTGGCATGGCCACCGGTCCCACATTCCGGTGTGGCCGGTGACCCGCTCCCGGCGCACATTCCGGTGTGGCCGGTGACCCGCTCCCGGCTCCGCCAGTCGCGGGGCCCCACCGGTCCACACCGGAATGTGGTCCCGGTGGCCATGCCACCATACATGGCTGCAGCGTGGACACTCTCAACTGCAACGTGGACACTCTTTAAACGGCAGCTTCCGTCCGTTTCACTCTGATCAATTCTCTGCCCGTTTGCCTGCCCTTGCCTGCCCGAAGGGCATTTTGGTAATTTTCGGTTTGATAGGGGTACTTTGGTAAATTGCCCATTTCGCAAGGGCATTTTAGTTTAAACAAGTGCTGTTGTACAGTGGGTTGCCCTCCTGAAATTTTTAGCTACATACTAGTAAATTGCCTACCGTCGGTGGGTTTACATGTGATTCTAGACAAAATTGTTAAAAAAGCTTGGACAATGCTAAAAAAGACAATGTTTTTCTAATGCTCAATGTTTTTGAGTTGCCCCTAGGGGGAAGCCCTCGCTCATGTGGGTTCTTAGCATATTATAAGGATATGCTGGTATATGCCTAGTATATTCGAAAAACTGCCCCAAACCTGCTACCGCCCTTAAACTGGCGGTCACCCTCGTTACTGGGCGAGGCTCTTCTTGCACTGTGTAGCCGGTAGCCAGTCTAGGATATGGCAGCGCATTCCTTTGCTAGACCAGGATATGGCAGCCGGACCAGGATATAGCCTGAAAATCCCAATGAGCAACACCCTCTCCATCTTATAATTGACGTTCCGGATCTTACCTGTTATGGCAAGATAGAAACTATACCAATATTGGCTAGATGAAATTCATGGCACAAAGGGAGCTAGCAAATCTGTCCAAATAATATCAGAATGCTTGTAAAGTACTTAGTGAGGTAGATAGAGAAATTCAGCCCTCAATTCTAAAGAGTTCTAATGTCATAGGAATGACTACAACTGCAGCAGCCCGTATCACTTAAGCCAGAGATAATGGTAGTGGAAGAAGCAGCGAAGGTTTTAGAGAGGCATATCTTAGCAGGCCTGAGCCCTTCCACCAAGCATGTCATACTCATTGGAGATCACAAACAGCTGCGGCCATCAATTGCAACGTACAAGCTTTCCGTCAAGCATAAGTTGGTTGTTTCCTTATTTAAGAGTCTTGTTATAGGAGGTATTGAGCATGTAACCCTACTAGCCCAAAGGAGGATGAAGCCATCAATTTCACGTCTAATTGCTAGGTTATCCAGAGCTTACAAATCACTCTAGTGTTTATGAGTACGAAGATATTAAAGGAATGAAGTCAAGCCTTTTCTTTTTTGATCACAGAGCCCAAGAGAAAGAAGGCAGCGATGTGGGTAGCAAGGTGAATGTTTCAGAACCAAAGCTTATAGTTGAGATTTGTAATTATCTTCTGAATGAAGGTTGTTACAAGCCATCTGATATTGTCATTCTGGCCATGTACAAAGGCCAAGTAAAGGAAATTAAGAGGCGATTGCATGACAGATTAAAGAACCATCCGCTCTTATCAATTACCCCGATTGGGAGTCCTTCTGAAGATGAAAGCACTTGAACTACATTTCCAGCGTAGACGATTTTCAAGGAGAAGAATTGTCACTTGTAATAAACAACCAATCTCAAGGGAAAGAAGGTATGGGCGGTGTTGGATTCCTTAAAAGTAAAAATCGTGTATGTGTAGCCTTGTCAAGGGCCAGAGAAGGTTTATACATATTTGGCAATGCCAAGCTTCTATCAGAAAAGGGCACCTTGTGGGAAAATGTGGTTAAAGTTCTCGAAGATACTGGCTGCATAGGGCCAGATCTTAATTTATGTTGCAAGAATCACCAAAATGTAGAAACACCAATTTTCAGAGCTGAACAGTTTAGACAAGTGGAAGATGGTGGATGCAACCAATGGTGTGAATACCAGAGGGCGTTGCCATCCAGGAACACATGAAAGAGTTTTCTGTCTTAAAAGATGTTTAAAACATGTAATGAGAAATATGGGCGTGGTCTTCCTTGTGGACACAACTGCAAAGATAAATGTTCCTTGCCATGCTTGCCCTGTGCAGCAAATTGCCAAAAAAAGATGCTTGCATACCAAATGTTCCCTTAAATGTGGAGAACCTTGCATACCTTGCCTGGAGCCATGTGAATGTAAACACCTTGCCTGTGATCTTCTTTGTTACCAAGTATGTGAAGGCTTAAATGTGGCCACCCCTGCATAGGCATCTGTGGAGAGAAATGCCCCTCTAAATGTAGGATCTTTGACCCAGATATATTAGATGTAATATCACAAATGAAACTCGAGGAAATCGATCTGTCTGACAGATTTATCCAGCTTACAGATTATGGCCACATTTTTTAAGTCAGTGGGCTAGATCAGTGGATGGATATAGATGAGTCAACTTCTTCCATGGATGGGACATCGTCAGTTGAATCCCAAGCCATAAAGCTCAAGTCCTATGCAGGTGCCCCATTAGGAGGACCTATCGATATTCAAATATTGTGAAGAAAAGCTTAGCATAAGTCACTACAAGAGGATGAGGGTTTGGCGTCAGAAAAATCGTCAGAGAAATTGAATGATTATGTCCTGACGATTATCCTGACGATTATCCTGACGATTAAATTCCCCGGCGATATATCGCCGAAGAAAACGCCACCAAATCGCCGTAAATTAAACGCCAAATGTAGCGTCGAAAATCGCCAAAAAATCGCCGATTTTTTCGGGCCGATGTAACGCCGGCATTTTCGCCGAACAAACGTCCGATTCTGCGTCGACAAAACGTCGTCGGGAAAAACGTCGGAAAAACGTCGGTTTTTTTTTTTTTTTTAGTCATAACAATTGATCCAAAAGCCTGTTTTGAGTGAAATTTGTTGCATTGGAAAGCTCTCTTATAGATCTCTACCATGATATATGATTGAATAAAATTTGGTTAAATTATCTGGTTGAAAAGCTTAACGTTTTGGCTGGCTTTAGTTATGGTTTATTCAGTGTAACCTCCATTTGAAAACCTCTCGGGATTACTTACCTAGTAATTAATCTTTTGGTATTATAAACACTATGGATAAATGTAGATTCTATAAAAGATAATAATTATGATGGTAAACTTTGAATCAACAGAAGACTTGACCACTCATGCTAAACCTTCCTTTCCTTAAGCATTGTTTGGAAGTCACTATGTTGAAGTTCAGAAGATCCCTGGTCATGATATCTCCAAATTTAGCATCACTTTGCTTCTTTTAGTTCCATTCGCTATTCATTCTTGAACTTGCCCCTTGCTACATACCATAATCCCCTAACCATTATTTCCATCCCTACACCCATGCCATATTTTTATCCCATGTTCACCTTTTTGTTATGAATCCACTCCTTGAATACTTTTGCATAGACCATTTTCTTATTTTCCCATGCATAACCCTTGGGACTATTTACCTTCATCATTTTTGCTTTCCACCCCACAACCCTTGTTCTGTAATTTCTCACCTTTGCCCTTTTGTCCACCATTCATTTCAACCATATTGCTATTTTCCATGATCCATCCCTTTGAATTTTTAGCTAAGTACACCATCATTTCCATTGTCTTTTTACTTTCATGATTATTCCCCTTGCCATATTATTTTTTATCTCTATGCTTTCCTTACCATTTTATACCCTTGTTGTTGCCATGCCCCTACTTTAAATATTTCTACATGGTCGAACCTTGCAATTGTGTCTCAAGGGCTTCCCTAGAAGTAGGTGACCTCACTCAAATTTGCCTTGCACCAAATTGTTTTCCATGGTCGAAAGTATTTCATTTTTTAAAGCTCATAATTATTGGCTTATTTTAACCCCTTCAGACCATGGTCGAAGACGTCTAAATACCTTAACAAGTGAATACAGTGAAAATACAAAGAAACTCTTTCTTTCCCTTTTTTTGTATGACTATGGCACTAACGAAGACCTGGCTCAAACCTGGCTTTGAAGCTTTGGAGAATTTTTTGCGAACAAGCATGAAGTTGGTAGGCCTACATATAGTCTGAATGAATGGAAATTGCTAAATTTCTATGTGGATCTCACACGTAGTATCATGTAAATTGAATGTATGACATTAAATATATCAATGGAGATAATTTTGGGCCTATGCTAAGTATTACGGAAAAAGGGGGTATGATGCATCACTTAGGTTTGGCTATAAAAAAAATGGTATAAAAGAAATGGGCACTAGTAGGAATATATGAAGATAAGCTAGAGAAATAATGGTGAAGGATGAAACCAAATTAAGTAGATAAACTTAAACACTAGGTTTAGTTATTAGGGCATTTTATCCAAGTTGTGAAAGCCACATATAGAAACGACAGGTAGCCGCATATGGAAGAGGTTCGCACAGGGCATGCATGAGCTGCAAATGGAAACCGGCTGGACTTCTTTTTTATTTCACCTCAATACTTTCGATTATGGTAGGATTCCTCTCAACAGTTTATTGCTCGGATCGTGGTTGCCTATGGCGGCTGCAGATAGATTTGATATGCTTGTGAAGCATGATTTGAAAACGAAAATGAGATGATTATCTGGAGCTTCAATAACCAGGTCAATATGGCGCTTTCAATATATTATCGAACGTTGGAGGCAAAATCCCTAGTGCAGACGTGATGATAGATCTTGCAATGGTGGCAATAAAAACACATAGACACCTTTTTTGGGAAGAAAGGACCATCTCACTAGTTGAATACCTGTAAGAGTACCTGATTACTTGCCTCTTTTACTGCATATTTGAAACAGAAACAGGACCAGCAATCTGCTCAAGATCTATAAGCAATTGGATTGTTATCCATATATTCCCATCAATTTGAGAAAGTTTTTAAGTCGCATTAAATGATAAAGCATACACAAGATCCTGGGGTTGCAAGAAAATAACCTTTCTTTCGGTGTATGGCCCAAAAGCTTCTCTGATACATTAATCAGAAATATAGTATTCAAGATTCAGACCTTAACATTAAGAAATAATAAAGTTTAGCAATGAAATCTTGACATATATAGTTTAGCAATGATCTTGACATATGTGAGACATTAACTAGAAGATATGGTGTGGGTAATCCCGAACCAAAATGAGTACACAATAAACATAAACAATTAAAGTATTAATTGAGTGATTGAGTGCTCAATAGACAAAGAAATTATAAAAGCAAAAGAAATTGTAGTACTCAAATTTTTTTTTGCAAATCATAACGAATTATATGTGAAGGAGTGATTCATACTTGGAGAAGAAATGGAGGCCAAAAAATCGGTGTAGGCTCAATAGCGGATTGATTATGAGCAAAATTCTTCTCTTTGAATGGCGCCAAAGCTGCAGCAAGAAATCGGATGAGCTGGAAATTTTAGCCGACGTGGTTGCCTGCCAAAAGTTTAGACGAGCGGTGTTGCCTGTAGAAAACCAAGAGGGTGCCAAAACGCTGACTAGGTTTTACGTTGGGTGTCCAAAAAATACACATTGCAATATATTAATGGTTATCTTTTATATAATTTTTGGTTCGGGCTATAATGTGATTTCGGCCTAAGACCTTTGAATTTCTTCAAAAGTGCTAAAATTTGAATTAAGCTTGAAAGCCCTATTTTGCATTGTCAGTTCGTATTGTTCGTTTCCAGTTCTTATATTACTCCTTGTTTGAAGTATGGGCTTAATGTATTGCAGGTGACCTTTTCCAAGGCATACAGCCTTTCGTCTAGTCAGCATTGGATGGTTATAACGTTTGTATATTTGCATGCGGTCAATGTGCATCGGTCAATGTGCATCGGGAAAGACCTACACAATGGTATACTATAGTTAATCTGATGGTGCAAGGCTTCATGCGGCATCTCTTTTTCTTTTGTCAACCGAGCACCATGATGCCCATGTACTTGTTACTTATTACTACTTGAATATCTAGCATAATAACAGGGGGTTACTTTTAGATTTTTATACGTTTTTTCACATGGTTTTTCTATGATTTCATTGTTGTATTCGTTGAGGTGTACTAAATAGTATTTCTAGAGTGCACCCTTTATGGGCCGTTGATTTTCGTTGGTTGGAACAATCCGAGGGTTGTTGTCTTTCTCTGCATGTCTTTGTGCATGAACAATGCGCATGTGTATGCATGTGCACGTGCATGTGCATGTGTATGCATGTGCATGTGTACTGTGCATGTGCAAGTGCAAGTTCATGTGTGTGTGTGCATGTGTGCATGCGCATGTGTACTTGCCCTCTTGGATTCTTGTTGCCGGAGTGGATTTTTGCTACCACGATGTGGATTTTTTGCTCACACTTACAAAGGTATTTGTTTTTAAAGGTTTCTTCAGTTAGCATAACGGTTTTTTTTACAAGGTATTGTTTTCCTGGTTCTACAATGTAGTGCTGCAAAACTCGCCTTTGTCTCCTTCCCTTTAGCTATTCTAAGATTTGCTGCAGATTCAAAAAGAGTTTCGAGTTTAGGCCCTCTGTTTGCTTTCAACTCTTGGATATTCCTGGCCTGTCGGATTGTTCATAGCAGCCAGCATTTAGCTTCAATCAACAAACGGATTCTTGTGCACACAACATGCGGATTATTCCACGCTCTTTTCTGAATCATGCAGATTAGTCAAACAGTGGCCACAAGAATGCATTTATATTGTAGGTTTGGAACTTTAATCGAACCAAAAAGTGAATCATGCATTATCTTTAAGCTAGAGATGGACCATCCAAAATCACATGGATTGTTAAGCAATAGTTCCATTGTGAAAGAGGAATAGTCAGAAATGAAGTAACAATATGTGGAACGCCAATGCAGCAAGCTTGCTTCAAAACCTCTACCCTTGATCTTGCTTCACCGAATCGCTTCTGAGAGACCTACTCCACATCACCAAACCGGCTGATTCTCTTCACTTGTTAAACCAAAGCCGTGCAACCCGTGAGAAAGTATTACTGGTTCTTTATGAACCTCACCAATTGTTACTGCAGATAACGTTGATGTTCATGCAATGGTTTGTGAATAAAACATTATTGTAGAGCATATCAATGTCAAAAGCTTTTATTTGATTCAATTTTATTTATCAGAACATAAATGGTAAATAAATTTGTTGCATTTGGTCAATTTTGGGTTGTTCATCCTCACTATAAAATGCAGAGAGTTTGTGGTGTAATTAGATTACAAGTGTTTCTCGTGGTATTACATGCATAAGTGTTAAAGTTGGTGCATTGAAGTTATGCCATCCTTAATGCCCAAAGGCCTTTATTAGGGCCGAAGGGCCCAAAATTTTTAGTAATATATAGCATAATAACAACCAACACATCACTACAATCAACATTAATTAACACAAACCATTACATCCAATACATTTAAATTAACATCCCCTAAAACCCCTTTGGTTTGGGTGCATATTCACACGGGGTTACGTAGGGCGCGAGAGCCCCTAAAACTTACAATACATGTACAAAATTAACACCATTAAGTACATTCCCTTAAACCTTATAGTATTTTGCAAAACTCAATATACAGTATACAAAAACTTGTACATGCATACCCCACAAACGAGGATCGCTATGTACGGTCCAGATCAAGGAATATAGGGCAAATATGCCTATCCGACAGCTCTCGATGCCTGGAGTAACCGCCCGTGTGAATATGCAATATGCACCCAAACCAAAGGGGGTTTTAGGGGGATGTTAATTTAAATGTATTGGATGTAATGGTTTGTGTTAATTAATGTTGATTGTAGTGATGTGTTGGTTGAATAAAGAAAATTTTTTCACATTCTTGTCTATAAATTTGTAAGATATATTTATGTCAATTTAAGCATCAACATATCCTTAGAATGCAACTGTGGGGGCAACTAGATTTAATTTAAACTGCAACTAATTCTAGGATATATTGCAAAAATGTTCTGACGAAAATGTTGACGCAGAGTTTGACGAATTTTTTGACGATTTTGCTGACAAAAAGGCTGACGATTTTGCTGACGAAAAATCTGACGATTTTCCTAACGATTTTTCTGACGATTTTGCTGACGATTTTGCTGACGAATTCTGACGTTTTTTTTGACGATTTTTGTGACGAAAAGTGTGACATTTTTCGTGACGATTTTTGTGACGTTTGTTTTGACGCAAAATCGTCAGAAATCTGACGATAAACCTGACGATATTTTTGACGAAAATTCTGACGTTTTATCGTCAGATAATAGTCGTCAGGCAAATCGTCAGCCACTAGGGTCCGGGCACTTGCCTGTTTTGTGAAGACTATCTGACGATTTTCCTGACGCAGAACCGTTATTCTCTTGTAGTGAGTAGAACTGGTAAAGCGGCGAGTCTATGGTTATGCTGAGATAAGACATGGTGTAAAGAAGTTGGAAAATAAAGAATACAAGGCTGTATTGAATTGTTTCCAGAGGGCTATACAGGTAAACCCAGGGTTACTAGAAGCTCATCTCAACCTCGTTGTTATCTACTGTGTGCACCAGAGATTCTATGAAGCAATAAGCCATCTTCGAGTTGTGGTTAGACAAATAGCATCTAATCCAATGGGCATCTGCATGTACTGGTCTCAGCCGATTTGCAGATGCAGTAACAATATCTAAAATAATTCTTCAACATGATGCAAATCAGAAGGATGCACATAACATTATGAAAAGTGCATGGAACCAAATTAAGATGCAGGTTGTTAGAATAGAATAGAATATAATAGAATAGATTTTTTATCGTCCACGGAGACCAATTGGTCTATGGGACCCCAACAAAAAGAGAGCAGCAAGCGTACTACTGTCAGGATTAAAAAAACCCTGCCCCGAAGGGTTTTCAAGGGAAAAACCTTAGCAGTAATAAGTATGCTGGCACGGCGTACAATTGTATAGGACAGTTCAATACTGTCCCGGAGGACACAACTGAGCAGTAAGCGCAGAAGTTGGTGTAGAGAATGCAGATGAATGTGTGGTATTGGATAACTAGGCTCTCTACAATATTTGCTTCAGAACTCTCAAGCTGGTTACTCCTACATTTGGGGATTTAAATCATCTCATTTTTGCAACATTGAGTGGGATTACATGCTGCTTGAGGTTTCCAGGCCAACTAAATTCCGATCTTAGGAAGCTGGCAGTAAACCTTATTCCATTTCCAAGGCTTCATTTTTTCATGGTGGGGTTTGCACCTCTTACATCAAAAGGCTCATAACAATATCGAACATCAAATGTGGGATGCCAAAAACATGATGTGTACAGTTGATCCAAGGAATGGAAAATACTTGACAACATCAGCAATATTCAGAGGTAAAATGAGCCCAGAACGAGTTCGCTGTTTGATCTACAGTGGAAGGAGTGTGGATTCGCCCGAGATTTATGCCTTCTTGCAACTGGTCCCTACAGTTCGCCTCATATCTATAGCTTCTTGAAACTTACCCCTATGAATCACTACCAGGTTAAACACCATTGGCCCAAATCCTTTGCTAGATCCTTTATATTGCTATTTTGAATACACATTTCATTCTTTTTTACCACTTGCTTGATTAAACAAGTTTCTTGGAATGTAAGGTATTTTAGCCAAATCTTGGCTTGTTGCTGATGCATCGTCCATTTTCAATTGAAGCATGCCGAACATCATTCATGATTTTCTAGGTATTTCTGCTACTGGTATTTCTACTACTGGATTTATTAGCTAGATTTTAATTAGCCAACCATTTGAATAATGTTTTGACCTGGCCTTTCACATCATTGTGCCCACTGAGACAATTATAAATTTTCATCATTTGTTACCTTCCTCCTCCTCCTAAACTAGACTTTCTGAGTCCTTTATCTTTCGACCATGGAAGTGCAAGCTTCTTATAATTTAGCATAAACAAGCATGAGGAGAAAGATCATGCTGCTCAAAATTCATAACATCATATTTGCATTTGCTTTAGCTCTACAATAGGACTTGAAGTTCAAACGGAAAGCTCATGCAGAGGACTTTTGAGGAAGAGAACAAACAACACAATCCTCGGGTGTCAGAGGTACTATTCTTATTTAGTCTGATTTGAAAGCTCATGCAATGTCTCTTTTATTTTCCAGTATAACTTGAATTTGAATCCGTTGTAGACAAAGCCTTGTACATCCATGTTTATACACAAAATTGGGATAAGCAGATAGGCATTGAGTCCATGGTCCTTATTTGGGATGATCTAAGGCTATAGCATGGGTTAGTTTGCTGCTGCAGGCAAAACAATTGAGGTTGTACCAGGAAGGAAAGCAATGCCAACAGTGTCCAAATAGAGGAACAAGAATTTCCTTGCTTCTGTTTAAACTCGTGCTAGATTGTTAGAATACTGCTAGAAAGTTAGAATAATGCTTCTGTCTAAAATCATGCTGCCACTTCAGTAACCAGATTTCGATAGTCAAAGGAAAACTTCTTACAATATTATGCAGACGTCATTTCACATCTATGATACCTTAGCTTTGTCAATGTGGTCTTTGACGGCCACTGAACATGACAGCTAGCATTAAACTAGTATCTCGCTAAGTTAATGTATCTCTTCTTTTTGATGATTTTTATATTCTGGCACCTCGAAATTCTTGTTGTCCTTTGCATTGGTCCCTGCATTTGTTATTGAGCATTTGGATAGTGATGTAGAGATTGGTGTGCTTCGAGGCTGCATTCAAGCAGAGAGATAAGTCTCTTCACAACAATTCTAGAATAGGGGACAGTAGAACTATGCTTACCAAATCACATGCTGATGTACTGAAAGTTCGAGTCACGGGCTTAAGTTCGTGAACTCTAGACTTAAGCTTAGACTACATGAAATGCCTAGCGAACATTTACGTTCAATTATGGTCTCAACTGTAGCTAGACCACAGACTCAATTAATTCTCAGAAAAAGACATTGCATGCTAGGCATAAAAAAAATGTTATAAAAAATGTTACTTACATAGTGATATGGATTAAAATTATGATGTGTTTGCCATTCTGATCGGAATGGTCAGAGGCTGCATCCAAGCAAAGGAGCACTTGCTTTACAGCTGATGATTTGGGGAATGCATGGCGCTGCCGTCCATTTTGAACCAATATTTATGCCTATATGTGTGATTCTGCAATTTCTTTTAATTCTTTTTCTTACTTAGGACACAAAAGATGCATTTTAATTTAACATTCCAAGATAGGATGATGATGAAATAACATTCTTGCATTGCTTGTTCATGATGCAAGTAGTGATCCATGCCATTTGAGTAATGAATAGAGCAGATCATTCTTTGGTGGTTTAGATAGATAGATAGATAGATAGTAGTTTTAACGTCACGCCACTAGGCAGCATCCAACTGGACATGTGACCACACACCACACTACATTGCTCGATCACGCCACTAGGCAGCATCCAACTGGACATGTGACCACACACCACACTACATTGCTCGGTTGGGCCCTGCCCCCAACCACCTTACATTGCATCTGTTGGGATTTGACCCCCAACAGTACCGAGTGCGATTCTGGACGATCTCGAACTCGAGACTACATTGCTAAGGAACTAGTGTGTTACCACTAGACCAAACGCCCAGACGCAACATTGGTAAAGAGAATGATGCACCCCATAATGCAGAAGAGCCTGTATATTTGAAACACTATTCTTTGATTTTATATTTTGCTCAATACTACCATGAAAGTGTTATTTCCCTACAATTCTGAACTAGAAAGCCCCAATAATAGAATAATTCGCCCAAGATTTAAAAAAAAAAAAAAAAAACTTGAATAGTTTAAAACATTCGCCACAAAAAATAACCTTTATATTCATTGTATTCGCCAACATTTTTATATACTGTATGTTAAAAATAAAATTAAAAGCATCCCTGATGCTGTAGATGGGAGCCTTGTTCATTGCTTGACGGACCATGACAAACAGGTAATCTAATACCATATTATCTGCTAACTGCCTAGTATAAATTTTAGTCTAGTATAAATTTTCTAACTGCCTTTCTTATTGTAGACATATGTGCGACATACATCCTTATGCCCCAAGGATAGCCACGTGTGCTGGCTATGATGGGTGGGTTATTATTGGGGATGTGATTTTATCAGCTTTGCTTGGGCATAATATACAAACTTTTACTAACGTATAACTTTTACTAACATGTTTTACGTTGACAGGTCTGGAAAGGTTGTCTTATGTTCATGTATGATACTGGCATGTATGATACTGGCATGGTAGTTATTTTCTTATGTTGCTTATTATCCAATGCTTCGGTTATTTGCAATGCTAAGTTGTATTTTAATTTCGTTTCAAGATTAGAAATTAAAATAATTTCTAGAAGCTACGAAAGTAGGGTTTTTCTCTATTTAAGCTGAGTTTTTTTCACATTATTCTCATCAGCCGCTCGTCGCTTCTCTTTTGCTTGCTAGTATTCAATCTCCCCCCCTCCCCAGATAATGATCTCCTCCTTGCTTATGGTAAGTAAAGAAGGGCCCTCGCACTCGAAAAGGTCCTCATACCTATGACCACATGTCGTGATAAGGCCCTCATGCCTCGGTGAATGGCGCCGTGCCCAAGATTTATGCTTGAAAAGGTCTTATAAGCCATGCATTTGTACGTTTTTGTCAAGGATTGAGTTGAATTACCATTCGACCAAGTCCTAACAATAATATTGAGTTGTATTATATAACCTTTTCATCCTTTTGCAGGACTATGGGTAAGGATTGCACATTGGAGTTAGTTTATAGCTACTAAGAGCTGACTGTAGGCTTGGATGCTCTCAGTCCTGCTCAACATATCACCATAATGACATCCGTGTTTTGCCGGTGTAATCCAACCCAATAAGGCTGGATAGCATGAGGGTTAGTTTTACAGAGGCACCGCCACGTCTACTGAGTGCGTTCCAAAGAGCTGAGGGTCTTGTCCTATGGCACAAATACAACTTCTAAACCAGGTTCTAAGTGTAGAGAGGGGTTTTTGGCGAAGGGTTTGGCCGCGAGATGAGACCTGAATTCCTCGTATTAACAAACCGCCAGAGGGACCATCAACCTCTTTAAAATTGGCTAGCCTTACTAAGCATTCGAGAAGTGCAACGGGATAGTAAGTGCCACCTAGCCTAGCAATATGGACCCACGTGCCTTTTGCTAATTGGTCAGTCTATAAACCAGACTAGTGGTAAAACTTTTGCTAGTGTCCACTGCTGCAGAAACTCTACAACTATAGAAGCGTTGTGTAATCATTAGATCTGTGATAGCAATATGCAAAATGTGAGATGTATACATGGCATTGATGCGATGAATAGAGAATTGTAAGCAATAAAAATGAACCATATAGCTATTGCATATGAACATCTATAGCCAGTAGAAAGAGAATAAATGAAGAGCAGTTACTATAGGGGCATCGAGGAAAATGGATATGTACAAGTTGCCAAGATTAGTAAATGAGATATGGAGGTGAATGGGAGTTTCAAATGGTGTTGGAATCTATGTTTTCAAATTCAGTAAATGGGATTGAATGAAGAATACTATTCGTGCAAGAAGTAAGGATCATTAAATATGCAATGAGAACTAGTGGCTATGAGTTAATTTCATAAGTAAAACCTAGCCAATCCATTTGTATGTGAAGACAACTTCAGATGTCCCTATTTAGTTAAGAAGTAGATAGACGTATATAAACGTTTTTATAGTTGAATCACATGACAATTTCCATTGACTATGTCCTAGAGGTTGATATATTTGCAAGACTATTGTGAAAAGCTGCCGAGTTGACCCTTCTCGCAACTCGGGATCTTGTCAAAACTTGCACTAATTCTATGTTGATAGTATTGATGAAGAATTGAATTTTCTTTTTGTAGTTGAAATTACATACTCCAAACTCAACGGGCAAATGCTTATGAATTCCATGTAATCATGTAAAATTAACATCCAATAAATCAATATTCTCAATAGAGGCAACATCCAACTTTAGTAAATCAACTCAGAAGCTTTTAGGTCAACAATGATCCCCTGCTACACTGTCTCCGTTTGTCCAACTACTTCCTTGCTTAATCACTGCACATGCACTCAAGGGGTTAGTCCTTGTGACTAAGTGGGGATCCCTGGCTGCCGCTGCATGTATGAAAACATCTTGGAAATCTTGGATAACAAGAACATAAGCACAAGCACAGACAGTTGTACTAGACAATGGCAACAAAGAGAATACAATACATAGGCATCAAAAACAGAGAAAATAACAAAGAGATCAAACCATCATGATGCACAACTCTGGGACAATGGCAAGCTCAGCCAGCTACATGCAAGCCCTTGTAACAGAATAATGCCCAGCCAGCTTATATTCCAAGCCTTGTAGTGGAAGTGGTGGGGCGAACCTCGTATGCTCCTTCCCAGCCCACGTCTGGCACCGGAGGACCTCTTATCATGGGTTCCAAGAGTTGACGTGCATCCACGCCAGGAAGCTACGTCTGTGAGGAAGCCAAGCCCGGTGTCACAGAGCACAAGAACATAACATAGATCACAGATGACATGAACATGCGAGAACAACCTAGGCCACCAAACCTAAAAGCCCGACTCCGAATAATCCAAAAGATATCAAAATGTCAAGACAACATTGATGCAATACAAAGACCAAGACATATGAAGTTCATTAGATATTTACTATATACATGTGTCCACATTTTATCCTTGATGAGGCTGCCCATACAACCCCAACCCATTTATGTTGAAGTAGCTTGTTTAAAGACCAATCCCCCATAGGAAATAGGAAGCATCTTAGATTACCCATTCCTGCATAAGGAATGTAATATACTCGTATCAACTTAACTCACTAGTTATATTAACAAGTTTTTTCATTGCAAAAGCATGACTCCTTGCCATAGCCACATTGTAAAAGCCCACATAAGCTTCTCACAGCCTTCACCTAGCACATGGTGAAAGGCAGCAAGATAGAGTGCGGCTTGCAGATCTCCATACCACCCTGGACACCCTGTCCGCTAGAATGGATACCATAGCTGGAGGAACAGTTTGAGCAGGAGACCCCGACAAATCTGTCGCTACTCTGCAAAGAGGCAGAAGAGAGGGCAGTCACGGTCCAAAGGACCTTACAAGCAGCCAGCGAGATGCAACACGAACACCTCCAGATCCTCCAAGACAAGCTCAACAATCCGCAGGAAAATTTCTTGTTTAAAGAAGCGGAGATGGCCTCCAAACATCAGGGATTGGAGCATAAGACAAACAAGCATAGTCACGATGTATGAGGGCTGCGGGCTACAGTCACTCGGCAGGGCAAAGGCCTACATGCAGAGGCTCATGAGTAGCTACGGCATTGCATGCGTGAGCAGGCAAGGGAAAACAAACTTCAGCAACAGCTTAGGTCTGAACGGCAGGGAGGGAAGGCCATTCAGCAAGTTGCAATGGCTGCTCCAGCTCATGCTAATGCTACTCCTCCGTGACGGCAACTAGGGGCTCAATACAATCAGCAAGCAGCCCCCAGCAAGCAACCAACAACATGTGCGGAGACGGGAAACATTGCCTCGCAGCTCAGTGAGCAACAAGAGCAGAGTCATAGGAGACATAATGTGGTAGTTCGAGGCTTCTCTGGAGTGGAGGGGGAGCACCTCATGAAGCGGCTACACACAGTGGCCTTGTCACGTGTGAGGTTTCATGCCCCTGTACACATTGGCCGAGCTAGCCGTCACGGTGTTTGGCACCCAGCCTGCCCACATATTGTCAAATTCACGATTGCCGATGCACTAGTAAGAGATGACATACTACGTCAGGGCGTGAAACTGGGGGGCACCTCAATGTATGTCGATCATGACCTCACCTATCGACAAAATAAACAACGTAGAAGGGAGTTAGCTCATGTGCGGGCCATCAATTGCACCGGAGGCGCAAGGGCCCTGGTCCAAGGCAAAGCACAAGTGTTCAGGCCACCCAATGCTGACGTTGGGGATGCGATGCACAGAGCTGCTAAAATCCCTCAGGATGCTGCTGCCACGTCGGCTACTCGGGCTCCCAGAGCTGCTGCTGCACCCAATGCTGAAGTTGACGTTGAGACTACTACTCCTGCCAAGGCCACTTCTGTACAGCATGCGCCTACCGCTTCTATTACTCCACCCATTGCATATCTTGTCACCCCTCGGGCTGTTGTTGTTTCTATTGCTACTACTTACCGCTTAATCCCGCCGCTTTCGCCAGATAATGCGTTGATGCCCCCCTTGATGGTGCTTGCTATAAGGACGGTTCTTGCGTATGGTCTCCTGGAATTGCAGGGGCTTCCCATGGCAGAAGGGAGATAGTCTCAAATCCATTGTTGCAGACGTGGATCTCAACTTCCTTATGGAAACTTGGGAATACGCTAGGCATTGGATATCAGACCTACCAGGATATCAACACTACTCATTGTTCAATGAGTGCACGGGCAAATGGGGACATGGGGTGTCGCCTATTACTACCACACAAACTTGGCACCAGCAGTTGCATTCCAGAAGACAGACATACACAACCGTTACCTCTGGGTCTGAGTGCAGAACCACAGTGGCAACATCTTCTTTCTTGCAGCACGCTATTTTCCAAACGCAGAGTCCAACTTTTACTGCTACAACGTAGATGTGGATATGATGGTCCGTATATCGATCTGTTACGAATGCTCTACTCTTACTGCTAATTCATCAATTTATTAGAACGTAAAACATCATGGGGTACTCGATTTGCCACCCAACCGAACCAACTAGAAAAGATGTCACCAAGTCAAGCTACTCCGGAAGACTGTTTAAGAACAAGCTCTTTCTAGCCACCAACCATTGGTGCTACAGGAACTCCTTCTAGTGATATGATCAAGCAAGAAGCAAGAGAAAATACTGCAGAGCAAAACTAAACTCATCGTCAACATAGGAAGAAGCAGATCTAGTTGTGCAGTCAGTTGGATGACTTTCTTACTTGATCATATCAATAAATATTGCTCCATGCAAGGCCACTCCCCCGAGCACCATATCAATTCCTTCCCTTTTCAAGACTGATCATCCTCGATCATCTTTCTTAAAGATTTACATCCATTCTCAAAGACTATCAGTTCTTTCCGTTCTCAAGACTGATCGTCCTCGATCGCCATTAAACCTCAAAGAAAATCATCAAACCTCCCTTTTCAAAATTGATCTTCAATCGATTTCTGAAAAGCATGTTAGTCTTTCCCTTTTTGGGACCAATCTTGTCCCCCTAGGAATGTTCTTTTTCGGATCCTCCAAGGCAAGGTCCGTGCTTGGACAGAAAAATCTCCATACTGATCCATCAAGGAGGCGTCCCTCACTTGAACAGTCATGGCATTCCTAGCCCTTTCCAGTCCTTCAAGTTAAATATCACCATTTAACAGCCGTTGAGGTGGATTCAACGTCTGTTACTTTGGCTTTCTCTTTTTTCCATGCTTTCGGAACCTGGGCTGGAGTATCTACCTGGAGGTGGAGAGCATTTCTCTATGATAGATTCAACTCTCAGGTACTTTTTCTCATTTGATTTCTGTTTTTGCCAGTTTAAGCCCATTTTATTGTGAGGGAGATGATAATTAAGAATTTTTTGTTAAAAGAGCTAGAGATGATTAGTTGTCCAGAAGTCATAGTCCTTATCAATTTTGCCTCTTCTATGATCTGTGAAGCTCATTAGCATGTGATTGCTTGTTTTAACTTTACATATTTCTTACCTACTGCCATGGAATTGGAGCTATTTATCAAAATTTATGCTTGCCCTTCTTGGACCCCAGGAAACACAATGCAGATATGAAGCATATTTTCCAGCTAATATTCTTTCCTATCTTCCAGTGGTGCTCATGGAGTCTATCCTTTTTGCACGTCTCAAGTTGTCGACTTTAAGAGTTCTGAGGTTTAGAATCTGTTCAAGTTGCAGTAACTTGCCATGTATAGTACCTTGCCATGTTGCAAAGGCTAGTTAGGACTTATTTGTTTTTTGGCATGTTTTGGAAATTGTGTGTCCCCTTGAGTTTAGTCTTTGTCTCTATATTTTGTTCGCTGTAGAGGCCTTCTAGTAGTTTAGGCTATCTCTACCTCTTGTTTTGCTTGCTTGTTTATCAGAGCTCAATTGCACTTGTATTTTGAGCCACCAAAGAATTATATATAAGTCTGTGTTGTAGAACATACCATGATGATGCAGGAGGCTTGGTGCGAGTATTGTTAATGACTCTTGGAGTGATAGGCGTGCATTTTAACTTGGAAGTATTTCTAGGTGTGATCATGCAGATTTGGTGTCACTTGGCTAATCGAGGAAGACCATTGACATGATGCAAATATGTCATAAGGTAAGGACATTTGTTTAGGGGTATGCGCTGCTTATCCTGAAGTTTTGAGAAGTTTATTGTTCCATGTGTGAGATTTCACAAGCAGCCTATAAAGAATAGCGATGATGAGTAGAGAATCTAGAGGGGTTACAGGAAGCATGCCCCAATGTTGGTGCAATTGTTTGGGAAGCATGCCCCAATGTTGTTGCAATTGGCAATACCAATTCTAAAACATGCTTGCCAATCTATGGGCTCAAATGGTGCATTTCATAGTGACACCAACATAAGTGCATCAAGTATCGCTAGGTTCCTACCAGAGTAAAAATTAAGGACACCCAATATTTTTTATGTTATTATCCATGGGCGATTATTTGGTATTTCTGGATTTTTTTTAATTAATATGTGGGCGATTTTTTTTCGAAGAGAATTTATCCTAATCTTAGTGGGCGATTTTATTTGCTTCAGGGGTTATATTTTGTCACAACTCCAGAAATGCATGTTATATTTCAAAAGCGCACCAAAGGAAACCAAATATCACAGCATTGAGCACTTCACATGTGATATGCTCTACTTTTGATAGTTTTGATAAGGTCTCCAAATTTCCTATGATACTCCTCTTCTAAAGTAAAGGGTAGGAACGTATGCTTGACCAGTTACAACCCAATCTGGATTAGTCGAATGGTCCAAGAAAAACCTAATTCCCCTCATGAGGCATTATATATATCACGTATTCCCTCATGGTTACATGTTCGAGATAACATGACAAACGTGACATGGAAAAAAATGTTGGTGACAAGTAGGCATGTATGAGATAACATGATTGTAAAACAGATATCAGATCTTAACTAAGTATCAGATATCAAACATATATCTTTCCTTTGTGGCAAAAATGTGTAAGATTACATACAGTTCTATACATGAAAAAACAAGACAATACAAAAGCACTCTCATACTTGTAACTTTCTTCACGAAGTTTCCAGAAATTTAAGATCCTTCACGAAATAATTAAGCAATGGGGAGATCATCTTCAATCCTAAACTTGAACCTGCTAATTTGGAATGCCAAATGACACTAAAACCAAACAAGCTTCAATGAAAAAAGCATGTAATGCTATTTGGATTCACTATGGAAGCCTACAATGGGCCTCCAGAAGATGAAGCCCTAAAAAAATCTCCGAGGTAATCCAATATGGGTTACGAAATTTCAGCTACGAAATCTGCCCAAATCTCTGAAGCCTTAAGCCCTAATTCGAAATTTCTTAATATGGGCATGGTGATAACGGGTGATGGTATCACCTCATCAATGTTTTTTTTTTATTTTGGGCGATTCTCTTTTCACACAAATGTTTTAAAATCATATATGGGCTAATCCTATTTTACTATGTCGATAAAAAAATTACGATGTGGGCGATTTCTTTCTCCGCAAAGATAAAAAGAATCAGAAATGGGCGATTGCAAGCCCGCGAAGTGCAAAACGGATCCTACTAATCTATCAAACCTTAATTGAAAAATATTAAAAAAAATAGCCAATTGGCGATTAATCGTCCTTAATTTTTACTCTGGTTCCTACTAGTTCTTGTAGAACTCTTGATAGCATTTTGACAAAAAAAACCCTCTCTCACAACTTGCTATGCTTCCAGGAATGAACATGCAACGTTGCCATAAATTCATGAGGGCTAGAAAATTGTTTCACCATCACAAGTTCCATTGTCATCTTGACAAATAGACCAAGCCACCATCATTCTTTTGTTCTTGACAGCCTTGTAAATTGTCCCAACAAAGTCCTCTCTCTCCCAAACATCGTGCCCGATCCATCTTTGAAGCAAACTTGACAAGTAAAGTTTCCAATGCCTCTGTTTATCTCTATCCACATCATTCAAAAAATATGCTTAATTTTTTTTTTGTATAACACATATCTACAAATACGAACATATATACCATATATTATACTAAATATTATAGATAGAAAAAATACGCAGGCAAACCTACATTCTGAGCCTTCAAATGCCATATATAATATTATACTAACTTTTGAATGACGGGCATTTGACTATTGGATCATCTTTATACACTTTAAGTAATAGCAACCAAGATTTAGTACACATTTATACTTGGATAAGAAAGTACTGCTCAAGCTTATATGACTTTTTAAACACTTACTGCACTCACTGGTGCCCCCAAATTAACACCATGTATCGATATTCTTTATGGATAAGGCACAATCGTCGAAATCTGAAAAGGCTGGCAATTTTCGCTGCCTTTTTACGGCAGGTTGGATGTCATTATCTTATACTTTCTTGGATGTCATTTTGTTTTTTGCTGTAGTTTTAAGACAGATTTTGACGCATTTCATTCATTACTAAGGTCTAGGCAATTCTTTTGGTTTTGGCGTCATTAATTTGAGCTTCACAAGTTGGAACTTACTGGTAGTTTTTTCTACATGGAAGTTCTAGATCGGCCTTTCAGAGGACTAATCTGTTTGATCATCTTCAGCTCCTTGACCTTAATCCGACCCATTTTTGCACAGGAGCAAGAAACTCCTTATGCAGCCATTCAGAAAATTTCCTCTGATGCATTAGTCTCAGATTCAGAGACCTATATTCATTCCAATCTGCATTGCGTGAAAAAATATGGGTTCCTGCCTTGTTCAGACACAGTTTTCGGAAACTTGTTCCTGTTGGTATTCTATGTACTCCTCATGTTTACAGCTGCCCAGATCATGGCTAAAGCGGGTGAGATGTTGCTGAGTGTTTCGAGCCCAGGGATTGTTGGGGTACTTCTTTCCATTCTGGGTGCCCTACCTGATATGCTCCTCTTACTCTGTAAGCTTTCTTATCAGATGTTAAACAGGATATTGCCAATGTCAGTCTCGTTTTGATTAAAAAAAAGAAAACTAGCTAACTTTTCAGTTGACCTTTTACATGGAGTGGACCTTCCAATGGGTAGTTTACAGAGTTTGTGACTGTAATGGTGTAGATGCCATCCATAAGTTTCTGAATAATCTCATGTAGGAGCCTCTCCATCTTAAATATGTCTCATCTTGATATCTTATGGCACAGTACCTTTGATATTATGTGCATTTAAATCTAGAGAAATAAGAAATTTAGTTGACTTCGTTCTGTCGAGATGTCCATTGACCTGGAGCTTACTATACTAGTTTACTGCAAGAATACTATGAGAATGTAAGGGTATAGATGCCATCAATTAAGTTTCTGAAATAATCTCATGTAGTTCCATCTTAAACATATGTCATCTTAACGTCTCAGGCACGGTTTCATTGATATTATGTGCATAAATGTTAGCACTTTAAATCTAGAGAATTTGCAACCTTAGATGTTTCCTTACATTATTTTGTGGCATGCAGCCTCAGGATTGGCAGCAAATGCAGAGGATGTAAAGTCACAAATTCAGGTGGGAATGGGTCTCCTTGCTGGATCAACTGTCATGTGGCTCACACTCATCTGGGGCAGTTCTCATATAGTTGGTCGTTGTGATCTGTATGAAGCTAGTCGAGCTAAAGATGGCAGACTAACAAGGAAGTTTGACATCTGCAGTAAGCATTTTCTACAAAATATGTACCTGTCAGATTAGACATTTGTGTATAAAAAGGTCATCTTAAGAAATTACACAAATGTGTATCAACTGATCAATGGCCACGTTGCAGATACTGGAGTTTCAACAGATCGGAAAACAAGAGTGGCAGCTTGGATTATGACAATCGCGGTTTTACCCTACATAATTGCACAGATTCCAGATGCAATTAATAAGCCCCAACTTTTATATCTATTTGCAACAATAGGCTGTGGGCTGGCGTTCCTTGGGCTACTCATTTTCTGTGCCATCCAGGTTCTGTAACTTGAAACTCCTAACTTTTTTATCATGTATAAGCTTTAGCCCAATGAGTTCATTGTCTCCCATAATGTATTCGTTTACAGAGAGCCTTTTTCCATGTGTCTTTTTAGTTTTGGACTCAGTTTTCATTGGCCAATCTGTGGGGGAATTCTGGTATTCATGTCAAATTTTCAGTGAAAGCTCATTCGATGCTTTGTTTATAAATCACCCATATGCCCTACTTTAACATCTTTGAAGTAATTGATTCCATAGTTGGACTTATGAAGGGTCATTCTGATTTGCTCCACAAACACTTAACAATTAATTTAGATTTTATAACATTCATGCATTGGGATTGTTTCTTAGCGTCAACCATGGCATTCACAGGTATTTTATCCCTGGATTCATGAAAGGAGGATATTTATGGCAAAAGACCATCTTTGGAGAACTTCTATTCTATATAGAGCAGTTATTCATTCAAGTGGCCAATTTCGAAGCCTAGTGTTAGAAGATGGAAAAACACCAAACATGGCAACAATTGATAAGTAAGTATTTTTGTATGAATCTAAACGAGTATATCCTGTTATATTAAACTTTACAATTTAAGTGGAGAAGTGCAAAATATAATATTGGCAACATTAATCTGTATGCTTACAGACTTTTCAAAGCCATCGATAAAGGTAGTGACGAGAAGCTTTCCGAAAAGGAGCTGAAAGCATTTCTTGTGGGTCTGGGAGTTTCTTCAGATAATTTAGATGAGCACTTGTCTATAGATGAGCAAGCCAAAAAATGGATGAGTGATTTTGATTTCTCTAATGATGGGTATATTCAACAAGCAGAGTTTAATGACGGCATGTTGAAGTGGGTAACATCTATTATTGCCAAAGCAAAGGAGAGGTCTTCCCATGTACATAAACCCGTGTTCTGGAGGGAAGAATCACAGGTTTGTTAGTTTAGACCTTAAACAATTTGACCTTGGGTCTGAACTAAATTATTCGGTCTGAGATATTACTGTGGTCTCCAGGAAGCTAGAAGACATGTAGAAGCTCTGTTAGATGGAGCCCAAAAAGTTTCTGATGATGAAGATGATGATTCACAGCAGGCCCCTAGTCAAGGGATGGTAATATTCAAGGCATCAATTATCAAACTATGTGGTGCTGCAGTAGCTGCGGTGTTTTCAGGCCCCCTAGTGAATGCCATCACTAGCTTTTCAACTGCTACCAAAATTCCATCCTTCTTTATATCCTTCATCGCGACACCGTTAGCAACCAATTCAAGTGCAGCAGCTTCTTATCTAATATTTGCATCTCGCAAAAAGAAGAGGAACATGTCAATGGCATGCTCTCAGGTTTCCAGCTTGAACCAACCTCTGCCTAATGATGCCTAATGATGTTGGTGTTGTCCATGTTCTAATACTTGGGTGGTTTACAGATCTATTGTGCAGTAGCTTTAAATCATACCTTGCATCTTGGAATATTCCTAGCTTTGGTTGTAATCCGCGGGTTGGATTGGAACTTCTCAGCTGAAGTGACAACCATTGCAGTAGTTACCATTGTGGTGGGGATATTAGGAGGAACAAGAACCACTTTTCCACTCTGGATGGGCATCCTTGCCTTGGCCCTTTACCCCATCTCTGTTGGCATGGTTGTTATCTTTGACTATGTTCTTCACTGGACCTAAAATCCTTCCTCATGCGCATAACTTTCCTCATCCAACACAATCTAGATATCTTCTTTCGGTTATCCGTTAAAGCTATAAACCACTTTGGGTTCTTATAAATTCTACAAGGAAAAAGGAAAAGGGGGAAATAAACAATTTAAGGTGTGACATACCTTCGAGCTGCGCAAACTCGAACTAGGCCAGCAGCAGAGACAATCTGTGTCCAAAGGATAAACAAAAAGGCAACCAAGATGAAAATATGGATTGAAGTGAGAACTGGCCTTTATCTGCCAAGGTCAGACATGGCTGCAGCACCTAAATGTACTCTCAGAGGACAATGTGGGAAACACAAATTAATAAGGGGATGTGGAATAAATGAATTGTGGCTGTGACATATATGTGCTAAAGGAGCAGCTCGCTCCAAAGACCAGCAATCAACTAGTTCACCAGAAATATTTAATGCAACTAACTGTCATAGCTGAAATAACTAAAAGAAATAAAACTGAAAACGTAAACCATATTAGCTCATGAAAAATACTTTATTCAGTCATCATCCCTAATACTCTATGGGAGATAAACCAATATCCATGCTGGTTTTATTTCTTAAGTGTCAACATTTGTAGTACTCTATGCATCGCCATCATGCCTAATACTCCATGGGAGATAAACCATTATTCATGTTGGTTTTATTTCTTACTTAGTGTCAACATTTGTAGGCGCCATCTAAGAGTGCGCATTTTATTGGCTCCCTAGTTTTAATCGGGGAGGCAAGGAGATTTGCTATAGCGAATATGAAATCTGCTAGAGACAATAGCAAGGATTTGCTCTAGATAATAGGCAGATTCGATGGAGACAATCCTCATGCTGCATGGCGGGCCGTCTCAGCTGGCAGATGCATGGTGGGGCTAGGCTTTTGTTCCTTGCTCATGGAGAAGAGGGTTTGGGGGGATCTTCTATAGTAACTCTAGAGGAGTTCATCTTCTGTGTGATATTGTTGTTTTCATGTGCTTTTTGCTACGGTTTCTTTTGTATGCCCCTGTGTTTGACCACAATTGAAAAGACGAAGTGTCTCATGCAAATATTTTACATGTGATATCCATGTCATTTAGGTACACATTCACACATTTCCTGTCAGCATGCTACCACATGTGGCATGCTATGCGTTTAAAATTTTGTTGGCTTTCTAAATGACAGGGGGACCAAATGCCCTAATTTCAAGGGTCGAGATCAAATGCCCTAAAATTGCGCCTTCTTTGTATTTTTCAAAAACAATGAACAGATAAGATTTCGGCTCCCTCCCTTGATCCTATGGGGCTTGCCCCCATGCACCCCCCAGGAGGTGGATGCACCCATGGATGATGTGGCAACATCATACCCCTCCATTTTTTTGAATCGATGGCCGGGATCAATCTCTATAAACATGACCTTGCATGTGAAGTTAGGTTATCACTACCTATATAAAGCAGTATATTTTGTTCTTAGAAAATTGATGTCTAATATTTCTGGGCTGAGAAGAGCCCACACCTTGACACGTACGTTATCTTCTGTTTTCTTAAATTCAGAAAAGACTAATTGTTTTGTCGCGGAGGATTGATGTAGCGTTGACACGTTTAGTTTAAAAAAAAAAAAAAAAAAAGATGCATTTATGGCGGATCCACTACGCTCTCACCTCCTGATGCTGCTTTGCCTACATTGGGATGTTGCTTAATATCTCCAGATCTGCTTCCAGTTGATGCTCAAAATTCTTCCTATTCCACCCAAATCCAGCTTAATCTGGATGTATTGCTCCATTTCAAGGATTCATCACCCTCGATCCGCACCAATCTCTTCAAACACGGAATGCCACCACCCATCGGATCCTTGCTCCTGGTTTGGAATTACGTAAACCACAAACTCCACCCAAATCGAAAACATCGGCTTGCCTAATCACGGGTCTTGGAGGATCAATTACTCCCCGGATAATCAATCTAACCGGATTGACATTTACGGATCATCAAGCAATAATCTCTCGGTTCAATTCCGGCATTTAATGAGGGAATTTCCTACCTGAACTTGAGCTACAAGCATACAATGCTGAAATATTTCGACCCAATTCTTGGAGTGCGATCAAAATACGCTATGTTTCGATCAAGCTGCGTTGAAGGATCAATGGATGGAATTACAGGTGCATTTCGTTGGAGGAATTGAACCTTTAGAATAACAAAAACACAGGCGGTTTCCTTGGGCGATTCAAAATCGGCGAATATAAGGATTATGAGGCTGGAAGAATGTTTTCGGAGGGGCGATTCCAAAGCACGGGGAAATTGTGCTTATTTGGGAGAGGATTTACATGAGCCATGCAAATCTGCGGGGAGCTTGCCGGGTTCGTTGATTAATTGCAAAAATCTGCGCACCCTTTCGTTCTGGTACTGCGGCCTCAACGGAGCTTTTCCGGCCGAGCTTGCTTCTCTTTCTTCAATCCGAACGCTTAATCTGGAGGGCAATACATTTATCGGCCCCATCTTCAGCACCATCTCCAATTTCAGCCTTTTAACAATTCTCGATCTGAATGAGAATTCCTTCACTGATACCTTGCCTGCCAATCTTGGAGGTATGTTTCCCAGCCTCTGGAAATTTTTCACTCAGAACAATAATTTTTCTCGCCCTTTTCCTGCATAGCCATAGCCAGAGCATAGCCATAGCCAGAGCTCCTGGTGGAAGGATCTTAAGCAACTGGGCAGTAGGAGACCAGTGGCAAAGAAATGGGAACCCATTTCAGAAGAGGTACAACAGGAATGAAGAAGCAAAAAGGGGGGTTTTTTCTGGAAGAAATTTCTAAAGAAAGAGAATCATCCAAGCCCCAGGCTAGAGGTAATACAAATTTACAGAAGTGCCAGAGTTGGATCTGCAACTGCCATCGCCATGGCTGCAGCTGTGCAAGAAGCTATTCCCCAATGAATCTATAACAGTACCAATTCTCAGAACTTTTTACAACGTCTTTTTGCGTAAAGCATTCTTAAAATAAAGAAGGCAATTTGGCAGTAAAACCATTTGGGAATACTCAGTCTTCGATTCCTGACTCTTTCACACTTGTGTTAGCCATCAAATTTGTGAGCTAAAATGCGTCAAATTAAGAGCTTCAGAAAAACTACCTACACTTTGTATATCAAAATAAAATCCTCAACCTGTGCTCTAAGAGACATGATAAGTTAAATTTAGAGCCCGGATCCGCATTATGTTTATAGAAAACTCTTAAGTAGTTTTATTGACTTCCTGCAATGCACTAACTTATTCCAATTTTTTTCCCAAACCCATTGGTTTAATTGTCATCGGACTTTGCCCAACGCTCAAGATGGTATAGCTATAGAATCTAAATATATAAGATCATGCATGTATACAACACCTTTATAGGGATCCTTAAGGTCTATTTGATCATTAACGTAGCAATTCTTGATAGCCTTTCTCAAATCCACTTGCAACTAAATAATAAGGTTAATGTTCATAGAACTTGATGCCAAATGGCATGACATAACTCCTCCTCAACACTGGAAATCTATAAACATAAACAAACGAGGAGATCAAACATATAGCAACATTGCAGGTTCAAGTCCCACCTTACTTGAGTTGTCATATGAACTAAATATAATTCTGATTGAAGACAAAAGGGATGGAAAGGTGAACCATCTGAAGCGCTGATGAGTGCATAGGTTGAGGACATGGGGTCGAGAAAGAGAAACATTCGCGGCGGCCATGGGGTCGAGAAAGAGAAACGTTCGCGGCGGCCTTGGCCGCCGCGATAAGTTTCTTGTATCATTAATATATATAGACACATCCCTTGTTAAGGCTTGTATAAGGACGATTGTTGTCTTTAAGGACTGTATGCGGATGATCGCTGACTTTTTAAGTGAGTGCACAAATGCTTCTTATGTTAAACTTGAGATACTGTACTATTAGATTTATATGCATTCAGATTCTCCAAACGACTCTATCTAATTTAGGAATTGTAGATAGTCGAGTGCTTGGTCAATCTATCAAAATTAACTTTTAAAAAAAATCAACTCCAAATTGAGAGTA
Organism: Isoetes taiwanensis; assembly: GCA_021234155.1. NCBI lineage: Eukaryota > Viridiplantae > Streptophyta > Lycopodiopsida > Isoetales > Isoetaceae > Isoetes > Isoetes taiwanensis. Next base: position 1,548,124 of record JAJEKV010000044.1, on the reverse strand, counting down.
TTATACATGCCTCCAAGAGTCCAGAGAGTATTGGCACATAGGGTTTTCTACATGCAACCATACATGCATGGCCAGACTGATCTCATCCATCCATTGAAAAAAGCAGAGTGCCTCTTCATAATTGGAAACCAAACCCCATTTAAGAATTGACCGCACAAAATTTATCATATACCTAAACCTGCATACTTGGAAATGGGAACCATTTAAAGCTTAATGTTCTTTTTAGTTAAGAGGATATAGAAAGCTTAATTGCATATGTACTCAATGTCACGCTACAAATGATGAAGTTGGTACTGCACTTCTGGCACCAGCCTAAGGCTATAGTAGCATTACATCAAACATCACTGCCAATACTTTGGAAGAATGATACCATATCCGAAGCATCCAACCTGTTACGAATGATCTGTTCTTCCTTTCTGGGCATAACTTTCCAACCGTAAAGAATCTATGGACAACCAAGTCCAATCTGGAAACTAGACTTCAAGAGCTTTCCAACAAGGTAAGGATCACCGATTTCTGAGTTGTGGTTGTCTTTCTATTTATAGATAACACCTTTTTTGCCTTTTTTTGCTTCTAAATAAAGGTCAAGATTTATTTCTAGCTCTTTCCTTGATAATATCAAGGTTTAGACATACTGGATGGCTTTCTTATTTGATCATATCACTAAATATTGTTCCATGCAAGGCCACTCCCCCGAGCACCATATCAATTCCTTCCTTTCTCGAGAATGATCGTCCTCGATCATCTTTCTTAAAGATTTACATCCATTCTATCAATTCCTTCCGTTCTCAAGGCTGATCGTCCTCGATCGCCATTAAACTTGAAAGAAAACCATCAAACCTCCCTTTTCAAGATTGATCTTTAATCAATTTCTTGTCAGTCTTTCCCTTCTTGGGACCAATCTTGTCCCCCTGGAATGTTCTTTTTCTGATCCTCCAAGGCAGGGTCCGCGCTTGGACAGAAAAATCTCCATACTGATCCATCAAGTAGGCGTCCCTCACTTGAACAGTCATGGCATTCCCAACCCTTTCTAGTCCTTCAAGTTAAATATCACCATTCAACTTGAACAAGAAAGATATTTTTCCCTTCCATTCTCAGGAATAAACTTATTTCCTTGAGAAGGTCTCCAAAAACCAGAAGTTGAACATCAACTTAATTTGTCTCAAAGTATAGGTTAGTTTAAAATAAAATATTTACTAACCTCCGCTAGAAGCACCAACTTCTGATCAGTTTCTATTCCAGTTTACAATCTCTAGCACCAATCAGAAGACCTGCGAACATCAGGAATAACAAACATTCTATTCACCTGGACATGAGCACCAACTCATTCCATTCACTTGGACATGGCGTCAACTCATTGTCCAATCTCTTGGACATGGCATCAGCTCATTCCAATCACTTGGACAAGAGCAACAACTCTTTCCATTCACTTGGACAAGAGCAACAACTCTTTCCATTCACTTGGACAAAAGCACCAACTCTTTCCATTTTTGAGGCACCAACCTCAGCCAGTAGTATCAACTACTGCTCAAAATTTTCCATTGAGGCACCAACCTCGTCACCCATAAGGATACAATAAGAAATATTTAAAGCTTCTAATCACAATCCTTAAACATCAATTTCATACCAGACAAGAGATAACCGATTTGCAATTTGCTCCTCTCCACCTCTTTGTGCTGCTTTCATCTCAGCCTTTACTCTTCTCGGCTTTAGAAGTTCTCGCTTCTTGCATTGCCTTAAGATATCTTGTATGCTGCTAAGCCACTCAAATTTCCAACGCTTCCATCACCCACAGCTCCGCTGGTAAAGATCGGCACTGAGCTATGATACCAATTGTTACGAATGATCTGTTCTTCCTTTCTGGACATAACTTTCTAACGGTAAGGAATCTATGGACAATCAAGCCCAATCTGGAAACTAGACTTCAAGGGCTTTCCAAGAAGGTAAGGATCACCGATTTCTGAGTTGTGGTTGTCCTTCTATTTATATATAACACTTTTTTTTTGCCTTTTTTTGCTTCTAAAGCTAGGTCAAGGTTTATTTCTAGCTCTCTCTTTGATAATATCAAGGTTTAGACATACTGGATGGCTTTCTTATTTGATCATATCAATAAATATTGTTCATGCAAGGCCACTCCCCCAAGCACCATATCACAACCCAAATAGTTTGCCTCCAAAAGTATGATGTACAACAACATGTTTTTAAGCTTACAGCTTCAATAAAGCAATCTTCAAAATGGGACTCGCAATTGTTTGATGTGGGATATGCACATGGTTAATTTTTATTCCCACATCTCTAAGTATGTGAATAACAAATGAGTATAGATTTATGCCTATAAATATTGGATGAACACCACTGTTCTGTAGCATGCCAAACACACAGAACAAAATTGAACGATGTTGCTTCTCAATTGATGATTATATCCTTATTTCTACTTCCTTTGATATGATGTTTAACTTGCCTCCAAAGTGTCCTAGTCTACCTAAGGATCGAGCTTTTCTTACAATATACAATTAGGGTTTCCCTTAAGACACCTTTTTATGTGTGCAAGTTTAGAACACCAGGCGAATTTCACAATTTAGAAGTTAGCTAAGATGGCGAATTTTTTCTTTTGTGGACATTAGCACATAGTACCCAAGGCGAATATATGATGAACAACATTGATCTACGTAAAAACAATAATTTCATGCTTATATAACTACCCGACTTCACAACAAACTATCCTTTTATTCAGCCACACTTTTGATTATGTGGTTTTCACAATAAACTATTGTTTGAACACACTTTGGATGATATGCTGGCTACATTTTTTGAACTTTTATGTTATTATGAATATGGACTTAATGTATAGAGGCCAGAGCATACGCAAAGCCTAAGTAAAAAATTGAACAGTGTTATTTCTATAAGCAGAAATTTGATCTTAAACTTTAGATTTTGCACATCACATTTGTCAAGTAGACTTGATTATCTCTGTCACACATTCACCTCGACTTATCTGATCAAGGTATTCATGCATTCACCATTTGTTACATGTTAAAATTGATGTTTTTAGCTCTTGGCTCATTGTTAGTCGAAGATTCAATTAGTTCAAGACCTAAGCATCCAAGGATATCAATCATACAAGTGAAATGTTCCAACACCAAGGACAATGACATTGTCAGTGCTCATGGATACAAAGAAGTAGTAACAGACTTTCCATGCTCGCATATATGCATGCAGGCAGAATGCTAACAAGAGTGAAATGGCTAGATGATGCAATCAATGCCAGTTTAAGAAATCACGTTTTTCCATACTCGCATAGATGCATGCAGATAGAATGCTAACAAGAGTGATGCTATTGGGCATTACATCTTTCAACATCATCTACTGAAACGTTTCAAGTGCCTCCTTGAAATGGCCAGATTCTGCAATCATGCCAGTTTAAGAAATCACATTATGCTCAGGCTTTCTGGTTAATATTTCACATGCTTCTTTTACAACTACAACTTAGAATACATAATTTCAATCAGTGCATTCATGACAGTAATAACTGCCCCCAACTTCATTGTGTAAGATGTAATTGTACATCTTCCTACCTAAAGCTAGATCAACCTTTCTTGCACATATTTCGGGCACCTGTTGACTGAAATAGCTGGACTGCATCCTCCATCATCCCTGCCAAGCATAACTAGCAATAATTATATGATCGACGACATTCCGTAGCATTGCAATACATCTCATAAGAAGGTTTACTATGTAAATATCTTTTCGTAACATATTATATGTGATGTAATGATGGATGTACTTACTGTCTAAGCGCGCCTACATGTGCCAAATGCTTGCAGAAAAGAAGCAGATGATATTACCAGCATATAAGTCGGTGGTTGAGATATCCCTTGATGCCTTATCAGAACCTTCTGTTATAGATTGACGGCCTGTTCACATTGCTTAACATTCTATTCTTAAATCTTAAACGATGTCAATGATCCAAAAAAAATCATCTTCAATAAAAGATAATAGTTGGTCTATAGCCAGCAACAAGGGGAAATAAAAATCAGAAGATAGTGCCATCTTTGCATTTTAAAAAGAAATGTGAAGCAAGTTTGTACTTAATGCATGGGGTCCGAAGAATCAGGCAAATCAAAAGCACTTGCTTTTATCAAATAATATTTTTACCTTTGAAGACTACGAAGCTAGTATGAGTAAACGTTTGCCTGAATGATTGTTGAGCTTGAAACCACCACATCTTAATGAATGTCATGTATAGCAGTAACTAAACAATGATTTTCTCAAAACTATGAGAAACCTATGAGATAACTTAATAATCTTTATAAAATATTTTCTTGTTACCATGGATTATCTTGAAGAGCCCTGATTACATCGAGCTAGATATCAAATAAAGGCAAGACAGACCTCCTTTACAGTAAAGCTATTAAGGTAAGCATAGATATCCATCAAAGAAATGGCTTTGCAAGCATTTTTTAAACAAAAGACAATGATTCGAAGCTTGATCTGTAGCTTTATAAGGAATAAAAAGTTTGACCTTTTAACCATGGCGGCGAACCTACAAAAAAGTGTTCGGCTTTCTATCGAGATCAGGGCGAATACCATCAATCATGCCTTCGTGCTGTAGGCGAAGCAAGCCAAGGCGGGAACTCATTTCGTAGAAGAATAGGCGAACTTCAAAAAATTAATAAATAAGGCAACCTATTACCCCTTCGTATTAAAATATAAAACAATCGTAAAAAATAGCATTTTAGCGAAGATTCGCCCCTTAAGGGAAACTCTGTATACAATATGAAGAAACAAATTCCTAGCCTCAGCAGAATAAGTATCAATTAATGCCATTCTCTATAACCAAGAAGCACAATTCCTCTTCTTTGTCGATGCATTAGAATGCTTTGGACATCAACGCTTTTTAGAATTAGACCTTTCACTAAAACTATGACAAAACAATATAAAGTGGAACATGAATATTTTTAGCTGCTAGATATGTGAGAGGTATGGTCCTGCAGAGGCATAGCAAAAGGAAAAATGATTAAAATGGAAAGGGAAATGAATTTAATCCTCCTTCAAGTTCTTTTAAGACCTCCTGCAACAAAGCTATTTCGAGGTCCTGCTTCTCACACAAAACAAGGCTCTGTTTCCAAACCTTGAAACCGTTTTTCTAGCAGGTGATCCAATACATAATGGTTTTGATGCGGATAGAGCAAGCAAAAGTCAAGGCCAACAGAAGTCCTGCATTTCACAACAAAAGAAGCCTCTTCATAGTGTACCAGAAGAGTTAAAATCCCTATAACAAAGAACATGATTAAAGAGGATCTTGAGTGAGTCTAAGGAAACCTTCTAGAAAATTCTAGAATATTGTAGAAAGTAAGAATGAAAGGGAATCTACGAGAATCCTTCCAGAAAGTTTTCAAATTGTTCTAGAATGTTCTAAAAAGCTCTAGAGTGTAAGAGGATCTACGTGAATATAAGGGAATCTAAGGAAATACTTCCAGGAAGTTCTAGGATGTTTTGAAAGTTTTAGAATGTTTTTAAAGTCCTAGAATGTTCTAGAAAGTTTTAGAATTTAAGGGAATCTAAGAGAATCTAAGGTAATCTAAGAAAATCTCATAAAATGTCTATAAGGCAATATAAGAAAACATTCATAAGTTTAAAGGAATCTATTAAAATGTAAGGGACTCTAAGGAAATCTTCATAAAATTTTAAAGAATCTAAGGGTATCTTGATGAAGTCTTGGAGTATCTAGAGAAATCTTAACAGAATCTATTTGAATCTCATATAATGTAAGGGAACCCAGGGCAATCTCATAAAATTTAAGGGAGTCTAACGGAGTCTAAGAGAATCTAAAGGAATCTAAGGGAATCTTCATAAATTCTTATAGAACCTAGGGGAATCTTAGTTCTAGGAAGTTCTACAATATTCTAAAGTGTTCTTGATTGTTTTAGAATATTGTAGATAGTCATGGGTAAGCACCTTAAAATGATGATAAGTAGTTTGTTATGCAATATATAAGCGTAAATTATGATATATAAGCGTAAATTATGACTTAGCAACTAGTACATAGTGGGAATAAAGTTCATGCAGGGATATTATAGGGCTCACTTGGCATCTTTAGTTTTCATGAGTACATGGGCATTATACCTTGTTTGAAAATACTAATGTGTACTACCAGTGAAAATCTTAGAAAACTTGTGGTGTACTGGCCAAGTTGTGGTTTAATGCACCCAATAAGATGATTTTGCAGTTAACGATGCCAAAGATACGGATACACTTGGTTTTCATGGTGAACTTGAAATTGACGGAAGAAACATTCTGAGGATTGTTGATCAAGACCTTTAAGGACTGGAAATGATAAAAAAACTAAAACCAACTGTGGGGATTGACATGGCAGGTTTAAGAAATGACCATGGGTATGAAACTAATGTCATTGGCTATTTTGAATTAGGATTTCGAAAATAGGTTGATGCCATGCCTAAGTGGAAAAGAAAGGGAATGATTAAGTAATTATATTTGTTAACCATTGTCTCAAAAATGACTCTGTACAGGAGATGACAGATGTAAATTAGGGCAGAACTGGAATGCACGAGTCACCTCTATAGATGTATCACGGCCTGTAAATATGGATCTAAGCCGGTTTTGCTTGTAAAGTGGGTCGCAAGGGTATCCTCCTTGCTTAAATACAAAAAACGAAATTGGTAAGAAAGCCACTACATATCACGGCAATTCATTTCGCTCAGTTCAATTCTTGTCGTGTTTTTGCTTGTGGCGTTCATAGCATGTTCATAGTATGAAAGAAAGGAGATCGGAATGTTGCAATAACAATGTGGTTGGCAGCACTGTTTGATTTCAGAGGAACTCCTTATCGGCTCACTGAATAGAGCTATGGAAAACGTTGAGCAATCTGAAGAGCTAGCTAGCAAGGCAATTCGAAATATATGGAGGAGTGAGGAAAAAGCATCAAATATTCTCCTCCTATCATAATGAATGGTGATGCTGCACAAGAATCTGGCAAACATGTATCGAGCAAATCAGGTTGGAATAATTTTTAGACTTCATTTGATTATTGCAACATTTAGCAGTAAGAGTAGACTAGCTAGGATAACTAGCCAAAGGAAATTACATGAATAGATAAATCTTACTGGTTGGTTCTTGGTTAATACTCACAAAGAGCAATATATCTAGATGTACGCATGCTACTTGAGATTTACTGATCTGGACTATCCTATGGATTCTAAATTTGAATTTGTGAAGGGAGATCTCATAATATAACAGACTAAAAAACCATAAATAACATGCGAAGTGCACTGGTGTGTAATGAATGGGATAACTTAATTGCTACATGAATTAACTAAGATGTTTGTATACTGGCTCTGAGAATGCAAAGTGGAAAGCTCCCATGAGCAATTTAATAATACTAAAATGTATAATGAATATGAATGTCTTACGTCTCAGATTGATAAAGTCACTGTAAAATTCACAGTTGGGCTTACATCGCTGATATATTGTACTCCATAATGGCATAAATGTGAATTATAAGTTTTCTGTGCGCATAAAGTTAGTTGTTGCCATGCTGCTTTTATAGTTGCTACATGTATTTTGTTGCTTGGCTTTGCTAAGTTGTCATGTACAGGTTTTGTAGACCTGTGCAATTTTTTTTCAGTTGACAAAGTCCTAAGGACTGGAAGCTAGTGCTCTAAATAGGCTGATCCTTAGCATGCTGAACCATGTGTTATAATAATAGAAGCTTTTTTAGCATTTAGTGCATGACGAAATGAGTTTATGTATGATTTATGCTTGTATCTTGAGTTGGGTACAGCTGGGTCGACGCCTACATCAACATCATTTCTATGCTTGCATGATAAGAATGAGTTTGGTATTGGTACACAGTAACAGTTAATAGCCACTGATATTTGGTTTCCAGTTTGCCTTGTACTTGCGAGGTAACGGGGCATGTGGTAAGGAGATAAAGATCTTGAGAAAATGATTTATACAGACATATGTGTTTACACAGTCCCATGGATATGTTAGCACTGCCAATCCAATAGGGTACACATCTCTAGAAACCAGGGTTCACTTTTATATGCTGATCCAATAGGGTACAGATCATTAGAAACCAGGGTGGCCTTGGGAAAAACCAAAAAAACTGTGAACATTTCTGCATTCTTGATGCAGCATCATACATTGAGCAGATGGCTCCCACATGCTGGGCGTACACCAGATTTTACCTGGAACAAACCTTTCAAACTTTGTGTTATCCATTTGGAATGCCTCTAGTAACATGCATGCATAGAATTTATGGATGCATGTAGGTTAAATGTTTTGGGCAGTGTACTTTAAATATTTTCTGCTGACAAGATTTTCTGCTGCCAATAAGTAGAGGGAAGTTTGTAAAGCACTCAGGGCCAATATCAGATACTCTAAACATAAGCATCCTATGCTTGCTGGGCTAGATAAAATGGTAGATGTATGGGAGGATTAACATGCAGGCTAACAATAAAATTGCTTGTGAACTATATGTTAAAGGCAGAGTAAGTTAAGCATTCTTTGCTATCTTTCTATTGTGTTGAGGATTACATCCAAGGTGAAGGAAGGAAGGAAGGAAGGTACTTTTATCGTCCACGGAGACCAATCGGTCTATGGGACCCAATACAAAAATGCAGTAAGCGGATTACTGCCCAGATTAAAAAACCCCCGCCCCGAAGGGTTTTCGAGGGAAAAACCGTGGCAGCAATCAGCCTGCTGATAAACTGTCCTAACATATACAATGCAGAAACCCCCAAATACATCCCGTAGTGCCTAATCAGCGAGCAACCAGGCGGGGGCAAAGGTGACCTCGCAGGTCCAGTACCTCCTGAATGCCTGAAGGGCGAAAAGCCCAAGAAATCTAAGCTTACCTGTTAGTGACTTAGGCTCTTACCCTTCTTAGGCTAACTGTCCTCTGGTTTCACTGCAGGTAACGGGATTTCTTGCTCCTATGTGTGTTTTCCCATTATTTCAAATTGGAAAAGCTTACAAGACAAGATGGCAAATGATGGAAGATTATTTCATTGGTTAAGTAACATGGTAGAGACCTTTGGGTCTTGGAAATGAATTTGTATTCAACATGTTGGCTAAGGTCAGTACTTTCATATCAAATGATTCAAGTTTGGGAAGTTGTGTAATACAATTTTGCTGAATATTTTTATCCAAGTTCAGAAAAACAGTCTTTTTAAGTATTTTAAGAGTGGTAATACAAAGATTTATAGACAACACATTTTGATTCTAAATGAAATTATATTTATAAGCTCTCTAAGGATTTGAAACTTCCTTGTAAATTGTAGAATCTGGTAAGTTTTTTAGCTTGGGTAAATGTTGACCATTTTAAGGCTTAAGTCAAATATACACATGTTTTGGCTTAAGGCTGCCGAAGTGGTCTTTGCAAAAGTCCATGAAGGGTAAAAGTCTGTTTGAACGGATTTAAAAGGTTTTTTTTTTTTTAAATTTGTGAAAGTCAAATAGAATGTTCTATAATGGTTTAGATAGTTTTAAAAAGTTCTTTGTAATGTTCTAAATGTGCATGAGAGCCAAAATAAAATATTTTGGAATGTTGTAGTATGTGCAAAGAGCCAAAATAGAATGTTTAAAATGTTTTGCATGCTTGTGGGTAAGCATCTCAATCTATAAACAGAAAGCTTTTTTTATTAAGGTGTTGTAGGATGTTCTAGAAAGTTTTATAATTTTTAAGATAGTCTTCAAATATTCTACTAGAAAGTTTTCTTAAAAGGCTGCAAACAGTCAAAATAGAATGTCTTTGAATATTATGGAGGATTCTAGAATGTTCTAAGAGACTCATGAATAAGCATCTCAAACTCATTTAGAATATTGTAGACACAAGTGCGTGAGCACCACATGCCTAAAGTAACAACTTGAGTAAGCACCTTAGGACCAAAATAAAAAGTTTAAACTCTAATTCTCGATAATATTTTGAAACGCTTATAACTTAAACATCTTCCATATGCTTTGAAAGTAATTTCTTCTTCATTACCTCAGCATGTATTTTGAAACTGTATTTGAAGTATTTAAATTTGAAGTATCTTATCTTATTTAAATTTAGGGATAAGATAGAACCTGAAAAGCTTATAGAAAAGCTCATGTTCATCAAACTTAGGAACTGTTTTTACAGTAGGAATATCCCTGAACCAAAATTTTGCTAATAATGCAAAGAGTTTCTTTGTCTTGTGGATCCTTATTGCAAACAGTAAGTGCTATAGAAGAGCTCGTAGGTATTTTACTTTGGTGGCTGTAAATATTCATGTTTGAGCAAGAATTATTTTAGTTCTAAGTGAGTTGTTTTTCTATGGCAGCATAAAGCCTTGGACTATCTTAACGGGACAAGCCCAGGTGTCATCTTTAAGATAAAACCCAAGAAGGAGAAAGAAGTTACAAACAGGGTAAGTGTATGTCATTCAATAATTGTGGTTTGTGTGAATTTAAATTAAACTTATGTTTATATATTATACATGCAGAATATTTGCTATATTGATAGTGACTCTGATAAAGAACCTGATAAAGAACAGGTATGAAGGGCTATCAAAGCGATTCGTATTACATGAAATTCTTTTAATTCAAGCTAATTTCTCCCTTGAAATAATTAGGAGGAAGACAATGACGAAGGCAAAAGAAATGAAGATGGACTCTAGAATCAAGAGGGTTGAATCTGAATTTTATTACTTTTAAGTAGTTAAAGGTCCTTCTTTTATTGAGACGTTCGGAAAATTCAATGCTCAATGTTGAATTTTGTTTTTCGAAGCATGAACTCAATGCTCATTTTTATTGTTTATGATCCTTATATATCTATAATGCAATTGATTATTTTGTTTTCTTAGAACCATCAAACTTGTCTTTTTCTTATTATTGAAACTTGCCCGTTGCATTCGAGTAACAACGTAGACAAGTGCAATCCACATTTGAAATGAATTATTTGGGTGTTCTTATTGTTATTTTTCACTATTTCGGAAAGGGTGCGTTCTATTTTTCACAAATTTTTGTTGATAAGTTGACACTATTTCACAAATGGTGTCTCTTTAAGTTTGCTATTATGTTGTTGTAATTTTGTCACAAGTTATAACCTAAAGCTTGCTATTATCTTGTTGTAATTTTGTCACAAGTTGTAACCCAAAGCTCCTCACTACCTTATTGTAATTTTGTCACAAGTTATAACACAAAGATAGTCACTACCTTGGTGTAATTTGGATATAAGTCATTACTCAAAGCTCGTCACTATGTATTTGTAGTTTTGTCACAAATCATTACTTAACATTGCTATATGCTAGTCACAAACCATGGTACAACTCAACACAATGCTTCTTGATATTCTTGACACTAAACTGCTATCATAGGTGATGCTAATTTGTCACAATACGAGTTGCAACCTTGTCGGAAACTCTATTAGTGTCAAATTTTTTTGGTCACAATCTTGACTCAATGGTGGTCACCCCAGTGACCAATGATGACGTCTAATATAGTGTCAAGATTTCGACCATTTTGGGAACATAGTAGGTTCACCTAGTGTCAAAAAAATTGCCACTATGCTCGACACTATACCCCCATTCTCTTGTAGTGTACGAAATTGCACCGTAGAAACATGATAAACTGGATGCATCGTAGGACGTGCTAAATTTCTTGTATATATGTTCTTATAAGAACTGGCGTTATCCGATCATCGGTGACTACGGTATTCTAAAACACCCTGAAAAGTTCTAGATAATTTTGGGAAGCTCTATAATACTCTAGATAGTTCTAGAACATTTTAGATACTCGTGGATAAGCACCTTACTCTAAAACTAGAAAGTTTTTTTGAAATTTTGTAAAGAGTCAAAATAGAATGTTCTAAAATATTTTAGATAGTTCTAAAAAAAATCTATCATGTTCTAGATAGTTTTGGAATATTCCAGATACTTGTGTGTAAGCACCTTAATCTAAAAATAGAAGGTTCTTAAAATTTTGAAAAGAGTCAAAATATAATGTTTTAGAATATTCTACATGCTAATGGGTAAACACCTTAATCTAGAAATAGAAAGTTCTTTTGAAATTTTCAAAAGAGCTAAGATAGAATATTTTAGGAATGTTCTAGAATGTTCCAGATGCTCACAGGTAAGTGCCTTAGTCTAAAAATAGAATGTTTTTGAATCTTTGTAAACAGTAAAATAATGTTATAGAATGTTCTAGGGACTCATGAGCAAGCACTTTAGTCTAAAAATAAAAAGTTTTTTCAAATAGAATGGTTTAAGATGTTCTAGATATTTATGAATAAGCATCTCAATCTAAAAATAGAAACTTTTTAGAAATATTGCAAAAAAATCTAAAATAGAATGTTTTAGCATGTTCTAGATTCTTCTACATGCTCATGGATAAGCACCTCGTTGCACGTTAATCTAAGACTAGAATGTTTTAGAATGTCTTATATAGTTCTAAAAAACTCTAGAATGTTCTAGAAAGTTTTAGAATATCCTAGATGTGCATGGGTGGGCACTTCAATTTATAAAATAATTTTTTTTTTGAGATTTTACAAAGAGTCCCGATAGAATGTTCTAAAATATTCCAAAATGAAGGTGTTGAACATAAATCTTGCAAGGAAAATGTTCTAGATGCTCATGTGCAAGCACCACAATCTAAAAATAGGAAGTTCTAAAAGAATCAAAGGGAATCTTCATGGGTTACACCGTAAGAACATACTAAAACTAGAGCAATGCGTCGTAGAACGTATTAGAATGTTCTAAAATGCCTTAGATAGTTCTAAAAAGCTCTACAATGTTCTAAAAAATTCTAGAACATTGTACATGCTCATGGTTAAGCACCTCAAAATAAAAATAGAAAGTTGTTTTAAGATTTTGTAAAGAGCCACAATAGAATGTTTTAAAATGTTCCAAAATAAATGTGTTGACATAAATCTTGAAAAAAAAAAAAGGTTCTAGATGCTCATGGACAAGCACCTCAGCCTAAAAATAGAAAGTTTTTTTAGAAATGTTGCACAGATCCAAAATAGATTTGGAAGGTTTTAAATGCTCATGAATAAGCACCTCAATCAGAATAGAAAATTCTAAGAGAAATTTTCATAGGGATCTTCATGAACGCTAAAGGAATCTAGTACATAGAATCTTGAAGAATATAGAGGAATCACAAGAGAATCTCAGTCGAATCGTTGGGTATCTAGAGCACGATACAGGACCTTGCACCATAAGAACATGCTAAAACTGGAACAATGCACGGTAGGATGCATTAAATTGCTTGTATATAAATATATATATTTTGATATAAGAGATATAATGGGCTATGCACGGGTAAAACAAAGTTTTGGCCCCTTCGGGAACTAGGGATTATTTTGTAAAAGATGAGTCAAAATCATAGGGTGGGAATGTAAAATAACTAGAAATACACCACACACTCTGTGAAGTGAAATTTGATGCCCAAAAGCTGCGTTAACGAAGAAATATAGGCATTTGGCTTTGATATTAAAGTTTTTGATGCCAAATTTGGGCAAAAATGAAGATTTTAGCGGAATTGTGTATTTCCTTCTATGGGAACATTTTGAGCTAGTAGGAGACCATCGGGAAGCATTATATACCTTAGAGCAAATTGACATGAAGAGAAAATTGACACGAAGACTATGCTAAGTTATTATAACATTTGCTATTATAACATTGGAACGGTTTAGATTGATTTTATTGACGGTCAAGATTGAAGTTTAATTGTATAAATAAGAAACTGATGGAATGAAAAGACACGCTTGTTTTGAGAATCCAACTGCAAGGGCGCTGGAGTGTGTCTCGTGGTCCTGAGTGCTATTGGTGTGAAGCAAGTGTCCATTAAGCAAAGCTTGATGTTAACTTATTCTCTGTTTAAGATTAAAACAAAAGAAATAGATTCTGTGATGTAAGCGTGTGGAAGACTGAAACAAAGACAGTAGTATGTATAACTATTCCGTCTGTTTCTCTCTGGAAGCGAGTCTTCTACAAGGATTTGCCTGAAGGAAATCCTTGTGAATGCTTGTGCTCTGGAGTGAATGCTATTAAATAATAAAAAAATTAAATCTAGAATAAAACTTATGTACTGTTAAATCTGTGATACGTGAATGAATAGAAAGAATCTGGAAAGGGAATTAAATATGATCTGTGCCATACCAACTGCGAAAACCTGTGAAAAATATAAGTGAAAGCAATTTATTGGGATAGCCAAACTCTGCAGAAGATTTTGTAGCCATAGCTGTGGTAGACAAAGGAAAATCGAAACCTTAAAGGCCACCAGACTCTGCTTATGCCCAAAAATCGATTTAGTGCATGCTTTGTGTAGAGCCCAAGAATCGGCAATCTGCCAGAACCGACATCATTGAAATTTTTAACCTGAAAACAAAATAAAACACAGAGATAGGGAAGGAGTCGAATCGGCCAGGCCATAGCCAAGTAGGTCTATCCTTTGCTATAATCCTCTGTTTGCTTCCGCCATAGCGGGGAAAGAGCGCCGCTGTAAGTGATTTGGTACCTAAATCGGCCAGATCCACCCTCTGGTTGCCTCCGCCATACCTAACGCCGCCGTCGCACGCAGAGAAGAAGGAAAAGAAGGAAAATAAAATAAAAAGGAGTAAGGGGCTAAGAAAGGATAGAATCTGTATTAAAATAAAAGCCTAAAGTCGTGCATATTGAAATTGGGGTTTTGGATAAGCCATTAATTGAAAATTAATTGTTCATAAGTTCGAATCCATGTACTGCCGTAAATATATGGGTTATTTTTAGTTGTGCTTCAAGTGAAGATCTAACCACTATTAAATTTTGCTAATAAGGTGAGTATTAAACAAGCTACATATTTCGATTTCCGTCACCTCGTACCTTGAACCTTGGAATTCATGTGATAACTCATGCACCGCATTGCCTTGATCCAGGCTTGGGCTTCATTTAGCTCACACACTCTAGAAAAACTACTGACATACCATAACACGAATACAACAACACAATCATATGCAAACCACAGTAAAATAGCCGTATATTTATATGTTTTGCTACATATTCTAAACGAGATGCACCCTAGACTACCACAGCCGTCGGATTCGTCGATCCTACGACCCAAATCATATGTTGGGGCCTGTGGGTACCTCTTGTTTCGCTTATAGTCATTTATGATTGGAGGCACCTATGATTTTGAAATATGAAATACGATTTCGCCTGAGGGAATATCGAACCTCTATACGGCTTTGCCTAAGATTTTAGAATGTGAAATACAGGGGCTCGAATCTCTACCAAAATAACTCATTGTCCTAATAAGACTACTTTAACCAATATATCTAGTGAGCTAATGGATTATTTTTTATCTTGAATCTATGCTTTTCTTTTTTATAACAACCCATTCAATTGTTTTAGGGATATATAGTCTATGGTTTCAGGAATTGTTACTTTTACATCCATATCAATTCCCTCTGAAACCCTCGGTACATATTGTATAAACAATGTTATAAGAAATGAAGAGAGAGAATAGAATAGAATAGAGAGGAGGCATATAGTACCATATAGTTGGCTTGTATTTTTGGCTTGTATTGTGTGAAAGTGGGTATATTTTTAGGGCATAAATGAATCTTTTGTGTTTCTGTATTCAGGGAAGTGCTTGGGACCGGTCGGGTGTGGCGCCTCTATGGTTTGATGCAAGGCCCATCTTTAGAAGCTGCTATGGTGATGGGCAGGCCATGGGTGTCTTGAAGACAGAGGGCAGCTAGGGCAGATGCGGTTAGGACAGTTGCGGCTAGGGCAAATGCAGGTCGTTTTGCTGCTTGGCAGTAGTTTTTGTGCTGATTATTCAACAGTAGGGCGACCAAAAGAAGCAGGGAAATCCATGATGCACTAATTTCTCCTTCTAAATTGTAAATGACGGCAATGCTGCAATTGGAAAGTGCTTCTGGTAGTTTCTCTGCATATATGGTTTTTGGAGCATTTTTACTTAAAAGATAGGCTCATATCTGATGATAGCTTAATGCAGACCGATTATTCTAGCTTTGTCTTTTAAAGCAATAACCAGGTCAAGAAGTAGCATGATTTAGCACAGTTGAAAACGACATCTGCATGATAGTGACAGAAGTTGAAGGCCAGATTGCTCAAATCATACATGCTCCAATGAGAAACCCATCATAGACTTAAGAACAAAGGAATGATCGCTCCGCATGAATTGTTTACCCTGGCATTCCATCCTGGCAAATTCTCAAGAATTAGATATTTTTGCAGGGCGTTGCCTCCCAAATCAATGATGAGAAGTCTGAAGTGTTTATTAGAAGTAAGCAGAAGGAATTATCGGGAACCCATTAGCAAATCTTCTATTCAAGGAACCATTCCTTCAAATATCCCTGGATGCCCTGAGGGCATTTAAAAGAAAGATTGCTGGCAATTAACTCTTAAGCAGAGGCATAGGTTAATTTTTCAGTTTCATTACGGAAAATCAGAATGTTTTGTATATGTGAAGAAGCCTTTGAATGTTTCGTATATGTTTTGTATATGCAGGCGCTGTAGTGCTGCAGGAGAACATCAGGGAAGAATGCATCAACAATTGTAGGGAAGCAGTGTGGCCTTTCTTGTGGCAGAAGTTGGACGATTCATAGAAGCCTCATCTTTTCATTGCCCGTATATAGCATGCACCTAACTTTAAGGATAACATGCTAAGCTACGTGTGGCAAAGTCCTAGGCGCTTCATAGAATTTCCGGTCCAAAAAATGATTTTTCGGTTTACAGAAAATATAGTAGGATATATGGCCGATCAAAAAAACAGTGTATAAGGATTTATCCGATTCATATTTATATGTGTAGGATTTTTTCCGGTTAAAAAAAAGGGTATAGGATTTTTTTTATAACGGTAGTTTGTATATATTTTATTTCCTTATGGCTTATATTACCGTATATCGCCTATTCTTTATGGCAAATTAATCTAGCCTACCTCTAATAATTATTATTGCTACCTAACCTCTAATAATTATTAATCACGAAAAAAAGGTGAACGAAAAAGTCGAAAAGGCCAAGTTAAAAAAAAAAAACCTTTCTGCCAGCAGATGTACCTTATGCAGAAAACAAGATTATCTACAAGAAATTGTTAACATCAAATTTCCAACTGGCATGCAATGTTGATGACAATCCTGTTCTACCTGGCACAAAGATGCGGCATTCAAATTTTTAAGAAGTTTTTGAAAGGGAAAGAGATACTAGAAGTCAGGTCGATGAATTAACTCATGCTTTCAAGATTGCTGAAAATGATTACCAGCATAATCTAGTGCAGCTTGAACGCCACTTACTTGAAATGAAAACTGAACTTCTAAAAAAGGAGATGGATCTCAACATTACCCAAATAGAACTTACTAGACTTGAAGCACTTGTTAAAGATGTAAAGGACAACATAAAGGAGCTCATAAAAGAAAACTATAATACTTCAGATGAGTTAAAGAGAGAAAAAAACACATTATAAAACTCTCCTGCAAATCTTGCCAAACAAAATGAATTATATGCAGCTGAACGCACATCATGGAAAACTAAGGAATGATGTAGAAAAGTAGCCTCAAAAAATCAAGTTGGATAAGCTGCAAATTCAAGAACCAAAAAAAAAAGATCGACCATGCCTGTGACGTTCCAGCACAGTATACGGTCCCAGGACATATACTGTACTGCCCCAGCACAGTATACGGTCCCAGGACGTATACTGTACTGCCTCGTCACGCGTACACGTCACGTGATGTATGTGGATGATGTATATCTGTGAACTCCTTGTATTGGGAAGGGGCGTAGGGACCTCAAGCTTGGTAGTAGATGCCAAATAGACATCTTCAAAAGTGATAAATTTCAAAAAAGTAACATGGTAACTCGAGCTTGGTAGTAGATGCCAAGTAGACATCTTCAAAAGTGGTAAATTTCAAAAAAGTAACATGGTAACTCGAATTTCAAGCTAGGAATTAACTCGAATTTTAAGCTAGGAATTAGCTTTTCAATCTGTTTGAACCTCATCTTAAAAGTATTCCCACAGTAGCGGGAATTGAACCTCCCACCCACAGGGTTGAACCCCCCCAAACCCCCCGTGCCAATCACTGAGGGCGGGCATCGTTTATGTTTAAAATATGATTCTTAATTAGATTTAAGCTTTAATAATGTTAGATAATATTAATGGCCAAGCCTTAGACTTAGAAGGTCTAAATTAAGCCATGTAATAGGATAATAAGTGTTTTAGCCCATCCAAAAGGGTAGCTTGTAATTTGACCCAGAATTGGCCATCTATAAATAGACCTAGGACCCCCGCCCCCCATTTGTAGATTCCCCTGCTTAGAAATTTGTCTCAATTTCGGCGATTTTAGAGCCTCGACCTCCCGACATCGACATGGCGCCAAGACTAAACGGACCACTCACTTCCTCGACAAGGCGAAACAACCAAGGAGGCCAAGAAAACAAGGAGCGAAGGGCAAAGGCGCCGAGGAGCCTGCCGAGAGACCTAAGAAGACCCCAAACGCCAAAGTAGTCATCAAGGAATGGCCAGCCAACCCGCCAGCCCGTGAGTAGGGATCCCGTGAGATCAACGAAAGCACTAGAGGAAGAGGATATGGGATCTCCTGGATGCAATGGATGAAGAGACCCAAGAAGCGCATGAAGTAGATAGAGCGGAGATACAAGAAGAGGAGAGGGCGTAACGAGAGCAGAGACCAAGGTTCAAGAAGCAGCAGAGCGTAAGCCGCCCAACATTTTGAAGACTCAACACCGCATGCTCATGCGCGAAGACGGGTGACACTAATGAAGAAGGACATGCAGATTGCCAAATGCATCAAGGGAGATCCACAAAGAAAAATTTTGTAAATGATGGAAAATTTTTGAGTTTTAGACTAAGTAATGTGTGTAATCTTACTTAATTAAGTTGAGTTAGTAAGTTCCATCTTTTGTTCCCTATCTGTGTGAGACCTCCAAACTTTGAACCTCCATAACTTGAGCTACAGAGCTCCAAATCGCCTGAAATTTGTTGCAATAGGACCGTTAGATAGCCTAGAATTCATTTACGACCTCAAATTAGGCTAGAAATGTCAAACCCCTGTTCAAAATGACCAAAATTGTTCAAACCCTTGAATTGTTTTTCCAAACTGTGGTTTGTTTGTTCTCGGTATT
The DNA here is from genome assembly GCA_021234155.1 of Isoetes taiwanensis. Lineage (NCBI taxonomy): Eukaryota > Viridiplantae > Streptophyta > Lycopodiopsida > Isoetales > Isoetaceae > Isoetes > Isoetes taiwanensis. The sequence goes on along the minus strand of JAJEKV010000044.1, from coordinate 1,529,000 downwards.
GCTCTCGGCTCGAAGCTGATGCTTTACTCCTAGATAGAAGTGCCCAAGAACACCCCTTTGTTATAATCATCTAGACCTCAGCATAGCAACCCAAGTCCAACTGTTGGTACATCACCTCTCCTCATGCCAAAGGCATAAACCTTGACCTAATTCTGTGTCCATCTAATAGAGTTTGACTTATATAGCCGCCACATTGACACTCCCTATTGCCAGGGTACCTAGAAAGGAGCTAGAGTCTAGAGCTGCCCAAGTCACTCCATGTGTAGAAATTGGACTCCCCCAAACCAACTTTGCTAGGACCTTAGAGTATGCCTCAAACATCATGGAGGCCTTGCAAACAACCCTCATGTCATGCCATACCACACGTCCTAATGTCCATAGACTTGGAGATTATAGATATGTCTCCAGTAATGCTGCTCGAGCCATCTTGCTTGCTTATAGAGCCCAAAATGTTGTAGGAGAGCCCTTCAAGTAGACCCTTAGACTCTAGAATATACGAGCGTTGCTTTCGAAGTACAGGGCCAGAGCCACAGAAGAGCTAGAGGCGCAACTTCTGGAAGACATCGAGGACCTAGCCGATCTACAGACAGATAAGGAGGAGAATATTCTGCTCGAATAAGAATTCCGGACCCAGAAACACCTAGAAACCAAAGGAAGGACGACCTTACTACGTCAGCCAAGGAGTACGAGACTCGAATGGATACGACCCAAAGGACGGAGGAGACGACCTAGCCAGCAGGTACAAATCACGCAAAGGTGACCAAAAGGAGCTATGATAGGTGTAATGGAGATGACCACACTTCCAGGCATAGGAAAGGTACCTCGGAATGAAGCAAAGCCCAAGCAACAGGAGTCGCACTCAGAAATTCAACCTGCAGAGGAATGACAATGCCTGCCTACCGACCACGATCTGAGAGCTTCGAAGACATTCAAGAATGCCCGACTACAACAGCCAGGTGACCCTACTCAAGCGATCAATGGCACCGCACATCGGCAACCTTGCAACGACACACCGCATGTGGGGACGTTAAGCGGTCACCGCATTCCTCACGACGGACATACACATTAACGAGGAGCATCTCTCTCAAGGGATCACATCGACGAACACTCGTCGCAACTTGGGGTGACGAAGCTGGATCAGACAAAGAGGCAAAGATCTCAAGGAATTCGAGTCAACCGAACGGGCAAGATGCAAAGAAACCAAGAAGCAAACGCGATAGGGGAAAGGGAAACCCTAAAGGAGTATAAACATTTAAGTAGATCTTCGTAGTTGTGTTTGGAAAAGTGGATGAATTAAAATCCCAATGTAAATGCGTATATGTCTATTGTATATCTCGGGCGTTCACAGATATAGTGGAGAAACACGAGTTCAGAGTCATGTTTTACGAATTTAGCACTTAGATCAGGAAGCTCCTTCACTTCGACTACCAAATGAGGAAGCAAGGAAGCACAACTATAGCCCAAGTTCAAAATGGAAGAGCAAGTACGAGGGAGAAACGACCAGAGACCAAGCAACCTTCGACTCCAAACACTTCCGGAAGTGCCCTCAAGTAGAAGACCATTCGTCCACCCAATGTCAGAACAAGAGACAACACCGTCATGTCAGATCATCACCACAGCACGGGACATCGTCCGATGCAACACTACCTCTTGTGGCAAAATGCAACACTTGACGAACTTATGACACGAGTGGCCTCAACAATAGAAGAAGGAACGAATTCGACATCAACGAGCCAACTAAGAAGACAACATCTCGACGACCATAATTCCACCTTGTGGTAATATAGGGTGATGCGCTATGACACATGTATTAGATGGAGAGGCACGTACGAAAGGCACTGCAACGAGGAGATATGCCTTCAACAACTAGGTGATTTCTCCTACCAGTAATTAGAAGACAAGAAGCCGATCATATCTCCGACATGTGGCACATCAAATGCCCGAGGTAGAAGCATTCGACACCTTAACGACAAGGATAGCAACTGAAGCACCTTCGGCAAAAAGAGAGTTCAAGATAATAGCTAGGCTATCCAACGACAAGAGAAAATCTGTCAAGCTGCGCAGATATAAGGATCCATCATCCCGACAATATAGCCAGCAGGGAGGAGAGCCATGATGCTTTACTTGATAGAGAGACCGACATGCATAGAGGGACAAAAGTCAGGAACTGAAAGCTGGAGAAGTGCTAGCAACCGACTTCTTCCACGAAGCTCCCTAGAGGCAACAGAGGATCAAAACCGACGAAAGCACAATCAAAGCCACCGAAGGTACCTCAAGACAAGAAGAGGGCATAGCACCGCGGAACGGACGCGACAACGCCCAAGCCATGTGATCGAGGGGATCAAACAAGGAAGTTTGAAGCTCGATGGAGAAGCATCTAGGCGAAGGCGAGCCGATGACTTGCACGCTGACTTGCATGCAACTTGGTGAACCCAAGGATGGACGATTCAAAGAACAACCGCGAAGAGAACAACTCTAGAGGAGTATAGCCAAAGGAATCGCAAGACAAATTCTCAAGAGACGCCTTCAAATAGCTTCAAGTATCATGAAGGGGGAACAATTACCGCCGGAGAACAGATCGTGAAGCGCACCGAAATGTCGAAGCATCCACGACCAGCACACCTTTAGTTAGAATGTGATGCAAAGCGTGTTGTGCCATAGCCGACAAACATCGGAGGGCCCAAGTATATCAACAACTTACCCCAGAGTGTGAGCGGACGTACAAATAGGAGGATATAGATCATCAACACCATTGCACCGGAGGAACATCGATGACATCGCCAAGGAGTAGGTGTGCAACTGGAAGGGAGGCACAAGGGGGACCTAATAGCTCTAGTAGTAATTGTAATTATGTAAGTTATATGCTTTGCACATATAGTTCCCTTGTTATTCCTTCCCTTCCATAGCGTAACAGATCAAAGGAAGAGATGTCAGGCAATTTGCAGGGGTGAAGCAATCAACATCGTCAACACTCTTCGTGCAACACGATAACGACAAGAGGACTCGATGTATGAGACATTGATGGAGTCCAAGAAACAATATCGGATACAGAGCCGTTAGCTGCCAAGACAAAGAGTTCAAGATGAAAGACCTTTTTCAACGGCGCCACCTTCAGGCTTTTGAAAAGCGGCATGGAAGATTTCAAGTGATCAACTACACCAGCAAGCCAACCTCTACATCAAAGAGGATCCACAATCAAGGAGACTGAAGTATCAAGCGACTCGGAAGAACGTTACCTTGCTAATTCAAGCAGGCAACGAGTGGATGAGCTTCTAGCAAGCTCAAGCATTTAAGGCCATGGGGCCTAGTAGGTTAATGTATGGATGATAACATCCATATTGGGATTAGAAGGCATTTCTAGATATTCTTGCTGAAAGGATCGCCCCAATATTGGGCTAAGCATCAAGGATTGGGAAGGAAATGCATAGGAGTAACTAAAATTATACACGATTGTTAACAGACATCCAACGTATTGAAACCACTTGGTGAGATTGATCTCCTCGCTAAGAAGGATTCATTGCTAGGATAATTGTTGACCATGTATAAATCTAGTACCTCCAAAAGAATAATCCAACCAAAAGAAAAGAAGTAATCTAACAAGTCCGGCCAACTTGTTACGATGACATCAATTCGATTGGTAGGAATATTCCAAGAGTTTAAATAACTAAGAAAGGGGGAATCTCTAGAATATAAAAGAATAGTACATGTAAGGTACATCTAAAATAAGAATTATAGTAATCAAATAGTCTTTTGAGACAAAAGGAATTGTCGTCATGACAAAACCTTGTGGTTTAGAATCGCTCTAACTAAGTACGTAACCCATAACTATATTGAAATAAATGATAACATAATATGCATCCATCTTAGATGGTTATATATGTTAGCTAAGGCTAGTAAATTAATGCGCTAACTAAGAAGCGTATAGCCTCTTAAGGGGAGAGAATAGATATGACGTTGTGTACAACGTCATTGAAGGGGTGCAGGACCATTTTCTTTCCGAAGAAAGTGGGGGGGATCAATCTTATGATTGAACGTACTTCTATCGACTTGACCGACCCGTAGAATAGAGTTCACTCCGGCAATGGCCGAAGCGAATAGAGCATAAGATAGATAGATACCGTAGTGCTCAGGAAGCCTTCAACGTGCGAGACCGACGTGGCAGCTAACTACACCAATGAAGTGGAGCAAAACTATGGGAGCAATGCAACGACCAAATCATCTCGACGCAGGCTCAATGGGTGGATGCGTTCTAGCCTTAGGTAAGGTGTGCACATGTATTATAAGCTTTAATGTGTCTTATTGATAAGTTAAATATAGATCCTAATAACTGCATAGAATTTGTTGTACGTATATGTATCATAGGGAAATAAGTTAAATAACAACGATAATGTGAGGTAGCATGTTAATTAATCCTTCGCAAGGATGCAATTCCTTCCAACGATAGCTATATGACCTCGGGGTCCTTATAAATATAAATAGAAAATAGAATTCGGATATACTTATTAGGGATATACTTCCAAGGGTAATGCAGGACCCAAGGAAGAGAATAAGAAGCACATCTAATTCTTGTGTATGATAATTAAAACCCTGTCTATGATACAATAGGTCTAAATCAGGGTTATGGTTTAAATAATCGCGATCTAAAAATCGTTAAATATTGCAAAGCTTAGAGTAAATATAATTGTACTATCGGAAGTAATGTATCCGATACTATGATAATGTTAATTCATAAATATTACCTTAGGGTAAATATGTTAATCACATGCATTAAAGGAGCCAGCAAAAATCGGCTCAGGCATGTCGATTTGTGTTTAGATTAGTTTCATGTGTAGTTAAGATTAATCTACGCATGCAACCTATGCCAGGTATGGGTTGCATGCGTATTTACCGATGATGGGACCACTACGGTGATCTCTAGGGCCTGTTGTGCGTTTTTTCTTGACTATTTTTTCATGATGTGCCTAAATTGGTGAAATGTGTGCAAAAATGGAGAATAATATGGGTGTAATATGGAGAAAATGTAAAAAATGTGAAAATATTGATTTATGATGTATTGAAGTTGAACTTATGGACTTGAAGGTGTATAAAAGTCCTTTTCAATGGTTAAAGCATGGGGGTGAGGTGGCGCAATCCTAGGAGACATGTAAGTTATTGGAGATCTAATGGTGGAGATTGCTTAAAGATGAATGGAGGAGATTTGATGTGTAAGTTTAAGAGGAGGGGTACGTCTCCTCATTCTCTCTCTCACACTCTTGCTCTTTGAAGAGATTATCCATTTTGTATAGAGTGTTCCATGGAAGAAATAAATAATGAAGAGGAGGATGAACCTCCAGATTATCTTGATTATGATTTGGTTGTGCAATTGAGGTGTATTTGATCTCTTGTTCCATTCTTCAAATTCCTTTCTTCAATTCTCGTGTCTTGCCTTGTGAGTGCTTGTTGATAGAGTGTGGCGCAGCCTGATGCATATATTTTGCATTCTGCTCAGCTTGGGGTTTGGTCCATTCAGTTGGATTACATAAGTGGGGGGCATTCCGAGAATAGCAGCATTCTATCAGCATGATATCTTCAAACAAAGTGTCACATAGAGATGCAGATCTCATCTGTGCAGAACAAGGATTAATTTCTGAGGTATGGATCTGGTTTTTGAATGATGAAGTATTTACTTGCAAAATAATATTGGATGAAAAGGCTTCTGTTCTCCTTTGCCTGGCCAGCAAAAATTGGATGGAATGTCAAAATATTTGCTTGTCTGATAGTAAAGAAAAAAAAGAAGGAAGATATTGTAGCTTCTATCATAGACAATTTTACCATGCTTCTATCTGATGGAATGTCTGGCCATGTTCTTTATAAAGAAAATTTGCTTTGTGTCTACTGCTTGCCATTATCCTTTTCTCTAAAGTTATCTGTAATATTCAATGCGCCTCTGTCTGTAAAAATGCTTTGCTGCCATAGCTTCACCCTGTATTACCATTTCAAAGCTCTTCAAAACCTTATCATATCTCTGTTTTATCTGTTCCATCTGCGTCTTGATTATCTAATATGCCATGGCCGTGCAAAACAAAGAAGAATTGAAGCCTAATATACTCTGTTACAGCCCAAAACCGTCTACCTTTGCTTTATTTCTCCATACTGCCATATTCAAGAGTCGCCTGATCCATCTATGCTTCTGCCATAGCCGCCTTTTGCCCAGCTGTCATCTCATCCACCGATATCTTGTCAGCTCTGAGCATGAGCTGAGCCATAGCCGAAGAAGAGCGCCGCCTGCAAGAGATCTGACACCCTAAATCGGCTAGATCCAGCCTTGTTTGCCATTCGCCATACCCTAACGGCCGTGCCCGCGCGCACAGTTGAAAAGAAGAGGGAAAAAAAAAAGTAATTAAAAGGATCGTTGAAAGTGAAGGGACTATAAAGAACCAAAAAATTGGAGATAAGAAAGATAAAAAGATTTAAGTTGAATACGCATTGGCAATGGTTCATTAGATAAGGTCGTGGTTGTCAAACCATTGATTTTGAGCTCAAGTCCTCCTAAGAACAACGTTGGTGTTAAGAAGTGTTAAGAAGGTGTTATCTTATATATTTCCAAACTATATGAAGTGGTTACTATGCAAGAGATGAATATCCCATATATTTATTCCTCAACAAGTTATTGTAACCCCAAAATCTTTGAAGACCAAATGATGTTGAAGCTATTATCCATTGTTTGAAGATCGTGTTCTCTCAAGGTTATTTTAAGTTCCAGTATGAAGTTGAACATTTCCAAGTCAAATATGAGGATGAAGACACAATGGTCAGTATTATGTTTTTGTTTATATGATGAAGACTATTTGTCCTCCTATTCAAGCCAAACGTATTATGAAGATCAAGATTATGTGGTTAGTGCTTATGCTTTTACAATTTGATTGGATTTAATTTTCAAGTTTTTTCAAGAATTCAAGCATCAAAAGAAGTTTTACAAGTTTTAGTTTTTATTTAAGTGATTATGGATGGCATGATGGATGTGCTGACCTAGAAAGGCAGCAGCATCTCATGACCTATGTAAAATGTGATGAAAAATTATAAGTGTTGTGAAGGGGATAGAGCGCCATACTGGGCAGTAGAGCGAGGGTGCCACTGACCTGGATGGGACTTGCCACCCTATAATTGATGAAGATGAAGTGATGTTAGAAGTTTTTAGTATTTTTTTCCTTGGAAGACTTCTATAGATGTTTTTGAAGAACTGAAGACATTTGAATATTGGATTTTATTAAGTTGCAGTGCTATTTTTATAGACCAACTAGCTTGAGCGAGTTTGATATATGTTTGGAAGACTATGGTTAAAGATTTTTGAAGAATTCATCGGGACGATGAATAATCTTGGGGGGGAATAATGTTGTGCGTTTTTTCTTGACTATTTTTTCATGATGTGCCTAAATTGGTGAAATGTGTGCAAAAATGGAGAATAATATGGGTGTAATATGGAGAAAATGTAAAAAATGTGAAAATATTGATTTATGATGTATTGAAGTTGAACTTATGGACTTGAAGGTGTATAAAAGTCCTTTTCAATGGTTAAAGCATGGGGGTGAGGTGGCGCAATCCTAGGAGACATGTAAGTTATTGGAGATCTAATGGTGGAGATTGCTTAAAGATGAATGGAGGAGATTTGATGTGTAAGTTTAAGAGGAGGGGTACGTCTCCTCATTCTCTCTCTCACACTCTTGCTCTTTGAAGAGATTATCCATTTTGTATAGAGTGTTCCATGGAAGAAATAAATAATGAAGAGGAGGATGAACCTCCAGATTATCTTGATTATGATTTGGTTGTGCAATTGAGGTGTATTTGATCTCTTGTTCCATTCTTCAAATTCCTTTCTTCAATTCTCGTGTCTTGCCTTGTGAGTGCTTGTTGATAGAGTGTGGCGCAGCCTGATGCATATATTTTGCATTCTGCTCAGCTTGGGGTTTGGTCCATTCAGTTGGATTACAGGGCCTGGTGTAATGTCAATGTAGGCATGACCGCGTTTCCGCTTGGACGAGTGGAAGGTAGATTAGAAAGTCTACTTCTGTCCCACGGAAGTAGACGACCTCGAGAGAAAGGAGGTCATTAAGGAATGCATTGATAGGAAAGGCACCTTTAGCCCCATATATGCTTTGATAGGAGGAATCTATCCTTCACGCCCCATATACGGGAAGGATATCCTCCACGCTGGGCAACTAGAGGTGTAGGCATGAGCGGCATATAGGCATATAGGTGCTGTCTCCACGGCCACGATGGAAGATTCACCCTCTTCCTACGCCGGGAGATTAGCCATGCATTCATGTAGATAGGTGGGGTGGTCACCATATAACCAAAATTTTATTAATAATTAAAATGGTAATCACGTAGTGTCGACTTGCAGGCCAATAGAGCGCTCCGGAGGGCAAGGAGGTCGAGCTACGAAGACTTGCAACACAAATTTTGTTATAATGTGTTGCAAGGGATGAAGAGTACCTTAGAAGTGTAAATTTTGTATGAAATTGATAAACTTTGATAAACTTAAATGTTGTATTAAGTAAGGTTAATAATTACCTTGCGTCTTGCGTGGATTAAGTTATGAAGTGATAAGTTAATTGGAGAATGAAATAGTACAGTAATGTCTTAAACATTACCTTAGAGTAATTCTAATAATTAAGATAGTAGTAAGTATGTAATTATAGATATTGTAAAATTAATGCAGGATTTTAAGGTGCGAAGACTTGCAACACAAATTTTGTTGGAATATGTTGCAAGGAATGAAGAGTACCTTAAATAATAATTGTATATGAAAGTGTTAAATTGTGATAAACTAAATGTTGTGATAACGGAGACTAATAAGTACCTTGTTTTAATAGAAGTTACGAATTGACAAGTTATTTGATAATGTAATGGCGTAATAATGATTTAAAAATATTACCTTAAGGTAATCTATGTGTAAGTATTATAGTAATATATTGTATGTATCAGGTTGATTGCAGGTTAGGAAGATCCCAAGGTGGGGAGACCCACGATGCTGCGGACAACATCATTTCAAAATTGGGTAGAATGTGGCGTTCCGGCCGCGATTATAACGGTCCCGGGACGTATCTTTGTCTTTGCCTAAAATCGCCGCGTACCACGCCACCCGACCGACGATGTAGCCGTGGGTAGCCCCTAGGGGGCAACTTGGCAAAAGTATGCTGGTGGGTATCAAAAGCAGGCGTCCGGACACATGCTGACAGCACTCATATAGCACCCCATATGGCAGCTTGTTTAAGGTGTTACTGGTACTAGCACATGGTAATTAGGTAATCAATAGAAATATGTAACAACTCCAATTAATAACAAGTGGAATACTACGATAGAATAGTACATCCATGGTGCTGACCTGAGTGCTAGGGCCGCGTTTTTTTGATACCCACTAGCATACTTTTGCCCAACTTGCTAGGTATGTGCATTTATTATTAATGTGCACATTTACCCATGTGCACATTTATTAAGGTGCACACCTTTCCATGTGGGCACATTTTGCCACCTAGCCATTAAAGGCAAGTGGGCCCATTCCCAATTATCCCACATGCCAAAAAGGGATAATTGGAACCCTAGCCTAACCCCCTTGTCTATTTAGGTAGGGAAACCCTAACTTGCCCATTTTTCGTTCCTAGGGTTTTAGAGCTCTGTTTTGGCTGCCCCAGGAGCCAAAACCGCCTCCCAGAAGCTGTCTAAGCGAATTGCACCATTAGTTCTCCTTGATTCGGCGGTTCAAATAGATGGTGGAACTTCGTGTCGGAAGGAGCAACTCAAGGATCAGGTATGTAGTCGAATTAATAGTCTAAACCTTCTTCCAGTCCTTATATCAGTAGGTTTAGCCTATTACATTGCCCTTAGCAGCTATCTAGATCTCTAGATACCAGACTCTTAAAGAACCTAATTCTATGATATAGATTAGATCCAGTTCTTTAGTTCTCTGTGATGTATGTGGATGATGTATATCTGTGAACTCCTTGTATTGGGAAGGGGGTAGAGACCTCAAGCTTGGTAGTAGATGCTCCTAGATTAGCCTCTCTAGCACACAGTAGATTCGGCCTATGCACAAGAACCACACCTGGTTGTGGGTGAAGGGGCGACCGGCTAAGAATGAGGTTAGTGGTTCGACTCTTGAACGATCCCTCTCGGTGTGTAAGGCCTACCGGGGATCATTGTGACTAGGTCTAATGGCTTACCACCGAAAAGCGGGTAAGGCATGGGCTCGACACCCGTGAAGTGGTGTACACTTTCCGTGGGGTTCATCCGAATAAGAGCAAAGGGCCCTCTAGTCACCTTGAGTCAGCATGTAGACCTCTGGAGGGAGTGATCCCTATCTGCCCCATCAGAAATGGGGAGATGCAACCCAGGGAAAGCCCTTTTGGCTATGCATCCGGTGGGCTACAGTCAGGTCCCAACACTTTTCAGCCTACTCGCAAAGTGTTACAGTGAGGGGCGGATGGAGTGGACAACCCCTAAGCCATGTTCATATGCCGGCAAATCCATTGCCATGAATTCTCGCCTGCGCAATGAACTCTGGAGACCCAAGCCGTCAATCATCCCCTTGAGTCTGAGCCTTGGGTAGGATTCCCTATGTGATGTACTGATCTCTGTCTATGCAGATATGTGATGAGCCATCCTTCGTGATGGTCATGTGATGTTGATGTATGTACTACTGACATGTATGTTTACGCTTCCGCAGCTAGGTAGGCCCTGAGGGAGACAGGGTAAAGGACCCCTTCATTCTTCCCACTGGAACTCTTCAAGGTTGCAGTGATACGTGGAGGGCCCTATATTAGCATGGAGCTGGTATGGGGGATGAACTCCTGTTTGTATACGGTGAGTGCACCGTATATGAGTAGGGGACGTCACAATGCCCATCCCAATTCACAAACTGTACAAGCACAAATACTATAAAACAAAAGGTCCAGGCCCAAGAAACTATTTGAGTCCAGATCCTATGAAAGTTTTTGCCAGGTCCAGATCCCAATTCACCAAAAAAACAAGGGAACACAATTTTTTTTTACCTATACATCTTCTTGTACGTCTTCTGCACCTTTGAATACTAAGCCCGCACCCTCCATTGCCACGTCCACCCCTCAGCCCCTCTCGGCCCGCCCACAGGACGCCCCTTGCACGCTATATAATGACATTACCGCAGATACAACGAAGGACCTTCCCCATCCAACGGCTACCAATATATGGGCCCCTCTGTCTAACTCCGGCCTCACGGTTCCCGACTATCGGTAGAGGACACGAGGGTGTCATTCTCGGCCCGGCCCTCTAGGGGTCCCTATATCAGCGGAAGCAAAACATATAAACATAAGCACTAGCAATAACATACCAACAATAAACTACCTCAAAGGGTAGTGATAATCCATCCATCCATGTCATCAAATACATCAATACAATAATGCACCAAATACATCAAATAGAGGCTCCTACCCTGGGCTTAGACTCAAGGGGGAGTCGACTGACATCTAGGGGCCTCTAGATAGAACAGACCGAGTTATGGCAATGAATTGGGCTGGCAATAGACAATGGCTAGGGTTGACCACTCCATCCGCCCCTCCTGTGCATACTTTGCGATAGGCTAAATCAAAGGGCTCGACGCGGATCAGAACTCACGGAGACGTAATCCCATGGTATCACCCAACGAGACTACTCTGGGTTGCATCTCCCCCGTCTGATGAGGTAGGAAGGGTTGCATCTCCCCCTCCCGGAGTGCAGTGGCTCCATGGGCGGCTAGAGGATCGTGGCGACACATGTCCATACCGGACTGAACTCCCCAAAACAAGAGCCAAGCTGACACTTGCAACTCTTGAGAGTCAGGGCGACATCATTGACCCAGGAAGTGTCGGACCCATACCTGGCCCACACGAAGTGACCGACTATGAGCCTAGCCCGCTATGGGACCCAGTAGCCGCGCTCGGCAAGGTCCTCCCTCCACTTTGCCACTGACCCCATTGTGTGGTGCTCAGTCACCCCATAGCCTCCGTAGCCAGGTGGGCTGGGAACTAATGGGTCTAAACTAGGAGCATCATCTAAATAATGGCTACTAGGTCTCTACCCCCCTTCCCAATACACAAGAGGTGCAAACATAAGATCAACCATCATCATATATCAACGTAACATGATAAATAACAAGAATAACAACTGAACCTAATCACATACAGCTAACTTATAATTAGGGTTCATTGATTAGAGTTCATGCTCAGAACTATAGGTTCTAGAATGGCTCTACTAGGACACAATGTACAACTCAACTGGAGTCCAACTCGAAGTACCTTCTCCTGACGAGCTGCCTCTGACTCCCTGGATCTCCATCTCTAGCAGGTGGTTCGAGCAGATGACCTTCCTCTGCTACACTTGCGCTTCCAGACTGCTACTGCAACCTCGGCTATCGAAGACGATCCTCGAATCGGAGCTGTGGCCACGTGCTGGTGGATCAGAAGTTGGTGGAGCCAAAAGTGGTCTAGGTTTAGGGTTTGGCCTTTTATATGTTAGGGTTCACATGAGGGCCACTTGGCTCCAATAGGGCACGTCCATGTGGCGGGTCACCTATAGAGTGAAGCCACTTGGAAATGGATCACCTCCTATGGTTGGCTAAGTTATGTAAATAACTTGGCCATGCCTCCACACTTGGTGCATACAAGTCTACTAATGTAGATTTGTATAGTGACGTGGGCCTAGAATATACGTATTTATATTGTATATTCTAGGGGAACGTCACATTCTCCCCCCCTTAGCATAATGCTGTCCTCAGCATTACATAAAGTGAAACGAACCTGCGTCAACATTATGAAACAATAACAATATTTAAGTTAACACTTAAAATTCATTATGGAAATAACTTTTGATGTTTAATTATATCGATAAATGTAAAGGCTATATTCACCTACATACAAAATTATATAGCCTTAACAAGTCTCACTCTATAATAACATAATAATGTATTTAGAAATCACAAATTAAGACAAAATCTTATAAGTCCTATTTATGTCGTGATGTGCTCCCATTCGTTTGTTGCCATTACTTCTATTGGCCCACCAAGTAGCACCTCACGTTAATTTGTGGTTTTCTAAGGGTCCACCCCCTTTAATTTAACCTACATGAATGCAACATTTCCCCAGCATAGGGGGAGGATGCTTCCCCCATAATGGCCGTGGAGATGTGTCCTATCATGCCTAAGATGAATGCATGTCTAATGCCTACACCTTTCGTCACCCTTGGCATAGGAGGTGGCTTATCCTCCATAATAGCCATAGACTCTAGGTGGTTCCTATCATGCACTTATCTATGATCTCTGTTCTAGGACTCCTGCGTGCTTACTTAATCTATAGGCATTAAATCATGGCATAAGGAACATTAAAGATGATCCCATCATCGCTTATGACCACATGCTTGCCTCTACATGCATCCTGAATACTCATAGATGAATGCATATACTCTTTTGATCCTTGACTGCCAGAACTTTGCTGAATGCATGCACTCACCTTCTCTTTTGATGTCGACAATACCGATGGCGAGTTGTCTCTTGCATTGTTTAAACTGTGGGTACTGCTTTTAATGATCAGATTTTACACACGTCGCCTCTTCACTGATAAGTGTTTCCACTTGACCAAATATTGGAGGACTTGAGATCTTCTTATTTTCTTATATGTTTTATCAAGAAGAGCTTCTGGAACAATCTCAAGTTGTTCTTCAATCATTACTAATAAAGTTGGAGTCTCCAATATCTCCTCTGGATTAGGAGTATTCTTCTTAAGAAGGCTTATGTGGAAGGCTTTATGAACTGTCAAGTGTGTGGGGAGATCCAATTTATAGGATTGATTACCTATCCTTTCAATGATTTGGAATGATCCTGCCCACCTTGAAGCAAGCTTCTTGCAATTGCCGATGTGGAAGTTTGCTTGTTTGACTTTTATTTTGAGTCAAACATTATTCTCTACTTGGAATTTTCTTCTTCTCCTGCCCGATATCATGCTTCAACTTGAAGGGGTTCTCATACTAGAATTGGTAGCCTTGCCGCTTGTTTTTCGGCCTCCTCCTCATGTTGGGGTACTTTTTACTCTGGCTCTCGTACTATTATCGCCCTCGTTAGCCAATCTTCCCGCCATTTTGTGCACTTTTCCAGGTCCTCCTCCCCTTCTCTTACTTCCTATCCTTTGCTGCACTTGTTCCTCTACCTCCTTGGTTTGCTCTCCCTGTTAGCTCCTCTTGGGCCACTTCTTCTTGTGAAGGTGTCGACTCCTCTTCCCATGAGGAACTTCCTGAAGCATCGAGGGTTTGGTCCACCATGGTGTCAAGGGGGTTGTTGGGTAAATTCGAGCTACTAGAGTCTGCGTCCCATCTGGGTCACCTTTTGAGTGAAACTTGCTTATTCGGTCTACTCCATGATGATAGAAAATTTTCTCTAGAATTCGCCTTACAATAGGAAAGGGCTCGAGGATAGAATCTTGAAAGATCTAAGGATTGGGGGTACTTTTCAAGAGATTTTTAGCCGTCATCCCCCTTTTTTTTTTTTTTTTTTTTAAGTGTGAATATATTATAACTAAGGGTTATTAATTAAAGTACTTTTTCTAATTACTTATCTTTCAAAATTCTCCTATTTATTTTGGGCCAAATATTAGTCATCGCACCATTTTCTTTGCAAGCTTCCTATTGAGCGACTCTTCGTTCAATTTTCACTTGTAAAATGGGGCTCATGAACAACTTTGAGCTCAAATTTACTAGAAGGATTGTTTTTGACTCTCTATTCAAAGTAGCTTACCCTAACAACTAGATTTAACTTGCTAATGATGGAAGAAAAAAAGTTCTCCCAATTTTCGAGGTTCACATTGGGGTTTTAACCCCCAATTTTTTTTTTTTACTAGGCCAGTTAGCTACTTAGGAAAATGGCCAGTGCTTGATCTTGGTCAACCAAGATCATTGCTCTAATACCATTGTGACGCTCCTTGCGCTATATACGACAGCCCGCGGTATACAACGAAGGACCTTCCCCATCCAACAGCTACACGTCGTATGGGCCCTCTGTCTAACTCGCGTCTAGGGTTGCCAGACTATCGAGTAGAGGACACAGAGGTGTCATTTCGTCCCGTCCTCTAGGGGTCCCTATATGAGCAGAAGCAAACATTTAAACATAAGCACTAGCAATAACATACCAACAATAAACTACCTCAAAGGGTAGTGATAATCCATCCATCCATGTCATGAAATACATCAATACAATAATGCACCAAATACATCAAATAGAGGCTCCTACCCTGGGCTCAGACTCAAGGGGGAGTCGACTGACGTTTGGGGGCCTCCAGATAGAACAGACCGAGTTATGGCAATGACTTGGGCTGGCAATAGACAATGGCTAAGGTTGACCACTCCATCCGCCCCTCCTGTGCATACTTTGCAGATAGGCTAAATCAGGCTCTGACGTGAGTGTAACCTGCCGGAGATGTAATCCCATGGTATCACCCAACGAGACTACTCCAGGTTGCATCTTCTCGGTCCGATGAGGTAGGAAGGGTTGCATCTCCCCCTCCCGGAGTGCAGTGGCTCCATGGGCGACTAGAGGATCATGGCGACACACGTCCATATTCGACTGAACTCCCCAAAACAAGAGCCAAGCCGACACTTGCAACTCTGGAGAGTCAGGGCGACACCATTGACCCAGGAAGTGTCGGACCCATACCCGGCCCGCACAAGTGACCGACTATGAGCCTAGCCTGCTATGGGACCCAGTAGCTGCGCTCAGCAAGGTCCTCCCTCCACTTTGCCACTGACCCCGTTGTGTGGTGCTCAGTCATCCCATAGCCTCCGTAGCCAGGTGGGCTCTATGCACAGACCGCATATTAATGGGAACTAATGGGTCTAAACTAGGAGCATCATCTAAATAATGGCTACTAGGTCTCTACCCCCCTTCCCAATACACAAGAGATGCAAACATAAGATCAACCATCATCATATATCAACGTAACATGATAAATAACAAGAATAACAACTGAAACTAATCACATATAGCTAACTTATAGTTAGGGTTCATTGATTAGGGTTCATGCTCAGAACTATAGGTTCTAGAATGGCTCTACTGCAACTCAACTGGAGTCCAACTCGAAGTACCTTCTCCTGACGAGCTGCCTCTGACTCCCTGGTTCTCCATCTCTAGCAGGTGGTTCGAGCAGATGACTTTCTTCTGCTACGCTTGCGGTTCCGGACTGCTACTGCAACCTCGGCTATCGAAGACGATCCTCGAATCGGAGCTGTGGCCACGTGCTGGTGGATCAGAAGTTGGTGGAGCCAAAAGTGGTCTAGGCTTAGGGTTTGGCCTTTTATATGTTAGGGTTCACATGAGGGCCACTTGGCTCCAATAGGGCGCGTCCATGTGGCGGGTCACCTATAGAGTGAAGCCACTTGGAAATGGATCACCTCCTAAGGTTGGCTAAGTTGTATAAATAACTTGGCCATGCCCCCACACTTGGTGCATACAAGTCTACTAATGTAGATTTGTATAGTGACGTGGGCCTAGGATATACGTATTTATATCGTATATTCTAGGGGAACAGCACACCGTCCACCAAATATTGTCATTGCTAACTGCAACTAAAGTAACCTCGTATATGTCACTTTAACTTTTAGTCCATTTTTCATCCACAGTTACAATTTTGTTAACAATATATTAACCAACATTTTGGGTGTGAAAGGATTTTTTTTTTTTTTTTTAAGGCAAGGTATTTTTATATTTTATTAATAGAAGTGGTCCAAAAACCTTATTACAAGACTCCTCAATGAGCCAGATAGGAAGAGTTATATCAATCATTAGAACACATGAAGACATCACATAACAAAAAAATCAAAGTACTTAGGTTGGAACCCTCTCGACCTCTTCTTTGCTCTAAGTACTATGTGGGGCGCTACTGGTTTCCATCAGTCAGTACTAGAGCAGTGACCACAACTTCTTCCCTAGCAGCAAGTACTATGGATGAAGGTTCCTTGCTTTTCCACTGTTATTTTGCTTCAGCACCTGTCCACATGCTTCTGGCTTCGGATTGCTTAGGAATTAATTGGAGTGGCATCCAGTTTCCCGACCATTTCATTTAGGTTCCTGCACATCAGTAAGTTATCCTTCTAGATCAGGGTAGGGATATAATCCTAGAGGCACCTCACGCGGTGTTGAAAGGTGTGTGTTGTACTCTTATTGAAGGTTACGAGAATGTTTTACTAATTCATACCCTAGTTCCTGATGGTGCTGTTGATGAAAGTCCGACACCAATATAGGGATTGACGTATGTTTTAGTAAGTATTCGATTGGTCTCGTCTTGCGGCAGAATTTTGATCGGTCATATCTCTCGCATCCGGTGTCAGATTTTTATGTGCTTGGGCTTGTTGGAAAGCTGGTTCAGAGATCTTTCCAGCGGTGTATGGTACCTGCATGCTTGGCTTTGTTTCTGTGCTCAAATTGGCACTTTTCCAGGCTGTGTGCTAGGGTTTCTGTGGCAATCGGTAGACACTTCCAGGCCAGTATCTCTCACATCCCGTATCGATTCTTATGTGCTTGGGCTTGTTGGAAAGCTAGTTCAGAGATCTTTCCAACGGTGTATGATACCTGCATGCTTGTCTTTGCTTCAGTGCTCAAATCTGCACTTTTCCGGGCTGTGTGCTAGGGTTTTACGTGGCAGCGGTACACACACCGATATCCGTGAGTCGTCGCCCAAGTCATACCCCAAGTCATGGCCACTGAACCGCAGGTCCGTGTGTGGACCCACACTTGGTTGGTGAGCTACCTCAGACCACACCAACCCATCCCCGGAAGGCCCAAACACACCCAACCACCGGTTGACCCCACGCAGCAAGAGCCCTGCAGGGAAGACCATGAAGCGGGCCACCAAGGAAGAGGCCTCGCGCGGAGGGAGAGACGCCTTCCATGAAGAGGGAGGCCCGAGGCCAAGGCCTAGTCGACTGACAAAGGGCCACATAGGCAATCCGCCAATGAACCTTGGAGCCGCATCCAGCGGCGGGTTGAGGCCAACAAAGGCACGCCTTGCAGGCCTCCCGAGGGGTGGAGAACATAACATCCGATGTTGCGCAGCAGATTGGTGCCGAAAAAAAGCGATGAATCACGTAATTGGAGGATCGCATTTGCAGCGGCAGATGATAGCATCCACTTGCTACAATTTGACAGACGGCAATACCGGCAGGAGCTTGCAAATATAAGGGGCTGTAGACACCGTGTTGGCGACCTATGGAAGCCGGGGCGCCAGGGATGCGAACCGGGTAGAGCGAGGAGACACTTTCAAATAACCTCACTGGATCCGGCCGAGGTTGAGGAGGCTAAGGCCATGGCGAGGAGCACAGCCGCCCTCGTCGAGGTTGCGGAGGCCGCCATGAACAACAAGGGATTCGCTGCTTTTGGAAGCTAGCCGGCGTAACCGAAGCGCTCTTGGAAAAGGATTTAGCACGAGATCGAGCTGGGAGCTTAGGCCGCGCCCGGCAAGGCAAGGGCCTCCATGCCGGAGCACATGAGCAACTAAAAAGCCATTTTGCACGAGGAGATGGCAAGACATGACAACGTCCTGCAAGAGCCTGAGCTCGGACTCGGAACGAAAACCACGGCAAAGAACACACCAACCCTGCGAACCCACCAACCTACGGAGGCGCCAACTCGGAACACATGCCGCTGGACACATCCCGGGATCCATCCGGGTCGCCACCACCCGGGCGGCCCGCGACCTATGCCTCACCCACCTCAACCAACACAGTGCGGCCCCCCCCAACTTCAGGAACAGGACGCGAGGAGCAATGTGGTAGTCGAGGCCCGATGGAGGAGTTTGAGAACATCTCACTTCTGACTCCGCATTACGATCTTGGACCGGATGATGTTCCCAACACATGACCATTGGAAAGGCGAAGTCGTCATGGAATTCGGGCCACGATACGCCCGGGTGGTCATCTTCACGCTGATTGAGAGCGTGCGGGCTGGTGGCCATCTGCGTCGGGGCGGAAGTTGAAGGGGACGGCTTTCAGACGTTGACCGAGACTTGACCCCAAACAGCAAAGAGACCGAAGGCATGAGCCGGCTAAAGTCGTGGACTGCCCGCAGAACATGGAGGGGCAGGGGCGGCTGGGTCCGGGAAGGATGCGCCATTCGGCGGACCAAAGCGGGGATCACGAGCACTCCGGCCCCCCGAGTCCCCTCACGGGGGCCAGCGCAAGCATCCACATCTTCCGCTTCCCCGCGACCACCACTACCACGGACTGAAGTGGCGATGCATGCCACTAAATAGGGATCGTGCCTCAGGCGTGGTATCCCCGGAATTGCCGGGCTTTCCATGGCGAGAAGGGGACATCTCAATTAAAGATGCGCCATGGACATGGACATTATCTTCCTCATGGAAACATGGGAACATCTTTGGTCACAGCTACCGATTTGCCAGATACCCGGCGCTACTCCGCCTTCAATGAGTGCACCGGAAACGAGGACACGGAGAAATGCGTGTTATTACCGGCGGCCTTGGCCCAATCCGGTCTCCCCCTGTAAGGCGACAGCACAACAGATGCCTGTAGGTGCGAGTGCGAAACGGCGATGGCAGCCCTCTTTGTGGCGGCTTGCTACTTCCCACATGCCGAGAGCAACTTTACCACACGCACTTGGATGTGGATTGGGCAGAGCCCTATGTCGATCTATATGATGACATACGCCAGTCTGCACAATTGGGCAAGGTCATGTTTGCTTGGAGATTTCAATCGCGCGCCACGGGCAGAAAGAGATCCCAAAAATCCGCGTGTTGCAAATGGACCCCTTGAGATGGTTTGGCCAAGGGCGTTAGATGACAGCCAGTGACCGCGGTATGGCGGCACCGCCATTCTTTGGCAATATATCTTTGACCTGGTCATTTGCAATGGGCTGGCACAGTGGCCGTCCTCCAGCCGCTTCACTTGTAGACAGGAGAACCAGGGGGGGCACCAAAGGTGGTGGATTACGTGCTAGCAGACGAGCAATGCCTACACTTGATCACTTTCGCCCGATTAATGTCGGGACAGGTGGCGGGGCGAAGTAGACTCAGACCATCAGCCCCATTCTTGCGGATAGATTACGGGCCAACCGAGCACCCATTGCCCCAACACCCCATGTACCACGGTTGCGTCACGGACTATGATCATGCGGCGGTCTATCGCGAGGATGCTTGAGCATGAGCTGCGGGAGTCTGCAACTCCCCACACTTCAGCGGCGGGCGGCCCGGTGAACCGGCTCGCGCCGAGGGTAGGGGACAGATGCTTTGGGAGAGACCGCTCTCGACGATCCACAGGGGCTGCAACCACCTTCCCCCGCAATCACTGGTTCGATGACGAATGTCGGGAGCTGAAACGATGGCTCCGCCAAGTGCTGGACCCCACCATTCGCCCGCAGGCCGTCCGTCAATACCGCTCCTTCCTCAAGACCAAGAAAGCGGGTACCTTGCGAGCACTTCGAGCATATGATGTTTGGTCTTCTAGACCGCCACCCTAGGGCCTTACGGAGAAAGGTCTTGAGTAAGCTTCCACAGACCCACAGGGAAATATTACCCGGAACAATGGGTGAGATACTTGCGCTGCGGTATGACCCAATGGGAAGCCGGGCACCAAGTACCTCCTTGAGGCGAGGCCCTAATCGGGTCATTAGTAAAGGGGATGTCATAATGGGCCTGCAGCGCCTAAGCTAACGGGGAAGGCAACAGATTTGGATGGTATGCGTGCGGAAGAGCTTCTCAAGTGGGCCGGGCCCCCAATGGTGCAGGTTCTCCGCGGCCAGACTCTTCAACGGGGCATTGCAAGAAGGCTTCCCCAAGACTGGACTACCCGGTAGAGTTGTGCCCATATACAAAGCGGGGGACCCCCACGTTGACCAACTATCGTACCATTATGGTCGGTTCTGTCTTTGCCAAGTTGCTTGCGGGATTCTTGAGCTGCGATTGACACTTTGGGCGGAGGATGGAGAAGTCGCGGGCTCGCGACGCCAGTGAGCTTCATTCTACTATTGACCATATCTTCACTCTGCCTAACACTCATAGAGGATAGCGGAATCGACGCCGAGAATGTCTTGTTGCTTTGTGGATTTCGCAAAGGCTTTTGACACGCTTGCCTGATAAGTTGTGGGACGATTGAGACGACTAGGGACCCCGTCGACTTTACTGAGAATGCTATATCTGCACTATCACGAGGCTTGCTCGGTCGTCTCACAGTCGGGAGCCCGTTGTTAGTAGCATTAGGGTGCGCCGGGGCTGCCCTCTATCCCCGGCGGCTCTTGGCTTGTACATTGACCAGCTAGAAGAATGGCTAGGCGAAAGCACGGGAGGCGCCGATTGATGCACCACATAATCCGGCAACTCATATATGCTGATGATGTTGGCCTGCTCGCATATACCCCAGAGGACATGCAACGCCACCTGGATGCTTTGGACACTTTCTGCCAATTCACTGACATGAGAGTTAACTTGGCCAAGACAAGGGTGCTGCTGGTCCCATCATCCCGGCACCCACGTCTTCCCTCATTCACTTACCAGGGGCAGGTAGTGGAGGTGGCTCAGTCTTATAAGTATTTGGGCATTGAGTTTTCTACTACCACCTTTGGGATGCATCCATCGTTTCGGGTCACCTGCAGTTTGAAAGCCCCGTATGCAATGCAAAACAACAATCACAAAGCCAGATGCATGGGGTCACCAGGCACACTTGTTCAGGGCCTTGGTTGAACCGGTCCTCCTCTATGGGGCAGAAGTGTGGGGGCCAGTGATATCCCTCACCACTTGGAACGATCTAGAGCAGGTACGAAAGCTTTCTTGGCCGGGCACGAGTGAAATCCGCGGTCCCCATATCGGATCTTGCTCCAAGAGACAGGCTTCCTTCCACTACGAGGGCTGCTTTGAACGTCACATTATTTACTTCCAGAAGGTGGTGGCTATGGATGAAGCCCGGCTGCCCAACCTTGCTTTGGCGGTGGCAATGGGCCCGCGGCGACTCAAAAGCTTCTTTGGAAAGACAAAGCAAGCCCGTGGTTCTCGCTATGGAATGTGCGGGCACACGGATGTGGACCGGTGCATACACCGAAGGAGGAACGCTGCCGCCTTTGAAGCGTGCTTGGATGCTTGCTTCATGGCCAAGCTTTGGGATCTGAGAGGCCCTATCACATGTCAAGGTGGCAAATTATCGACAATGGGTTAATCCCATGCTCACGAGGGCCCACACCACTACCCCGCACCCATCTACCCATGAAAAAGCGCGGGTGATTGCTTCCATTCGCGCAGTGCACACCACCTCCGCATTGAGGCAGGGAGATGGATTCGGGGGCAGCGTGAGGGGCCAGTCCATCGATCTTTGTCAACGAGCGCCATTGAGGATGAAAGTCACGCCCTCCGGGCCTGTCCGTGTCTGAGCATATCCGGGCTCGGTATGCTCGGTTAGTTAATGCCCCATCCCGGGCCTTGCATGAGCTCTGAGCACGGCCTCTGTAGGGCTTGTTGGGATCGTACCTCCGGAGGTAATGGATCTGCCGGACTCGATTATGCCCCCCATCCGACATTAACCTCGGTACTTGTGATTATGTATATAATTGTGCGATATGTCGGCATCCTTATTGCTACTAAGGTTTTTCCCCGAAAACCCTTGGTGGGGGTTTTAATCCTGGTAGTATCGCTGCTTTCTCTCTCTCTTTGTACTTGGGTCCCATAGGCCAGTTGGTCTCCGTGGACGATAAAATCATATTCTATTCTATTCTATTCTACAACCTCCAAACAGGACTGCTTAAAGATATGACAATTTATGGCACAACAATCCAATAGGCCGTCCTAGCCAACAATGTTATGCAAAAGGCCCAAATCTGCTGCTAAAATCAGAGCCTGCATTCCCACGAAGATCCTCTCCGGATATAGCAAGCCTTAAGCTAACTCTGAAATTCAAGCTCCAAAAATAGCCCACATGCATTCAACTCTATGGTTTTGTCAACCCATATAAGTCAAGTGTTCACATATTAGAACCCTCCCGATTTCTAACTGTGTATTGAGCCCATCGCACTTCAAGATTGGTTAAGATTTCCTTAGAGCATTCTCCTAGCTGGAATAGGAGATCATGAGCTGCTCCAAATCCTACATTTCATTAGTGTTTTCGGTTAAAAAAAGTTAATAGCCCATAACTACAAAATACTAACTTCACTATTGGTGTAAAGTTGATTGCAGTTAAAAACTCTAACTAAACCTAACTTAACGGTGGGTGCAAATGGACCCTTACTCTGTTATCTTAACACGTCTACACCAGTCTGCCAATGCTTGGAAAGTCATTGATTGTTCGACATTGAATATAATCTAGGATTGAAAATATATAGAGGCGGAAGTGAAAGCTAACGGCATAGCAAAAGAAGATGTGGGATATTGAGATTGTTTATATCTACATAATCATAGACATTTCTTTGATACTATCTTCTTTTCTTAAGGCCACTAATACTCTTATGTACAACTCAATGCTAAACTCAGGGTCTACTCATAGGTCTGGACAATTTAGACCACATTGTCCACATCATAAAAGGGGCGAGAGATGCTGCATCTGCAGTTGTGACACTACAAGGTGTGCTATGAATATTATATAAGGGATAAACGCACTGCTTTAGACCTACCAAGGACCAATACGGGAGGTTGATAATTTTCACATGGCACTTGGATATTTATTGCAGAGTTTAAGCTGTCTCATGCACAAGCTGAAGGTTTGCTAGCCATGCCTCTATGCAGATTAACCAATCTTGAGGTAAGATTCTTGAGCAGGAGGCGACTTATGTGCAAAGACTTCACTCTCACATGTAGACATGTCATAGATTTGCTATCATTGGGTCTTTGAATTTGTAACTGCGTGCCATTTATAGTTTCACAATGATGTTGCAGAAGGATAAACTCACTGATGAGCATAAAGTGCTTACTGCTCAAATTGACGACTTCAAACATGTTTTGCAAAGTAAATAATGCATTTTACAGCTATAATATATTGCTTGGGGTAATTGCCGGATTTAATATGATCCAACATGCCCCTTTTGCTGATTTGCATTGTACATGGTAACTGTTTGATTTGACCTGTTTCAAGACAGCAGCAAAAGAAGTCAAAGCCATAAAATTGAAAGATGGGGATAAGCGGAGCGCCGTATTCCTACTCGAGGAAGTGGTAAACCCGGCCAAAAATCGGTGGTAAGCTCAGCCATGGACGCAATCAGCATCGGCCCGCCAATGCATCATCCATCGGCCATCCCGGATGGCCCATCCGCTATCCGAGGCATGCATCCGAAGCCCATGCTATGGATGGGAACTGAAGGAAAGGGACTGCTCACACCCGCTTAAGGAATGGACTCCTCGCTGCTATGGAGAATGATGATCCCTCAATCATCTCCGTACCCGCTCCTGCAATGGCACTTGCAACCTGCAGTGGCAGGTCGTTTGAACCACCCGAAGTATGATTTCGAAGCTGCCGTGTGACGCCTCCAGTCAGGCTTGATCTCGATCCAATGTGCTCCATTTTGAAGATACATGTCAACCTAACAAGTTTTTAGCATGCTGCTTTCTTTTGCTAACCTAACCCAACTTATCAAGTTTTTTAGCAAAATCAGTAAGTATTGTCACTGGATAACCAACCTTAACAGTAACTATTGTCACATAATCACCCTAACCTAATGTCATATACGTGCATAGAAGTTAACCCTAGACAACCATAGTAGTTAACCTAGTGACATATGCAAGTGTAATGGTTAACCTGGACAACCATGTCCAGTGGTAAACCTGGACATGCAATAGACAACTAAGTTTAGTGGTAAACCTGGACATGCACTTGACATGGTAAACTTGGACATGTAGGTGCAATGGTTAGCCTGGACAACTAAGTAACCAAGTCCAGATGGCTCCCAGTTGGACTACAAATGCAACCCAACGTTTCGTGGATTATGAATTCCTAAAAAAGGATTGGACAAAGATGTGCTTTGCATGCTTTTTTAACCAACTCCAGATGACTTCCAGAGGCAATATGTCTTCCAATAGCCAGAATCTACTGATTACATTTGACGAGAGTCAAGCTTAAATCTCTTGCCTGGAAGTGAACTTCACCAAGATTGTGGGGAGGAATATTTGTTGCCATACCCACCTGATAGTGCATAGCCCAGTAACAATGTTATGCCTAAATACAAACTATGATATCTTATGTGATGTTCCAGTACGATATACAGTCTCAAGACGTATACCGTACTGCACCGTCACGCGTACACACCATTCCAACCAACGTGTACGCCGACGTGTAACCAAGCAAGTGGTGCCCTAGGGGGCAACTTGCAAGGGTGCGCACACTTATTAATGTGCCCACTTTAGACCATTAACCTTTAAAGAGGCATACCAAGGATCATGGAAACCCTAAACCTAACTGATAGCCTATGTAAGGCAACCAAACCCTAATTCTTCCTTTTTCATCCACGAACCTTCCGAGCTCCAGTTCGCGCGCCTCAAGAGTCAAATCCGACTCCCAAGAATTGCCCGTGCACTCTAGCTCGTCAGATTCCCTTTCCGACCGCATCCCCAAGCAGAACATCGACATGGACGCATTCGGATCAAGAGGAGTAAACCAGGGATCAGGTATTTAGTCGATTTAATAGCCTAAACCGTATTACAACCATCGAACCAATAGGTTTAGCCTATTAAATTGCCCTTAGCAACCAAGCAGATCCCCAGACTGGCCCTAACTAAAGAACCTAACTCTATGATATAGATTAGATCTTATTCTTTAGTTCTATGATGATGTGATGGATGGATGATTTCTGTGGACTCATTGTATTGGAAAGGGGGGTAGAGACCTCAGACAGTAGTTGATGCTCCTAGCTAGCCTCCTTAGCACACTTTGTAATTTTGGCTCAGTCACAAGAACCACACAGGTTGTGGGTGAAGGGGCCAGACTGGCTCAGAAGGAGGTTTGTGTTCTGACTCTCGACCGATCCCTCTGGTGTGTAAAGTCTACCGAGGATCACTGTGAACTAGGTCTAATGGCTTGCCACTGAGTGTGGGTAAGGCATGGGCTCGACACCCGTGGGGTGATGCGTCACTCTCCAGTGGGTTGAAGTCGAATAAGGGCAAAGGCCCTCTAGTCACCTTGAGTCGGCATGGAGATCTCTGCGGAGGGAGTGATCCCTACCTGCCCCATCGGGCGGGAGATGCAACCCGGGAATAGCCCCTTGGCTATGCATCCGTGAGGAGCTCTGATCGGGTCCCAACACTCTTCAACCTACTCGCAAAGTGTGCACTGGGAGGGCGGATGGAGTGGACAACCCTATGCCATGTTCTCATGCCAGCCAAATCCATTGTCATGAATTACATGCGCAATGAACTCTGGAGACCCAAGCCGTGTCGGTCATCCCTCGAGTCCGAGCCTTGGGTAGGAACCCATATGTATTGTGCTGATCTTTGTCTATGCAGATGTTGATGTACCACCCTTCGAGGTGGATATGTGATGATGTTGTATACTGATATGTATGTTTACGCTTCCGCAGCTAGGTAGGCCCTGAGGGAGACGGGGTAAAATGACACCTTCATTCTTCCCACTGGAACTCATTACGGTTGCAGTGATATGTGGAGGGCCCTGTATCAGCATGGAGCTGGTATGGGGGATGAACTCCTGTTTGTATACGGTGAGTGCACCGTATACGAGTAGGGGACGTCACATGGTATCAGAGCAATGTTCTTGGAGACCAAGAGCAAAGCACTGATCATGCTCCCAGTAGTACTAACTTGATAGGATCCTCAAACCTCGAAAAATGGGAAAATGGTAAACCTGGACGTGTAGGTGTAATGGTTAACCTAGACAACCATGTCTAGTGGTAAACCTAGACAACTAAGTATAGTGGTAAACTTGGACATGCAAGTCCAATGGTAAACTTGGACATGCAAGTGCAATGGTTAGCCTGGACAACCATGTCCAGTGGTAAACCTGGACATGCAAGTGTAATGGTAAACCTGGACATGCAAGTCAAATGGTAAACCTGGACATGTAAGTGCAATGGTTAACCTAGACAACCATGTCTAGTGGTAAACCTAGACAACTTAGTGTAGTGGTAAACCTGGACATGCACTTGAGATGGTAAACTTGGACATGCAAGTCCAATGGTAAACTTGGACATGCAAGTGTAATGGTTAGCCTGGACAACCATGTCCAGTGGTAAACCTGGACATGCAAGTGTAATGGTAAACCTAGACAACTAAGTCTAGTGGTAAACCTGGACATGTAGGTGCAATGGTTAGCCTGGAACTAAGTCTAGTGGGTATGTGGGTGTAATGGTTAGCCTGGACAACTAAGTGTAGTGGTAAACCTGGACATGCAAGTGTAATGGACTTGGACATGTAGGTGTGATGGTTAGTCTGGACAACTAGGTGTAATGGCAAATAATTAGGAAGCATGGTAGAAAATGTTGCACCAATGACAGTGGAACAGTGCCATGCAACTTAGATAATGAAAGTGGATTGCACGGAACATCAATCATGTTATATTATTCCCCTGCATTGCCTGTTATATTATTAAATGCTACATCAATCATAGTTGAAGAGTCCCATATCAATCATAGTTGAAGAGTCCCATATCAATCACAGCCTGCATCTGGGTAAGAAACCTCGACTATCCTGCAGAATTGTCCTACTGTGAGCCCGAGGCCATTTTTATATTTGACATGAAATCTAATGGTTGAACAGAGCATATTTTTAAATTTGAAATGAAATCTAATGGTTGAAAAGAGCAAATGGTTGTTTGCCACGTGTAAACCTGTCTGAAGGCATGAGCTCGACTGTTTTGGCTATGGCCGAGTTCTATTTCCCGGATGAATGCGCTCAGTCTTAGTTCTATTCAGCTCGCGCTCCCACCTGATCAAGGCCGAGAGGCAAACCGAAGCTCAAGCAGAGTTCATCTGGCATCGGCTTGGGCCGCTTGCATTGAAGGGCAGGGCTGCCACAGAGCTAAGCTCTATTTTTGTGGAATCTTAGGCTCAAGCGCAATGTCATCAGATTCAGAGAACCTTTTCGACTCTGATAATGAGTACGTGCCCAGCTATGAAGAGAGGAAAGCTGCAGCAGCCGAGAAGGGGAAGGATCCGGTTGCTTTTCAGAAGGGGGTAAAGAAGGGATCTGCCAAGAAGACACAGGTAGAAGAAGGGGAAGAAGGCACAGGGGTGCGTTTACCTCCTGAGGTTGAAGCAGCTTTTAGTGATGACAACTCTGAGATAGAGGAACATCACATATTACTCCCTTAAGAAGAAGAGGCACTTCTGTTTAGTTCCCGGGTGTGTATGGGACACTGAAAAGAGGTTGAGGTTGCAGGCACACATGAGCAATGTACATAACCTTCCAGTTGTTGTGGAGGGAGCACCAGTGGGAAGACGCAGGCAAGCAACCACAAAACAAAAGAGAAGGCCCAACCGTGACCTTTCAGCATATCATCTTGCCTATAGAATGGACCCTGAGTACAGGTACAGGGTTCCTCAGAGAAGATATCTGAGAAGGTGCCAAGACCAATGTTGTCCCAAACGTTTTGTACGTATGTAAAAAATACGTATGCATACGTTTTTTACAAGTATGTATCAATACAAACGTATTTTACAAAAACTTTTTTTTTCTTTTTTTTTTTTTTTTTTTTTTTGGTAAATCAGAAATCTACCTCCTTGATGAGCCTATTATTTGCCTATCTGTGGAGGATGCTATCCAAGATCATTGTGAGGTGGCTAAGAAGCATTCAAGGAAGCAAGCAAGACAACCAACATGATTTGGGGTCTTGACTTTGTCATCTCGGGCCATGATCGTCTACTCCGGGTCCGAAGCGTTTAGGGCAACAGAGAAACGTATGAATGGAAGAAAAAAGAAGACTTACCTAAGATATTAACAAATATAATATGTTATATTAAAAAAAAGCAAGGATAAAAAAACTACTAAATTTTTTACCAAAGTTTTTATCATACATACGTATAATACGTTTGTTTCGAAAAATACGTTTGGTATATGTAAAATACGCGTATTTATACAACACTGGCCAAGACCATGCACTCAAGATTGGTTGGGATCGGGTTAGCAAAATGAAGGGGTAGATAGGAGATAAGGAGGCAGCAGCCAAGAAATATGCTGAAGAGTATATTGCCAGGAGGAATGCTGAGTGGGAAAAAGACAAGGAGGCTAGAATGTCCAGATATATGAAGACTATAGCCACTGTTTATGGCTTGGAGGGTGTTGAGGAGCAAGAGTGGAATCCCTTGGCTGCTGATGACAAGCAGACAAGAGAATCCGAGTGGACTTCCCAAGTTAACCGTGTCATGGTAGATCTAAATGAAGAAATCCTCAAATCTGCTGTGTCGGAGGAAGCTCCCGAGGAGCCACCATCAGCAGAGCCCTCGGGCAGCCAGGTAAGTCCAGGTCCTTCATCTAGTCAGCATTCCCCTTTTCCTTCCCCTCTGCTGCCCCATGCTGTAATAGAGCTTTCTGATATGATTACACCATCAAGACCAATGAGAGGGTCATGCCCCATGAGAACAATGCTGAGCCTAGCTCCAGACTATAAGCTTGATTTCCACACCTTACAGCAGATAGAGGACCTCTTTACTATGACTGGGACTGGGAGGCCTAAATCCGGGAAGAAAATTGTGCTTTCATACAACTGCCAATGGCCCATTCACGTCAAGAGCCCAATATGAGCCTGGGGTTCTGTCAAGAGAGGTGAATTTGTGATAGAGCAGGCCCAGGCAGAGTGCTTTGAGCGGACAGGCACGGACGATCCTGAAAAGATGTTTAAATCATGGGTGAACGAGGAATCTGTTGGGGCATATCTAATGTAAGTCAGATGATGTAATTGATTTGCTATGTTTGCTTCAATTTGAAAAAATCATGATGTGCATTTTGTCTGGCTTTAATCCAATTTTGCTTTATTTGCTTTCATGCATTCAAAACAGGATTCTATCCCATGCAATTCCCATTGATCAGAGGAAGCATCATTGCTCGATACATCCTATTTGATGGGTCTGTATCTCTACAAACATGATCACCTCTTCGAGAAGCTGCTCCCACTCCCACCAACTCCATTGAAGCAGAAGAAGAAGGGACAGGATTCAAATGAAGACGAAGATCCAATAGAAGAAATATTTTGGTATTGGCTGCCCGTATGCCGAAGGTTGGTTGACCATTTCTATTTCCCATTAGTGTGTTTTTTTTACCCTCAAGCACTGATTTTTGCACACTGCAGTGGCCATTGGAGCCTGTATGTATTCTACTATGATGTCGAGATCTGCAAAGCTCTTGGGACGAACACACCCTCGTTGCTCCACTTTGATTGTGTTAGTGGCTACCATTCAACCTTGGAAAATGCTATCATGAAGTAAGTTTATTCCCTTTGTGTATTGGTTTAAGGTTCACAATCTGAATTTCTTTTGATTTGCTTTAGTGTTCTCAAGAAAGTGCACGAGTCATGGTCTGCCAATCTGCCTGCCTGGTACAGATGTCCTCTTCTTCGTGTGCCATGCCCCGAGCAAGACAATGGATCTGATTGTGGCATCTACACTATATTGTATGCCAAGTATTTTCTCCAGGATTTCATTTTGAAGAAGGCCGAGGAACCCTATCCGAAGGCAAGTAAAAAAGTCATATATTGTTTTGTTAACAATTGTTTATGCAGGGTCCAAATTGACCTTGCATTCCGTTTCCTTTCTAGATAACCAAAAAATGGTTTACCATTTCAGCAGTGGCCAATTGCAGGAAGTCCTTTTCCTTTATGCTAGGTAAACTGCATCAGGCTATAGTGACAGGTCAAACGCCAAGGAAGACTCCAGCATAGGTTGAATGAGAACAATTATCTAAAAATTTCTGCTCTAAAAACAGTTATCTGAAAATACAGTTATATGTTCTTGATAAAAAGTTGATGTATCAGGCTAAGCCTTTTTTCCTGCTAAAACTTTTTTTCTTGCTAACCCTTTGTATCAGGGTGCCTTTTGTATCGGCTCGGTGCCACTATAAGTATATGAAAAGCTGATGTTATTTTGGCTTCTGATTTAAACATATCGTGCAAACATATCATGTAAACATATCTTGTAAACATAAAATTCTAAACATAATGTAAACATATTAAGTATATAGTTCTAAACATCATGTAAACATATCTTGCAAACATATCTTGTAAACATAAAAAGTAAATATATCTTGTAAACATATCTTGTAAACACTAGACTTACATGTCTAGGTTAACCACTAGACTTGCATGTCTAGGTTAACCACTAGACTTGCATGTCTAGGTTTACCACTAGAGTTGCATGTCTAGGTTAACCACTTCACATGGATGTCCAGGTTCACCACTAGACTTACATGTCTAGGTTAACTACTGGAGTTGCATGTCTAGGTTTACCACTAGAGTTGCATGTCTAGGTTAACCACTTCACATGGATGTCCAGGTTAACCACTAGACTTACATGTCTAGGTTAACCACTAGAGTTGCATGTCTAGGTTAACCACTAGACTTACATGTCTAGGTTTACCACTAGAGTTGCATGTCTAGGTTAACCAGTTGACATGGATGTCCAGGTTAACCACTAGACTTACATGTCTAGGTTAACCACTAGAGTTGCATGTCTAGGTTTACCACTAGAGTTGCATGTCTAGGTGCAATGGTAAACTTGGACATGTAGGTGCAATGGTTAGCCTGGACAACTAAGTCTAGTGGTAAACTTGGACTTCCAAGTTAAATGGTAAACCTGGACATGGTGCAATGGTTAACCTAGACAACCATGCACCATGTCTAGTGGTAAACCTAGACAACTAAGTGTAGTGGTAAACTTGGACATGCAAGTCCAATGGTAAACTTGGACATGCAAGTGCAATGGTTAGCCTGGACAACCATGTCCAGTGGTAAACCTGGACATGCAAGTGTAATGGTAAACCTGGACAACTACGTGTAGTGGTAAACCTGGACATGCAAGTGAAATGTCCAGATTAACCACTAGAGTTGCATGTCTAGGTTAACCACATGTTCAGGTTAACCAATAGAGTTGCATGTCTAGGTTAACCACTTGACTTACATGTCTAGGTTAACCACTAGAGTTGCATGTCTAGGTTAACCACTTGACATGGAAGTCCAGGTTAATGGAAGTCTAGGTTAACCACTAGAGTTACATATCCAGGTTAACCACTAGAGTTGCATGTCTAGGTTAACCAGTTGACATGGAAGTCCAGGTTAACCACTTGACATGGAAGTCTAGGTTAACCACTAGAGTTACATGTCCAGGTTAACCACTTGACATGGAAGTCTAGGTTAACCACTAGAGTTACATGTCCAGGTTAACCACTAGAGTTGCATGTCTAGGTTAACCACATTAAAGTTACATGTTCACATTAAAGTCTTCAAGAAAATATTCAAATTCAAGTGTTCAAGAAAATATTCACATTCAAAATGGTCTCTTGCCATTGTTTCAATGGTTTCATTCTATTCATTTGCATGGTTGAATGTTTCAAATGGATCATAAGTTACAATGGCTTAAAACTGACATTCTAATTCGGAATCATTCTGAATCAACATCAAGCACTGTTGCCATGCCTTCTGCCCAGACGTCCTCAACAGTTACATCTGGCACACCGCAGGGTAGTCTCCACATCGTGTGATCGAAGATATCGCATAGGGATGGATCATACCCCTCTAGGACTTCCCTGATCAGAACATTCTTTCGCAGCCTCCGTGCAGCACACATTTCCTCGAAGCAGGCTTTTAGGGTGTTGCCTTTCCAGACAACGTCCGTAGCTAGCAAATACTTCAAAGCCTTGCCCTGGATAATACACCTCTTCAATTCCCAAAGCAATGCCCTATGGCTTGGCCGACCGGGAT
The DNA here is from genome assembly GCA_021234155.1 of Isoetes taiwanensis. Lineage (NCBI taxonomy): Eukaryota > Viridiplantae > Streptophyta > Lycopodiopsida > Isoetales > Isoetaceae > Isoetes > Isoetes taiwanensis. The sequence goes on along the minus strand of JAJEKV010000044.1, from coordinate 1,496,135 downwards.
CAGTGTCGGGAGGCCTAGGGGTCTCTCTGAATTCCCCATTCTCCACGGTCTCTGCATGAACCATGAGGGACGAGAATATCCTCAAGACTGTGGGCATTGATGGCACTGCTCTCAAGAAGCTGTTGTCGGGTCCTCACCATCTATCACTTGGCTTGAACAGTAAGCAAATGAACTCAATTGCTACTGAACTCAACTGAAACCAACTAACTTTCTACCAAGAACAACTAAGGCAAGGGTATATATAGCTTGAAGGCTAGAAAGAACTGTTAGAAAGAACCGTTAGAAAGAACCGTTGGTTTAAATATTCCCTTCTATGCTTGTCCAGGTTAACCAATAGAGTGGGTTGTCCAGGTTAACCACTACACTTGCCCAGGTTAACCACCTAAGTGGATCATTTGTCTAGGTTAACCACTATACTTGTCTAGGTTAACCACTTGACATGGTTGTCCAGGTTAACCACTTGACATGGTTGTCCAGGTTAACCACCTAAGTGGATCATTTGTCTAGGTTAACCAGTATACTTGTCTAGGTTAACCACTATACTTGTCTAGGTTAACCACTTGACATGGTTGCATGTCTAGGTTTACCACTAGACTTACATGTCTAGGTTAACCACTAGAGTTGCATGTCTAGGTTAACCACTTCACATGGATGTCCAGGTTAACCACTAGACTTACATGTCTAGGTTAACCACTAGAGTTGCATGTATAGGTTAACCACTTTACATGGATGTCCAGGTTAACCACTAGACTTACATGTCTAGGTTAACCACTAGACTTACATGTCTAGGTTTACCACTAGATTTGCATGTCTAGGTTAACCACTTCACATGGATGTCCAGGTTTACCACTAGACTTACATGTCTAGGTTTACCACTAGAGTTGCATGTCTAGGTTAACCACTTCACATGGATGCCTAGGTTAACCACTAGACTTACATGTCTAGGTTTATCACTAGAGTTGCATGTCTAGGTTAACCACTTCACATGAATGTCCAGGTTAACCACTAGACTTACATGTCTAGGTTTACCACTAGACTTACAAGTCTAGGTTTACCACTAGAGTTGCATGTCTAGGTTAACCACTTCACATGGATGTCCAGGTTAACCACTAGACTTACATGTCTAGGTTTACCACTAGACTTACATGTCTAGGTTTACCACTAGAGTTGCATGTCTAGGTTAACCACTTCACATGGATGTCCAGGTTAACCACTAGACTTATATGTCTAGGTTAACCACTAGACTTACATGTCTAGGTTTACCACTAGAGTTGCATGTCTAGGTTAACCACTTCACATGGATGTCCAGGTTAACTACTAGACTTACATGTCTAGGTTAACCACTAGACTTACATGTCTAGGTTTACCACTAGAGTTGCATGTCTAGGTTAACCACTTCACATGGATGTCCAGGTTAACCACTAGACTTACATGTCTAGGTTAACTACTAGACTTGCATGTCTAGGTTAACCACTTTACATGGATGTCCAAGTTAACCACTAGACTATGTCTAGGTTAACCACTAGACTTACATGTCTAGGTTAACCACTAGACTTACATGTCTAGGTTTACCACTATACTTACATGTCTAGGTTAACCAGTAGACTTACATGTCTAGGTTAACCACTAGACTTACATGTCCAGGTTTACCAATATACTTTGCCAGGTTAACCACTAGGGTCACTTGTCTAGGTTAACCAATAGCTAGAATGTCGTCTCGAGGGTAGGTAAATGTCGTCTCGTGGGTAGGTCAATGCTCTATAGTGAGGGTAGGTAATAGTCGGCTCGTGAGTAGATAAATGTCTTTTTCGATGAAGGGATATGTTTCTAAAACCCTAAACCCCATATTCTATAAATAGTTCTATCTCGATGCGTTCTTCCATTGTGCAGCTTCCATTCCCATTCTTGCAATTGTTTTTTAGTGACCAGCTATGGAAGATGTGCTCCGACACTTGAACCAGATCCAAGGGGAGCTTAGGATTTGGGAGCAGCATAATACAGAACCGGTTTATACTAGTAAGGCCATGCTTACATGCAACTTCTGTAGATTTTTCCTTTCTAACTTCGTGTGGGATCTTCTATCTTGGTGTAGGAGCCGTCGAGAAGATGGTCGAGAAAGGAGTCACTCGAATACCCCCTCCTCCAGAAGAGGAAGAGGACTACGAGATGAGGATACAACAGATGAAGGTCTTGAAGAAATAACTGATCGGTGAAAGGGCAATGAGGGCACTGCTTGAGGGCACTGCACTGCCTCGAAGGATAAGAGTGTGTCTCCGGAGATGGCTCAAGTTTGGAAGCACCACAGAAAAGAGTTGATAAAAATGATTCTGCAGTCAACTATATTCTGGCCCGACCTTCTCGACATGGAGTTGTGGTTCAAGGGTGATGGCGAGGTCGAGGACTTCACACTAGAAACCGTGAGTCGAGCTCGAGGGGAATACAGAGAGTTGTTCGGGTGAAGTTCTATGGTTCAGACTGACTCGTTGTTTTTTCATAGCCTAATGGTCTAAGGAAGGTTTCTCATAATGTAATTGTTTTTTTCAAATTTACACTTGGTTTCTTCTTATTTGAGGGAGTACATAGACATCTAAGTCTAATGGTAAAAATGTGTAACCAAGGTGGTTAACCTGGACATCTCCAGTGGTTAATCTGGACAGCCTAGTTTAGTGGTTTAGTGGACTAAGCAAATGTTGGAAATTACATGTGGAATAGTGAATAGTGAAGTAATGTCTTAACATATTTTATTACACTAAGGTTCAGAATATTTTCAATGGTTGTAGAGCAGGTTAAAGAAAATAGTAAGGCAACTCTAGTTGGGCCAAGTGTAAAACAGATATAGCATACAGGTAGAATCGGCGAAATGGATAAGGTATGTGAATTGGAATAAATGATTGAGATAGATGGTGGATTCACCTGCAATGAAAGAGACAGTTAGCCGGATACAGGGGAGCCGGAATCAAGCAGCCGAAATAGTGAATCTAATATCATTGGTTCGTTTGTTCTTTGGGTTGAATTACTGTTCACTAGTATCTTAAAATTATAAGTCTTCATATTTTGTATATTGCAATACGTGGTTGACAAAGGTGAGTATTGAAATAAATTAGAGGAGGTAGATCGATTACAAGAGTTTTTCTTACAGTGGTATCAGAGCAGGTGTCATGTCAACCCGTTTTGGAGCAACCCTGTTGAACTCGGTTGAGGAGTTCAAGGGCAAAGAAGGATTTCAGACATGGAAAGAGAAGATGAAGGAGGTGCTAGTGTTTGAGAAACTTTGGAATCTTATTGAGCCTAGAGAGCAGACTGGAGACAGTGGTGCAGCAGTTCGAACAGATAAATCAAAGGTAGATGATGAGGTTACAAGCAGTAGCTCAGCAGCCGAGGTAAGGTCCTCTCATAGATCTGATATTTCTGCTGAAGATATGGAGTATAAGATCAGTCAAGCTAGGGCTATTATCATGTGTAAACTGGCCCCCAATATCATGATAAAAATAAGAACACTTGGACCCAAAGAAATGTGGCAGTATCTTGTGAAGAATTATCAAGAAAAAAATACATCTCAGATAGATATTCTTCAGAGAGAGTTGAGAATGTTAAAATATGATGAGAAGATGGATTTGACAGAATTGTTTGCTAGATTTGATTTGATATGTGCAGATTTAGAAGCAGCAGGGGAAGGCATATCTGAAAACTCTAAAATCTTATATGTTTCTAGAATTTTCTCCAATATGAAAACCTTGTCTACGCTGATTAGAACAGTTGCACAGGACAGAGAACATGCTGAAAGACTAGCACGAACAGAAATTGAACAGAAGAAATTCATGGAAGAAGAAGAAGAAGAAGAAGAAGAAGCATCAGAGGTTTTGATGGCAAGAAGGAGTAGATCCAGGAATGAGGTTATAAGCAAGACTGACAAGAGCGGAAGTGGATCTTTGGGTCCATGCTATCTATGCGGAGAGATAGGACATATAAAAATCAATTGTCCAAATGGATCAAGAAAAATGGTGAGCTGCTATACCTGCGGTGGTATAGGGCACTATGCTAGTGCATGCCCTTCACCTAAGGGAGTTGGTAGAGGAAGAGGCAAGGGAGTACGAGGCAGGGGAAGAGCACCGTTTAGAGGAAGAGGAGGTAAAAGAGGAGATACATCAGCCTTTAATGTTGCAGCAGAAGATAGTGAAGATGAAGAAGGAACAAACGAAGATGCCGAAGAGATTGATGAGGTAAAAAATTGTGCCTTGCTTGCTAGGTATAAAAGGGAGTCTCATAAGTGTGCTCAATCTTTTGTACTAGATAGCGGAGCAAAGAAAAGCATAGTCAACAGTGCTGACTTGCTTAATACAAGGAGTGAATGTAAAAGAAAAGTGAAACTAGGAGATGGGAGAGTGCAGGATGCCCAAGCAGAAGGAATGTTGCAGCTCTATAATCTCGAAGGAAGACCAGTAGATTTAAATCATGTTTTGTGTGTACCTGGCATCATTAAGAACTTAGTGTCTATAAGCCAGCTGGTAGATCTTGGTTTTATCTGTATATTTGAGAGACGAGTATATAAAGTGTTGAGAAATAATAAAATTGAGTTTCTAGCCATGCGCGTTGGAAATCTTTTTGAATTTAAGCATGAGTATTGTGTAAATAATGTGCTCGTGGATAAGAACTCTACTGAATTGTGGCATGAAAGGTTAGCCCACACACACATGAAGAATATCAGTCGTTTGTTTAAAGAAAAGAGGATCAAAGGAAAAATGAGTGATGTTTGTAACAGAAAATTCTGCTATGGATGCATGTTGGGCAAACATTCAAGGTTGCCATTCGCAAAGCATGGGAAGAGAGCTAAAGATGTCTTGGAATTAGTGCATTCAGATTTATGCGGCCCTATCAATGTGACAGGTAGAACTGGAAAGAGGTATTTTTTGACGTTTGTAGATGATTATAGTAGAAGATGCAGATGTTACCTACTTAGAAAGAAAAGTCAGACCTTTGATGCTTTTAAAGATTTCTTAGCTGAAAGCGAGAGAGAAACTGGAAGAAAGCTGAAATGTTTAAGGAGTGATAGAGGAGGGGAATACTTATCCGGCAGGTTTAAAGCATTTTGTAAATTACATGGAATTGCTAGACAGCTGACATGCTCTCATAGTCCACAACAAAATGGTGTAAGCGAAAGGAAAAATAGGACGATCTTGAATGCTGCCAGAGCAATGCTAAAACATACAGGCTTTCCTAATTATTTATGGGAAGAGATTGTAAATACTGCCGTCTACATTCAAAATAGACTTCCAAGTACCAGTGTTGCACGTAAATTACCGGAGGAACTGTGGAACCCAAATGCTCAAATAGACTTTGCAAAGTTCAAAGTGTTTGGGTGTCTTGGCTATGTTCATGTGCATAAAGAAAACAGAAAGAAATTAGATGACAGAGCGCAAGTGGCTTTTCTAGTAGGTTATGATACTGAAAGTAAAGCATTCAGAATGTTTGAGCCAAAGGAAAAGACTATATTAATAAGTAGAGATGTAACGTTTGAAGAATCTATACTGTATAGGGAGTACAAGGCATCAAAGACTGTTTGTAACAAGGCAGGCGAGTCTACTTACAGCAGAAATAAGAAAGGAGGTGAGCTTACTTACATCGATGATGATAGTGACAATGATAATGATGGAGAAGAAAAAGGTGATATTGTACCGTCTGAAATGCAAGGAGATATGCCAAACCAAATTGAAAGCAAGCCACAACAAGTTGAGATCAAAATGCAGAGGAAGAGAAAAACTGAAATTGAAAAGTTGAGAGATGAAGCAAAACAGAACATTAATGATTATGGGAGATTGGATATGGGGAGAAGCAAGAGATTACAAAAGGAAGAAGAATTACTTAATGTCTTGGTTATACTAGATGATGTCCCGCAAACGTTTGAGCAGGCGGTTGAATCTGAAAATAGCAGAGAATGGAAAGAAGCAATGATGGCTGAAATGAAGTCTTTCCATGATAATAAAACATATGAAGTGGTTACTAAACCAGAAGGGAAAAACATTGTAGGCTGTAAATGGATTTACAAACTTAAAACTGGACCAGATGGCAAGACGAAAAGGTTCAAAGCCAGGCTTGTAGCACAGGGGTATTCTCAGAAGAAGGGCCTTGACTTTGATGAAACCTTTGCTCCGATAGTCAAATTAACAAGTATCAGGTTGCTATTAGCACTTGCAAATGCAAAAAGTATGCACTTACATCACATGGATGTGTCTACGGCATTTTTAAATGCTGACTTAGATGAAGAAATATACATGAGCCAAGCTCCTGGTTTTGAAAAAGGTGAAGGTAAAGTATGGAAACTACGGAAAGCAGTATACGGACTTAGGCAATCACCCAGACAGTGGTATAAATGCATGGATGAGTATTTGAGGAAACATTGTTTCTCCAAGCTAAATACGGATGGAAATATTTATATTTACAAAGTAGAAAAGGAATGTTGCATGATTGCCTTATACATGGACGATTGCATCATGGCAGCTAATAGCTTACAATGTTTAGAACATTGCAAAAATATCTTGCAAAGGAAGTTTAAAATGACAGACTTAAATGAGCTGAAAAGCTTCTTAGGAATTGAGGTTACAAGGGATAAGCAAAAAGGGGTATTGTGTTTAAAGCAGTCAAGAAATATTCAAAGTCTGTTAAAAAGGTTCAACATGAGTGATTGCAAGCCTGCCAAGACGCCCATTGTGCCGGGACAAAGGATCAGCAAAGACATGTGTCCGCAAACAAAAGCTGAAATAGAAGAGATGACGAACATTTCATATAAACAGTTAATTGGCTGTCTAAAACAAGACCAGATATAACATATGCAGTGAATATGCTCAGTAGATTTTGCAATAATCCTGGCAAAGGCCATTGGATAGCTGCAAAACGTATAATTAGATATCTAAAAGGTACTGCAGATCATGGTTTAATTTATGATTCGAAGGATTTGACTTTGCAAGTATTCACAGATGCTGATTGGGGCGGAGATGTAGATACAAGGCAATCTACGTCAGGATATGCCATGATCGTAGGAAATGCAACTATTGCATGGAAAATCAAGAAACAGACAGCTATAGCATTATCATCTGCTGAAGCAGAATACGCAGCCACTGCGCTTGCAACTAAAGAAATTATATGGCTCAGAAGATTGCTGCATGATCTAGGTGAAGCACAAGAAAAACCTACAGTTTTATACTGTGATAACATGAGCTGTATAGCTCTTACAAAAAACCCTGTATTACACGAAAGAACAAAACATATCGAATTACAGATGCACTTTGTCAAGGATTTTGTAGAGAAAAAGATCATATCTGTAGAATATCTTCATACAGGCATTCAAGTTGCAGATATATTCACAAAGGCTTTAAGAGAAAACAGGTTTCATGAGTTAAAATCAAAACTAGGTGTGAATGCATTCCAGTTATAGTGCAGCGCAGCCAAAGCACTTATGTAGTTGCACTCAGTCTAGATCTGATGGTACAGCAGAAAACTTTGCAAGTTACAGAAAGTTATAGTGCACTCAGTCTAGATCTGATGGTACAGCAGAAAACATTGCAAGCTGCAGAAAGTTATAGGTTCTCAGGTTAAGACATTAAGGGGAGTGTTGGAATTTTTTTTTGATTGAAGGAAGGTATCATATTTATATTTTAAAAGGAGAACAAAATTGACTACTTATATGGGGAGTGTCCACCCAAAACTAGCCCTCATAAATAAACGCTTAGAAAACTAGATATGTCCAATTACCAAGGCTGAAATGCCGTATGGTAAATGGGCTTAGTTTAAAATATCCAACTGTAAATAAAGAAGTTATAGAACTGAAAACAGAAGTTTAAGAACTCTGCGCATAGGTGACAGAGATTAACATAGTTTTGAGTTATCTTCATCTTGTCGGACTTCTCGAAGGTCAACCAGATGAGTAACCAGCTTCGTCTAAGGGATCTGGCCCCCTTGTGATCATAGTCATCTTGCAGTAGAGACATGGACAGATTCTTGATTTGGCAAAATTATATTTTCCAGCTGCATCCGTGGCTTGGCATGTGAATTCTCTTTTCAGATCTAGTTCAAGAGCACACGAGCAGGTACAGTCACAATCTTCTTCAAAGTGATGGAGGGAGCAGCCTGTCAGAAAATCAGCAGCCCATTTCTGGATGTCCTCATACTTCTTGTTTGGGAAGGTGATTCGTCTGCTCATGAGGAAGAATTTTCCTGCAAGATAGAAGAACTTATGAGCTGATTTTATAAATCCAAGATACATCATAGTTGGTTTGAGAGAGAATGGCTTGTGGCCATATTATTTCATTGCAGAACACCAGCTTGTTTCTGCCTTTCCAAATTCTCCAGAGAAGAATGTAAAAGCTCCAATGTCTAGGGGAGTCTGGTATGAAGAAGTCGGCTTCAGAACTGTCCAAAGATAGATTAAGTTGAAGAGCTTCGGATGAGATTTCAATTGTCCATTGGGACCAGAAACATGATCTGAATAAATGGTCTTCATTTTCTGCATAAGAGAGGCACCTCGGACAGATATTAGTATTTGAAAAGTTACAGCTAAAGCGTTTGCAATTAGTGGCTAAACTCTTATGCCACAATTGCAAATGAAGGCTTTGATTTTCGGATTAATTGGAGACTTCCATAGGTGTATAAGATTAGATCTGCATCGATCATAGGATAGCCCCCATTTAAGGTGGATACTCATTGTTTGATCTCTCATTAAGTACTTGTAGGTGTCCTTGACTTTGAAGAGGAATCTCCCTTTAAGTTGCCAAGTGATGTCACTGTTGTTCCAATCTGCTTGAGAAATATAGCTAAGAATAGCATTGTAAAGAGATCTGCTGCTTTCATCTTCATATCTAATAATGGAAGAATCGAAAGGAATAGGACCATTAGCATCAAACAGATCTGAAATTCTAATCAAACCTTTGTCTTGCCATGTTTTCTCCAAGGAGGTAAGGATTCCAAAAGATGTATTGAGAGGGAGAAATACCTTTCTTCCAAGAAAACATGCCTTTTACCTGCTGCCAAGCTCTGATCCATTTCCGGATCAAGGGAGGAGTGATGGTGGGGATCTTTAGATCAAAAAAGGCAGCATCAGGGAGCACCATTTTAATATTCCAACCATAGGGTTTGCATTTAAGGATATAGTGCTTGATTAGGACTATAACCGGATGCTGAATTTTGTCAGTGATGGCTTTGAAGAAATATTTAGCTGCCAGTGCTGTAGCATGCCTCTCAAATGTTGATAATGCCTAAACCCCCTTCAGACCTGGGTTTGCAGCATTCTTCCATGGAGATTGGAGTCCAGCATTTTCTGTTGCTGCCACAGGAAATAAACCTTCCAAGAATTCCTTGAAGCTTTCTGTAAACCTTTTTAGGAGCAAGGATGAAGGAGGATTGGTATACATGTGTTGAGGCAATGACAGAATTTGCTAGGATCGCTCGGCCCGCTTTAGAGAGAAACTTTGAGTTGAGGGTGTCCACTTTGTGATAGAATTTCTCAATGATGCTATTCCAAAGGTCTGCAGCATTAGAACGGATAGCAAATGGAATGCCTAACAGCTTGGAGTGAGCATTGGAGGGGCTGAAACTGCAATCGAGAAGGGTGGCAGTCTGAGCCCCCAGATCAGGGTCATGGGAAGTAATCTTGGATTTATTCGGATTGATGTTGCAGCCAGAAAATTTACCAAAGGCAGTTAGAATCTCCTTGGTCTGGTTAATCGATTGGAGGTCCATAGATAAAAGGATAAAGGTGTCATCTGCAAAATGCCCATTGAGGAATTGATCAGTAATATCATTTGTAGGGAGATAAACCTGTTATTGTGCCCTCTTCTTTTGCTGCTTGCAGACTGCAGTGAAGCGCTTCCATCACAATGATAAACAGAAATGGGACAAGGGGGCAGCCCTGCTTAACTCCTCTTCTGATGTTGAAGAAGGGGCTACATTCTCCATTTATGAGAACCGAGGAAGAGGAGTTGTTGAGAATTGCTGTGAAAATATTGATTGAACTGATGTTGAATCCAAGTTTGCTGCAACATAATTTAAGAAAATCCCAGTTGACCATGTCAAAAGCTTTGGTGATGTCGAGCTTGAGGAGTGCAGTCTCTTGCTTAGAGTCTTTTGCCCATCTAAGGCCGAGGGTGGCTGTAACAACATTATCTAGAATGTTCCTCCCTTTCAAATAGGCCGATTGGCTATGACTTATGATATTGTTCAGAATCTCTTTCAGCCTTTGAGTAATTGCACCTGAAATAATCTTGTACATAACATTAGTAAGAGATATAGGTCTATAATCCGAAAAGGATATGGGTTCAGGAATCTTAGGAATCAAGGTGATGAAGCTGGTATTAATTCTGTCATCCATCTTCTTCCTCATGATAAACTCGTTGGCGACGTTCAGGATGTAAGGTCCCAGAAAATCCCAGGTGGCTTTGAAGAATTCAGCTGGAAGACCGCCTGGTCCTGGGGATTTGCCATTCTTCATGCTATGAACCACTTTGCTGAGCTCTTCCAGAGAAAACAGACTTGTTAGAGCAATATTCTGATTATAAGTGTCTTTTTCCTCCATTTTGATAAAGTTCTCACTGTCTTCCTGATATGAGACCGAGGTGGTGCCCATGATATTGGTAAAATGATTGGTGGCAGCAATTTTAAGGTTATCATCTCCAGTAATCTTAATGCCATTGACCATGATCTCGTCAATATGATTTCTTCTGGTTCTGCTCTTGGCTTTAACAAAGAAGTATTTGGAATGAGCTCTCTCATCCTCCTTAAGCTCAGTGATCTTTGATTTGAGCCTCCAACCTGCAGCAATCCTTAATTCTTCGGCCTCAATTTCTTGACTAATTCTGTTGTATTCTTCCCCAACAGTATTCGGGAGAGTGTTTCTAAGACTGTTCAGATGTACCATCTTGGCAAGGTGGATCTCTTTCCCCCAAGTCTTGAGTTTGTCTTTGATTAGCTTGGCTGTGTTACACCTCCAAGACATCCAGCCATAGCTCCCATAGGGCTTTTCTGTTGAGTCAACCAAATCCAAAATAATATCCCTGAAGTCGGGATGGTTAATCAGCTGGGTATTTAATTTGAAGTAGGAATTCCTTTTGGTGGCGACCCCACTATTTCTATGAATGGAGATGAGCTGAGGGAAGTGGTCAGCGAGCGTGTATCCATTCAGATTAGTGACTCTGCTACTAGAATTCCAAAGATTCTCGCTTAAATAGAATCTGTCATGAAGGCAGCAGATCAGATTGATCCTACGATCAGACCAGCTGAAATCATTTGGAAAGGTTCTAGTTAGGGTGAGGTTATTGATGGAGATCAAATCAGACCAAGAGTTGAGTTCATCCGAGGAGAGGGGCCTGAAATTACCGTTTTTCATGAAACTATGAGTGACCATGTTGAAATCACCACCCATAATGATTTCGTCCACCTCAACATTGCTAAAACTGTTTTTGATCTTATTCCACAAATCTGTACTCTCAGTAGGATTATTGTAAGCATATATGTTATTAATGGCCATTTTGAGGTTGTCAAGCTTGAAGCTAAGAATCTGCCATCTGCCAGAGTCATCGTTCACCATGTACTGATCAGTAATGTTAAGACTCTTTTTCCAGCAGATTGCAATCCCACCCGAACTGATATTGGCTGAGAGGGCCCAAGTCTCCATGCCTGGAGGGAGAATTCTAGCAATTTTAGAGCTGAAATCAGCTTATGCTCCTGAAGGAGAAGAAAATCAGGGATGAGGGAGGATAGGCAAACCTTAAGTCTATCTCTTTTGCTGGAATCATTTATTCCTTGAAGATTCCAGGTAACGATGTGGAAATTACATGTGGAATAGTGAAAGTGAAGTAATGTCTTAACATATTTTATTACACTAAGGTTCAGAATATTTTCAATGGTCGTAGAGCAGGTTAAAGAAAATAGTAAGGCAACTCTAGTTGGGCCAAGTGTAAAACAGATATAGCATACAGGTAGAATCGGCGAAATGGATAAGGTATGTGAATCGGAATAAATGATTGAGAAAGATGGTGGATTCACCTGCAATGAAAGAGACAGTTAGCCGGATACAGGGGAATCGGAATCAAGCAGCCGAAATAGTGAATCTAATATCATTGGTTCGTTTGTTCTTTGGGTTGAATTACTGTTCACTAGTATCTTGAAATTATAAGTCTTCATATTTTGTATATTGCAATACGTGGTTGACAAAGGTGAGTATTGAAATAAATTAGAGGAGGTAGATCGATTACAAGAGTTTTTCTTACAGTAAAATCCAAGTATAATAGTCAGAAGTTTAATATAGAACATCCACAAGTGAAGGATTAAAGCAAACTCCAAGTAAGGTATATCATAAATTTACTATAGAAGATCCACAAGTCAAGGATTAAGAAAAATTTACTCTTCAAGGTGTCGTGCACATTCAGTGCAAACACGGTATCGCCCACCACTTTCTTCTTCCTCTTATGGCATTCTATGAAGGGAATTGGCCTAGCTATGGTGCTCCCATTGAAGTCCTTTATTGTTGGCATGCAAGGTGCAACATCTCTTTCAACAGTAGAGCACTTCAAATTCTCTAACTTTTGGGTGAGCTCTCGAAGAAGGAAATCACCTTCACGAATGATGTGAAGGTTGCTACTTAATGTATCCCTTATGTTATGAAGGCTACCATCTATACTCTCCAACATGTCTCTACGTGTAGGGTCTACGAAGCACTTACCAACATGTGGCTCCTCCTCGACATCAATGAGGCTTGTTGAGGTCAAACTAGAAAGCACGACGTCATCGCTACACTCATCCACCTCATAATCCTCTGCAATAGATCTCAAGTTTTCCAAACCACCAGCTTGGGAACCGTAAAGAGTTCCACACACTCTCAATATGTCTTCATCCCTATAGCTGCCCATCATTTGAATCACTTTAATTTGATGCTTGCACATGTTACCCTTCATACCCCATGGACAATCGCAGCAAGCCCAATTCTCATTTGCCACAACTACCATGTACGGAAGGGCCTCTCTATTCTCATCCCAAGCATCCATGTTTTGGCTCCAAACTTTAGCCCTTCCTTGTTGGTAGTCTAGCCACTTCACTGCTGCATCAAGAATCTTTTTTGCTCCAATGATTGCTGTCTCGATAACCTGTTCCTGTTTGCGGTTGATCTTCAAACTATAGTCTTTCTTGAACCTATCAAAGGATATATGCGTCTCCATTATGCATGTCAGCATGTAAAGCAACCAATCAATCCTGCGTCCTCTCAATGAATGCTTGGAGAGACCAAGCTTCCTCTTCATAGTGGCATGATATGACTCTGTGCTTGCATTTGTCTCTTGGTTTGCATGGGGATACATCCGAGTAGCAACAATCCAGGAAGTAATGTTCTTTGTCCACACCTTGCTCATGTATTTCACAACTTTCTTGTAGACCTTGTGCCTTTCCTTGAACTCTTCCAAGCGTCTTAATCCCTCTTCCCTACATGAGTCTATGTAGTCTTGCCCATATCTACCATCCCCATCAACATGAATACCATACATGATGTCTCCTAATTCCTTGAACATTTGGGCCCTGTGCTTCTTATCTTTAACCCGCTTCACCAACATCTTCAACCAGTTTCGTCTCACATGCCACAAGCACAATTGAATACGTGACATGGGCCAAACATCCCTCAAAGCATTGATCTCGGCCTGGGCATCATCCACAATGAAGCAAGAAGGGGACCAAGTGGGATCATTATTATGGATGTGTTCCTTCATGGCCACAAGCCATGGTCGGATCTCCTCTTCCTCTTGACTAGATGTGAGAACCCAAGATACTAGAACTCCATTTCCATAGCTGTCATAAAGCAACCATGTGTACAAACTGTAGCAATGGTCATTGGTTTTGAAAGTGGAGTCCATGGCAATTGCCTCACCTTTTCCATGTTCCAAAAGAGTTTTCAGCTGGAATGGAGTCATTATACCCAAAGTAAAGGGTCTGCCCTCTTGATACATAAACACGCTCTCAGGATGAAGAGAAACCCACATTCTGACACTTAAAGCAACATCTCGATGCAACATCCAAGTGGATCTAGCAACCTTACGAGATAAGTTGTGAAGGTCATCCATGGCAAGAAATTCATCTCTATGTCTTGGTCTATCTGGATTAATTTGCTTTTGTAAGCTCCAATGCTCTTCGTGCTTGCTCATGACCTGTTGAGCTGAATGATTTTGTTGTATCAAATCCTTAGCCCAATCCTTCTTCTCCTTGGACAAATGAGGTGCATGTTGGATCTCCACTACCATGGCAAACCTGCTCCTTGCTATCAATATGGTTCATCTCATAGAAAGTTAACTTGGTGCACTCATGCTTTAGGTACAACTGCTTTGCTTGGAAGTGGCACAAGCAGCCCCGTTTAAAATTGGTTTTGCTCCTGCGTGATTGGTTTGCAGGTGGAGGAGGATGGTCCCTATGATCTTGTGGCCCAAAGGCGCACTAATAGCTGTAACATAACAGCCAAGGTTAGCTGAATTGTAGGCAAGTTGTAACCTACATTGGCAAGATTCCCTTTTCGTGGTCATGCAAGAAAATTACTTACTTGACAAAACTTAGGTAGGAATTCTCATCTGCCAATCTCTTGAGCTGCCCTGGTTTCCTGTACCGAGAATCACGCTTGTAAAAATTTGTATGGGACCCTGGACGGTTCTCCTCGCCTTTTATAAAGTCTGCAACCCTAGTCGTTGAGATGAAACATGTGTACACCAGAATTAAAGATTGCTCCTCATCATCAAAGGAAAATTCAGTAGCTGGAGCAGCATGGAAGCTTGCATTTGGCCTTGGATGCAACTCCAATTGCCAGTCCAGAGCATCTCTTGTAAATGAACCGGGAGGGGGCTGCTGAATGCGGATCAAGCTAATCCTCTGGCACAGTCATGTAAAAGGAGTAAATTTTGTTCAAATGCTAAGGTTTTGGAGTAAGGTTTAAGGATTCCAGAACTCACCTGGGCGACATAAGGATCCACCCTATCAGCTTCTGAATCTGCCTCCATTGACCTTCAAGTCATGGCGAAGTCGCTCCTTCAAGCTTCGGATAACAAAGTTCTTGGGAGCTTCAGAAAATAGAAAACAGGGCTTCGGGGAATCATTTCAAAGGCCAATTTCGAATGGTCGTTGAAGTTAAGTGTGTTGGGTACTTGTATTGTGTGGGAAAGAGGCAGTTGGAGTACGACTGTAGCAGATTGAGTACGTAGATGCAGCTGAAAGCAAGTGAAAATTAAAAGTGGAAGGGAATTAGATCAGACCGGTACAGATTGGCAGGTATAGTTTGCAGTCTATCTATCTTAGGCCCCATCCATCGAATACAGGGATGGGCTCACAGATGCATGCATTGTGCATGCTGGACATGAGATGGGCCATCCTGGATCTCGGATGCATGAGGCGATGCCTACCGGATCCATGGCCGAGCTAATCACGATTTCCTGCCCGGGTTTACCACTTCCCGGAGTAGGAATACGGCGCTCCGGGATAAGCTTGCTAACATGGACATCATTTCAGGAAGCAATACATTTGGTAACACAGTTTCGGGCAGCTGGGAGAGCAGCAAAAGGAGTTAAAGCCATGAAATTGAAAGATGGGGATAAGCTTGCTGCCATGAACATCATTCCAGGAAGCAGTTTAAGAGAAAGAAAGTAGGTTAGTGATATCCTTTATATAGGTATTTCATTTCAAACAAGTAATTACCATATGTTCCAGAAGTGAAGAAAGCACAGAGCCTTGGCTTCTTTTCCTCACAGAAAATGGATATGGCAAGCGTGTTCCTGTTGACTAATTTCCTAGACACAACCTAAATTGGTCGCATATATACAAACACTAAGCTTTCACCAGGACTTCGTTGAGGAAACGTATATGTGTTGATTGTTTGGTTAAGGAGCTAGTGATCTGGAGCAGCACTGTACATCCTTCTTCAAAAAGAAATTAAAATAGTAGTTTCAGTGCATTTGCATCCCTAGATGAACCATGGCATGGACAATGCAAACCTTGGCTCTGTTAACCATGGTAGAAACTGAGGTGGCCTGTGTAAACCACCTGCTTGAACCAAGTTGGCTTTAATACTCAGCTATTGGGCCTGCTTTATGGAAACCGATATACACTTATTCTGGTTTTTCTACAACTTTTACCATAGAATTCAATGGACATTAAAAAATATAAAGAATTTACTCTGGACGTTTAGAGTAGCGGAAAACTAACATTCCTCAATGATGGTGCTGTTGAGCTATCTTTCTTAGTTGATGTCTTAGTTCCTTCTGTTGCCTATTATCAAGCTAAGAAACCTTCTGCAAAGTGAGCCTCAAGTACAGAAAAAATTCTTTAGAGATGCCTATCTATTTAAATATCTATATGAAGAAATATCTTAGCATGCTCAAAATGGCATAGCCTTTGTCCTTCATTAGGAGAAGTGAGATAAAGCTAGATCCAACCTAGTCCAGCTTGATGGTGCAATAATCCAGCTTAGAAAAAAAAAATGCAAAAAGATATGGAATGACAATAAAATCCAAAACAATTTAGTATAGAAAAGTGCATTTTGACAAGCAACAAACATGCCCTAAATCATTCCTAGAAATGACCTAACAATATGTACATGTTAGTGCGTTTATTCTCATACAGGTATGTAACTCATATCCATTCTAAGCAATTGAAATGGAGAAGGAAAGATAGCATAGATTGAAGAGGATTACATGCCATCTTTAGTGTGCTAACAAGTATTTGAGCTTGCAGTAAATTTGACACCAAATAAGCCTTGGACCCACGTTACCTTCTGTGAATGAAGTGAACTGCATGTCACATGATCAAGTTCTAATGTTGGGAGCTATATTAGCATGAGCATGAGTGCCTGGACAAAATCGTAAAGAAAAACATAAATTACTGGAAACCCAAAGCGCAGAGTCGGACCTAGAAGGAAGGACTGGGGTGTTTGTTGCTAGGCGATTGATGCGGATAGCCCAGATCGGATCATCAGAAGAAAAAAAGGCTCAAGAAAAAAAAGGCCCAGACGGAAGAAGAAAAAAGGCTCACACGCATCCCTAGAGTTTGCCCAACCATCCATGGCAACCCAAAGGGCTTTAAAAAGGAGTTCCGAAATTTTTATTTGAGCAGCAGGTGTGGAAGAACGAAGGACAAAGAAAGAAGAGCTAGCCGCCATGGAAGTTTTCAGACTTAGGTGTAAGCCAAGGCGTTCAAACAGTCCTCTCTTAGAATCCCATAGCTTGAGTATGGCCATGCCCACCTTGGTTCTAAACATGAACGAAACTCTCATCCATTGTGAAGATGCCAAATTCGTGATAATACGTCCTCGTGCCCAAGAATTTTTACGAGAGATAGTCATCGTTTTACGAGTTGGTAATATTTACATCTGCTACCAAATCTTATGCGTTGAAGAATCTAGACCCAGAGAATTGCCTTATTTCTCATAGGCTCTACAACAGAAATCCTAGTAATGGTGTTCAAATTAAGGCTTTTCGAGGGGATCCTAATGACAGAGAGTTGCCAAAGTTGATGGGCTTGTTGAAAAGTATTGCCTTCAGAAAGGATGTTGTGGCTATCAAAATTATATTAGACAAGTATAGAGATTTAATTTATTATAAGAATCTAGTAAGCATTGTTTCAACAAAAGCTATTACTTAATTCACAAGGAAGAACCTATCGTTGCCATTTGTTACATGATGTTTTTAGTATAACATGAATTGTTCATGATGTTTTTAGTATAACACGAATTGTTCCATTTGTTACATGATGTTTTTAGTGTAACATGAATTGTTCGCGTCTGGTCGTTTAGTCTAGTGGTAATACACTAGGTCTAGCAACTATAGGTCTCGAGTTTGAGACCGCCCAGAATCGCACTTTGAACTGTTGGGTGTCAAAACCCACAGACGCAATGTAAAGTGGTTGGGGGCAGGGCCCAACAAAGCAATGTAGTGTGGTCACATGTCCAGTTGGATGTTGCCTAGTGGTGTGACGTTAAAATACTATCTATCTATCTATAACATGAATTGTTCATGATGTTTTTAGTATAACACGAATTGTTCCATCTGCATCTATAACATATGTTTTACATTTAATAACACACATTGTTACAACTGGCTGCATACATTATTATGTATGATGTTTAACCTTAGTATAACACAAACTCTCACATGCTACATAAATGCATATACTATACTCTTCGTAGTAAATGCATATACTATACTCTTTGTAGTAATCAAAGGATTTTTCTCATCCTCGTAAAGAGTCACTGATTGGTCATATGTCTAAACTAATCCCTAACTTGCTAGTGTGAAATAAGTTGTGGCTTCCACCTTGTTACTGTCGGATGTGTAAACTAATCCCTCACTTGCTAGTGTGAAATAAGTTTTGGCTTCTACCTTTTTAATTTTCAATCGCTTTATAACTAAAATCATACAAGACAATTAAACCTAAATGTGTGGAAACCATTGGTATGTGACATTTGAATTTAATTTAATTTATTAGTAGTTTCACGTCATGCCACCTTGCTGAATTTTGAGACTTTTTGGCAATTAAAGTTGGTCATGATTTATAGATACATATAATAACTCTTCTAAATACAAAGTTTGTTGATACATCTAATAATTCTTGTAAACACAAGCTTTCATATGTTAATGCGCTAAAGTTGGCTCCACGTCTAATAACTTCTCCCAATGTTGTGAACTGCAAGCTTGCAGTTCCACCCAATGTTGTAGACGGTGTATGTTGTTAGCTATACCGAAGAAAACTATGGGAATTTTATCTAATTAACGAAGATAAGCCATTTTAACATATATATTTGCCATGGCTTGAAGGATTCAAACACTATAAATGAAACAAGATGTATCCGAACTAAAAACACTAGTGTTCCAAATGACAAAAATGTTGATGTTGACATATATTTTTTCATAGAGCCTTGGCTTCTTTTTCTCACAGAAAATGGATATGGCAATTGGCGTAATAGGATGCAAGGTATGCATAATATTTTGCCTCGTAGTTGATTACATAGCTGATTTGACAGTTTCTGTGCTAACAAATTTTGTTCCTTTTATAGTTCCAACTAGGAGATCGGCTTGCTTCTAGTTTTGCACTTTGGATCCTATATTTATGATTGTGGAGTTAGATAATGAGAGTGATGAGGAAGTTGTCTTGGCAACCAAGGTGGATTTTTCGATAGGACAAAAGTAAGAGACATTTCCATTCAAAGCCGAATGGCAAGGTAAGTGCAATGTATAGCTGTTTATGATGCCGAAAAGCTCGAACTTATCCATGGTTACATCAGGGGCATGAAGCTTATGAGGGTAGAAGATGGCGATAAGTTGAATTCGGTGTCGATTGTAAAAAGTATAGATGCAACAACTGAAGATGCTAAGCCAACTATTGCAACATTGGTTGCAGACGAAGTTGGCAAGGCAGATGACCAGGAAGCTGATTGTCTTGTTGTATCTGACAGATGACAAGGAATCTAATTTTCGTCGATGCCAAATCATCTGTTTATTTCTTGGAGGGATGATGGCAAAGCCCATTGCAAGCAAATGAAGCTTCAAAAGTCTTTACTTCAAGCATGTGTATGATTGAGCAATATGTCCATCAAATTTTGTACAATTGTATGTGTAAATACAAGTCAATGTGAATGAAATTCTAAGCTACGATCTTAGTTCTAAGCGTCAAGGTGGAATGCATCATTTTCCATGTATAAGTTGGAACAAAAGTGACCAAGTTTTGCCAACGTTATTTTGATTTTGGTTTCTCGACAACTGTGGATTTCGAAAAATCAAGGGAGTACCATTACATGGATAAGTTTGCGAATATGGAACCCTAGAAGTGTTGGAAGTTTATGGAAGATGTGCCCTCACTTGACAAGGTCAGCGCTGATGGTGCTACAGGTCCGATACACTATATGGCCAAGGGTTATCAAGTACTTTATTACGGCTCAGGATAGTCTTACCCTTGATTGGGGGATCCCGGAGGTGTGATCCCGGAGGACGGGATCTCAGAGGACGGTGATCCCGTGAGGACGGATCCCATCGCTAATCGCGCAGCTTAAAAGGTGATCGCAGCTTTTAGGGCCATTTTTTGGCGGATTTTTGCGTGCTGATAGCAGCGGCACTGCCCTCTCTTCCTCCTTGGCATCAAACTAGAGCTCTTCTCAAGCCCATTCCGACCAACCTCGCACAAACCGCAGCCGATTCCGTGGAGGATCGGCGAAGAAAAATGCATATGAAAACTTGGCTGATTTTCACTACAAGGGGCTTTTTTTTTCCGCAGTTACTGCGCAGTAAGGGGATCCCGCCCTCCGGGATCACACGCCCTCTGGGGATCCCGTCCTCCGGGATCACACCTCCGGGATCCCCCAATCAAGGGTAAGACTATCCTACGCCCTTTATTACAAGCTTGGTTGAGGGAGATCAGATTGTGTGTGAGTGGTACATGAATAGCATGTTCTCTCAAGGGGCTATGCTACTTGGAAAAGCCAATATTTGTAGTTGGCAACAAGGCACTAGTTGAAACCATTAGGTCATACTTGGACCTGCTATAAGATCATTTTGAAAAGAGAAAGAAGGATGGAAAGAGTCAAGAGGATGATAGTAAATCGGAAAATGAGGAGACCAATAATCAAGGCAACGAAGGGAACGACGAAAATATTGAAGGGATAGACGAGGTGACGACAGAACAAATAATAGAGAATTTTTGCACGAGATGAGTATTTCCATGCTTTACTGTTTTCGGTTATTTTTGGCTTTTGTGGGACTTTCTCGACTCGCGAGTCGAGAAACTCACTCCTCTCCCCCCTCCAAGTCTTACATTCCTTCCTTTCTGACTTGGAACCTTTCTCGACTTGCGAGTCGAGAAAGTCGATCAATAATTCACAGCTTGAAAAATTACTAGCATATCGCGTTTGTTATTTGAGGGACTTCGGTCCACTTCTGTTGCCATCAGTTTTGCACTCACAAGCATCTGAGTCCAGTTCCCCATGCCTGTCCACACCTCACATTGGTTTCGATGCAAGTCAACAGCATGGTGCACAAAAGAATTGTGATGCAAATGAGGCTACAAGCTCGCATGCAGCGGCAGGTAAAGGCAATAGAAATAAAGGAATCAAGATCTTGGCTCTAAATCCCGGACAGAAAATCTAGTGAGATCCAAACTCCAATTGGGGTTCAGATTGCCCCACAAAGCTTGTAATATTTGATGTCAATGGAGTCTTGGCTGTAGTGTACTAAGATGGTCATGTCCCAGAGCTCAATACCTCACAAGAGGTCGACGAAAACACAGATAAGGTGATCTATCTCGACCCAAATCAAAGGAGATTATTGAGTGGTGCATGGAGTGGGGATTTGAAGTGGCTATCTGGTCTTCAATGGTCAAGAGAAATGTTGTGAATGTCCTATCTGTACTTGGACTGCCTGTATTGAAGTTCGAGTTCATATAGGGCAATGAAAAGATAGAGCACATGAACTACCTCGATCCGACCATCACAAAAAGGAAGTCTATCATAGTTAAGAGGCTTGAAAGAGTTTATAAAGCTTGCCAGGATTTCGACAAGCACACACGATTATCATAGACGATAGCGCCTACAAGTGCTATCATAACTCGAATAATACGATTCTTGCAAAAAGCTATTCTCCTGAAGAGTATGAAACAAATAAGTGTTGGCATCTGTTCTCGTTCCGGTGTTGGCGGAGTCCTTGTTCTCCATTCTGGTGGTCGACGTAATAAGGAACTATCCGAATTTGAAGGTGGTGGATCAAGAGAGCAGCAAAATCATGAGGGCGATCGATAATTTCAGTATTGGAAAAGGAATTTCATAAGAATGTCAAAAGACTACTCTGTATTTTTTATAAAATCTGTATCAATTTCTATAATGAAAAATCTTGTACATTTTGTTCTAGGGGCTATTCTCGACTCGCGAGTTGAGAAAACCACTGCTTGTCCAAATGATGAATTGAATGCTCTACTAGCTATTTCAGTTTTGCAACTCTTTTGTTCATTATTCCTGGCTAATAGCACCTTAATTGTTAATTATGCAATTCCTCTCTTCTAGGTGGCAGAGAACCCAGCACAGCTCTCGCTCAAGCCATGCTGTTGCTAGGGCTTTGGGATAAACTTGTTTCGTGATCACATGTACGACGAAAACTCAAAGGATGAGGAGGAAATGAAGAAGACTTTCCAGGTTCACAGTGTGCAAAGGATCCTTGGAGCATTACGTAAGATCCATGGCGGTTGGAGAACAAGCATTTTTTACCCGGCAATTGAATAAAGAATGCGGGAGGAGGCTGGGGAGGTCGACTGAGTAGCTCGGGAGGCACCTCCTCGTGAGGCTTTCCACGTTCTTCAAGTTGCTCCCAAAGCTTGGAAAATTTTGGAAGATGCTCGCTCGGGTGTTCGTATTAGGTGGAGCGTGTGTGACGAGGATGTTACCATTGTGATGGTACGACCGTCATAGTCTCTTCGTCCTGTAAATATCATTGTAACCATCTCATTTATGAATAAAAAATTCTTCCAAATGCTATCATTATATTTTGAATGTGTAAGCAGTTTCCTTGGTTCTTATTGTGCTTTGGGTATTCTCGACTCACCATCCGAGAAAAGTGTCGAAATGTATTCATGGAGGGACAGAACCTCACACGAAAAAACTAGTCTGCACAACAAATAAGTATGCCAAAAAACGTTTGCATATTCTTTTCATGTAAAATAAGAGGGTAAAAAGAAAATGGGAATTGCATGAAACTCACTTTAATTAAATGCGACTTGTTTTAAAAATTTTTGAAAAGCACGGCTGAAAAGCATTTGAAAATTTTTATTTGCTACGTTACTTTATTTCTCATAGTGTTGGTGTTTCTAGACATGTCCTATTGAGGTGGGAATATGGTTAAAATGGCAGTTATTCAGCCCTATATTTTACTGTTTAAAGCAAGCTGGGGAAAACAATATAAACCGTGTTCTTTTGTGAGCATATCATCCTAAACATTGTACTGATGCTGCAGTAAATATATGACAGTTTACTTGTGCATGTGAAAAAAAGACTTTCATGTTGATGATCCTTAATATAAAAAATATCAAGCTTAAAGCTCTAGCATAGTTAAAACTGAAGATGCACCTATTTTAAATGTGGAATAGGCATGTGACAACATGGGCTATCTACACAGATTATTTGAAAATATAAAGCTAATAATTATGTGGATTACACGGCCGAATCTGCAACTATACCAATTTACTCCTCATGCTTTCAAGGAAATGGATAATAGTAGTATTGATGTACATGTAAAGGTCATTGTACCCAATAAAATTCAGTTGTGATAATAAGCAGGTCGTTAAGACATGAGTCCAAGATTTTATTATTTCGAGCTTCTCAACAAGTGGGTATTCTTTAGAGGTTTATCTTAAATGCTTCACGCGTCATACTCTTAATGCACTTGACACATATTGCTTTGTTTGTGTCTCGTGAGCACAAGCTTGCCAAATGCAAAATGGCATGGGATGCCATGCCATTCTAGTACCTTTTGTTCTATTTACAAGCTAGTATCATTACACCCTATTATTTATACACAGAGCAACCCCCAAAATTTTAAATTTATACACACCCTATTATATAATGGATATTGTATTAATATAATATTGTATATGGCATCCCATATATTGAGAAATTGAACCATTGAATTAAAACACCACAGACCTCCTAGTTGTTTTTGCTGATATTCATAGAGGGCGTCCAACAGTAGGTGAGGAGCCCCAAATACATATGCTCGTACATGTGTACAATGCGCGTCAAAATCTTTGCAATAATTCCGTACTCCAAATTGACAGTGAATTAAAACTTGCTAAAAGACTAGTCGTGCCTAACGATGGCCAAGACCGCCTGAAATCAACATCCAATGGTCTGAGCATTCTGATGGACGCCTATACGAATATTAGCAAAAACAATCTGGGTGTCCCATGAATCACGGGGATTTCAATGGTTCAATTTCTTAGTATATGGGCTGCCATGTACAATATTATATTAATACAATATCATAATATATATACAATAACTTAAGCACCCCCCCTTGTCCATA
This sequence comes from Isoetes taiwanensis, assembly GCA_021234155.1. NCBI lineage: Eukaryota > Viridiplantae > Streptophyta > Lycopodiopsida > Isoetales > Isoetaceae > Isoetes > Isoetes taiwanensis. The sequence continues at coordinate 1,472,079 of JAJEKV010000044.1, read as the reverse complement.
GAGATTTTGATCTCGACCGTCGATTGTGAAATCGACGGTTCAAATGTAGCCACCTCGTCTATTACATACAAGGGGGCAGCTTAATCTAGATTGATCTCGGCCGTTGAATGTGCTGTATCAACGGCCCAAGTTTAGCCACGTTTCTTATGTGTAATTAATGCCATATGATGAGGTGGCAACAATATTTGGTGTAGCAGATCTTAACCGTTAAATCAAAAGGTAAGCATAAATCCTAGCCATTAACTTTTTAATATTAAATTTGTTTTTTTTTTAAGGAAGTCAGGTGGCACCCTCATTAATAAAAAAAGTAGTGAGGCAAAGCATTTATGAGTGGACATTATAGGAAGCTTCCTTCTGCTTAATCGCCTTCAAAGGCACGTAGCTTGCAGTAGAGGGGTCGGATGAAGATGGGACCCACCTCCTTGGGTTGCTCTCATCGAGCGCTTTCCAATGAGTGGTGCTTTGGCACTATTTTCTCGCAGTTGGAGCCGACATGATTGAATACTAAGAATCTTCTGGTAATCTTCGAGTTTCAAGGAATCTATGGTAAATTGAGGGAATCTAGGAGAATCTTTATAGGATCTTAGAGAATTCAGAGGAATATCATGAGAATCTTAGAGGATCTATGGGAATCTCGAGAGAGCATCTTTGAGAATGTAAGGGAATGTAAGGGAATCTTGATAAAATCTTTAAGATCCTAGAGGAAACTTGAGGGAATCTTAGGGTCTAGGGGAATCTTCATAGAATCTATGGGAACTATAGGAACCTCAAGAGAATCTAGAGGAATCTCAAGTGATTCTTTGAAAATCTAGGGAATATTCCAAAATCTTTGAGAATTTAAAGTAATCTTGATGGAATCTTGGAGAATCTAGAAGAATCTAGGAGAATCTTCATAGAATCTTAGAGAATCTAGAGGAATCTTGGGGATTCTTTCGGAACCTAGGGGAATCTAAAGGAATCTTCATAAAATCTTTAAGAACCTATGGGAATCTAGATGGAATCTAGGATAAAATCTAGGGAATCTTTGTAGAATTTTAAGAATCTAGGGAATCTTTGTAGAACTTTAAGAATTTTATAGAATCTTTGGGAATCTAGGAGAATCTAAGCGAATCTTAAGAGAATCTTTGAGAATCTAGGAAAATCTTCCTGAAATTTTTGAGAATCTAATGGAATCTTAGAGAATCTAAGAGAATCTTCATAGAATCTTGGGGAATCTTCATAGAATCTTGGGGAACCTAGAGGAATCATGGGATAATCTTTGGAAACCTAGGGGAATCTTAGGGAGTCTTAAGAGAATCTATGGAAATTGTCATAAAATCTTTAAGAATCTATGGGAATTTAGATAGAATCTTGAAGAATCTAAGAAATCTAGGGGAATCTCCATATAATCTTGAGAATTTAGGGGAATCTTTGTAGAATCTTAAGGAATCTAAGGAAATATCCAAGGGTATCTACGGCAATCTTGGTGCAATCTTGGAAAATGTAGGGGAATCTTCGTAGGATCTTAGAGAATCTATAGGAATCTCAAGAGAATCTTAGGGATTCTATCGAAGTCTTTATAGAATCTTGGGAAATCTAAGAGAATCAACATGGTTCAAGAGAGAACCTTTGAGAATGTAAGGGAATCTAGTGGAGTCTTCCTAAAATTTTTGAGAATCTAAGAGAATCTCGATGGAATCTTAAAGAATTTAAGAGAAACTTCATAGAATCTTCATAGAATCTTAGGGAATCTAGGAGAATCTTCATAGAATCTTGGGAAACCTAGAGGAATCATGGGATAATCTTTGAGAATTTTAGAGAATCTTAAGAGAATCTATGAAAATATAGGAGAATCTAAGGAAATTGTCATAAAATCATTAAGAATCTATGGGAATTTAGATAGAATCATGAAGAATCTAAGGGAATCTTAATAAAATCTAGGAGCAGTCTAAGGGAATCTCAAGAGAATCTATAGTAATCTCAAGCGTTTCTTTGGGAATCTAGGGGAATCTTCCTAAAATCTTTGAGAATTAAGAATAATCTTGCTGGAATCTTGGAGAATCTAGAGGAATCTAGGAGAATCTTCATAGAATCTTGGAGAATCTAGAGGAATCTTGGGTATTCTTTTGGAATCTAGGAAAATCTTTGGAGAATCTTAGAGAATCTAGGAAAATCTACAAGAATCTTCATAAAATCTTTAAGAATCTATGCTAATCTAGAAGAAATCTTGGGGTCTCTAGGGGAATCTTAATAAAATCTAGGGGAATCTAAGGGAATCTCGAGGAATCTAAGGGAATCTAGGGAATCTAATAGAATCTTTAGAGGGGAGTCTAAGAAAATCTTTCTAGAATCTTTGAGAATCTAGAAGGATCTTGGTGGAATCTAAGAGAATCTAAGAGAATCTTCATAGAATGTGGGGAATCTAGGAGAATTGTCATAAAATCTGTAAGAATCTATGAATAGTGCAGTAGTTCATTTACTGATTATTGTAGCTCGACACTTTTGTATAAAGAGGTTGTCTAATTCTATTTGGTCTTAGTAAGATAAGTCTGTCTGGTATGCTGGTTTAGGACAAGTAACATACTCACCACCCTAACATTGCTTTGTTGTGTGACTGCTGGGTCCTGCCTAATATCATTTATGGTACAACCACTCATAATGCAACTACTCATAGTACAAAAACTTGTTTATATATATAATAGGGTGTGTGTGGATCTAAAAATTCAATATCATGTTGTATGATTGGCCATAGATCATGCAATCATACCACCAAAATTGGTGCTCTGCATTCTCCATGTTAATTGCTTCTTTGGCTTGATAATCATGGCTAACAAAGAACACACAAAAAACTTGCTTTGTATTACTAGAGCTACGATCTTTCACAGAGTCCAAACAGCACCTCGTTAACTTTTAAGCCAATTAAACAGAAGGAACCTTAAAATGGAAACACAAAAACACCCAAAATTCTCAATAACAGTGACAAATGTCACTTCGCATAATATTTCTTTCCAACATTTCCCCTCAAGAATGACTTTGACATAAAGTGTTTAGAACATAATAGATTTGCTGCAGCTACTTTTTCAGTTCACACAAGATCAATCTAAGAATTCTTGAGCATGTCAACCATAGTCAAACTCTTACCATCCCCAAACGTGCTTTTTGTTCTTGCAAGCCAAATACATCAGCTGTCATAAAATGTGTGTTCAACTCAAATGTAATATGCTATCCACATTCACATGTGCTAACAGTGGCTTTTTATTTTGTTCTTGATCAGCTAATTACTCCTTGCAACTTAGAACAAAAGCGCTAGCTCTCCCTTCATAGCTAATGCCAAATCGGGGGATATGTTAACACCTTGCCATTGAGTGGCTCCTGGATGTAAAAACAAAAGAAAGAGTCGAACAACAAAGAGAACACAATGATAATGTTTTTTCCTCTTAATGCATACATTTCAGTCTGCTTCACTTCATTGGGTCCTACACCATAAGCTGAGAGATTATTTAAGCCCATAGATCGCCTTGTTAACCCTGCAAACTTTGGCTTTCCGCGCTTTTGCAACATAACCTGGAATTATTTCAAAAAGATTCTTCATCAATGGTGCCTACCTGGATTATTTCTAATAGATTCTTCATCAGTGGTGCATACCTGGGATCATTTCAAATAGATTCTTCATCAATGATGCCATGAAGAAAAGTAGATTTCACATAGATTAAAATCTAGGACTGCAGCTAAAGCCAGAACTGTCCTGCCAGAAGTTAATCTACCCATAGGAGCAAAGTTCATGGTAATTGACACCTACAGTTTGTGAGCAGCCCTGAGCTACAAATCTGGCTTATCCTGCGTTCGTATAATTATCCAAGTGATGGCTTTTCTGCCTGAAGGTAACAAAACACTGGGATTCCATGTCTGATTGTATCAATCCATAGCTTGTTTCTGAAAAGTTTTTGAGGATGGAGCATTGCTTCATGATTAAGTAGTAGGCTCATCAACTGATGCAGTGTTGTGAAGGGCCAAGGAGGCAGAGCCTCAAGGCTTTCAGTGAGAGAGAGTCCGACATCTTTTCCGTTGGCTTCCTTGACTTCAATCTATACGAGATACTGTTTCAGATTTCCTTGAGAGGGATATCATCATCCATGTCCGCATTTCATTTTCTTGTCCATGCGAAATGCAACATGCTAGATGGCTGCAGCTTTCTCATTAGAAGCCTGTGAGGTGCATTCGTTGGTTCTTTGATTCTGTCTCCAAGGGGGTTTTTTGGGTGAAGAAACTAGAGTAGATTTTGAGCAGAGGTGTCTTACTCATGGATTCATCGTGTAAACCTTGTTCAGTTGATAGTTTTCTATGCAGACAGATCCAGAAGAGCACAAATTTATAGCTTCATGCCTCGGGGCTTTCAAGCATGCAGAACCTTTAGTTATTTGTTCCAAATTTTATAAGTGTACAATTTGAGACTTGTTTCAGACAGAAAGTACAAGGCACTGTCAGATGATTCGTCATCATATTCCAATCTTCTAGATATACACTGCTGTCTCTGTTGCAATGCACAGTAGGCATACAGAAACTCCTAAAAATGATGCAATCTTCTTGCTTACTCCAGAAGAAGGGGAGGCCATTTTTTCTGCACAAACCTTGAAGAATGCCATATAACTAGAGTTATCAGATCTAAGGTTCTCCACTAAAAGACAATGGCTTTAAATAAACCTGTCTTGCAGCTGTCATTTAGCGCATGTAGACATAGTTAAGTCAAAAATATTGCATGGCATGAACATAGGTTTCTAGAAGGGGTAAGAAGAATAGAATTATAAGAATAAATGAAGTACGTTGTATTTTACATGTGTGCCCAGCTCATGGGGCCTTAATGCTAATATCCACCTGAATGGCAATATCCCCTTAAAATCTATTGTACAAAGCAAGAATGTGAAGAATATGAATGACATAGCTAGCTGATCTTTGCTCTGCAGCTTTTGGATTATGTAAATAAGAACTTGGCACCTTGGAGCAGCCAACTTGAGTATTCAGCATTATTGGATTTCAAAACTCAAGTGATCAGAATGACAGAAGACAGGAAGGTCCTTTCGTGCATCCCTCTTGGCGATCACAAGTGCGGGCTGGTCTTCCTCATTTTTGCCAACCATTTTTAGGAAAAGACTATGCCTGGTCAAGGTAACAAGCATTTTACACATCAGTACAACTTTTAAAACTCATTATTCCGCTGCATCCTGCAAACAATTACCAGCGGGTGTCAGAGGTAAGCTCTGGATGAAATGCAGTTGCAAGTACATTTCCTTGTCTTACAGCTACAGCCACCCTTTGTTCTTCGTGGTCTGGAGTACCCTGCTAAAAGAACAAAATTTATACTCAATAAATCTAATGAAGGGTGGATGAAGATGCTACAACTTTAAATGCCCTTCAGTTTACATCAAAGTTTGCTCATGACATCATGGATTGAGGACTCGTCATATTATGACCTAATCAGCCTTGAAAAGAAAGATTTACTAACGTCTATGCACTATCTAATAACTGGCAAAGTATAACAACTTCAATCCACAGATTCCAAGGATATTTCTCTGTATGCGTTTTTTCCCACTGCAAGACACAGCCATAGACAGCAATATTGTTTATGCACATTCTTACTGATAACCCTCAATATTAGAAATGAGCATCATATGGGTTTTACATCCCATATGGTACAAAGCAACATTCTGAAAATGAGCTTCTGAGCCCAGATTCAAGAAAATGTCACTTGTAGCCCCTAATATCTCAAATTAAGATTGTAATTTATTTTTATTTAATGGCATGTAAACTGTAATAATCTTACTCACTGGGTTCCAGTTACTTATGTTCACCTTATCATTGACTAATTTCAATCTCATGCTACGTATAAGATAAGACACTGGTTAGGTTCCAGTTACTATATGAACCTACCGTTTTCTAATTTTACCATGCATAGAATGCTGGACAAGCAGACCTGATCTGCCGGAAGGTAATACTCAGCAAGAATTTCGACTGCAGGACCACTTTCTATAATAGCAGGGGCACGAATGAACACAGCACGAAAGCTTGGAGGACCACCTTCAGTTGCTTCCAATGCAGGCACAAGAAGCTCCGTCTCAAAGCTATTAATCTGAAAAAGAGCTGGTTAATTACTGCTGCAAGACAACATAGTTGAAAATGTTAATAATGCAATCAATTTTAGTGCAGAAATGCTATAGGCTTCCACAGATCTAAGATGCAAAATATTGGGAGACTTAATATTTGCAAGTCAAAACATGTGCTTAGAACGAACTGAGCTACTAGATATTTAATCCATTTTGACTAAGAGGAACTGAAACATCAACCTGACTGCCAAAAAAATTGCGATGCACAGTGCAATCAAGGCCTCCTAAAAGCTCCTGACCTCCAGCTTTCTGTCCTGCATAGTAAGATGAGTAAATCAGCTTAGAACATAAATGACACAATTCTCTTCTACGTTTCTCCACTCTTACTCACCAACAGCTCTATCTGCAAGGAATATAAGCCCTGCACATGTACCCCATACAGGCTTTCCTGATTTTGTGAATTTTCTAAGCGCAGGAAACTGCAAAACAGTACATGATAAATACTCCAGAAGCTCAGTTCTCTTTTACCGATGTGACAACACCAGCTCTATATTGCGGGATTATTTTGAACAACATAACTCCCGCTTTGAAGTCCATAGTCTTTATTGACGGTGGCAATTTTTTGAAAAGTTATCATCTAAACTTACGAGATTGTAACTTTCTGCAAGTTTAGCCATTGTGGTACTTTCGCCACCAGGAATGATTAGACCAGAGAGACCTTCTAGCTGTTCAGGCTTCCGGACTTCAGTGGCATCCATTCCAAGTTTATTAAGAGCTGCAAAAAATATTCTAGAGGTGAGCCAAGGACCCAATACAGATAAAAAGCAGGCTTTTTCTATCCTAACATACCAAGGATGTGTTCATGGAAGGAGCCCTGAAGCGCCAGAACGCCCACGGCCATCTTTGGAAGCTCGTGGTGTTGTGCTAAGCTTGGAAAAGAGTTTTAAGAGCTCGACTTCCACGTAGACTAATAATGATGTTGCCACTTGGCATTGTACAAATCACATACAGCGTAGAAAAATGCAAATGGCGGCATAAATGTCGACCATCCATTCTCTTTCAAATTGGTTTCTTGTAGGTTAAGGAATGACCCTAGGAATATAGGATGGCATTCTTATGCACATCCACATGTAATGGCTGGAGGTGGTGGGAGGCTGGAGTTTGGTATATATAGTATATTTTATTTTATTTAGGTTTAATTTAATTATTTGGCCTTCGGGTCCTGTCCTGGATTCATTTGGGCTTTCACCCATGCTTTGTATCGTCTTCGTCTTCGTGGACGTTAAAATTTTCTTTTCTTTTCTTTTCTTTTCTATTCTATATTCTATGCAAAGTAAAACTTTGACTTTTTGGCATCACATCATCTCCCTCTTCCTTCCGTCCCAAACGCTGGAGAAGCCATTGCTCTAGTTCAGGGTAATTGCCCAAGCGTGGGAGATGTTGGGCAGAAAGAACAGATGGTCCATTTGCTCGCAATGCTAAGCGCTACTGCTGATGTGCATGCAACCCCTCAAAGTATTGCTGCTGCTGCTACTACTGTTCGTTGTGCAAAGCCTTCGGGGTTCCGCTACTACTGCTGCTGCTTTTGCAATGCCTCGATCTACTCATGTTGTTGCTAGTGCAATCCCCTCATGTGCTATTCCTACACCTGCTGCGGTTGCAACTCCTTAGAGTGCCATTTCTACAACTGCGCATGTTTCACTTTTGAATAGGGATTCTGCATGCTTATGGTCTCCTCAAACTATGGGGGCTTTCCATGGCAGAAGGGGGACAGCCTAAGCTCCATGCAAGGGATGTGGACTTCATTTTTCTTATGGAAACATGGGAATATGTTGGTCAATGAATAGTAGAGTTGCCAATTATGATAGGGTTCACATCTCTGCTTCAGATGCTTGGGATGAAATTCTTAGAGGGTTATAGAAGCACTTATTTTGTGCAATACAGCTAAACTATCCATGCCAAGAAGAATTAATGTAGCTAAATATGTTCTTCGTAATACTGAAGTTTATATGGCATCCGCTCTATTAGCCCCTCAGTGTAAGTTGGAGGTGCATGTTTGTAATGTTAGGAACTTCATTTGAAAGTGGAAGAGAGGAAAGATTTGTGGTCAACATTGCTTGGGCAAAGTGCATTAAACTAAGGCAGCTGGTGGGCTTGGGGTGTTAAATTTTCACTTCCAAAGTGAAGTGATGATCTCGAAGTTTATTTGGAGGCTTCTTGGAAAGGATGATTCTCCTGGTTTGAGGCTGTTGATGGAGTCTATTCAATATTCTCTTCCGCATTATAAGACTACCATGAAGTCTCTTCTTCCTTGGGCTTTGCTTTATCATCTGCATCCATATCCTAATGCTTTCTAGGTCAGGGATAGGTTTTAGATGTTTTTTCCAGAACTTATGTACGTATCTTTCCAAAAAAACGTATTTTGGTAGTATACAATGTTTTTTTTGCAGTTTCGTACCTTGATCCAGAAAAAAATTTGGCGCAGCCGTGTCGTCCACAGGGCGCGGAAGCGTATAATTTGAAACACAAGCAACCATTCAACAAGCGGACGTTAAATGTCGTGGATGCAAACTTGCAATATGCGGTCGCTAGTCATCAATTGCGGCCACATTTTTTCCATTTGCAGACGCAGCTTTTAAACTATTTGCGGTCGCATAGCTTTAATTCGTGGCCGTTGTGTGTAGTTTGCAGCCGCTTTTGTGCAATAAGCAGATGCGACAACATTGTAGCATTCGCACTACTCGCAAAACGCAGCCGCACATATTCTTTGCGGCCGCGAGTATGCATTTCACGGCCACTGCCTTTTACATAGTCCAGGCAAAACCTGCAACATGCAGTCGCAATGTTCAGAACCGAAAATGTGGTTTGACTGATGCACCATTCATAAGGCGTCTGCAAATTAGCAAGGCGTGGCCGCAAACTTTTCAGACCACGCGTCTGCAGAAGCAGAAAAGTGGACGCCACGCTTTATACGCGGCCGCGTCGCTGACCTTTCGTGGCTGCGTCACTTTCCGATGACTTTCTACTGCCCATTTTTTTCACGTATAAAACGCATACTTTTGAAGAGGGGGGTTTCATATGTTTCATACTTTTTTCGTATTTAACGTATGCAAGTTTGACCCTATCCTTGAAGGGGATTACTTGACCCTGTCATGGAAAGCATTCAGAACAAATTCTTGTTGTACAGATAGAATAGAAAAATCTAGACTCGTATTGCCGCATTGTTGCCACATGATTATGGTCCACAGATTGAAGTAGTTGTATTGGGATGCCAACAGAATATCAAGCCAGAGCGCTTTATCTCTTCTATTTAAAAATTGCTTCTATATTATGAAACCTTGCCATCTAATAGATGCCATTTTCAAGTCCCTCATCCACAGTAGAAAAGTGTTTGAACATGAGTGTGGGATAAGTTACTGCATCCCAAGGTGGCAGTTCCATGGTGGTAAGAAATCCATAAATGTCTCAGGGCGATTTTCGACTAGAGTGGTGTCTCATATTTTAGTCATTTCTATTGGGCCACATAAGCAAATAAGAAAGAAATGGTTTTCTACTTTTAAAAATAAGGCATGTCCCATTTAGGTTTGGATAGGTTCGGTTCCTCCTTTTAAGGGGAATGGAGTCTTATTTTATACCGGGGGATTTCCCCCGGTATTCCCCCGGTATAAAATAAGACAGTGTCACATATGTTAAAAATATCATTAAAATAAGACATGTCTTTTTTTTTTTTGGGTTTTCCACTAGCATTTTGATAGTGTCTTATTTTATGACACCTTATAGTGGAAAAACAACTTCAATTCTATGTGTTGTATTTTTTGATTTGGAGTCATAAACGGTGTCATATTTCAATGTGACAGTCTTATTTTATGACTATAGTAGAAAATCACCCTCAGAGTCAACAACCTGGTTCATAAAATTGATCATCGGATTTTAGAGGTTTGTACTTTATGCTCTTTTCTTGTGAGCACATTCTACGGGCATGGTCTTGGTTGTGAATCAACTCGTTTTAGGACTGGTCTCAGTGGACGATAAAAACCCATTCTATTCTATTCCATTCTAAGTAGCTATCAAATATTCTCGCTATTTCCTCCGATGCATGGCTCAAACTGTAGAAATGAGCTTTGCATTTTGCATTTGGTTGGCTTTTGTGTCAATCTAGAAGAGGAGAAGGTATTGATTTGGAAAGTTTACCTTCAGATTCATTCCTATGCATAGACATGTGGTTGTGCTTAGTTGGATCATTTTGTCCACTTGGGTTATAGTCCTGTCTCTGCACATTTTGTTATAACTTTTTAATTGATGAATAAAGTTTGTCGTCCTTTAAAAAAGAAAAGATATCCAACATGTTGGAAGGCTACTAGTCATTGACCTAAAACCTAGCCTAATAATAGGCCCAAAATATTACAGATGGTATTTTAGCTCCCATTTTGGAAGCGCCCACCATTTGCACCCAGGAGCTTAGATTAAACAATTGTCTTCAACAGCAACACCTGGAATCAAAGGAGGAATGCAGATGCCATCAGGAGCAAGAACTAGTCAAGGAACAGCGAGGATGAGTAGACAGTTAGCTCCGTCGCCTATGGTTCTAGGTGGATTTACATTTTATATACATGTTAGATTCCTAGGCCCCGAGAAACTACCCTCTAATTCTAGACTAATCAATGACTCTAATCTTTAATTGTAGATGTCTGATTAGGGTAAATTATAATTACAAGTATCGTTCTTATTTTGTTTATAATTCGATGGTTGAATCCTCCGTGACATTGCACCTCTTGTGCTTGGGAAAAGGGAGTATAACTTAGAAGCCATATCTAAGATGCTTCTAATGAAATGCCTTATTAATTTCCAAATTCAGCTTGTGCATAAGACCCTGTCTAACTATCAATGGTGTTCTTCGAGTAGGATGAATAAGAGGGACATTGTCCAATGTAGTTGGTACCTTGGCGTGCCTTGTCTTCTGGGAGTTGTTGCGGTCTAGCCTGCCATTACATGTAGGCAAAGTATGGGCTTGACACCTCCTAGACGATGCATTGTCTTAGTGAGGTTAAGGCGGGTACGAATGTGATGCATCACGGTCCTCTAGCTTGTCTGCATTAGCACTTTACTCTCTAAATGAGAGTGCGCTCATTCCTACCTCATCGGACTGGAGGGGATGCAACCTCGAAGTGATCCTTCATGGTCATTTCTCCGACATACTACAATTGTAGCCCAATGTGTTTCAACCTCTCTCTAAAATGTGCATAGGAGGGGTAGATGGAGTGGACCACCCGAGCCCATGTTCTATGTTAGCGTTTTAACTCCCCATGATATTATCTTAGTGATTAGTTAATCTCATGGAGTCCAAGCTGGGGTAGGATTATTTTCATGGTGATGTATATGTATGTTGTTGCCACTAGTAGTTGATGATGGTGATACCACTCTTCAAGGGCTATTTGCATATTTATTATGGAAAGTGCTTCCTCTACTTCTCGCCTACAATCGGATATGCTGGACCTTTACGCTGGATGGTTATAAAGAATTGTAGGTTTCCTTTCTGGTTAAGTTAAAAGCTTTTATGTGACATATTTTATTGAAGATCTTAATTTTTAAACTATCAAGTTCATTCCGACTATTTAATGAGTAGTTTCTAATGGAAAAAAAAAATCAAGTATTGGATTTGTATTATTTTGGGTTTGAGGTATTAGTAGCAGGGAGCTTCTGGCCATGTTTTATAGATGCCAAATGGTCTTAAGATTTGTTCTTAACAAGGTTTGGAAGTTTCCCCAATGCTGGCCTCGAATGTTAGAAGATTTTAGAGCATTCTATTTTGACTCTTTTCAAATTTTCAAAAAAACTTCCCAATTTTAGGTTGAGGAGCTTACCCATGAACATCTAGAACATTCTATTTTGATTGTTTGTAAAATGTTAAGAATAATTGCTTACCGGTGAACATCTAGAACATTCTAAAATATTTTGTTTTGTTGACTCTTCTCACAAACAAAGTTTGCTATTTTTAATTGAAGTGCTTATCCACGACATCTAGAACATTCTGGAACATTTAATTTTGACTCTTTGCAAAGTTTCGAACAAAAAAAAAAAAACTATTTTTTAGATTGAGGTGCTTATGTTCTAGAACATCCAAAACATTCATGAGTATCTAGAACATTCTAGAACATTTTGAAAATTTACAAAAATTTCTAGACTTTTTTGGAACTTTCTGGAACATTCTAGAACACCCTAGGGATGTAGGTGGACCGTTAGCATTTCAAGTAGGTTAACAATAAAAAAGCAAGCATATACTTAAAAATGGAAGTCTGGACAGTCGGTTAAGGGGTTCTCCCTTGCGAGGGTGGGTGATGAGAACAGGGGTTCGACTCTTTCTTAATACAAAAATTAAAGTGGGAGATCCCCAACAATGTGTAAATGGATGGATGGATGATTAGATGGGCTGCCATAGTGTGACGCTCCCTACTAAATATACGGCTCCCAGCCGTACACTCCGTAGGAAATTCCCCATTCGGTCCTCTGACCGCACGGGCCCCCCGTCTATCCCGCACTCTGGGACCACCGTAGTGCGGGAAGGGGACACGAAGGTGTCTTGTGCGCCCTTCCCCTATGGGCTCCTATCACAGCGGAAGCATAAACATCGTCAGAACTAGCAATAACAATACATCATGCTACCTCGAAGGGTAGCTCATCCACATATCCATAGCTGCAAAGAACATAATCATATGCCATAAAACATGAGAGCTCCTACCCGTGGCTCCAACTCATAAGGAGGTAGACTGACTGGATAGGCCTCAAGATAGAGCAGACGGAGTCATAACAATGGCGGGGCTGGCTATAGACAATGGCTAGGGTTGGCCACTCCATCCGCCCCTCCTGTGCATACTTTGCAGGTGGGCTAGATCAAGCTCTGGCGTGACTCTAGCCTTCCGGGTACGCAATCCCATGGCATCACCCATCGGGACTACTCCAGGTTGCATCTCCCTGGCCCGTCGAGGCAGGAAGGGTTGCATCTCCCCTTCCCGGGGTCTAGAGGTTCCACGGGCGGCTAGAGAATCGTGGCGACACACGATTCGTACCCGACTTAACCCCCCAAAACAAGAGCCAAGCCGACACTTGCAACTCTTGAGAGGCAGGGCGACACCATTGCCCCAGGAGGTGTCGGACCCATGCTCAGCCCACACGAAGTGACCGACCATAAGCCTAGCCCACTATGGGATCCCCCGTAGCCCCCGCTCGGCAGGGATCCTCCCTCCGTATTGCCTCTAGCCCCCGTTGTGTAGTCTTTGAGTCACATCATAGCCTCCATAGCCCTTGGGTTCCTATGCACAAAGCCGCAACTAATAGGGAACTAAGGGATCTACACTAGGAGCATACTACATATGGCCCTAGGTCTCTATCCCCCTTCCCAATACAAGAGGAGCAACATGATCAACCAACATCACATACATCATATCATGATAAACATCGTAAGAACATCTTAACCTAATCATACATATCTAACTTACAGTTAGGGTTCCTTGATTAGTGTTCAAGATGTTGAACAAGGGTTCTAGGATGGCTCTACTCTAGATAAGAAATACTAACCCATCTGGAGTGCTAACTTCCATATGAACTACTAAGAGCACTACTCTACATACCTGCTCCAGAAGCACTCCCTCCCAATCCTGGCGTCTCCATGATCTTCAAGGTGTTCGAGGTAGCTCCCACTCCCGCGATCGCTCCACGCTCTGGGGGCTGCCACGCCTATCTTTGTACCACGAGAGAGCGGTTCTCAAAGCGGGGTTTTGAAAGAAGAAGGTTCCCAGACTGTTGGAGCCAGAAAAGAGGCCTAGGGTTAGGGTTTAGGCCTTTATAGGTTAGGGTTCACATGTTATGCCACGTGGCTCCAATAGGGTAAGTCCGTGTGGCGGGTGCCCAATAGGTTAAGGCCACGTGGAAAGTGGTCTTAACCTAAGGTTGGCTAAGTTATGAATAACTTAGTCATGCCCCCTAGTGCCACAATCTATGGTATACAAGGCTATGAAGATAGACTTGTATAGTGACGGACATGGAAATATACGTATTTATGGCGTATATTTCCCTGGAACGTCACATTCTCCCCCCCTTAGGATAATGCTGTCCTCAGCATTGCGCTAAGGTGACAAACCTGCAACGGCCCTGCAAAACTCACAACAAGAATATAGGAACTTAACTCTATTGAAAAGATCAACTTTTCGTTAATTACTTATTATAAGGCTATATTTATATAAGTTATACAATATTATATAGCTATATCGACTATTATTATAAAAATATACACATACAAGAATTTGGCGCCGGCGGAGCCGGCGCTTTGTGCGCCTTGGGGGTCAAATCCAAGTGTAAAAACTTTGACCTGATATGTCTTGCTTGGTTTTTTCTTTTCTAGATTGCCGTTGCATGTGGTATTTCTTAATAAGCATAGCCAAAGCATTGTAATTATTTGGTGAATACCCATAGGCAAAATGCCGTTAATTTGTGGTTGAACATCCGGTCAAACTTGGGGTCAACTTACTCGGTTCACCTATAGTCAAATTTCCACGTAAGTTGTAATCAACGCTTTGTCAACTGCAGTTTGGTTTGACACGAAAGATGAGCACAGTGAACTTGGCCTAACTTTTGCTAAGCAAATTAATGTATAAATTAATGTATGTATTTCTTCATACGTTGATTGGGCTATTGTTCTAGGTTGGCAACCAAAAGATGTTACGAATCTAAAATGTAGGATTACTAAGAATTTACCTAGCAATTCATGTTGGATGGCTCTCACACTATGCAAGGCGTAGATGTGCGCCCCCTCTGTATTACATTTCTTTGCAAATCCTCTCAAATTTGTTTCTCAAATGAATGGTGCCAAGGAATTGTGCCAGATCCAAAATGGATGGCTCCTAATTTGATGTTTCGTGGCTTTGAATCACGATTGCAATCTCAAATTCATGTATATTATTAGAGATTTAGGGACTAAATGCTGGAGATAGAAAGCGAATCCCTACTACTTTTTACGAGGAAGAAGAGCTGTCTGTGTTTCCAAAAAATAGCAGTTATTGTTACAGGAAAAAACAGAACTAAATCTATGTTTGTTGGGTTTCGGCGCATCTGGAAATTGATTTATGTCAGGTCAATGCTGTATTCATGGTTTTATCTGAGAATTGCTGTCAACAAATCGAAGAGCATCTCAAAAATCTTTGAGATCTTTGTAAATGGGCACAAAAAATCTCTGCGCTGCTTCTGCCGCAGATCATCTGTCATTTTCTTTCATAAATTTCGTGACTTTGCACCTTAATTCGGCCTCCAAGCCTCTGCTCATCCAAAATGAAGCCAACCCATAAGGAAAAGTGTGGCAAATCCGGCCTTTTCTTCATTAGAGCCCAAAAAGCAGGGAAAATTGATCTCCAATTTGTGGCTTTGCTTGTTCCTGGAATAAAATGACGGCAAAACAGGGATTACAGAGAGACCAAAGAAATGGAAAAAGAGGTAACTTCTGATATGGTTGATGGTGGAGCGTAACAGACCAAGCATTAATTCATATGCTGGCCTAAAAAGACGACCCTTTCAAATAGAAAAAGAATGCTAGGTTCCTGTAGAACTTCACTGACATGGCAGTGCCGGATTTGGGCAGTTCGAACTCTATGATTTTGTGTACCTAGATTTGGTTGCCTCACTTTTATCTCTTTCAAGATCCGGGCGGCTGAATGTTTTGTTTGTAAAAAGCATAGCCCTCGTTGCAGATATTGAACCTAAAATAGTTGTTAGCAGAGATGCCATAGTTGGAGGCTGGAATATATGATGCAGAGGTGTCCTCTCTGCCATTATGCTTATTTTCCTTGTCACTGTTCGTGCTGCCATACATCCTAATGATCCTAATGTGGATAATCCAGTTCTGGTGCTACCATGGAGCAGCAGGATGGCCATAGTGATGGATACGGCAGAAGGGCTGGCATATTTGCACGAAGGGTGCTCGGTTCCGGTGCTACATTTGCATATAAAGCATCAAAATATTCTGCTGGGGGGGAATTTGAAGGCCAAGGTGTCGGATTTCGGAATGGCGAAGCTGGTGAGCGAAGAAATTAGCAGCATGGCGACGGCAGTGAGAGGAACGCCAGGTTATCTGGCGACGGAGCGGCCGCTGCATTCAACTGTGCGTGGGCGATGGGAAGGGAAGGGGAGATGGGCGGGGGAGATGGGAGAATGATAGATATATCTAATTCCATTTCTAGTAATCATATATATAGAAGGATAATAATATTACAACAAATTTAGGAGTTCATAGTTAAGCCTAAAATCTATGACTCCTGTCCTCTCGTAACGTGCTCCCTCCTCCATGCTTCCCTTCACTGGCCTGCACAAGTAGCACATTACGTTATTTAAGTTAGTAAGTTTGTGGTTTTAGGGGACCACCCCCCTTACCTACCTCCTTGATCCGAACTACTAGCTTAAGGTTATCCTACTACCTTGCACCCTTTCGGATTTGAGCTTAAGGACCATTTAAGATGATCCTATCATTGCCCATGATCAAGTGCTACCTTGTACTCGGTTACCCGGTGCCGAGTACTCCCAGTGCATCATGCCCCAAGGGTTCAAGCTAGGGAACATCTCACGATCCCATCATTGCGCATGATCACTTTGACCTTCACCATGACCCCCTATGGTCAGGTGTGCGTACCCCGCATCGTGGCATAGAGAGCATCCGACAGATGTCCCATCATCGCCTACCATGCTTCACTTCCTCTCTCACATGACCCTACTGGTCATGCGCACCTCTTGGTGCGTGTTGGCCTAGAGAATGCCTTAAAGCGTATCACATCATCGCCTACACGTTCCAAGATTCTGGCACATGCACTCTACTAGATAGAATACACATGCCAGCACTAAGGCTAACTAAGAATACACTAAGCTAACCACCCGGCAAGTCGGCGTCGACCAATTCGGAGACGACTCGCCCAACAAAGTCCTTCATGAAATTTGGGTATTGCTTCTCCAAATCCTGCTTCAATACCCAGGTCGCGTCTTTCACGGGCAAGTGCTTCCACTTGACCAAATAATGGAGGAATTGAGATCACCTAGTCTTCTTGAATGACTTATCAAGAAGCAATTCAGGCACAATTTCAACTTGTTCCTCCGTCATTTCCAACAAAATTGGAGTATCCAAAACCTCCTCCGGGTTTGGAATGTGCCTCTTCAATAGGCTCATATGGAAGACTTTAAGGTGGGTAGGCAAGGCAAGCTTGTAGGTCTGGATTCCTACTTGCTTCAAAATCTTGAAGGGTCCTGCCCCCCTAGGAGCAAGCTTCTTACAATTGTCAATGGGAAGCTTCCCTTGCTTGACCTTTACTTAAGCCAAACTTTATCTCTCACAACAAAAACAACTCTCGAGGAGTTTTATGTCTATCTGCTAGACTCTTCAGATGTGCCCATGTTGTTTGAAGATATTCTCACACTTCTATCAAAAGCTACTGCATATTTGCTGTCGTTGTTGAGAAACTTCCACCTTGGGCACTAGATTATGCCACATAACTAGGGTCAAGCGTTGATAACTGTAACTAATCATGGAGGAGACATCTTCGATGACTCTTGCTTCATATTATTGTACGTAATTGACCAGGTGGGTGTAATCGGCTCATTTGGATTGCTTGTTCCAATCATAGTTTCTCAACGTGCTCTCCAAAATTGTGTTGATGCGGTCCCTTTTGCCCATTGACCGCAAATGATAAGCAAAACTCATCAACAAGTTGGTGCAGCTCATGTTGAAGAAGTCTTGCTAAACGTCGCTAAAGAACTTCAGATCTCTTTTGGTGATGATCGACCTGTGCATTCCATGCAGCCTAAAAGAACTCTTATGTAGACCACACGGCTAGATCCAAAGCGGTGTCTATAGTGTGGCATGGCAAGTATGTGCCCTTTTGATAAGTTATATACCACAACCCTCAAGGCGACAAAGCTTCTTGTTGCCCTTGGAAGGCCCGCTATGAAATCCATGCTGATAACTTCCCACTTGGCGTTTGACACCGCCCAAGGTTCCAAGACTCCCGAGGTCTGAAGTTGTTCTGCCTTTGTCTGCTGACGCCACTGGCATTCTTGGATATATCTGACTATCTGCTTCTTCATGTCCGGCTAGAAGTAGCTACTTCTAATCTTGAAGTAGACCTTTATAAATTTTGCATGGCCGGAAATAGGGCTATTATGCGTGTCCTGGAAGATTTTTCTTACTCCTTATAGTTGTTCATTAAAGATTACCTTCCTTTTTAAAATATTTGAAGGTTTCTCTTTCTTAATCCATCCTTGCACTCTTGCAAAGACTAGCCCATTATGTGCTTGAACTCCATGTTGGGGGAGATGGCTTCTTCTATCTTCTTGTTGAATTTGCTTGCCGAAGTGGAGATGGCATTGCAAATTGATGCTTCAAAAGCTTGCCAATGAGTGGCGGCGTCTTAGCATCTCCATGGCTTCCCTCAATTGGGCTACATGCTCTTCCATTAATTTGCTGTAGATCACGATGTCGTTGAAGAGAGATTGATGACGAACTCGTCCAAACAATCTTCGAAGATGTCATTCCTCAAATGCATACAAGTTGGTGGAGCATTCCATAGACTCAAGGGCATCACTGTGAAATCATAGTGCCCATACCGAGTTCTGAAGGAGTCTTATAATTATCTTCCCCCTTCATCCTTATTTGATGATTGCCCGAACTTAAGTCGATTTTGTAGAAGAATCTTGCTTCTTGGGGCTGATCCATTATGTCGTTTGCTTGTTGAGCTGCCCATGGTTGATGTACATCTTTAGACTTCCATCCTGGCCGAAAAGATCCCCAAGTCGATCAACTCCTACAACTGCTTCTTGAACTCTGCTAGCTCGGAAGTGCTCATTCTATAAAGAACTTTGCTGGTCGGTTCTGCATCTTGTGCAAGAGTGATTTCAGACTATACGCCTCTATAGAGCAAAAGCTCTCAAATTTCATCAAGGAATGGGACTTCTTAATTAACTTAGAAATTGGCCAAGGCAACTGTTCCGAAGTAGCATCTTCCTTCTTACTCGTATGGTCGGGGTCGACAACTTGTAGCTTATGTATGACCTCATTCCTCATGATGCACTTAAGTAATTGCCTTACTGACATACGTTGCACGATTGAAATTACTCCTCAACTTAAATTCTAAGGTACTTGCCCTTTAGTGCTGGGATAAATATCTCTTGCTTATGATAAATAAATTATTGCCTTAGCCGGCTTTAATATTGCATGTCTATTATGAGGTCCAATGTACATAGTTGGTGCCGATGCTTTACTTAACTCTGCTTGAGGTTGATGTCGACTTGACTCTTGTTCCGTTGGTGCTGCTAATTACTTGGCCTTGCCATAATTACTGGCCGCTCTTAAAGATGTCCATCATCTAGGAGGTGCAAAAATTTACAAGTTAAAGAACTACTTACATAAATCCTATGGCCACAAGTTTAGTAAGCATGACCTTACTTTTGGGCACACATAGAAAACTATATGATTAGATAATTATTCTTGTTTTAGATCTAATCTATACTCTAGGATCTCCCCTTTCTTAATTATTGCCCTCTTGAAATAGTCCCACCTTTGAGTTGATGCCATCTAAGAAGTTGGCCGGACTTATTAGATTGCTTCCCTTCATTTAGTCGGATTATTCCTTATGCTGCGGAAGTACTCGTCATATACATGGTCGACGGTTATCCTATTATTGAATCCTTCTTAGCGGGTGATCAAGCTCTCAAGGGGTTCCAATATGTTGGATATCTGTCAACAATGTATACAATTATTGTACTCCATACATTTTTTCTTCCCAATCCTTGAAGCTTTGCTCAATTCTTGGGTCCATCTTTCTAAAAAGATAATGTTAGTCCCATGCCTCCCCGGTGCACAGACTATTCATGCATACTGACGACTGGTCAAGCTCAAGGATCCTCGGTCAACCACGGGTCGGGTCATCAAAGGCTCCATGAAGACCAAGCAGCGCCAGACCACGCAAAAAGCCTTTGGTCGTCAACAAGAGGCGCCGCTCCGGACAAGTGATCCGTCCACACCGCACCGTCGGCCACTCAGGCGTGATTCTAGGCACTTCAAGAGGCACCGCCAACATTCCGCCGTCGCCTCCTTCCGAGTCGGCACCCAGATCGATCCCAGTGTCTATATTGGGCCCAAGGCCATTGTACTATATATATGAGTAGAGCTAGCACATGAGTTTTTAGATGAGTTTTGAGTCTTGTCTCCCTTTCGGTTTTCTCTCTATTACGAGCTCATGTATTTTCATCATTGATATCAAGGAAGCTTATCATCTTTCTCTCATTTGTTCTACTTTTCTTCTTTTCCTTCTCTTCTTGCAAATCCCGCGTGACATAGTCCCCCTGACTCTCCTGTTAGGATCCACGGGTCCTCACAGGGTCGCTTCCGGGAGTTCCCCAACCTGACCCCAAACACTGTCGCCGGGCCGCTGGTCTGATTCTATCCTACTTTCTTTTCGCCGCCATATGCGTGTCCGTAATTTCACGCCCAGGAAAACTCCTTTCTCGACGGCCTCTCACTTGGGCGCCATCGTCTTGAAACTGTTCCGCGACATGTATGGATACCCTTATGACATAGAGGAGGCCATCTTGGTCTAGGGCTCGATCGGCGCCACCTACCCCTCGTGTCGGTCTTCGTCGGTTCCTACGCCCCAAAGCGTGCAAACATTGCTCACAACCTCGGTCCCCTCATCACTACTTCGAGGGCTTATCCGGGCTCAACCTTCTCAATCAGTACTTTCCACACCTGAACATGCCTACATCCATCATTCTTGGGCCATCGCCTCTTCCTTCATGACCATCATCTCCCCGGGTGGGCACGGCTATCCATGTCTCCCTTCGCCTACCCGAGAATATCCTTTCCCCTCACGTTTCCCCACTTTTGCTCTTCTGTTTACAACCTTTTTGCTGATCTCAAAACCAATGCTCCAGCTACTTGAGGTTCTCAACCGCTAGCCACCCCTTCATCCGGGTCCTTCGGGCACCATGCCACATCCAACTCAACCTCAATATCCTCACTATCTTCCATTCTGTCCATTGAAAGACTTTCACATCTACCTTCGAGGACTCTGGCCGGCTTATCCCACCTTTGGCAACACGAAGGCAAACCGTTAGACCAAAGTGCTCGGGCCCACATGGAAGAATTTGAGGCTCCGGTCCCGTCCTAAATGGTCATCGCCAACCTCAACCGAAATTCCACATCTTTTCCACCACCTGCGTGGCTCTCCTCATCAATGGCTCATGTCCAACAAAAGCCATTGGAAACAAAATCGTCCGAATCGCGCAGACTTTTGCCTCATTACGGGACCACGGATGATGATCAACTTCATCTCAAGCAACTCAATGAACTTCAACAAGAGCCCACGGAATCTGCCCTCGATTTTGCGGATCGACTTCACATTCGCTAAGTAAGCTTGAGTACCCCACACGAGCCGCATTTTGGTCCGTTTCTCCAAGGACTTCCTCCCGCTATTCGACTCATGATGAATACTGCGTCCCCCAAGACTTTGGGCAAAGCTATCGACCTTTGTCAATCACTCACAATGTTTCCTCCCGAGGCGGCTCTTCAAGAGCTCCCGCTCATTCCACTGTCCATCATGGTTCCATACACCTACCGTCACCTCAACACGCCAATCCACAACTAGTAGCCAAATCTGGTGCCATATTTGCAAATACCAAGGCCATTTGGCAAATGAGTGCAACTCCACCAATGGCTCGCCTCATTGCAAGCGCCGCAACATGTGCAATCATGCTACCTGAGTGCACTCGCACTCATCCCACACCGTTCCGCAACAAAATGGTTTATCAAGTGCAAACCCACACCTCAAAGAATAATCGCATTTATCGCCAGACCACCACTTCAAAAGTGCAGCCCACGCAACTCTATCGCCAATGAACAACCACGGGGATCCAACCAACGCCCTCCTTTGATCCTTCTAAAGCTCAATGTTATCACCGCCAAGAATGGGGTCATACCACCACGGCGTGTCCTCAACTTCCACAAGTTCAGTACGCCTTCGGCATAAATCAACCACATCGGTCCGGCCTCACGGCCACCAACTCGCTTGCTAATGGCAAACAAGGCCCGAGACCGCCTTAAGAAGCCACCAAGAGCGCCTCGAATCACGCTATCAACCAGGCTCCAAAGAAATCAACCTCACCGATCAACAAGCCCAAGAGGAAATTTTCGTGCACTTAATCCTCCAGTCCGTGCCCATCAAATTGGGTTGGTTTAGTTTCACGCCGAGACCAAGGCATCACGCCCCTTGACCATTATTCCGAATGGCACGCAACCCGCCTTTGCGCTTGACACCATTCCTCATGAGGACGAAAAAAAAGGTTCACTTTTGCACCGACTTGGAAAAGCTCATGCCACATGTCATGCCCAAAGTTCGCCAAAGCATTTTGAACCTCATACTATGCAAGCTGAAGGCCGACATTGGCAAATGTTCATGCCACCACTAGAGCTCAACAAAGACAAGATACCCTTCAACATCTCAACCTCCACGCCTCTCGGACATATCCCAATATTGCCGCCGAGGTTGACTTACTCAAAAAAAAATGCTTGCTTCCCCGCCACGCACTCCCGCACCGGTGGAACCAGCGCATCCTTTTTCTCATGTGCCTCTCGAACTCCAAGAGGAGCTCGCCAAGATCAAAATTCCTTTAAGCTTGGCAACCATTTTAAAAACCCCGCCTGCTCTCAAGGACCGCTTACCACTCCCAACTGCTTTTTAGTTGGGGCTGTGGCTACCTCTACACCCACGGTCCATGCCACGGTGGGTAATCAAGAAGTCAACCATGTTCAAATAGATGGAGGTAGCGCAGTCAATCTCATCACGGATAAACTCCAAAAAACAAATGGGCATCACACAACTCTTTTCGTTGCCCATATGACATCAAATTGGCTAATGGCCATATCACGCGACCTCAAGGCGTCACACCTATTCTTCACATCAACATTGGTGACCTCCGCTTCCCCATGGAATTTGGAGTTTGGAAAGCCGCGAAGATCCGGTGACTATGAAATGCTTTGTAGGCGCATCCTTTCTCCGCCAGCAAAGAGTATCCATTCTTGGGCCACGGACCGCTTAGTCATCACAGATGGTCATCTCAATGCCACCATGGACTTGCAAACAAAGGGATCATTTCTCAAGTGACAATGCGAACCCTCTCTCTCGCATTACCGATCATCCAAGAAGCTCGGAATATTTATCAAGTTTGGGCTCCACCCGCGAGTCCGCCTCCTATCCCACCCCACAATATCGCGATCCTTGGGGAGAAATGACTTGATCGTGACCGGTGTCGGCTGCTTTGCTTGACCCCACCGCTCCTTGCAATCGAATCCAACGCGATTGATCACTTTTCAGATCTTTGAACCTCCCGCAACTCCCCGCTGATGTACACGCCGTCATGAAGCAACCTCTCTTGGATGAAACCGAGCAACCTCTCTTTTTCACCACGCAGTGCCACGCGATCGATTATGCTCCAACCTCCTGCCCACATTGTCGGAGATACCAAGTAATACCCTATATTCGTACTCGGAAGTCGAGGATTGTGGACGCCGGCAACAATCAACCCGTCGCATTTACAAAATCTTCCCGCTCCTTATCGAATATATTTTCAAGTCGTTCAAAAAATTCAAACACATTTTTTAAGCGGAGTTACAAAGATCTTGGGGAATCAACAAAAGCTTGGGGAACTCACCATTCTACCAAATCTGATGCCGCGACCATTAACAACGACGAATACAGCTCAACGCTAATTACCGCGGATCGCGTCCAAGGCGGAAATTGACAAACTCCTTTTTGGGATTGATCTATGAGGTCAAACATTACGAATGGGTGAGCCCCATCGTCATTGCCCTTAAGCACAATGGTAAGATCCAAGGCGTCAGGTGGACTATCGAAAACTCAATCGAGGCACGGGCGTGATCATTTTCCACTTCCCTTCCACGTACCGTGTTCGAAGAAGTGGTCGGACATGAGATGTACTCCTTTATGGATGGTTTTTTTCCGCTACAATCGATCTCAATCAAAGAATCTGATCAACTCAAGACCACTTTCACCACCGGTGGGCACTTTTGCCTACAAGGTGGTTCCTTTTGATTATCCAACTCTCCATCCACGTTTCAACGATCATGCTCTCGAGTTTTTCATGATTTTATGAAGGAAAATCCCTTCTTGCAAATTTTTCAAGATGACTTCTCGCCTCTGCCCATGGTGGACCATTTGGATAAATTAGAACTCGCCTTCCAAATGTGATGAGTCCCAAGATTAGTCTCAACACGAGAAATGCACCTTTTCGGCCACCTCCGTGTTCTCACCCAGGCCATGTTGTCGACAGCGGGTATCACCACGATCCCCGCCAAAATCCAGTGTGCTCAAGGCTCAAGCACCGAATATCAAGGAGACACGCTCTTTCCGGGGTAAGGTCAATTATTACTCCACCTTCATACCGGATCAAGTACCATTGCGTATCCCATTCATAAACTCACGGTGATTTAATCCACCGGCTTGGAATTCCCAGGCGGAAGTCGCTTTCCAACAAACAAGGCTTTTGCTTTTACTCGAGCACCGGTTCTTGTTCCTCCTCAATGGGACAAGCCCTTTCATGTTCATGTCGATGTCTCGGGCGTTTGCTATTGGAGTCTGTTCTTTCTCAAGAATATGATGCGCACATCGACAAACCCAATCGCCACGCCCGCAGAAAACTCAATTACGTTGAGCGTAACTATTCTCGCCACGGAGCGTGAAGCTTTGGGTCTCATTTTACGTGGTCCAACGCCCGCCATTACCTTTGGGGCAAATCAAGTTCTTTGTGGACCATCAAGCACTACTCTATTTGATCAACAAGTCCACGCCCACAGGCCGCATTGCTCGTTGGGTCCTTCTTCTCCAAGAATTTGCTCCTTTTGAAATCGTTCATATACCGGGCAAATCTCATGTTGTTCCGGATTATCTTCACGCATCCACACAGATGATCCCTCAACTGGAGTCTCGGACGCTTTCCCGATGCTCGCCTCTTTTTAGTCACAAGAACACCCCATTGGTTTCATGATTTTCAGCAAGACCTCTCCTCGGTGCTTTCCACCGAAGACGCAGACGCCTCTCTCATAGCGACAATCCTGGCTGCGCCATCAATTTCACGAGAGGTCCGTGACTACACCATGGTTGCGTGGACATCTCTACAAAAAGGGTAAGGACACCATCCTTGGACGTGTTCTACCCTCATGAAGTTCCGGATATTGTTCTATAGCCCACTCGAGGCCTTGGTGGTGGTCATTTTCATGGTGACACCACGCAAGACGCAAAATCCTTCGCTCGGGCATTATTGGCCCGCTCTTCAAAGATGCTCACGCCATGCGCCCTTGACGTTGCCACAAGTGGTGGGGCGCCCGACGTGACTCTTCCCTTGACGGGTCACACGCCCACTCCCTTCAAAAAATGGGGAATGGACTTTTGTGGGACCTATAGATCCTCCCCGCTGCACACCTGCGTCTTGCGATACATTCCCGTTCTCTCCGGGACTCACGCCACCAAATGGCGGAAGCTTGTGCACTTCCGCACAACACTTGCGTAAGCAAGCCTAGAGTCCCTCTATCAACAAGTTATCACGCCGATTCTACGTTCCACCGAGCTGGTCGCTGACCGTGGTGTTCATTTCATCAATCATACTATCAAGGAACTCGATTTTATTATCTCCTCATACATCATCCAAGAGCAAATAATCACCTTACTATCCTCAAGGTAATGGTTTGGCGAAAAGCACCAACAAAACGCTGGTCACCATTCTCAAGAAAAATTTGTGACGCTTCCCCAAACATTGGTGTGACAAAATTTCCTTGTTTTTGGGCCTACAATACTTGTTTCAAGATTGCTACCGGTCACACCTCCTTTTAAAATTGGTTTATGGGCCTGTGCTTTCCTCATGCCGCTTTGAATACATCCTTCCAACACTCCGTTTTCAATCGGCTGCGCTCATAATCCACCACTGCACTCAAAGAAAGGGTCTATCAATTAGAACAAATGGATGAACTTTGACTCGATGCTTATATCGTCGCAGTTCTTCATGGACAACAAATGCAAAATCTTTACATGACAAACGCCCCAAGACAAAAAACATTCAAAGAAGGCGATTTGGTTCTTCTTTATGATTCCGTGCACAAAATTTTCCCGGGTAAACTCAAGTTTCGCTGGTTTGGCCCTTATCAAATTGTTCAAGTGTTAGACCAAGCTGCTTCCAACCGGCTGAGTTAGATGGCACTCCATTACCTACATTGGTTAATGGTTTTCGCCTCAAAGCATTTCATCACACGTAAAGTGAACATCAACAAAATGTAGATTCAAAGACGAAACACCACGAAAAGTGACTAGAAAGGTGGTATATTATATTATAGTGAGATTTTACAAAATGTGGGAAATTCAGCCTATTTCCGCTATGGGCAATCGCCTATATACAAAAACGGGCTCGAGTCCATTTACTAAGTCCTAAGAGGAAAAACCTCTACCCGGTTCCTCGAGCAGGGTGATGGAGGAGATGGTAGAGGTTCTCAAGCCCGATCCCCCGGTGCGTAACCACCTCCATCCCGCTGGTCTTCGGCCTGGATGTTCAGCCATCCCGCACACCACCGCCCATTCAATGCTACCTGCCAGGGTAGCGCCAGAGATCCGCATAATTCATCTTGCAAGTGATCCACTCCCCGGCTAGTGGGCATTGTGCGCCTTCGCTCGCCGCCAGCCAGCCCATATCGAAGCGCCATCGATGCCTTCGCTCTCCGGTTCGCCTTATATAGCCAATCGAGGAACTCCTTGTCGACGGACCAATCACACAAATCGCCAACGTGTTTGCAATGCAAGACTGCTTCTAAATGAGAATCTTTTCTCCCTACGCATATCTAGCCATGGTACCTTCCGACATTCCTTTAATGATATCCCACTTTGAGTTACCAGCATTGAATGCCATTCCCTTCTTTTCACGCCCGTCGAACATTAATGTGTCCTTTGCCACCTGTCACATCCGGATCCTTTCTTTCACGCCTCATCCTCACCGCTCATTGTTTCTCCCTTTACGCTTTTGACTTAGCCAAATTTTTTGCCTCTCAAAACCCTTTCTTTCGCATCTTTTTGACACTGCACCATCAATCTGTTCCTGCCAAGACTTTTTCATACCTCTTCGCTTCCAAGGCGCCTCTAAAACAAACCTTTTTTCGCCATTGGCCTCCGGGGCTCACTCGCCTTCCGCCTTTGGTATCACTCATTCCACATCATTCCCATGGCTGCCCCAAGATTTTCTACACTTGCTACCGCCTCCCAAGGATCCGCCCTTTTTGCATCCAGATCCTTCTTGACGCCCACTTTCCGCGTGAAGCCCCCGTTGGCCTTAAATAAAGAAGTCGCTGAACGACACCAGCTTTACGAATTCTCTCAAATGGAACTTCCCGCAAATCCAAATCGACCCGGAAGCAGCTTCATCGCCAATATCGCGGCCCCTTAAAGGCTACACCACCGGGGTCGATGGCACCACTATTTCGTTGACTCAACATTTGATTTACGTATTTCATATTCCCTTGCACACCCTTTGTGTATCATGGTTCATGATACAGGATCTCGATGTCAAAGAGTTTGGTGCACCTTATCATGCCAATGTCCATCGTCCCACCAATATCGACAAAGCCTCACGAAACCTTTGTTAAATTTACGTATGAAATTCTTGGGTATTCTATCAAGAACACCCATATCAATAAGCCTTTCTATAACCTGGTCCTCACTGCTACACACCCAAACACCACATAGATTGGCCCCAAATGATGTTCTATCGCCTTCTCCAAGAAATGGACCGCCTTTAGGGGTACCACTTCCATTTCTCAAGTTTTGGAGGCCACTTTCAAGCCCCTCATCCACACATTTCCCTCCCACACCACCAAATTCTCATAATTCCACCCGGCCCCCTTCCAATCACTCACCAAGTTGGCACTTCACGCCTGCCTTCCACCGGGTCATGTCCACAACACACCCATGTCACTGCCTCCTCCTCCGCTACACCATCCACTTCACACCATTTTTCCCAAACATCCCAAAACCGTGCAAATAAAGAAGCTCCACCACCACAACACCCTCGCCGCTTGTTGTACAAAGATCGCCGGATGCTCAAGCTGCTCTCAAGTTACAAGAATCCCAAGACGCCTTATGAGCGGCTCAACGCACTAGAGGGGCCTCGATCGGTAGCACACGGGACCCCCAAGCTGCAACTGCCTGCTGTAACTTTGGAGGCAAACTCAAGACAAGCATGAAGCTCTCTTACGGCTGTGCTCATGCAGATCTCAAAAGTGCACAAGCTCAAGTCACCAACCTCACGTAGGATCAACAGGCTCGGCTCGGTCCAGAAATTAGACTTTTATTGGAACACAACAAGTCCAAAGCCGCTCTCCCCGAGTACCAGGGCCGCAGATATTGCTAAGCTCAATGCCTTGTACTCCGGCGTGTGAAAATTTCAGCACTCAAGTTCAAAACCTTTCAGCACGGACGCTCAAGTTGCCTCCTTGACGGCTCGGCTTTTCGACCGCAGAACCTCTCGGCTCACCTCTCTTCAAGATCAGCTTACGGAGGTGCAAAACAGAAGATCTTGGATGACGGGTTAAGATTGCCCGTCTCAATACTGGGAAATCCTCCTCCCAGGTCAACCCTTCGAAGCGGGTCGTGACAGTCCGCGCTGTTTCGAAGGAACAACCGGATCCGTGATCTCGAACAACAGCTGCGGCAAGCTATTGATCTGGTTGATGAGGCTCAAGCAAAACTTGGCGCCCATACTTGCCATTCTTCACAGAATGCCTGTTGACTTCCCAGTTCCCTCCTATCCGCGATTATGTGGTTGCTCGACGCCACCTCTTCCTTTCCGGTGGCATCGCGGCGAATGGTGGATATTCCCCGAGCGGTCGCAGATTTTCTTGGTTTGGCCAGAACTCTCCATTGAAGACAAAGGGTTGTCGCTTGCCCTTGTCGTCTTTAATCTCGACACGATCCAGACTTTATCACCTTCCGAGTGGTTCAGCCCATGGCTTACATATTTCATGATTTCTATCGGGTGATACCACGGGAACACTTTGGAAATGGGCCCACGCCGACTTTTCCTGGGGTGACCCCACCGTGCAATGGGTGCTTCGGGATAACAATCAATATCTTATGGATCCCGCCGGACCCAAACTCTTCATCGAGTACATGCCCGAGCTTGCCAATCATTTATCTCTCACGGCTTAAAGGAGCCATTTTGTAAATCGTGAAGTATCTAGGACATCCCGAGGATCTTCCCTATGCACAAATTTATATGCACACCTCGCAGGTTACAATCGATTACAAGCTCTGTTGGATAGCAAGGCGGTCCCCACGGATGGGATAGCCCTCTCCCTGTCAACTCTCAACTCTACTTCTCTTTGGGATCGTTGGTGTCGGGTTCTTGATCCGGATCTTGTCGGTCAATTCGGGGAGACGCTCGGCAACCCACGCCCACGGGCATGATTCCTTCTCCCTATGCTTCCCGACGCATTACCTCCGCCCGGGTTCTGACCGATTGGCGCCTTCCTTTTTGGACCAAGGTCATGGATGGTCAATGCGGGGATGGACACCACCTCGGATCTCGGCGGATCTCCGTGGGATCCACGTTTTGTTCGCCGCTCACATTGGGAAGAAGGTGCCACTCACACCACCACCAATTGGATCTACATTGCTAATGGCGTGGTTGGCAAACGGCGGCCGGGATGCGCTTCATGGTCTTGACACCTTCTTGCAGAATGCCTCCACCTCACCTCGATCCTTCTGTCCATCTTCAAAGCGGGGATTTTTCTTGCTGCTCTCAAATGCATTTTTGCTTTCGGCCTTAAATGAAGGGCGTCCATTTTTCCACTTGCAATCCGAATGCCGGTGTCGGTGCCTTTGGCCTTCGACCTGTCTCCTCATGGAATGTCGGTACATTTCTTGAGGGCGCCCACGCGCCCTTGAAGACATGGTGCAGCTCTCGCTTTCTTATTGATGCGGATCCTGCCCTTGGCCAAAACACTCCTCCCGCTCTTCAATCACGCCCGGATCTCATAAGCCCGATACCATAATGGTGCCCGTCCTCACTCCAGTGAGGATCACTTTCGAACGGATGGCTTCCAGCCCTGAAACACTTCCTCCCTTTCTTCACTCACGAGTGTCGTTTGGTGGGGAGTGTTAGTCATGCCTCTGATGCAGGACTATTCATCTCATCTGACAGACCAGGTCAAGCTCAAGGATCCTCGATCAGACCCGGAATTGAGTCATCAAAGGCTCATGAGAAGACCAAGCGGCAGACCCGCCTTGTCAAAGCCTTTGGCGTCAACAGAAGCGGCCGCTCGGACAAGTGGCGGCCGCCTCCTTGCCCGCGTCGGCGTGATTCTAGGCACTTCAAGAGCCGCCTAACATTCACCAAATCGAGGCCTCCTTCGAGTGAAGCGCAGAGATCGGTCCGAGTGTCTATATTGGGCCCAAGGCCATTGTACTATATATATGAGTAGAGCTAGCACATGAGTTTTTTAGATGAGTTTTGAGTCTTGTCTCCTTTCAGTTTTCTCTCTATTGCGAGAGCTCATGTATTTTCATCATTGATATCAAGGAAGCTTATCATCTTTCTCTCATTTGTTCTGTTTTCTTCTTTTTCTTCTCTTCTTGCAAATCCCGCGTGACATAGTCCCCCGGACTCTCCTGTTAGATCCACGGGTCCTCACAGAGGGCTGTCTTCCAGGAGTTCCCGAACCCAGACCCCAAACAGATAAAATCTACTCGAAATTTCGTCCCCATCCCATCATGGATGTTATCACCCATAATTCTAAGATATTCAACTATCTGACAGGTCCTCTAGCTTGCTTAAAGCTGGTGTAGACATTAGTCGTTGGAGTAGCAAGGCGATGATCCATAATTTGTTGAAAAGAATCTGGTATCCTTGGAGTTGTTGTATGATTATTCAAGTGCCCTGCTTTCTTTCATTAAACATATTCTGACTCTGCTCGTCCTTAATGTTGGTGCTGACTACCTTTATTGACATTATCCCTTTTAGTGGACTTGCTGATGTAGTGGCGACATAAAGCTCGGTGTTGCATCCCAAAGGCTTGAAGGTAATGTTCACCACTGCGTAGAATCTTTCGTGTTTGACTCATCTGCCTTGAAAGTTATGAGATTTGAGGATGATTCTTCTAACTCCTGAATTGATATTGTTGTGTTGACCTTGTTGATTTGATTCTTCATCTTGGCGGCCACATGCTGATGTTATAAGGCTGAAGACAATGTCGAGTGCTTTACCACTTCTAACTGTGGATGCTTGCCGAGGTTGATGTAGCTGGTCTGAAGTATCGGGGCTGATGAGGAAGAAGTTTGTTGCAGTCTCGCCATATTCCTATTTCTGAGTAGCTCACCCTTGCTGGCTTGTAATACCTCCTTAGTCAAAGCATGTTTTCTTGAAGTCCAAATCTGATACTACTATGGCATAGATACCTATGATAATTGCCCGTCCGAGGAGGTATGTCCAGTCTCATCCTTTAGGGCTCTTGATATCATAAGTCGATGAAGTCTACTTGTTGGTGGCATATCTGTGACATTAGTCATCGATGTGGGGTCATTCCTCGAGACAATATGGCACTTGGAGAATATCCTTGACTAGGAGATGTTCCTCCCCTAATGTGATCAATTTTATAAGTGCTATGATGCCCATTGGCTGTTGCATAGCCCTCTTGGCAAGTCTTGTGTCTATTTTTGATGTCGCAATCGTCCTTCCTTTGGGCTCCCCTTTATTATTTGTGTTCGGGCTTCCCTGTACACCATCTTGGCCTTTGATTTGCTGAAGTTTCTTGCATAAGGTTGCCCTCTGCTTTCAATTCCTTGATGTTGTCGAGTGGCTCCACTATCGAGACTCCTACCCTATTTAACTGCCCTAAAGTGCACAAGGCAACAAATACTACCACAACAACAATTATTTACGTCTACTTACTCGCGCCAATGAGGCCTGCGTTCTCAACGCATAAGCCTTTGGCGCGGACCCTTCCGATTGCCTTGATTTCTGCCAAAACTTAATAATTTTAAGGTTTATAAGATCCTAAAATGCCTATTTGGGTGGATTCTAATCTAGCTAGCAACTTATTTCAAGCAAAATGAACATCTATAAGTGTCAAGTTGGGCTAATCGGATGGGTTCACGCGAATAGGGCCTGCGTTGCGAACGCAGAGGCGTTTTGCGCGAACCCTTCTGGTTTCGCCGAAGTTGTCATTTTTAGATGATTCTTTGCTGAATTTGACTTCTAAACTGGGTTCCTAGGCAAATTCTAAGCAATTTACTAACTTTTAGTACGAAATTTGTATCAATTTAGCCCTAAATCAAGTGACTCGGGTGGGTTCGTCGATTTCGAGCCAATTTTTTATTTCTATGTCAGAATTTTATGCTACTTAGCCAATTAAGGGCATTTTAAGTTAAATGCAAGGGATTCTACTACAATTAATTTATACAAGAACATTTCTATATCCTTCAAGCAATTACTTTACAGTAAATTTACTTTCAATGAGTAAAAGCAATGTACAGGAAAAACTAATATTTATATAATTTACTAAACTGGAGCTCTTCACGGCTTCTCCTTGCGAATCCTCCTCGCCAGGTGGAGGTCTTTGGGCATTATTGTCACCCGCTTGGCATGTATCGCGCAGAGGATCGCGCAAAGTTGTACTAGCTCCGCCTCTGCTGCCTCCTGCAGGGTTGGGACCATCAAGGGTGCAGATCTTGGCCTCCTCGGCTTTGGCCGCTTCCTGGCGAGATCCCGCCGTCGTTGATGTGGTTCGGTAGTCGTCGCCCATCTTGAACTCCTGGATAGACCTTTGATGTAGGCACTCGAAAAGAGAGTTTCTGGATCATCAACTGGTATGCTGTTGGCAATGCCGAATATGCTGAGCAGCTCTACTGTGCTGGGGATTTGGCCCATGGCAGACCTTCTTCGGAGAATTGAGTCGAGATGGTGGTGGCTTGCGGCTACCTTGTCAGATCCATTGGCGGAGATAAATCTTGCATGCTGCCTTCTTCTTCTCGTACTCAATATCTTGCCCGACTTTAAATAGGCGCTTTCGGTGATCTTGCCCTCCTTGAATTTGCATTGGGTATGGTTCTTGCGTAGGCCTCGTCGTTCTTGACCTCCTCCTCCTCTTCTTATTTAGCCTCTTGCTCCCCCCTCTTGTTGGTGTGGTCCTTCCTCCTCGGGTTCATCCTCCTGCAGTTCATCCGGCTGTGGTCCTCCGATAACCATGCTCCCTCTACGCCTAGCTTCATGCCTCTTTGTTCGCTTCTCCCTTGCCTACGACTCTTCCTTCCTTTTCTTCCGCATTGATTGCTAAGCTCCCCTTCTTTGTTGTTCTGCGGTGTTTGGGGTTGCTTTCGTCTTTGCCAGGTTGCTCCTCTTTTGCTTCTTTCTCGGTGCTCTTCTTGGTGTTAGGGTTGCTCTGGCGTGAGGGTTGCTCTTCTTTGCTTGCTCCTCATCTGCAGAAGCGGACGCCACGATCTCAATTTCCCCTGGGCCTTGCGATCATTCACTTGAAGTGCTAAATCGTTGCTCCTCTATGAGTGAAACGATTCGTCTAAAGAGCTTGAGTGGCTAAGTTCGTCGTCTGACCTAGGTCGCAGGGCCTCAAGAATTTGCTTGTCGCCCCCCACTATGACTGCTTCAACGTTCCGGTGCAAGCTGGAGCTTCCAACCTTCCTAGCTACTTGTTTGGTCCTCCCAACAACTTAGCTTCCTTGATGGTGGCCTCTTCGAGCGATCTTGCCTCTATCAATGGTCGACTATGTCTATTCGCGGCTCCTTTGGGTCGATCTCGCCGGCTGTTCGCTCGGTAGACACTCTTATGGTAGCTTCGGAGATTAGCTTATAATTCGCCTTACAAGGGTAAAGGAGAGGTTCAAGCTACCATTTGGGAACTTCTAAGGAGTAGAGGTGTTTCCATAGATTTAATAGCTACTTTTCTTAAGAGTAATTTTATTATAACTATGGGTTATTAATTAAGGTACTTTCACTAATCACTTAACTATAATTTTTCAAAATTTCCTAATTCCTTTTTGGGTCAAATAGTGGTCATTTCACGCCATTTTCTTTCAAGCTTTCTTTTGAGCGATTTCTCGTTCAATTTTTGCTTGGAAGGTGCGGTTCATGAACAACTTGAGCTCAAATTACTAGAAGATTTCTTTGACTATATTATTTCTACCACTTAGACTATACTTAATCTAATTACGACCCTACTAATGGGAAAAAATTTCTCCCACATTTCGCGGATCAAGACTGGAATTCTCCTTCCATTCCTTAGCTAGGCCAATTAGTCTACCTATTCAGGGATATGGTCAGGGCTTGGTCAACCAAGAACATTGCTCTGATACCATTGTGAGGCTCCCTACTAAATATACAGCTCCCAGCCGTACACTCCGTAGGAAATTCCCCATCCGGTCCTCCGACCGCACGGGCCCTCTGTCTATCCCGCACTCAGGGACCACCGTAGTGCGGGAAGGGGACACGAAGGTGTCTTGCGCGCCCTTCCCCTATGGGCTTCTATCACAGCGGAAGCATAAACATCGTCAGAACTAGCAATAACAATACATCATGCTACCTCGAAGGGTAGCTCATCCACATATCCATAGCTACAAAGAACATAATCATATGCCATAAAACATGAGAGCTCCTACCCGTGGCTTCGACTCATAAGGAGGTAGACTGACTGGATAGGGCTCAAGATAGAGCATACCGAGTCATAACAATGGCGGGGCTGGCTATAGACAATGGCTAGGGTTGACCACTCCATCCGCCCCTCCTGTGCATACTTTGCAGGTGGGCTAGATCAAGTTCTGGCGTGACTCTAGCCTTCCGGGTACGCAATCCCATGGCATCACCCATCGGGACTACTCCAGGTTGCATCTCCCTAGCCCGTCGAGGCAGAAAGGGTTGCATCTCCCCTTCCCGGGGCCTAGAGGTTCCACGGGCGGCTAGAGAATCGTGGCGACACATGATTCGTACCCGACTTAACCCCCCAAAACAAGAGCCAAGCCGACACTTGCAACTCTTGAGAGGTAGGGCGACACCATTGCCCCAGGAGGTGTCGGACCCATGCTCGGCCCACACGAAGTGACCGACCATAAGCCTAGCCCACTATGGGATCCCCCGTAGCCCCCGCTCGGCAGGGATCCTCCCTCCGTATTGCCTCTACTCCCGTTGTGTAGTGCTGAGTCACATCATAGCCTCCATAGCCCGGTGGGCTCCTATGCACAGGCCGCAACTAATAGGAACTAAGGGATCTATACTAGGAGCATACTACATATGGCCCTAGGTCTCTACCCCCCTTCCCAATACAAGAGGAGCAACATGATCAACCAACATCACATACATCATATCATGATAAACATCGTAAGAACATCTTAACCTAATCATACATATCTAACTTACAGTTAGGGTTCTTTGATTAGGGTTCAAGATGTTGAACAAGGGTTCTAGGATGGCTCTACTCTAGATAAGAAATACTAACCCATCTGGAGTGCTAACTTCCAGATGAACTACTAAGAGCACTACTCTACATACCTGCTCCAGAAGCACTCCCTCCCAATCCTGGCGTCTCCATGATCTTCAAGGTGTTCGAGGTAGCTCCCACTCCTGCTGATGCACTCACGCTCTGGGGGCTGCCACGCTATGCTGTGCCACAGCAGACTGTTCTCAAAACGGAGTTTTGAGCGCGAAGAAGGTTCCCAGACTGTTGGAGCCAGAAAAGAGGCCTAGGGTTAGGGTTTAGGCCTTTATAGGTTAGGGTTCACATGTTATGCCACGTGGCTCCAATAGGGTAAGTCCGTGTGGCGGGTGCCCAATAGGTTAAGGCCTGGAAAGTGGTCTTAACCTAAGGTTGGCTAAGTTATATGAATAACTTAGTCATGCCCCCTAGTGCCACAATCTATGGTATACAAGGCTATGAAGATAGACTTGTATAGTGACGGACCTGGAAATATACGTATTTATGGCGTATATTTCCCTGGAACATCACACATAGAGCTTTCAAAAACTACAAAGACAGCAGACTGCGATCACCATTGATGGACAGACGATTAGACGGGCTACCAAGACAGCAGATTGCAATCACCACACTCAGCGGTCCATGGATGGACGGACGATTAGATGGGCTACCATAGAGCTTTCAAAAACTACCAAGACAGCATATTGCAATCGCCACACTCAGCAATATCAGGCAAGGGTTGCATCCAATTTTACTTTATGCATCTAAGTTTTAAGTTTTGGCAAATTACTTCAAACACATCCTGGGATGGTGTTGCTCTTCGAGATTGTTTTTGGAAAAGTATTCGGGATTATGTCAAAGATCTGTTGTTGACTATGAGAGATCCCCAACAATGTGTAAACCGATGGACGAACGACTAGATGGGCTGCCATAGAGCTTTTAAAAACTACCAAGATAGCAGATTGCAATCACCACACTCAGCAATATTAGGCAAGGGTTGCATCCAACTCCAGTTTATGCATCTGAGTTTTGGCAAATTGCTTCAAACACATCCTGGGATGGTATTGCTCTTCGAGATTGTTTTTGGAAAAGTATTAGGAATTATGTCAAAGATCTGTTGTTGACTATGAATAATCATGCGACCCTAGAGATCCTATTAAGTGGTGTAGTAATTGTCTTTTTGAATGTAAGTATAAGCGTAGTGGCTTATTTTTTATCTGCAGCTCTATGATCAACAGTGGATTCTTCTGCTCTTACTCAAGCCATACCCTCAGAGGTTAGTGATGCAGTGCTTATGCAGGTGGATCCATTAATTTTTTGGGGCTCTTTGTTCAAAAGATTTTATTCCTTTTGATAAATTCAATAAAGAGGTTATGAATTCAGTATTGTAGAAGTCAGAGGTGGGGAAATTAGTTGTGTTGGTATAGCCTGATTGTGAAACGAATGCTCGTTGCATGGATAGGCCATTCACTTTTA
Source organism: Isoetes taiwanensis (assembly GCA_021234155.1). NCBI lineage: Eukaryota > Viridiplantae > Streptophyta > Lycopodiopsida > Isoetales > Isoetaceae > Isoetes > Isoetes taiwanensis. The sequence continues at coordinate 1,434,978 of JAJEKV010000044.1, read as the reverse complement.
ATCACAAAATTCCCAGAATCAAGCTTGAGCATCCGGGAGTTGTTGGAGTGATTGATGGGCATGAGATTTCCTCTAGACCTAGCAGAAAATGTATTGCGCCCCTTAGGGTTTTGTTTGGAGGAATTTCTTGAAAAGATGTCTTCAATTGCATTGTTAGCTCATATTAGTAGTTTTGGGTCTTCCTTCATTCAAATTACGTAATCCAACGATTAAGCAGAGCTCTAGATCATTGTTGTTTCCTAGTCCTAACCCTAGTCCTACTTCGTCTCTAGTCCCTGCTCCCGAGCTAATATCTATTCCAGTTCATGCATTATTTTTTGCCCCTAATTTGATCCTCCTTTCTGTCTATTTTTTTAGCGGCCAAGTTGATAAATATACACAAGTATTGTAAATCTTTTCTATTTCTTGAATCTCGTGCCAACGTCTTGCTGATTTTTGTGATTTTGTTGTGTTGCAAGACCTACATCTCCAGGTGGCTAGTTTTTATTTTGCAGCCGTTGGGGGCTTTCAACGTGGCATGCATCTCTACTCTTGATTTCTGCTTGTCGCATTTGGTATGCAGGGATTGATGCCCATTTTAGTATTGTATTGTTGTTTATGTGAATCTCATGTTAAGCTTCAACCTTGTTATTTTCATGACCTCAATTCTTTTGTTATTGTCTCCAAGAAATCTTTGAAAATCAGAGATAATGTTTCTACAGCAAGTAGGTAAGCCCATTTTTTTATCTGATTTTTGAGCAAAAACATCGCATTTGACACATAAATCCACTTGAAAATAAGAAGTCATTGGCATGTTCATGATGGGCATTACAGCAACAATGGATAAACATTTTTGATATTGGTACTCGGCCGAAATCGATGGCGCCCTCTGCATGAATTATCCTACCCCATTAGCCGAAATATTTAAGTTATTATTGTATGGTTGTTCTAAAACTGTTTGTTAGAACTGTTGGTTTTAAAATACTTACTTGGAATGGCATGACTCTTTGTCATTTATGTGTAAGTAACTAGGCATAAATTGAGTTTATTCCAAGCTTCCAACTTCCAAAAATTCTAGTTTGAGTTTTACATTATAATTAATTCAAATTTGAGGGGTCATCTGAAGCAAGAACATTTAAAATCTGAATGATCTTCTGGTATTGTGCAAATCAAACCCAAAATCTTTTAAAGTACGAGTCTATCATTGTAAAGCCGCACTTATATATGGCAGAAGTGATGCAACTGCCAAGTAGTGGATATGTTTGCCAAGCTGAGACATGGCATTTAAATATGCTAGTAATTCGATATTATATTTTATGATAAGAATGCACGACAGGGAGAAGATTTTTTATAGCATGGTGAATAAGATAGATGCAGAATCATTAGACATGCACAATGCCATCCTTGGAAGAAGAAAACAAATAAAATAGAAAGTTTAGCTGTCTATTCTTGCGTGACAGATTGAATCATCTCATGCCTCATCAAATGCTATATTTTGCACTGAAATATATGACATAGTAAAATAGATAACGACTTAAGAACATGAACACTGATATCAACGATCAAGTGCTTCATCAAATCAAATCTGCATATTATCTTGCCTTCCTGGACTCGTATCCTCCTAAACACTCTTGGCCAGATTTGAAGTTCCTTACACATTGTAATTGCTATGGACATCATAAGAAATATGGTGATAATAAACCAGTTCTAGTCCTAGATAATGTGTCGTGGTAGCTTCTTGATGGTCAGAATTTTGAAGAGATGTCCTTGGCCTAGATTATGGTGATTCACAAACACGGCAATTGGCAAGAATATTGCAACAACCAATTATGCAGGGCTAGTGATTTGGAGAGTCGACACTATCTAGTACATTTCTTCCATCTTCAACATGATCTCAAAGCCAATCTACCAGTGGCCTTGCCTCTGCTACGATTGCTCTACCACGAGCAATTTGAAGAAGCAAAATACCAAAACTATAGGCATTAGACTTCAAGGTTGCCAATACATTTGATTTTATCTCACGAGCAAATATACCCAGCTATTCCAACAAAAGACGTGTGGTGCTGATTTTCGCCAGACTTAATAGCCTTTGCAAGACCAAAATCAAGGAATTAGATTATGATCTAGAAGAGGTAAGAACATTTGCTGCCCTCACATCTGTGAACTATACTTTTGCCATGCACATAGACAAGTGCTTTTGCAACCCCCTTCAATATTTCAAACCTACTCTTCCATGGTAGCAACCCTGTATTTGACAACAGAGGCTTGTCTAGACTATCGTTACTCATGTATTCATAAACCATATACATAACTCTATTGTAAAAGCACCATCCTCTAGTTTAATCAAGTATTTGTGAGTGGCATGTCCTATATTTGAGGGTTCTACCAAAAATTTCATTGGCCCTTGATTTGAATGCTCTTTTAGAGCTTTTATTGCTATAATAGATCCATCTTGCATCATTGTCTTGTATGCATGTACAAATGATCTTTTTCCTAGGACAAGAGTTGTTCATCAAAGTTTTTAGTGGCCTAACACAATTCTTCTTGAGTGTAGAATGGGACTCGCATGAAACCAACAAACCGCCCGGATAGGCTTCTCATTCATCTCAGCAGATTTTCTACAATGGTGGATAGTGGGTAGCCGCACACATGCGAACTACCCACGAACAATAAAGGGAAAATCCAATTATATCATTTGGACCCCAAAAATACAATGCTAACAGATGTTTGGTTGGTGTACCTGCCGAAAGCTTATCACCGGGATTAAAAAACCCCGCCCTTTCGGGTTTTCGAGGAAAAACCCTAGTGATAAACCTTTGGCAAGGGGCTTAGACAAACGCAAGGCAGAGAAATCGCTCCCAAAGACCCACGAATGGAGAAGTCGAAACATATACCGCTCGCCAACCTGTACCTGCACATCACCAACACCAAAAAAACAAAATAAAACAAACCTCCCAGAGTGGAGAGGGGCTGATTCTGTAGCGTGCCACGCGACAAACATAATAAACAAAAGAAGGGGGAGGGTGGGTTCAAAGAGAAATAGGTACTGCTGAGAGAGAATAGGAAGCGTCAATGAGACATTGATGCAGAAACGCGCCTAAAATAGCGAACTCCCAACCAGAACGGGCATGCGCCGCCCGCATGCATGCAAAACATGCATACTCGTCCCATTCTAGAATGGCGATCCGATGTCTCGGATCGATGGGATTCTAGAATGGGACTCATTCAAACCTTCCCGAATACCAAAGGACTTCCTTACAAACTAGGATCGAGGACGAAGGTCACAGGACCGAAGGCTAAAGGCCTAAAAGGACAGAAGAAAGAAATGCCAAATTGGCCAAACCAAGCAGAAGAAGCCCCTCCCCCGCCTCGGAAAACAATTCAAAGAGAAATAGGTAATCACTGAGAGAGAAGAGGAAGCCCGATGAGACGTTGATGCGAAACGCCTAAAATAGCGATCTCCCCAACCAAGCGGGCATCGCCACCGCATGCATGCAAAACATGCATGCTCGTCCCATTCTAGAATGGCGATCCGATGTCTCGGATCGATGGGAGTGGTGGAGGCTGAGATAGAGGCCGAGGCTTATTTCGATTATGCATAATGAGTCCAATTATGATGGTCAAGCATCTACATAAAAAATGAAATCAAGGACTTCTTTGCAATGCCACCTAGTGCATGAGTTACCATGATGAATGGGGGACGGAGAAATGAAAGGGGGGAAGAGAACGAGGACAGGATGGAAATGGAGGTGAAGAATTTGCTTTAACATGTGACATGCCGGGCAATGAGAAATCCCATGTATAAATCATGTATTCTGGCACTAATGATACCCATCTCAATCACAGGTAATTCTCAAGAATACTTGATAAATATTGGGTCACTAGACTTTTGAGAGAAATTTGGAAGGCTGACTGACAGTTAATAGCATTTTTATAATCAATTTTTGTACTCAACGTGGAGTTTGACCTGAAACTTAGATTTGCATACGAATCTACAAGGCATAAGGTCTTTTCTGATACGAGACTGATTAGATCCACTCCTATATGATCACAAGATGGATCTTGTAGATCAGAGTTAGGATATGAATCAAACTCAAGGCGAACAGTGGGCTTGTCACATTTTCTACACAGTTGTTTAGCAAACCAAGACATTCATCAGTAAAAGATTCAGCCAAATGGTTGTGTGCAGGAGAAAGGAAAACAAATATCCCTTCGCCAGAAGATGTTGCAAAACGAAGCATCTAGAAGACAAAGTAAGTGCATATCTAGCATAATAACAGGGGGTTTGTTTTGCGTTTTTATACACTTTTTGCTAAGGTTTTCCTATGATTTGGTGGCTGTATTCATCTATGTGTACTAAATAGTATTTCTAGAGTGCATCATTTCTTGGCCATTGATTTTTTATAAGAGGAAGAATCGTACGGTTGTAATTAAGTTTATCTCATTTGCACAGGCTGGACCATAGTCTAATTTTTGTATTAATTATTTTTTCTAAGGGGCCGAAAAGGCATGCAAACATCAAACCCTTTTGCTAGGGTTTCAAGATCTTCACAAGTTATTGCCGATTTTGCTTGCTGGCTGATTCACCTGAGATATTGAAGCTGCCAATTCGTTGGGTTCTAGTTTTCAGGTTGTTTGGGTTGTCCATGGAGAAAATGGAGGAGGATATTCTCCATTATTGTAGGCAAAGGGGATTCAAGACCATGGGCTGAGTCCGGGAGGTGGAGTATTTCCGAATGACCATTTTTATCCAGAGACCTTTGCGTTTCTGAACAAGACTAGGGTTCAGGCATTAAACTGGGACTATGGCGGGTCGGCAAGTCTGACGGCTTCTGCATGGAAGCCGTGTTTGTATTTTTGCAAGAGGATACTGCAAGCATGGAAGCAGCTGCAGATTTTTGCTTCCTCTGTTTCTGAAGATTGGCTTTTGAATCTCTTAAAATCATTCTGCAGTTGTTGCATTACAGAAAAATCTGCCCTCTGTGGTTTTTTTTAGTTGTTAACAGCTTTTGCTGCTAGATGGGATGAACCACTCTTTAAATTTCGGCAGGTTAGCAAAGCAGCGAAACTAGGGTAACCGATTTTGCGTTCAACGGGGAAGACAACGATTTAATGCAGGTTCATTTCTTCTTCTGCTTTCTTCATTTTGGCTTGGCACTTCAAGGCATAGCCGGTGTGTTACAATGTATTTGGAAACAAGGAGTTGTATGAAGCCGGATTTGGGAACCAATTTAAAACACGGATTTTTCTGAGATGGAGAGTCCAGATCTTAGAAAACGGCAGTCAACTGCTTGATTTTGGTCCCCGAGGTTTAATGCATTCATGCAAGTTAGCAATTTCAAAAGAATTCAGACTGTGCAAGCCTTTGATCTGATGCAGGAGAATTCTCTCTTCTCGTGGGGTGCTGGCCGATTCACCTGCTCATGATCTTCTGGTTTATACTAGATATTGAAGTTGCTGATTCATCTGGTTCTGGTTTTCAGGTCGTTTGGGTTGTCCGATGGGTTGTCGATGGGTTCTCTGGGTTGCAATCACAGGTAAGTATTACTCATTTTAATAGCGACCCATTGATTAGCAACATCAATTTATAAGCAAAAAACTTACACGGCCCATATCTTTGTATCAATTTACAGAAAGCTCTAATCTGGCAAAATGGATAACATGCTTTGGAATGAGAAATTCCCCGAGAGCTGCAAGTATTACATTGTCAAAAGCAAAGGCAGTAAGCAGTACAGAATGTAAGGAAGGGCTGAGCCCTGAGTCATGAAGAATTGCCACACCCCCTTGCAAAACATGCTGGTCTGTTTTTGTTGTACCCTTTTTTGTTTTGGTTACAATACCTTTTTTGGCTGTTGAATAAGGGGTGTATGAATTCACATTTGGATTATGCTTTGTGCGCAGTAATTCACTTCCTTCAATTCTACACAAGCCCTTTACTATGCAGTGAAAGGGCTCTCTCAGTGTATACAATTTGCGCAATATTATTCATTTCTTCTTGGAAGATTGTTTTTGAATTCCTTTTCATTGAAGCTATGTTAAAGCAGAAAAAGCTATCAAGAATGAGGCTGCTGATGCAAAAATAGAAAGCCATTGTATGCTGAGTTTGTTTCAAGAGGTTTTGATCATCAATAAAAACCACTCTCAGAGTATAAAGACACAAAGACACAGAAGATGGAAGCAGTATTCATGTTCATTTCCAAACAAAGAAGGTAGAATCTTTGTTGTAACTTGCTACTTCTTTTCGAGATCAGTTGTTGTATGCTTTTTAGCAATTTAAACTTGAGTTGTTTTGCAGTTTTAGAATTCTACACCTAATTAATAAGCGGTTTTCTTTGTTGGAGTTGTTCATTTCTTAGAAAAGCTTGCAATCTTCTCGCCTCGTGGTCAAAAAAGAATAGAACAAAGCTCCGGATCCGAGATTTCAGAATAGAATAGAATAGAATAGAATAGAATAGAATAGAATAGAAATTAATGTCTCTTGTGCCCTCAGGCCCCTGGACTTGTGTAGCATGGGCGAGTTCCCTGAAAGGGCACTATTAGCACATCACGCTGATTTAATGTAGCCTTTTTTGAAGGCTTACTTTTTTCTATTAGTACCAGCACCCCGCTTTACATCGGCGTCGTGGCCGTGCAGTGATGCGTTGTTATCAATCGGCTTTTAACTGAACAATTTGTGTGGGGTTTTATGAGTCGCCCCTTGTGCGGTTTATATTACAAGCCCTCTTTCTTTGTGTACTTCTCGATGTCTGATCATCATTCCCAGGATTGCGTCTGCCATGTCTCTCATTGATTCTATCCTTGTTATCAGAATGTGTACTGGTTGTCCCCATCTTATATTTCTGTATTTGTCTCTGATGTCTCCGTATATCGGGCACTCATTAATCATGTGGTTTTCATCGTCCACTTCCCCAGTACTCCTTTTCTATTCCCCTCCACCTGTCCTTTTCAATTCCTAGATCATGACTCCCCATCCTAAATCTTGCCAGTATGTCTCTTCTGGCCTTTCCTAGTAGATTATCTCGGTACATTTGATGTCCTATCTACTGTTCTGAATTGAAGACTGTCATGAGCCAGATTGTCTTGGGTCCTTGTGTTTTTGCAGCCATGCTCTTGTAGCTATATCAGCCCATTCTTCATTCCACTTCCCTTCGTTTATTAGATCACTGAGATTCATTCCCATTTCTCTGGTCCACCTTGCTACATCCTTAAACCACCCATTGCCTATGAGAATGTGTGATTTTGCTGATTCGATGATTGCAATACTTGACAGCTTCCCTTGGTGATCTCCTGCATTGTCCTTTATTAGGAATAACAAAGCTTTTGGATTAATCTCTGTTTCTTTGATAGATGTGAACATGGCTTCTACATCCTAGATATGATTATTATGGATTAGCAAATATCTAGCATAATAATAACATGGGAAAGGAGCTTGTTTATGGTTGATGTAGTTCCTGCTGATTGTACAACACTATTTATTAAAGGTTGTGGATATCTTATCCAGAATTAGGATCTTTAAATAATGAATATGCAATATCATTACAAATGTTTTTTGCTTTGTCCAACATCATTATTTATAGAATACATATACTATGAATGTTTTATAAAATGCATTTAGTATCCAGAGAATGTGAAACCAACCATAATTTGATATGTGCTAAAGGAGATTAAACCCACGAAGATAATGCCTTGGGTTCCATTTTTTCCATTTTAGCCTTCTGTATGCTTAAATTAAATATGATATCATATCTTGTCTTGGGCCCAAAGTGCCTCGAATCTTATTTAAAATCAAACTTCATGTTTGTGTGCAGTACCTCCAAAGCCCCGAAGGGGCTAAAAACCATAAACCATTACATCAAACACATTAAAATTAAATCCCCCTTAAAACCCCTTTTGGTTTAGGTGCATATTCACACGAGGGTGACGTAGGGCAGCGAGAGCTCCTAAAACTATATTACACATGTATAAAATCAACGCCATATAGTACATTGCCTCAAACCTTATAGTATTTTGCAAATTGTGTTATACGTTATACTAAAATTTGTACAGGCATACCCCACAAATGAGGATCGCTATCTATGGTCTAGATCGAGGAATAAAGGGCAAATATGCTCATCCGACAGCTCTCGATGCCCGGAGTCACCCCCGTGTGAATATGCACCTAAATGATATATCGACTAGAGTAGGATACATGTTAACATAAATTAGGCCTTTGATGTGGCTAAAAAAGAAGTTAGTGCCACATATCCTTCATCGTCTAGAGTTGCATTATAGTCGCAAAGCATATATTGAAGTTGCATTTTTGGAGCCCTTCAAAGGAACGGAGATGGAGAATTCTTGGGCTCCTATTAAGGTAATTAGTGTAGCTGCAAATACAATGAAGAATAGAATAGAATAGAATAGTTTTTTAGCGTCCACGGAGACCAATTGGCCTATGGGACCCAAACAAAAAGAGGGCAGCAAGCGTATTACTGAAGGAAAGATGCGACCCTTTTCTATATGAAGAACGCAGATGTGGATACCAATATATCTTATAATATATAATTATTAGGAGTGGCTTCTAGAAGCTTCTTTATATTTATACCGCCAGATCTTGGCCGTCGGTCTGCTCCCTTGCAATCTTGGCCGTCGGATTTGGTGGCTTCCAGAAGCTTCTTGGTGGCCCTCTGGTGGCCCATCTCAACCGTCCATTTGTTCGGGGATCTCCCAATTTTTAGCCCAAATTTTTGTATTAGTGGGGAATTGAACCCTTGGCCCCCTCACCCTCAAAGGGTTTTTTTTTTTTTTTTGGGAGGGGGGGTTCCATTTAAAAATATATACATGTTTTTTCCTGTTAAGGGTACTTTAGACTCTAATAGTTTTAGAATGTTCATGATTGTTCTAGAATTTAGGGTTTGCAGATATATCCCACATGCATAGATGCAAAAAAGAGCCTCCTTCTCCAGTATATAAGGAGGCTATCCAGATAAGAATACGATTCCATTTTTTTTTGAAGAACTGTGTCATCAATATATTAAAAGAATAGTAATGTTACAAAGCAAGTGAGGAGGAAGGAGAATCTGCCCCAAAGAGACAGCCATACCTCGACACTCCACAACAAACTCACGTAAAAACGCAACTCCCCATCATTGCATAAACCTGATTCATCACCATCTACAACACCCAAGAAGTCCGCCAAATGGCAAACTTCCGCCTACTAATCCCGAACACCGTGAAAGCTTTCAAATAGCTTGTACCGAAGCGGTGAATCGAGAGGGTTGCAGTCTGCTGAATCCCCCCGAAGATCCACAACCGCCGCGCTTCCAAATCAGCCACACCAACCAAACCACGCCGGATGCAAGGCTTGATGCCGCAAGAGCGCCAAGCACCCGATACATGAAGCAAAGAATCGCCGCTAGTCAATCTCACCCAAAAAAGAGCCCTAACCCAATCCCGTGCAGCACGCAAGTGAGGGCATAAAACCGCATAAATGCTCCACAGCCTCACACATGAAGGCCACAACAAGGGCAGAGAGGGGCTCACACCCGCCTAAACCGACTCACAAGGGCATTCACCTCGATACAATGTGCACCACCGCCACGTAGCACCCTAACCTTCTAGGTGGGGAAGTGAGCTCCATGTCCACGCCCAAACCGAAGCGCCATCGAGAACCCTAAGCCGCAGAGACCACTTGCCCTGGCGGGGCGCTTTGTCATGAATAGCAAGCACCCTAACAAGACCGCACAAAACAAGAAGACACAACATCCGGATGAACCTTCCAAACCTGCACCACCACATCATCCTGAGGGACTATAGGTATGTGTAGCGGAATAATAAGCATTCCAGTTCTTGGCTAGAAAGTTCTAGAATGAAGGTCTAGAATGCTCTAAAAAGTTCTAGGATGTTTCAAATAATTATGGAATGTCCTAAAAAATTCAAGAGCTTCCTAGAACTTCTAGAATGTTCTAGAACCTAGAACCTTCTAGAAACTTCTAGAACCTTTTAGAAACTTCTAGAACCTTCTACGTGTCCTAGAAGAATCTAGAATGTTCTAGAAGGTCCCAGGAGGTTCTAGAACATAGAACCTTCTAGAATATTAAAAAAAAAGTTGTAAACCTTATAGAAAGTTGTAGAAAGTAATTTTTTTTTACGAAATCTAAGGCAATCTCACAAAACATAAGGGAATCTATAGAAATATAAAGAAACCTTATTTTAGAACATTCTAAAATGTTCTAGAACGCTCTAGAAGCCTTCTAGAATAATAAAAAAAAGTTGTAAACCTTATAGAAAGTTGTAGAAAGTAAAAAAAATTTACGAAATCTAAGGCAATCTCATAAAATATAAGCGAATCTATAAAAATATAAAGAAACCTTATTCTAGAACATTCTAAAATGTTCTAGAACTTTCTAGAATGCTAGAATGTTCTAGACATTGAAACTTCTACAATATTCTAGCTACAATGTTCTAGAACTAAAGGAATCTCACACAATCTAAGTGAAATTCACTTAGTGAATCTAAGGAATTCTCATAAACCTAATGGAATCTTGGAGAACCCAAGGGAATCTTCATAGAATATAAAGGAATTCAATGAAATGTGACATTCTTGAGCTGAGGAAAAGCTTCGATTTGCATCATGTTAAAGTATTGTTCGAGGCTAGATACGTGAGGCCATATCTTCTCTTGACTTTTCAAGGAATTATTCATGTGATTGCTGTGATCTACTAGCTGGTTTGTAAGATAAGATTATGTGCAGAAGGATAAGCTTAAGTTGCAATCGTATGGGCATGGCAAAGTAGAAGGTAAATCCAAGTAAAGTGATATAGATCAGGTCGAAATTACATGGAGAAGGCTGATTTGGACCTGAGAAGTGTTGATTTAGCATGAAAACTCAGAAAAAGCAGGATCGAATTCGGAAACTGCCACAATTGTTGCCGGATTTTAGATATTTGTGTCTTTTTGTTGTTTATATTTATTTTTTTGTTGCTTTGTTATATTTTTGTCATAGTATTTCTCAATCGTCTTGTGAGTGTTTAAATAACCAATGGATTAATTTGAGATGGAAAATGGAGAGCATCCTGCAGGTTACGATTGTGGCAAGTATGCCAATTAATGGAAGAATTGGACTTGTTAGAGGAGCTAATAACAATTGTTTGCTAGTACTTCTAAAATGGAGTAGAACATGATAGATTAACCTCCAATATGGCTCCTGAGTAGAAGACTTTGCTTGGAACAAGTAAAGGAGATCCGAGCATGAAGAGCTTGGCAGGCAGCATAATTGGCTTGGCAGGCAGCAGGAAAATTAGAAACTGCTTTATATATGTTTGGATTAAGAACAAGTAGCTATAAAACATTCATAATGAAAGCTCACTTCCTTAGATAATGGATTTAAACATGCAACTACTATCATTTTTCAATATCTAGTATTTCCAACTTAAACATCCATATAGTCTAAAGACCACAGCTGCCAATAATAAAATTAACTCCTTAGCCTTAGTATTATTAACCTTGTATTCCATAATTTCTTAGTTCAAGTAAATTGGACCACTTAAACAATGTTCTCTAGAAGTCTGTTTTGATCATTTAAGCCTATGTAACTTCTGATCTTTAAACCTGAATATGAGAACCGCAAAAGCATCTTGCTTGAGAATGCGGAGTCAGATCGTGGTGATCTGAGAGGTCGATTGGCCATGGGGGTCATTTATATGAATATTTGGCTTTGAAAGTCATTTATATAACACTTGACCTTATTGCAGGTTTATTTAGTATTAAGCATTGGGGAGAACTCTACGGATAAGTTATCAAATATATGCATGTGAAATTTGGATGCAGAATCTCAAATTGCTTCTTATAGTACGGGCTTATGCGTAAAGTTTGTAAGTTAAATTTCTTTATTTGGAACAAAGAATAGATACTTCTGTTGTGTGTACCCATGGTAGATTGGTAATTACGATTGCAACGTAATAGGCATGAACATGGTGCACTAATTGTGAATGCCTCTTGCTAGATCAGTAATTGGCTGCAACGCAATAGGCTTGAACAAGGGTGCATAATGTATATTTTTGAATAGCGGTAATTGTGGTTGCAACACAATAGACCTGACAAAAATTGCATCCGTAACGCGGAGATACAATGGTTTTGCAGAGATTAAAAGAAAAGAAATGGGAAGATGCCAAAGAAATATGGTACTGTGGAAGTATAAGAACATATATAATTGTTTCTTGAGTTCGCAGGTTTGAGAAACTTCCAGATTCATGTTGATCGTGGAATAACCATCTTGAGAAGGGATGGACCAAAATTGGAGTGTACTTGGACGCTCGCGGACGATCTTTTTGAGAATGGATGGATTGATATAGAGCAAGCACGGGGGCTTGGTCCACGACAAATGGGTTATTGGAATATGGAAAAAATTATGGCAAATATGTAAATGTTATTCCTAAGGCCGCCTAATAATATAAAGGGGCTGAGCTATAACATCAAAATCAAGGGAAACGTCTAATATAGTTGTAAGAACCATTGATATTTATGGAAGGGCTCGAGGCACTATCATTGGGATGATTATCAACTGAGGGAGCAGCCCATAGATAATATCCCATATGATAAGTCATATAATCTAATTAAAGGCAAGGAGCTATTTTGATATAAAAGGCAACTGCCTGTTAAAAAAGGCTAAAGTCGTGGAGAGATCTATAAATAGAACCTAAATTTCAATTAGAGATATCTCCGTAACCAGAGCTCTGATAGAGGTGATTTGTATTTCATTGGAACCGACTGGGAGCCTAGTTTCCGAATTGGGATGGCACATCTCGTAATTCATTCGTGTGAGGGAGTAATGACCGAAAACGTGACAAGGGGTCACAAATTACCGTTACAGCGACATTGCATTCTGCAAGCATGTAACAACATAAGGAACTTGCATAAAATTCCATATCAAGGCCCAACCACATCATAAAAGAAATGTACCTTGCTGCACTTGCATGGATATCTAAAGAGCATACATAACTTGCATGCTTGGTTGATATCGAGGGCATAACTCGTAAAAGAAATGTGTCTTGCTGCACTTGCACGGATATCTAAAGAACATACAGAACTTGCAAGAACCTTGCATGCTTAGTCGATATTGAGAGCATAACCTGCATATCATAATTGAGTTGATCAACTCGTGAAAGACAACCCAAATTTTACGTCCTTCTTTAAAATGCAATAAAACCATAGCTTGTCATGAAGATATCTTTATATCCTTTGTTCTATTCTATTCTATACCAGGAATGTTACTTCGTCCTTATGATACAATTTGTGTACGAATCTGCGAGATGATTCCTAGTGCATGGAAGAATAGATGAGGCCACATTGCAAAGCACAATGGGAAAAATTTGCCTAGTAATGTGAGTATCAGACTAGAAACAAATCCTTGTAAAAGAACTGAAGAAGAGCATACAAACTCTGCAAACTGAAGAAGAGCATACAACTAAAGAAGACATCTAAAATCATTGAAGCGCATGGCCATAGTTTCCTTCATATTCATATGGTTTGCAATCACCTTCGTTTACAATAGCATCTGGAAAGCATCTGAAGAGTTTAAATAGATTTACCTTGTAAAGCTCCTTCACATTTTGGGGATTTTATGCAGAGGTTTCCATGGTCGAGTTTTCTTAGGTCGGCTGCAAGTATTAGAATGCTTGAAGAGACAGCATACGCTGCGGACGAACGTAAGCTCGGAAGTGGAACAGTGAAAATGGGTACCACTGGATCTGGCAAAGAGGATACCGAGGAGTTCCACGAAACAGAGTCTATATCTGCAGAGGACGCTGACAGTCTACCACAAAAGATTCCTGCCCTTGAAAACATGATCGCAGACATATTTGCCATTATTTCTTCTTTGAAATATGCCTACATTCAGCTTCAGGCTGCTTATTCTCCTTTTGATGCAGAAAAACTTAGAGTGGTCGATAAGGCTGTCATTGTGGAGCTTAAGCAGCTCTCAAAACTGAAGCATATATATGTTTAGGGAAAAGCATAGCCTTTCATCTTCGCGGGATATCTTAACCAAAGTGGAAATCTTAACTTAATTGAGTAAGAAAAGGAAGTGCTAAAAAAGCTGCAAGACCTTGAATCTGCACAGAATAGATGCAAGGGATTGGTTCAAGATTTGAATAGAAATGTAGAATACCTTTGAAAATTGCAAACATGCATGAGATTCATAAAAATTTCCTATGTGAAGCTTCTGACCGATTGTGCAAGTGGGTACGATTGTAACTGGGCTGCAAGGCCTTTCAAAAGGATCCGATGTCTTGCAATTGAATCCATAAAGCTTTGCAGATGCATAAATGTCCCACAAAAGCAAAAGCAGAGTGCCATTTTTTCCAGTTTTTCCTCAATACCGACGCCTCCAACATCAAGAGAGAAGGGAAGGGGTGGTGCCTTTCCTTACTGAAGAAGACTGCAGAAGACGGAAGAAGGGCCTGAAACTGGCCGCTTCACATAAGGTCCTGAAGAAGGAAGAAATGGAAGACGGAAGAAGGGCCCAAAACTGGCCGCGTAAACGGCATAACCGGGACGGATTTGTCATTGCATTGCCGCCACAGTCCTATAGGATCCGGCAAATGCATAGAGTAGAGTTGGGGATTGCTTCCGAAGCAAGAAAGCTGCCGCCACATGAAGTAAAAATATTGTGTCATTTTTTGTTTAATCTTCATTTATGCTTTTTCCAAAGACACATGTCTCCCTTATGTTTTTTCCTAGCGAAAAAATATTACCCTCAAACAAAAAATGACACTGCCTTATATATGTTAAGATAAATATAGCCATTCATACACATGTTGCTTTTGCTGTTTCTATAAGGTAAGAGAATTTCCACTAGCAAGCCAATCTCTGGTTTAACTCGTAATAGACGGGCGTCCTAACAAAGCTCACCAAGAGGGAAGATTCAAAAAGGACACCTTAGCATGCTCTAACTATTATAAAACTTATAAATAATCCAACCATTTACATATGATATTAGTATCCATAGTGTGAGCTACAAAATCTGTTTTGAGCTGCTTTCAAGCGTTATTTTCTAATCATTTGCACATTCCAAAAACATAGAGCAATACCTAAAGTGTAACTATGAAGTTCAATCCGGAAGCATCGATTGAACATAGAACTCCACATTAATCTTAGGTGATTCCATCACCATCTTTCCTTCAACATTACACATCATCCATGACATCCCAATGTTGTTTAAGTATCTTTTACATAAGGTGTCTTTTGCATCCAATGGTACAAAAGAAATGTTCGCGGCAAATACTTCTTGTGTTGGAATTTCTGGTGTTCTAACTTATTTTGAGATGGGATTAGGTTTTACCTAAAATGACATGTTGCCTTATTGACTTTCTTCATCTCACATTTCTTTGAGCAACTTGACTTTTTATATTCCTTCCTCTCCAAATTTTGCTTTTTTTTTTCCTCCTCCTAAGATGAGGACTTGTTTCATTCTTTCCTATTTTTAATGCAAACGTAATTTTTTATTATTGAAAAAGACGAAAAGAAAGAGTAAGGTTATAAGTCAACTTGAGTAAAAATACAGTGAAGCATGATTTCTATGATCTCACAAATAAGATACTAACAATAATAGATGATAAAGCACTAATAAATGAAAATCAATCCATATTCTTGTGGATAAGTACTTTGCAAATAAAGACACGCACATTCTCATAGCAATCTATGCACAAGTGGACATGAGCCAAAATAGAGAATGGTAACTTTGAATATATATCTGCAGGGGTACGAAAATAAATTAATGCCTGGTTCTTACTTTCTTATGTACATAAGATATACCCACATGCTGAATTGATGAAAACAACCCAGAAAAGAATTATTCAGCTGGATCAATGGCAGAAATCCTTGCATTCTGCAGGAAAAGAAAGGGGAAATGAATGAGTAGTTCACAGAAACTGGAATTAGCGTGTTATAATTCAAACTAGAAAACTTAGAAATTTGTGATTAGATTAGAGTTTAGACCATTCAAAGAAGCAAAAAACAGAATTAAACCTGCAGCAAAATTTAGAAATTTGTGATTAGATTAAGGTTAGGCCGTTCAAAGAAGCAAAAAAAAAATTCAAACCTGCAGCTTTCTTGTCTTGATCCGTGGGGTCTCAAAAGAAGAGCTGGTGGCCAAAGGCACCTTTCCTCTGTCAGCCCCGTGGTTGAAATGAATTGTATGCCTTCCTCGTAAATCTAGATGAAATTGGGGATGCTGGAGCTCTGATGTCCTAAAATCTGTAGCATAGAAGCTTAAAAAGTACACTAATGTGCACATCAGCACGGCAATTATGGCCCTGTTATTCTTTATCCTTTTCATCATCGACTCCATAACGGATTCAACCATTGCTTTGGAGCCATCCATAGAATGTATTTACCTGTAAAAAAGAGGACAAGAATATCACAATTTAGGAAATTTTCTCCTCCTTTTCAAAGTATCGAAGCAATTTACAGAAACGAAGAAGGATTTCATCCTAGCTTTCGCCGAAACAACGCAAATTGTGAACTGAAACCGCTCATATGATACCTTTTCCCAAAAATTTAAACTTACCAAAGCTTTTATGAGCAATCAAGCAAATACAACGATATTAGACCATCAGAAGCTGCAAAGAATTCTTTTTCCTAAAATCTTGCTGATCAGTCAAGAAAATCAAACAAACATGACGAATGTAGACCGTCACAAAGACACATTCCCTTTTTTTCGTCTAAAATCTTCAAACTATACACTCAAGATGCGGTTCTGCCATATATTCTCTGATGAATTCCCCTAAAAGCATGCATCTAAAAGAGGATCATTACAATACTTCACCCAAAAACTGCAAAACAGGGGAAATAGGGCAAGATTTGAAGCCTAAACGCAAGGAAAAAGAGATCAAAACCTGTATAGAGCGGCGACGAGGAAGAATTTGACGATTTTCCTCCTTCTACGCTACAGCAGCTTTAATACGAGGCACCATAGCCAGGCATAATGAAAGGCACATACATGTTGCCACGGTTCCGGTTCAGAATGTCAAGCTCACATTCCGGTTCAGAATGTCAAGCTTACATGATGGAAATTTCCCACCAGAATAGGCTCCTATTTGCCTTTATCCTCTGGACATTTCCCACTTCACATTCTTATCCTTTGGTCTTCTCCCTTTTTTTATCTTCTCTTTTTTTTTCCCTCTTTTATGACATTGCAATGGTGAAGTATAGATTTTACTAACTCTAGTGCGGTCTTCGCCATACTTACTCGACAGTTACCTGACTCCATCCTCAGTCACTAGTCTTATAGGGGCAGTCTTTACCATACTTAGACTCCACTAGTTACCTGACTCCATCCTCAGTCACTAGTCTTATAAGGGCAGTCTTTACCATACTTAGACTCCACTCCACTGCTCTCTGTCCTCAAGTGGAAACTTTTACTCTCTGTCCAAGGCCGTACTCCCCTTTGTTGCCATATGGCCATACCTAGTGATATGATCCTTGGGCTTACCTAGTGATATAATCTTTGGCCCGAAAGCAACCTCTGAACAACTCTTAATTATGTGGCGCTCATATGATATGGAGAAGTGGACAAAGAGAAAAGGGATTTTTTACATGCTCCACACATCAAGTTCCTATTCTCATCATTGTCATCAAAGGTAAGGTTGTCTCCCAACATCTTCCATGCTACAAATCTACAAGTCTATATTCCACGAGCCGTGTGATAATGAGCCATGACATTTGTCCCCACCATGGTCAAGTTGTGGTGTCATCTTTGTGGTTGCTATCATATTTAGGAAACTGAATTGGCAGGAGGTTGTACTCTAGAGAATCTCTTATATACATGTATTCTGGCACATTCTCATAGACTTTACGTGGAAAATAAGCTTGTTAAAACTGTGGCTACTATTCTCTTGTTCCAACCCCATATATATCAAATGGGAGTTGGCTATAGCATGCTAATTCCATAATAATGATGGTGAGTCCATAAAAACCCTCCCTCCCTCCGTGTGCACGCGCCTATAGCAATGAATTGATTTGATTTCAAACGTCCACGAAAAACAAATATTAATAATCAATTTCCACTTTTTGCCTCTAAGAAAATAAGAATCTTTAACTCTATAAAAAGGAAATAGTTGTGAGCGCAAAATGAGCTATTTAAGGCCAGATATAAGGTAGTTTTTCTATCCTATATTATAATGTTATGTTATGTTGTATCCAGCCCTAAATCGTATGGCTTAGATTCATCCTAGACCTAGGTCTTAGTGTATTTACGCCCTGTTATCAGCCACGAACCAAGCTCTCTGAATGTAGAGCTATCCCATCTAGCAACGAACCTCTGCTAGAGAGATCTGTGCTGCTCCATAAACTCTACAATCCATACCCAACTCCAAGTCGGGATCCTAGCTGTGTGCATGTAATTTTTTAGTGCATTCCGAGTTGTTTTGGGAGATGGCAAGAAAAACGACCCTTCCTGATTGTAGCTGTAACTGGCTTCTTGATTCTTCATAAGGCAGCTATGACGAAAGTCTTGGAGGTTTTCTTTCATCAACAGGATTGGTTTTGGGTTTCATCTGAAAGATTTACGTGTGATGCCTAATTCTTTCATCAATAAGATCAGATTTGGTCTCAAGGTCAGGTTTTATTTGAAGGATTTGGGATGTTGTGCATAGGGTTGTTATGTAGATTAATCCGTTTGTTGTAGCCTGGCTATGGTTTGCAAACCCTAGAAGAGCTTTGCCGCCCAGCATGGCCCTTTTGGTAGAAACGCATGGTGGCAACGTAGCATCTAATGCTAAACATGAGATAGCTGGAAGCTCAAACCCAGAAATTCTTATAGCAAATGATGATGCCGAGATTGCCCTCAAAAGACCCCAAGGACTTTAAACTGATCTTTCTTTGGCTATGGAGGCCAGCTCCTCTAATTTGCTTTGTCTTTTTTTTTTTTCAGGTAACACTGCATACCACTGTGTAAATGAAAAATCCAAAGAATCTGAAGAAATGCGTTTTTGGGCTATTCCTAGAGCTGGAAGCATGATTCAATACCAAATACTTAAGGTTTGTCCAAATCCAAAGAATCTAAAGAAATACGTTTTTGGGCTATTCCTGAAGCTGGAAGCATAATTCAATACCAAATCCTTAAGGTTTGTTGCTTTGTCCTGCAATAAGGCCGATTTACATATTTTTGACTATTTCAATGTTTCAGCTTCAGACCACTAGATATTGCAGACCATTGGAAGTTGCTTGATAAACCTTCACACATGGATGAAGCTCATTGATGATCTGTCATATTTGAAACTGGAAGCCATTCCTCTGTTCAGCCCGGCCAAGCTTTTTAATATATATAAAGGTAGACAGCTTCTCCTTGGTAAATCCTTTTCTCCTAAAGTTCTCTTATTCATTGAAAAGCCAGTTTAGTAGTGAACATTTTCATTCAAATCCCATATTTATTGTGCAGAAGCTTGGCGAGCAGATTTGCACATTGCAATGTCTGGTCTTTAACGCCAAGGTATGTGGAAGTAGAAACTTTCAAAATCATGGCAACTGCCAGAGTTAGAGATTAATGAAGCATAGAAACTTTCAAAGTCGGGAATGGAAGGGAGCTGCAAAATTCAGGTCATAGAAGATGCATTTTCCACTTTATAGTTGCTAGAATCGTCATCTTCATTGCTTTGTGAGACTCTCTGGTCTCTGGCATTTATGTCATTTATGTCACTAGCAACGGACCATAGAGATTTTCATCTTTGAGCTGTATCTCATGGCACTTATATATAAAAAAGGGGTATGGCATCTGCGTTCGGAGGGTAGCAAAAAACCCCTCTTGTATACGCAATTTTAAAAAGCAATTTGACCCCTCTGTGTATAGATATTGCTCCAAATCAGTGCCTAAAAACACCCCTAACCCCCAGTGTTGGATCCGTACGGGTACGGTAACTTTCAAGTACTTACCATACCATACTGGAAGTACGGTACGTACAGATCAAAAAATGAATGGTTTTGGTGATAAAATGCAATATGTTACCGTACCCGTACGTTATATTATGGTATGAGCCATACCATACTTAGAATACGTATTTTACAAAAAAAATATAAAAAATTTTGGATGTTGGGTTTTTTTTTCCCCCTCGATTTTTTTCCCTCCCGTAGGGTTTGCTGGTGGCCGAACACCCTGTTGCCTTGGCCGATCTCACAGAAACAGCTGCTGATCACCCGAAATAGCTGCTGCTCACTTGAAATGCCTTGGCCGACCAGTTTGTGCTCAGTTTCAGCTTTGATGGTTTAGTTTTAACAAGAGATGGAGAGTCCAGGTTTAGGGTCTGCAATAGACATCTCAGTGGATTTGCAACAAAGGTAACGAATCATCTGTGCATTTATGATCAGGAAAGGCACTTATCTGTGCATGGCTCTTATCAATACTAAGCACTTCTAATTCTTATCCATTTTTCAGTCTTGCATTCTGATGCAGGGAGCTTAAAGCAAAAGGTCAGTTGCATTCCACTATTTTGTAGGCAAGATTTATGGTTTTAAGATTTATGGGTTCAAGATTTGTTATTTTAGAGTTGTGGTTTAAGATGTCCAGTTGAGCAGATAATCTCACTCTTCACCATAGTGCCATGAAGATCATCCATTTGGGAAGTTTATTGGAAAATGCACGGATTTAAAACTTAAGCTTGACAAGTGTTTCCGGGAAGAGGTATGTATGATGCTTTACCATTCCTTTATACTTAATTTTCTCACTTCTTTAGTTTCAGAATTGATAAATTATTAGTTTCTTGTGTCAAAATGAGAAGTAGCTAAAGAAAAAATGCCCATGATACCATCCAAACCGGTGTTGCTAAACCTTGTAAGAAGCGCAAGGCACCGTGATTCCATCCCCGTCTAGCAATAAATAGTATGATGGCCACAAATACAAAGAGTGCTTTTATAAGTCCAACAAGTCTTTATCATGAATGTACGGCCAAGTTCGAACTTACTTCTTTGTTCATCGTGCTTTGCTAAATATTTCAGGGGTGTAGTATACTAAAGCACCTACTCCACAAGCTTGTTGGAAAAAATTTATTTCAATTACCAACATAATCATGTGTCTCATCTTCAAAATTTCTCTCCAAGGTCTGCTTTCACAATTTGCTTCCCCTGTTTCAGACGAAACTTCAGCAGTTATGGTATTAGAAACAGGGTTTATGAGATGACTCTTTCCATGTAGAAATATTTTGTCAACAAGCAAGTCATTCATTGCTGCTCTTGACATTGAACATCATGGCTGGTCAATAAATCTGGCCACCCATCCTAAACTTCTTGCTGTCACTTTTTCCTTACATTGGAGAAACTTTAACTGTATTTTGTTGGGCTATGTCAATTATTGTTGTACTTCTTCTTCTTCTCTAAAGTACTGTTATTATCTCGACAACTTGCAACAATAGGCCCTTTTTGGCACATAACTTGTTTCTCCTTCACAACTGCCTTAATTTTTTGCACTTTCAGCTGGCTAATTTTGACATTGATATTCTTTTTCTCCTGTTCTAATTTTTTTTCTCTTGAGATTTGCTCTATTTTTAGTCATGATATTCTTATAAATCATGGAAAGCAAGTGGTTATAGTCAGATTTTGAGATACGTTGCTGATGAATGGCCAAGCAAATTGAAATAGAATCTGTAGGTGTCCACGACTTCATCAGATCTGAGCAGCTCATTATGTTCTTTTGTGTGACAGCTAAAAACATTTTCCTTTTTGTTGATCTCCATAGAATTTTAAGTTCTCTCAGTTAACTTCTGGCAATTTTCATGCATTTTTGCAGATATTTGCATCAGATTCTTTTTTGGAACTGACTGAGTATACATATGAAGAGATCCTGGGGAGAAATTGATTTCCTGTAATGTTATGTAACTAAAAACCAGCAAAACTCAAAGATGCATTACTTTTTTTATTGTGCTTCTTGCTGTTATGGGACACCATGTCATTTTTATATGTTTAACAGGCTTGTGAATTCCTGGTTTCCAGACTTATTGAGTAAAATTAATGGTCCAAATAGAAAATTTTGCAATATGATAGGTATTGTACGTATTTTCAATATGGTATGAGTACATGATCTTCTAAAAACTGAAAATTTAGCAATAAACTTGCAAATTTGGAGTACGGTACGTATCTTAAGTACGGTACGTATCTTAAGTACGTTATAGGTACAATACCTTGATATTTTTAACGGACTGCTATTTTTTTTGGTACGTTAAAATCTTAAAGGTACGTTACGAGGTATG
Source organism: Isoetes taiwanensis (assembly GCA_021234155.1). Lineage (NCBI taxonomy): Eukaryota > Viridiplantae > Streptophyta > Lycopodiopsida > Isoetales > Isoetaceae > Isoetes > Isoetes taiwanensis. The sequence goes on along the minus strand of JAJEKV010000044.1, from coordinate 1,412,788 downwards.
ATACGTAAAATACCTATTGTACCGTACAGGTACTGTAAGTACGGTACAACACTGCCCTAAGTATACGTATGCAAATGGTCCAAAAAACACTCCTACATTGAACTCTCATGGTTTATACGCTGATCAAAGGTGAATCCCCTGGGAGATTTGAATGGCATTGTCAAAAAATTGCCTCATCATCGGATCCGTTGATCCTACAGCCCAGACCATATGTTGGGACCTCTGGGCACCTCTCATTTTGCTTATGGTCATTTATGATTGGAGGCACCTGTGATTTTGAAATATGAAATACGAGTTTGTCTAAGGACTTGAGGGAATATCGAACCTCTATACAGCTTTGCCTAAGGTTTTAGGAATATGAAATACGGGGGCTCAAACATCTATCAAAATAACTCAATGTCTTAATAAGACTACTTTAACCAATATATCCAGTGAGCTAATGTGATTATTTTCTATCTTGAATCTATGTTTTTTTATAACAACCCATTCAATTGTTTTAGGGATATATGGTCTATGGTTTCAGGAATTGTCATTTTTACATCTATATTAAATCCCCGTGAAACTCCATGTGATTGTGCTACATATTCCTCTGTGAGACCGTCTGATCTCTGACATCTATGTAAGTGGCAACTAATCATAGAGATTCGCATCTCTGATGTGTATCTCATGGCATTGTTTTCACAACAAGAGAATGGACATTTAGCGACGTGGGCTTGCGGCGTGCGCGGCGGCGTGGCGCCGCAAATAACGCCACCATGCGGCGCCACGCGACGTCGCGTCGCCGAACCACACGCCGCGGCGTGTGAATGGTGCAACGCCGACACCGCGGACGCGGGCGGATCTGTCATGCCGGTGGGCGCTTGCGCCCGGTGGGCGGCAGTGTCACGCCAGTGGGCGCTTCGCGGCGTCGCGTCGCATCGACGTCTGATGCTTCGGCCCATCTGTCTCGCCCGGTGTGCTTGGCGCTGGTGACGCACAGTGTCTCGCCCGGTGGATGTTTATTTACGTGGCGTCGCATGCGGCGTCGTATATGTGACGTATGTGGCGTGTGTCGTATATGACACGTCCAATGCGTATATATATGGCGTATGTGGCGATATGACACGCCGATGCGATATGTGGCGATATGACACGTCGGTATGTATATGTGGCGTATATGACACGTCGATGCGTATATGTGGCGTGGGTGGTCGCATGTGGCGTATATTTTTTTTTATATCACGAAGGTTAATGGTTTTAGGATTACAAATTCAATAGTCATGCGATTGATACACGCCTAAAAAAGACTTCGGCGACCAACCGCGCGGCTTCATTTAAGCGTGTTGCCCGCTGCATGCATCATCACATAGATATGCTACCGCTATAAATTGTTCATTATAAAACCGACGTTGTTCCGTGTCAAAATCTAGTTGTTCCAAGTTTACAATCCTTGAAGGTAACTTGACAATAGGCTTGTTGTCAATCATTGTTTTTGAGAGAAGAACGATAAAAGCCTTAAAATTTGTGCAAGAACACAAGAAAAATCCCACACTTTTACCTTTTGTCCGGCCGAAGCATTATAGTGTTTAATATGACTTGCGTACCGCTTGTCCCGAGCGCCCCAATGGCTGATTCTAGGTTTAGGTCGATGGCGAAATTTCAAACATAGCGTTAATTACAAACATCCTGCAAAGGGATTTATTGATTATTGACTGATTGATCCGTCCATATCAATGCGGCTTCATCGTGTCTTTCGAAGTAATCTTATCTCTAGATGTGAAAGAGAATGGTCATTTAGCGGCGTGGGTTTGCGACGCCCCAATTACCTCCTTCATCTAGACTCTTCGTAAACCGAATACGGGAAAATGGTTTTTTGGGGGCTTTGAGAGCCTCGCAAGAAGCTTGAAAAATATTGTCCGGAACTATATCAAAAACCAAAGAAGCACATATGGATACGCCAATACGGGGAAGAAGGTTATGATCTAAAATCTCATCTTTGGGTATACAAGTAATTCTAATGGCACTATGGAAGTTGAAAGATCAACATCAAGGTTGGAATCGGCAGACAATGCTTGAACTTGCAACTTTACCGCTTAACGCGTCACGGATGATTTTGTGATATATGATGGTGGAGGAATTTATGTTTCAATTGCACAAGTTCCATATGAAGCCAAATTATCATTGATGAGGATTTTGAAAAGCCGAGATACTATGTGGCTACACCCCGTTGATGGCCTTGTTTGGGAGATCCATACATGGAAAGTGGAATTGGAACATAGCTCGGGCTGCTATGCCAGTAAGAGTATCTAAACTGCCGTTACATTTGGAAGTCTTCAAAGCGAGCATGTCATGGTGCAAAGGAAAATGGGCTTCAAACGGAGCTTAGGGGATCACAAAGGCGGTTGAGCTTGCCGACATCACTGGGGGGTTCTTCCACGAACACCCAATACCAAAAAGCAGACCTCTCTTCTGCTCCTACATGCCAAAATCAGATCCTTTGGTGCGGTTTTTTAACGCCATGCTCGATTGTTTTAAACTTCATGACTCATGAACTTGTTCCGTTTGAGCCAAGATTTTTATGGGTTCTTCTTTGCATCGATTGTATGATCCAAATACCCACAACATACGGGCCGACAAAAATCATCGCGCTTTTCGAAATCTCTTAACCTGTCTTTTTAATTTCTTCATTATGGCCATTCTGAGGTTGTGGAGGCTGTTGCCTTCTTGGACAAGTTTGTTCATCGAAAATCAAGAGAATTGTGGAGTTGGTTGAACCAAAATATTTTAATTGGTCATCTAGCAAAATGCTTTGGGAAGAAAAATAAGTGTATTCTCTGCAAATATTCATTCTAGAACTTTCTACAACATTCGAATTTTCTAGAAGGATTCCTTAGGCTCACCCAAGATTCTCTTATATTTTAAAACTTTTTTAAAACTTTCTAGAACATTCTAGAACTTTTCGTATATGTGACGTATGTGACATATGTGTGTAAAGAAGGTCATGTTCGAGAAGGCACCATCTTCATTGTGCCCTTAAGCCCCAGCAAGCACATGAACTTTTAATGTGAGCATTTCTAATGGATTGAGCTTCATCCAGAATAATTCTAAACCACCTAATGTTCGACAGTGTGCCCCTTAGCCTGGGGGGCTGCTTCTTTTCATCCTCTTCGGATGGCTTTCTGTAATTTCGAACAAATGGTTCCATATGTAGTAAGCACAATGTCGTTATTACAAAATTCAACACAATTTATTCTTCTCTCGATCTTCATGGTATATGTACACGATAGCTTGGCGGATGGTACTACTTTTCCTTCAATTCATGTTCCCATTGTTTTTAAAGCGATTTAGGGCAAACAATCAAGGTGCAAACAATCGGGGTTGGCAAGGAGTATAGAAAATGATGCCGTCATCTTTTAGAGAGCTTGGATTCACGCGTTTGATCTTTGAGCCATGCGTTACAAAAAGTTCACCCTAGAGGATATTATGCTAGACACTCCACCGTGATATTTACGTGGTGGATCTAGTTGGCTCTCAAGATAGTGTAGATTGGTTAGATAAGAAAGTCCTTGAGGCCGCATTTCATTTAGATGCTTGTGCAACCAAGTGGGCACTTTGATTTGATAACCCGATTCTGCGTTGGATTTTTGTTTCAAATTCGTCATTCCAAAAATCAACGCAGGCTACATTTGCCTTGCGATGGAATTGTGGAGAAAAAAAAAAAAAAAGATGAAAATCAATGCATGTGGAAATTTAGATCATTATTGGGATAGTTCCCAAAGTTATGTCTTCACAAAAGGCTTTGTCAAGGCAAAAGAATTTGCAGGTGAATGATGTGGTTTACGTTTGAGAGAGATATCCAAGCTGTAAAAAATTTTACATCACCGGGCGAAGGATCCTTCTCTGGTCTTTGGAAATTCTGATGTTGATGGGATGCAATGTTTCTTTGCGAAAGTTTTCAGGCTGTTTGGAGTCGATATTTGGTATTGAAGCAACTTAAATTCTATCTTTTGATATAACTATAATATGGTAGTTTTGAGCTCAGATTAGCTCCTGGTTGATCCAGAATTTTTTGAGCTCAGAATTTAGCTTATAGTTGATCCGTAATTTTGAGGCAATCGCCTTATGTATATAAGCATGATGTAGAATACAAAAACTGGATATATGATATGATATAGATTTAAAATCGGTTTTTCAAAATGGAATTTGAAGATAAAAAATATGAAGAAGATGAATATGATCAGGATGGATATCAAGAAGATGAATGCCACGATGAATAAGGATATGACAATAATATTGCTTGTTTTAATTTATATAGGCCTATTTGTGCTATGGGTATTTTGAAAAAGCAGATGAATTTAGTGATGGACATGGAGTTGGAGATGGTTGATCCAGAATTTTTTGAGCTCATAATTTAGCTTCTGGTTGATCCCAGAGAAGAGAAAAAGAAGGAATTAGAAATGACATATGGATTTACCCCTAGAATTTCTACAACGAGAAGATTGGGTAGTCAAAAAGTGGGACTCCCATATCCTCAGTCCAACATCTTTAGAGAAGCAACAAAATGCAATCTGAATGAGGAACTTGGTGTCCAGCATAGTGGGAGAACTGCTTCTGACGACTCCTTGCAAATCCAAGGCATTAATGTCCCATGTGTCAAAGCGTCTGATCAAAATTTGCCTAAAAAATGCCATCGCCCACCTGGCATCGTCACGACAAATGTCACGGCAAATGTCAGACCTGTCACGCAATTTGCTCTGTGATGCAGCTAATCAAGCTATGTTCAAGTGTTTTGAGGTATGCAGATTTTAGGTTGTTACACAAAACTTGCTCAGATTTTAGGTTGCTCAGAACAGCATAGGTATACATAAATTTCATAACCGACAAATGTCACGACAAATGTCACGACAATGTCGGGCGTCGCGCTGCGGCGTCATGTGACATTACGTAACCTAAGACACGTCGATGCGTTTTTGCCATCGCTCTTGCCCAGTCGCGATGTGACCTGGATTTTGACCAGATTGACTATATCGCCGATGCGGCGTGGTCTACACGACGTATGACACGCCCGTATGCGTATTGCAGTGTGTAATGCGCCAAGTCGTAGGTGACTCGGCATGTGACCGTTGACACTCGTCGGCCGTGACGCCACGCGCATATCGCGACGTTCATTTCTATATAAACAACTTTTTCGGCATTCATTGTTATTTTCTTTGGCTCCTCTTCCACCTAAGCCTTTGGTGTTCTTCTTTTTAACCATATCTTATACTTGTTGTTTGCCCTACATGGATCGCCATGGTCATCGGCATGATCGGCGCTGGAGATGGCGGGAGACAGATTGATGTTGTCTTACCACCGGGAGGCCGGATATCGCGAACCGTCACATGTAAGTTCTTGATTCTTGTATTTAGTAGCCTGTACATATATAAACTAGGAGAGGACGTGTCTGCGAAAGTAGTAAAAAAAAAGCAGTGTTTTTGGTCAAGGACACGGTCCGCCTCCACCTTGAGTGGAGAGGACCCGGTGTGCAGGGCAACTCACCTTCATACCTTACTAAGTACAATGTAGATTACAAAATTGAGGTGTCAGGTGAAGTCAAGGTCATATGTCGACTTCACCTTGAGTGGAGGGGACTCTATGTATCGGGGGCTAAGCTAGCTGTCTCAAAAGATCTTTATTGAAATTGAAACTTATATAAGGGTCGTTACTCGGAAAGGGCATGGTCGGGCTTCACCTTGAGTGGAGAGGACTACGGTCCGGGCCCAATTCGTCCATTTAGGATTTAGGGTTTAGGGTTTAGGGTTTAGGGTTTAGGGTTTAGGGTTTATACTACCATATATTGTATCTATCACCCGCTCAAACTATTGTGCAAAGATATAGTACTTACCTTTTGTAATTGGCGGAGGGACAAAATAGTTTGCGATTGTAAAAGATGTATGGGGTTTGAAGAGACGACTTAGAACGGTTGTTGAAGACCATCCGATAAGATTTGGTACATTTGAACAACCCACCGATCTGATGCTTCGTCATGGATATCGAAGTTGGTATACAATTATTATTTGTTTTTTTTTTTAAGAGTATCTCTCCCAATTCAAGTATATATTCAAGATGTTTATGATATCTAAATATGTAGGTAGATGATGCTTTCTCCTCCAAACTAGATGTGGATTTTGGTTTAATGTTGTCCATAGAGGCATATGAAACCAAGCAAAGAACCCGATTCATCAATAATGTGGATGGGTGCCGCTCAACGCTGAGTGTTCCCCTGCGTGAAAGAACACGAAGGGCTACAATCATGAGAACATTGCATGTGTCGCACATTTCCCAAGAACGCTTGGCCTCACTGCCCGAGCGTGAAATTCTGAAAGAATTGCAAAGATTAGTCCGACCCTTTGTTAGGCAATCGCAAAGACATTTGGCTTGTGGCCGGACTTACCTATCCCTATGGATCAAGAATTTGCTTATTGGGGAAGAAGATACATCATTATGCGGAGCCGCATTTGTCCAGAAGCTGGATTCGGCCTTATCTCCGGCACGCGTATAGAAGTGGAGCGAGATACCCACATTCCATTAATGCCATATGCGTGTCCCGAGTAATGCATTGGAAAACTTGGCAAACTTTGACTAAATATGCTTGGCGTATGAGGATTTATGGAATGAATTCCAATGCCGCTACCGAGGCTGTGGGGGCATGTGATGAGGAGTTGAAGTTTATTGATGGTCGGCCAGGGGTTCATGGCAATATTGCAGGGTTCATCAACAGTTCTATTGACAACCGTGAGCGATGCAATTGTGAATTTTTAGAGTGTCAAGGAGGGGAGGAAGATTTTTTTTAAGATCCGTAAAAAGCAGATATATCATGGTGTGTGCTATTAAAAGCATAAACATTGGAGATGAGTTATTTATCAACTATCGCTATGATAGACCTCTCCCATTTGAGATGGAACAATAGTATTGTTGTACTAAAAAAAAGGAATAAAGAGGTTTTTTTTTTTTTTTTAATATGTTTTTTGTCATTCGTGAGTCTATACAAATGGTTGTATGTATTTTATACTTATTACATTATTTGACATGATGGTTAATATGTTACTCCTGTTTAATGAACTCATTCAGAGCGGTCTCCATCCCGATCCATTAGTTCTAAGTTACAGGCAAAGGGAAACCTATCGTCGTGAATTTCAAGCCAGAGCGCACCAATATGAAGATATTGCGTACGATCAATATGAAGAGGATGAAACTATTGACGCAACCCGAACGAAGTCTTTCGTGACGAGCCGATGCTCGATATGTTGCACGCTCTTCAAGAATTACCTGATATTGATTTAGATGATGTCGAGGATGGTGGTGGAGAGGATATGGTAGAAGATGTTGGATACCCTTCGAGGATTGGTCGTCGACGACGATGACCCTATTGTTATCGGGCGGTAAACGCAGTTATTTCCCTGCGCCTCGAACCTCTCGCTTATCGGTCGGTGTTCGCTAATTCTCAATCTCCAAACCAAGTTCAAGTGGAGCAATGCAAGTGTCTCTCGCTCTATTGAGGTGACATACTTATCAAGTCTTTCTATCTTACCACCATCTCCATCTTTTTATCTTACCACTCTTAGATGCGCAGTTATTGCACGAAAGATCCTTCCGAGAAGAACAATATGCCTACCGCACCGATCTCAAGTTAAGAAAATGATTCAAGCGACCGCCTTGGTTATAAAGTCATACATGCATGTCCAAATGATTGTATGATCTTCTATCCCCCTCGCCGAGCATGAGAAGTCCACTCATTGTCTCGTATGTAATGAACCGAGATACGTGAATGACCTAAAGGGAAAAGCGGTACCTCGAAGGTTATTCGACACTTTCCAATAATCCCAAGGTATATGCATCACCACTTCTTACAAATAGTTGTAAATTCAATTATTTTCTTGTGACTTATATGTTGCCTATAATTTATTCTATAGGTTAAAGTTGATGTTCCGCTGCAAGACATTGGCTAGCCTAATGGACTTCTCACGGCTACACATGCATCTAGTGATGATGTGATGCGAGTCCCGAGCGACAAAGCAGCGGCTTTGAAGCATGTCGATGCGACATGGCCCTCGACTTTTGAAAAGAACCACGAACGCGTGCGTTTGGGCCTGGCCACCGATGGCATAAACCCATATGGTACACAATCGATCGCATGGTCTACATGGCCGTGATGATAGTGAACTACAACATACCCCCATGGTTGTTGATGAAGAGGGGCACATTATGATGACTTTATTGATACCGGGAAGAAAACCAAGTAATTTAGATGTGTACCTAAGAATAATTGTGGATGAGTTACTCCCTTTGTGGAACACAGTATTCAGTCTACGATGCCCATAAAATGACGCTTTTAATCTTAGAGGTATACTATTGTGGACTATGCATGACTTTCCGGGTTTGCCGAAAGTGTTCGGTTTAAGACATCTGGCACTTCCCTTGCATGATATGTGGGGAAAAGTTGCAAAGACCGCCACTCTAAGCATCCAAGAAAGTAGTATACGAGGGTTTTAGGAAGTATTTGCCTTCACGCACCCCTTCAGAAAGCAAAATACTGCACAATTGGTGGCACTCAGAGACTATACAGAACCACCAAGCAGCAATTACCATAACGAGAATGGGGTGAGCGCTGGGATAAGAAGGAAGAGGGGAAAATCCGCAAGGGGAAATCCGTGGGGGCACTCAGAATGAGGAGGTCGTGAGCCGACCCAGACAAAGGAGGATGAGGAATTATACAGTGGGTGGCGAGGAAGCCGCGAGGGAGGAAGTCTTTACCGCCAATATGAAAAGGAAGTCCGCTTTTTATAGACTACCATATTGGACCGAACCTACTGATTCAACACCTTTAGACCCGATGCATATCTTCAAGAACGGGAAACTCTTTATGGAAGCATGTATTTGGTCAAAAGACACAACAAATGCCAGATGGACCTTAAGGTAAGTAATACAAAGAAAGAGGCATGGATCCGAGGTGAAGGGCAACCACTTCCTCCGCAAAATGGGTTATTGCTAGGGCTGACCATCGAGCTATTTATGATGATTTAAGGGCCCTTAGAACACCAACCGTTACATGCAATCATTGCGAACCGCATTCACAAGTAGTGGGAGCCGACTGGTTTAAAGTCCCATGACCGCATAAGTTCTTGCATGTAAGCAATTGAAGTCCACATATATATGCACTACTATAAAATGTAACCCATAACTTATATTTGGTGTTTGGATCATGCGCTTCTTCATGCCCCCGACCTTTAGGGGAGTTTTAGACAAGGGACCATTGGAGGCAATAAGTGCCCTATCAAAGGTCATAAGGTTGTTACCCATGTTGATTTAGTGCTCCCCCGCCTATTTTATTTGTGGCTAAGTTTTTGTTTTGGACCTCATAGGTGGATGTGTAAAAAACTATACCGAAAAGACGAAATTGAAGAGATGAAAGTGAAAAATGGCGAGGCATGTTGCTTGTTGGAGAAGGAGTTTCCCACGAAGCTTTTTGACACCAAACCCATCTTTTGGTACATCTTATTGAGGAAGTGGAGCTCAAGGAACCGTATATGCCGATGGATGTTTTTCTTGGAAAGGTTTATGAAGGTATTGAAGGATATGGTGCGTCAAAGAGCACGCCCCGAAGGTAGTATGGCGTAGGGATGGCTTTACGAAAAGAGTCACTTTTCTATATGATGCAATATATTTCCGCCAGACATCCGTGATGCACCTCGCTTATGGAGTGATGAAGGGACGAAGATTGTGGGGGTAGTGGCGTAAGGCAATGGTATGCGTAAGTCATTTCACCGATATGATCATTAAGGTTAATCAATTTCTTCTTTACAATTTCGCACCAATGGCAAAATGGATTGCTCGTTATGAGAACGCAAAGGAAGAAATGGAAGAGAAGAGGCATGAATGGAGACGACATAATAGACGAGCCCCCCGCACTCTGATGGATATGAACCCTTGCCTCGACAAGATGGAAAGAGAATGGGTACTACAGCTTTGACCGATGCATATCACAAGGGGAGTATATTACAGCCTACTGAATGGGCATACGCACAAGGTGTCATGAAAAGGTAGTTGCAACAAATTATGTTGATGTCGAAATCGAGTATTTTCTTTTGATGTTATTGTATCTATTGACATTAATGGTGCTTTTGACAAGATATATCTTACTCCTCGATATGGTGGCATGGGACCCACTATCGCGGTGAGTTCTCTTGACATACACAGAAGACTTGTGATCATGGAGAGTCATGGCATCATTCACGATGGAGTTTCAATCAAGTGTTGCCGATCGTAATCGCCGAAGCCACCGTGATTGGGTCGGGAGGTTAAAGACTATAATGGAGGTGGATGTTGGTGGCAATTTTAAGACCTTCATATTCGATGTCGATTGGTTTGACCTTCAATTAAGGGGCCAGCCTACAAGAAAGTATGATAGAACAAGTGGCTTTTTCATTGCCAACTCTAGCAAGATGTACCCCGGTAGTGAGACGCTTGTCCTTCCGCATAACCGTGAACAGTACACACATACACATATCCACTTCAAAATTTAGACCATCAATATCAATCTCACGCCCAAATTTCTTTGACCAGATTTTTTTTTACCGATCGACAAGACCCAACATGGTGGTTTATCATACAAAACTACACCGAGGGGACGCCCAATATTCCAAGGTGTTGTGCTAGAGGAGTCAATAACGCCTCAAGAGCCCTCCCCGCAGATCAAGGCATTCAAACTCACCGAAAAACGAGCATCAAGAGGTTGGACCACCAGCTCATGCAAAGATCTTACACCAGATCAATTCCACGAAATACGATGTACTTCGTGCATTTTAATACAAATGTTGGTAATGCTAACAATGACGAATTCTAGTTAGCACCTAGAGGAGACGATCATTAAATTTATATGTCAAATATTATGCACATCCTCAATCAATCCTTCTCATAGGCTATGTCTATTGGTCTTCGTGGTGCAATAAAACCCATTCAATTCAATTTTTTTTCTCCCCCCCTCCCCCTTTTGGTATACATTATATCTGAGGAATAAAGAACGGCCGAACATGGGCTCAAAGAAGCCACATAGGCTCAAGCATTGCCTCTAGACTAGAACATGCAAAGAGTCTTCAATGGTATCTTAGTTACTCCGATTTTCTCTAACCTTAAACCAAAGCCACCACCAAGTTAACCCGATCATTGCTTAATTTGATGCTATCCACTAGCTTTCTCGCTGGGATCAATGCTCTACCTTTCAAACAGATAATAATAATGGTATTTTGTAGGGTGAACAAGTCCAAATACATAGAGTGAAGCATGAGGAGCCTATAGACGTTGAACGGTAGGCGTTGCATTTCCTTTAGGGTCTAACATGCTACCTAGGTTCAAACAAGCCTCTTAGGCTCAAGCATTGTCTAGGCTCAAACATGCCCCAAATCAAACATGTACACAACAAAAATAAAAATAGTTAAACCACGCCGCTATAATTCAAATACGCCGCGATGCGACGATTGACGCCGCATGCAATGCATTACCAACCGACGCTTAAAACACATTTCTTAGTTGGGTGAACATGAGTGGTCTTCCGGGTCACGTAATCCTTGGTCCCCGTGGCAAGTCGACGCTTCGAGTCCATTGGCGTAGCCAAATCGCAGCCCGGAGAGGGAGGGCGCCTCAGGCCCGCCCCTGTGGCCTTGGGGAGAGGAAATTCGGGCAAGCAGCTTCCGGGATTTTAGGGTCCGTGTTTTCAAGGCCAACACCCCCACTCCACGCCAAGTCACCTCCGCGCAAGGTCCCGCCTCCGAACCGACAGGAGAGGGCCTCCAAAACGTAAACCCCGTGGGTTGCCGTGTTCTAGAAGGGTTTGGCGCTTTGGGGGGCCGGTGACTTGGTCTGCTGCACTTGGGACCCGGGTCGAAAGCCGCAGCCGAGAATACGGAGCAAGGGGAACCGACGGAACGGAGTTTGGGCCTGTCCTCCTCCGATGTGGCAAGTAGAAGTCGGGGGCTTTTGCGCTGGCAAGACATTCATAAATTCGCAATTAATGCATTGTACCTAAAATAAATTCTGATTTTTTTGCCACCTGAATCCTAATCCATTTCCAAAGACACAGCCCAATTTTTCTAAATTTCTGAGAAGGTCTAGGTCAAAGGGTTAGTGATTAGAACGGCCGGGCAGCCCGCTGTGGGCAACCGAAATGCACCCTTCCCCAAGTCAAACGAGGCCAGACCTTGCAGCCGATCCCTCACAAGAGGGGAGAGTCCCACCCCAAGAGGCGGGATCCAAAAAGTTCCCCGAGGCAGCTCTTCCTCGGCCCTCCCCCGGGCTCCACGCTTAATGACCACCCTCCCGAGCCCGGCTCCCTATCCGACCGCTGATCCTCCGCTCAGGCCCCTCTTCGAAGGCCCAAAAGATTCCAGATCGGGTCCGGAGAACTTGTCAAACCAAGGGGCGCCCCGAGGTCGGCCTTGTAGAAACCGGGCAGTTGTCTTGTCGTCGCACCGGGAGGTTCCGAATGGCAAATCGACCCGCCAAATCGTCCCGAATGGCTAAATTACCCTAGGGAGCAAGTTACAAGGTCGGTTTTGCAAAAGAAAGAAACACTCACGCCCCACGACAAGATCCCGCATCCACATCCTAGGCCAATTGACTACGAGTGTGATGGAAGTGAGCTACTTTGGCGCTTCTTGAGGTCGGGTGGTCTTCTCGCCACGGAACTTGGTCCCCGTGGCAACGCCGACGCTCGAGTCCATTGGCAGAGTCAAATCGCAATTCCCGAGAGGGGAGGTCGCCTCGTCCGGCCCCTGTGGCCTTGGGGAGAGGAAATTCGGGCAAGCAGCCCCGGGATTTTAGGGTCCGTGGCTCAAGGCCAACACCCCCACTCCACGCCAAGTCACCTGCTAAAGGTCCCGCCTCGACCGACAAGGAGAGGGCCTCCAAAACGAAACCCCCGTGGGCTGCCGTGTTCTAGAAGGGTTTGCGCTTTGGGGGCCGTAGACTTGGTCTGCTGCACTTGGGACTGGCCGAGGAGCCGCAGCCGAGAATACGGAGCAAGGGGAACCGACGGAGCGAGTTTGGGCCTGTCCTCCTCCGATGTGGCAAGTAGAAGTCGGGGGCGCTTTTGCAAAGCTGGCAAGACATTCATAAATTCGCAATTAATGCATTGTACCTAAAATAAATTCTGATTTTTTGCCACCGGAATCCTAATCCATTTCCAAAGACACAGCCCAATTTTCTAAATTTTCTGAGAAGGTCTAGGTCAAAGGGTTAAGATTAGAACGGTCGGGCAGCCCCGCTGTGGCAACCGAAGCCGGCACCTTCCCCAAGTCAAACGAGGCCGACCTTTGCAGCGATCCCTCACAAGAGGGGAGAGTCCCGGACCCCAAGAGGCGGGATCCAAAAAGTTCCCGAGGCAGCCCTTCCCGCAGCGCCCCCGGGCCGCACGCCAATGACCACCCTCCCGAGCCCTGCCCCCCCTATCCCACCGCTGATCCTCCGCTCAGGGCCCTCTTCGAAGGCCCAAAAGATTCCAGATCGGGTCCGAGAACTTGTCAAACCGCTGGGCGCCCCGAGGTCGGCCTTTGTAGAAACCGGGCAGTTGTCTTGTCGCTCGGCACCGGGAGGTTCTCCGAATGGCAAATCGACCCCGCCAAATCGTCCGAATGGCTAAATTACCCTAGGGAGCAAGTTACAAGGTCGGTTTTGGTAAAAGAAAGAAACACTCACGCCTTCCACGACAAGATCCCGCATCCACATCCTAGGCCAATTGACTACGAGTGTGATGGAAGTGAGCTACTTTGGCGCTTTGGAGGTCGGGTGGTCTTCCTCGCCACGGAACTTGGTTCCTGTGGCAACGCCGACGCTTGAGTCCATTGGCGAGTCAAATCGCATTCCCGAGAGGGGAGGTCGCCCGTCCGGCCCCTGTGGCCTTGGGGAGAGGAAATTCGGGCAAGCAGCCCGGGATTTTAGGGTCCGTGTTTCGGGCCAACACCCCCACTCCACGCCAAGTCACGGGCGCAAGGTCCCGCCTCGACCGACAAGGAGAGGGCCTCCAAAACGTGAAACCCCGTGGGCTGCCGTGTTCTAGAAGGGTTTGGCGCTTTGGGGCCGACTTGGTCTCGCTGCACTTGGGACCCGGGCCGGGAAGCCGCAGCCGAATACGGAGCAAGGGGAACCGACGGAACGGAGTTTGGGCCTGTCCTCCTCCGATGTGGCAAGTAGAAGTCTGGGGCTTTTGCAAAGGGCAAGACATTCATAAATTCGCAATTAATGCATTGTACGAAAATAAATTCTGATTTTTTGCCACCGGATTCCTAACCCATCTCCAAAGACACAGCCCAATTTTCTAAATTTTCTCGAGAAGGTCTAGGTCAAAGGGTTAGCATTAGAACGGAGTTTTGGCAGCCCGCTGGTGGCAACCGGCCGCACCCTTCCCCAAGTCAAACGAGGCTTGACCTTGCAGATCCTCACAAGAGGGGAGAGTCCTAACCCAAGAGGCGGGATCCAAAAGTTCCCGAGGCAGCCCTTCCCCGCAGCGCCTACTAGGGTGAACGCTTAATGACCACCTCCCCGAGCCCTGCCCCTATCCCACCGCTGATCCTCCGCTCAGGGCCCCTCTTCTGAAGGCCCAAAAGATTCCAGATCGGGATCCCGAGAACTTGTCAAACCGCTGGGCCCCGGAGGTTTGCCTTGTATGAAACCGCAGCAACTTGTCGCCGGGGCACCGGGAGGTCCTCGAATGGCAAATCGACCCCGCCAAATCGGGTCCCAATGGCTAAATTACCCTAGGGAGCAAGTTACAAGGTCGGTTTTGCAAAAGAAAGAAAACACTCACGCCCAGGAGAAAGTATCCCGTGATCCACATCCTAGGCCAATTGACTACGAGTGTGATGGAAGTGAGCTTTTGGCGCTTCTTGAGGTCGGGTGGTCTTCCTCGCCACGGAACTTGGTCCCTGTGGCAACGCCGACGCTCGAGTCCATTGGCGTAGAGTCAAATCGCATTCCGAGAGGGGAGGTCGCCTCGCCCGGCCCCGTGGCCTTGGGAGAGGAAATTCGGGCAAGCAGCCTTCCGGGATTTTAGGGTCCGCGGCTCAAGGCCAACACCCCCACTCCACGCCAAGTCACGCCGCAAGGTCCCGCCCTGACCGACAAGGAGAGGGCCTCCAAAACGAAACCCCCGCGGGCTGCCGTGTTCTAGAAGGGTTTGGCGCTTTGGGGCCGAGACTTGGTCTGTTGCACTTGGGACCTGGCGAGGAGCCGCAGCCGAGAATACGGAGCAAGGGGGAACCGACGGAGCGGAGTTTGGGCCTGTCCTCCTCCCCCGATGTGGCAAGTAGAAGTCGGGGGCTTTTGCAGCTGGCAAGACATTCATAAATTCGCAATTAATGCATTGTACGAAAAATAAATTCTGATTTTTTTTGCCACCTGAATCCTAATCCATTTCCAAAGACACAGCCCAATTTTTCTAAATTTTCTGAGAAGGTCTAGGTCAAAGGGTTAGCATTAGAACGGCCGGGCAGCCCGCTGTGGCAAACCGAGCCGGCACCCTTCCCCAAGTCAAACGAGGCCAGACCTTGCAAACATCCCTCACAAGAGGGGAGAGTCCTGACCCCAAGAGGCGGGATCCAAAAAGTTCCCCGAGGCAGCCCTTTCCCCGGCAGCCGCCCCCGGGGTTGCAGACGCTTAATGACCACCTCCCCCGAGCCCGGCCCCCTATCCGACCGCTGATCCTCCGCTCAGGGCCCCTCTTCGAAGGCCCAAAAGATTCCAGATCGGGTCCGAGAACTTGTCAAACCGCTGGGCGCCCCGAGGTCGGCCTTTGTAGAAACCGGGCAGTTGTCTTGTCGCTCGGCACCGGGAGGCTCCTGAATGGCAAATCGACCCCGCCAAATCGTCCTAATGGCGTAAATTACCCTAGGGAGCAAGTTACAAGGTCGGTTTTGCAAAAGAAAGAAACACTCACGCCCCACGACAAGATCCCCGCATCCACATCCTAGGCCAATTGACTACGAGTGTGATGGAAGTGAGCTACTTTGGCGCTTTTGAGGTCGGGTGGTCTTCGCCACGGAACTTGGTCCCCTGTGGCAACGCCGACGCTCGAGTCCATTGGCAGAGTCAAATCGCAATTCCGAGAGGGGAGGTCGCCTGGCCGGCCCCTGTGGCCTTGGGGAGAGGAAATTCGGGCAAGCAGCCTGGGATTTTAGGGTCCGTGTTCTCAAGGCCAACACCCCACTCCATCGCCAAGTCACGGGCGCAAGGTCCCCCCGACCGACAAGGAGAGGGCCTCCAAAACGTAAACCCCGTGGGCTGCCGTGTTCTAGAAGGGTTTGGCGCTTTGGGGCCGAGACTTGGTCCGCTGCACTTGGGACCGGCCGAGGAGCCGCAGCCGAAATACGGAGCAAGGGGAACCGACGGAGCGGAGTTTGGGCCTGTCCTCCTCCGATGTGGCAAGTAGAAGTCGGGGGGCTTTTGCAAAGGCAAGACATTCATAAATTCGCAATTAATGCATTGTACTTAAAATAAATTCTGATTTTTTGCCACCCTAGATTCCTAACCCATTTCCAGCAAGACACACCCAATTTTCGAAATTTTCTGAGAAGGTCTAGGTCAAAGGGTTAGTGATAGAACGGTCAAAGGCAGCCCGTTTGTGGCAACCGAAGCCGGCACCCTTCCCCAAGTCAAACGAGGCCATACCTTGCAACATCCTCACAAGAGGGGAGAGTCCCACCCCAAGAGGCGGATCCAAAAATGATTCCCGAGGCAGCCCTTCCCCTCGAATGAAGCCCCGGGGGCAGACGCTAATGACCACCCTCCCGGAGCCCTTTCCCCTATCCGGACCGCTGGATCCTCCATTCAGGGCCCCTCTTCGAAGGCCCAAAAGATTCCAGATCGGGTCCCGAGAACTTGTCAAACCGCTGGGCGCCCCGAGGTCGGGCCTTGTAGAAACCGCAGTGTCTTGTCATTCGGGCACCGGGAGGCTCCGAATGGCAAATCAACCCTGCCAAATCGTCCGGAATGGCGAAATTACCCTAGGGAGCAAGTTACAAGGTCGGTTTTGCAAAAGAAAGAAACACTCACGCCTTCCACGACAGTATCCCGCATCCACATCCTAGGCCAATTGACTACGAGTGTGATGGAAGTGAGCTACTTTGGCGCTTCTTGGAGGTCGGGTGGTCTTCTGGCCACGGAACTTGGTTCCCAGGGCAACGTCGACGTTGTGAGTCCATTGGCAGAGTCAAATCGCGATTCCGGAGAGGGGAGGTCGCCCGTCCGTCCCCAGGGCCTTGGGGAGAGGAAATTCGGGGCAAGCAGCTTCCGGGGGGATTTTAGGGTCCGTGGCTCAAGGCCAACACCCCCACTCCACGCCAAGTCACGCGCGCAAGGTCCCGCCCGACCGGACAAGGAGAGGGCCTCCAAAACGTAAACCCCCTGGGGTTGCCAGGTTCTAGAAGGGTTTGCGTTTTGGGGGCCGAGACTTGGTCTCTTGCACTTGGGACCTGGCCGAGAAGCTGCAGCCGAGAATATGGAGCAAGGGGAACTGACGGAGCGGAGTTTGGGCCTGTCCTCCTCCCGATGTGGCAAGTAGAAGTCGGGGGCTTTTGCAAGGCAAGACATTCATAAATCCCGCAATTAATGCATTGTACGAAAATAAATTCTGATTTTTTGCCACCGGATTCCTAACCCATCTCCAAAGACAATACGCCCCATTTTCTAAATTTTCTAGAAGGTCTAGGTCAAAGGGTTAGCTTAGAATCCTCGGGGGCAGCCCGCTTGTGGCAACCGAAGCCGCACCCTTCCCCAAGTCAAACGAGGCCGACCTTTGCAACGATCCCTCACAAGAGGGGAGAGTCCTACCCCAAGAGGCGGATCCAAAGTTCCCCGAGGCAGCCCTTCCTCGGCAAAGGCTAGGGGTCACGCTAATGACCACCTCCCTGAGCCCGGGTTCCCTATCCGACCGCTGATCCTCCGCTCAGGGGCCCTCTTCGAAGGCCCAAAAGATTCCAGATCGGGTCCGAGAACTTGTCAAACCGCTGGGCCCCCCGGAGGTCGGCCTTTGTAGAAACCGCGTAGTTGTCTTGTCGTCAAGTAAGCGGGAGGCTCCTGAATGGCAAATCGACCCCCGCCAAATCGTCCGGAATGGCGAAATTACCCTAGGGAGCAAGTTACAAGGTCGGTTTTGCAAAAGAAAGAAACACTCACGCCTCCACGAAAGTATCCCGCATCCACATCCTAGGCCAATTGACTACGAGTGTGATGGAAGTGAGCTACTTTGGCGCTTTGAGGTCGGGTGGTCTTCGCCACGAACTTGGTCCCTGTGGCAACGCCGACGCTCGAGTCCATTGGCGAGTCAAATCGCACCCGAGAGGGAGGTCGCCTGGCCCGGCCCCTGTGGCCTTGGGGAGAGGAAAATTCGGGCAAGCAGCCTCCCGGGATTTTAGGGTCCGTGGTCGGGCCAACACCCCCACTCCACGCCAAGTCACGGGCAAGGTCCCGCTCGGACCGACAGCGAGAGGGCCTCCAAAACGAAAACCCGTGGGCTGCCGTGTTCTAGAAGGGTTTGGCGCTTTGGGGCCGACTTGGTCCGCTGCACTTGGGACCTGGCCGGGAGCCGCAGCCGAATATACGGAGCAAGGGGAACCGACGGAGCGGAGTTTGGGCCTGTCCTCCTCCGATGTGGCAAGTAGAAGTCGGGGGCTTTTTGCAAAGGGCAAGACATTCATAAATTCGCAATTAATGCATTGTACCTAAAATAAATTCTGATTTTTTGCCACCTGAATCCTAATCCATTTCCAAAGACACGCCCACCCTTTTCTAAATTTTCTGAGAAGGTCTAGGTCAAAGGGTTAGCATTAGAACGGTTTCTGGCAGCCCGCTGCCCTTGGCAACCGAGCCGGCACCCTTCCCCAAGTCAAACGAGGCCAGACCTTTGCAACATCCCTCACAAGAGGGGAGAGTCCCACCCCAAGAGGCGGATCCAAAAGTTCCCAGGCAGCCCTTCCCCGCGCCGCCCCTGGTCGCACGCTAATGACCACCCTCCCGAGTCCTGCCCCCTATCCGGCCGCTGATCCTCCGCTCAGGGCCCCTCTTCTGAAGGCCCAAAAGATTCCGTGATCGGGTCCGGAGAACTTGTCAAAACAAGGCCCCGAGGTCGGCCTTGTAGAAACCGCAGTTGTCTTGTCGCTCGGCACCGGGAGGCTCCGAATGGCAAATCGACCCCGCCAAATCGTCCGAATGGCCAAATTACCCTAGGGAGCAAGTTACAAGGTCGGTTTTGCAAAAGAAAGAAACACTCACGCCTTTCCACGACAAGATCCCCGCATCCACATCCTAGGCCAATTGACTACGAGTGTGATGGAAGTGAGCTACTTTGGCGCTTCTTGAGGTCGGGTGGTCTTCGCCACGGAACTTGGTCCCCGTGGCAACGCCGACGCTCGGAGTCCATTGGCAGAGTCAAATCGCAATTCGAGAGAGGGAGGTCGCCCGTCCGGCCCCCGTGGCCTTGGGGAGAGGAAATTCGGGCAAGCAGCCTTCCCGGGATTTTAGGGTCCGTGCTCAAGGCCAACACCCCCACTCCACGCCAAGTCACGCAAAGGTCCCGGAATCCCGACAAGGAGAGGGCCTCCAAAAACGAAAACCCCGTGGGCTGCCGTGTTCTAGAAGGGTTTGGCGCTTTGGGGGCGAGTGACTTGGTCTCTTGCACTTGGGACCCGCCGAGAAGCCGCAGCCGGTATAATATGGAGCAAGGGGAACTGACGGAGCCGAGTTTGGGCCTGTCCTCCTCCCGGTGGCAAGTAGAAGTCGGGGGCTTTTGCAGCGGCAAGACATTCATAAATTCGCAATTAATGCATTGTACGAAAATAAATTCTGATTTTTTTGCCACCGATTCCTAACCCATCTCCAAAGACACAGCCCAATTTTCAAATTTTCGAGAAGGTCTAGGTCAAAGGGTTAGCTAAGGTCAAAGGAATGGAGTTTGTGGGATCGTTGTACTTGGGGTTGACCTTTGGCTTGCCGGACGCTATACTTGGTCTAAGATTGCATTGAGAATATAAGCATCATAACTATTAGAATGAAGATAAATGATTACGTAAAAGCATCATAACTACTAGAATGAAGATAAATGATTACGTAAAAGCAAAAGACTAGTGCGGGTTGGGGGTTAGATTTGGTTGCTTGTGATGATGGTTGTGTTTCAAAGATCAAGGCATATGGATAGCCCCGAGAATGCCCTTGTTCAACGGATCACCGCCCCCTAAAGCTATTTGACATGGATGGCATAATTAACTTGTAATGAACTGAATTCGGGGCAAGCAACTTCCGGGGAGTTTAGGGTCCCAACCCGGCCAACACCCCCACTCCATGTCAAGATACGGTGCAAGGTCCCACCAACTCCACGACAAGGAGAGGGCCTCAAACGTAAACCCCCGGTGGACTTGCATATTCTAGAAGGGTTTTGTTTTGGGAGCCGAAGGTTGGTCTTCTCGCCACGTAACTTGGTCCCTAGGGCAACGTCGACGTTCTGAGTCCATTGGCAGAGTCAAATCGCAGCTCCCGAGAGGGGAGGTCGCCCGTCCGGCCCCTCGTGGCCTTGGGGAGAGGAAATTCAGGGCAAGCAGCCTTCCTGGGATTTTAGGGTCCGTGCTCAAGGCGCCAACACCCCCCACTCCACGCCAAGTCACGCCAAGCAAGGTCCCGCCGACCTGGACAAGGAGAGGGCCTCCAAAACGAAACCCCGTGGGCTGCCGTGTTCTAGAAGGGTTTGCGCTTTGGGGCCGGTAGACTTGGTCTGCTGCACTTGGGACCTGGCCGAGGAGCCGCAGCCGAGAATACGGGAGCAAGGGGAACCGACGGAGCGGAGTTTGGGCCTGTCCTCCTCCCAATGTGGCAAGTAGAAGTCGGGGGCTTTTGCAAAGGGCAAGACATTCATAAATTCGCAATTAATGCATTGTACGAAAATAAATTCTGATTTTTGCCACTGGAATCCTAATCCATTTCCAAAGACACAGCCCAATTTTCTAAATTTTCGAGAAGGTCTAGGTCAAAGGGTTAGCATTAGAACGGTCCGGGCAGCCCAAGCTGTGGCAACCGAGCCGGCACCCTTCCCCAAGTCAAACGAGGCCGTGACCTTGCAGGATCCCTCACAAGAGGGGAGAGTCCTGACCCCAAGAGGCGGGATCCAAAAGTTCCCGAGGCAGCCCTTCCCCGGGCAGCCGCCCCGGGGCCGCACGCTTAATGACCACCCTCCCGGAGCCCGGGGCCCCTATCCCACCGTTGGATCCTCCGCTCAGGGGGCCCTCTTCGAGAAGGCCCAAAAGATTCCAGATCGGTCCGGAGAACTTGTCAAACCGCTGGGCCCCCGAGGTCGGCCTTGTAGAAACCGCAGTTGTCTTGTCGCTCGGGCACCGAGGTTCGAATGGCAAATCGACCCCAAATCGTCCTGAATGGCGAAATTACCCTGTGGAGCAAGTTACAAGGTCGGTTTTGCAAAAGAAAGAAACACTCACGCCCCACGACAAAATCCCGCGATCCACATCCTAGGCCAATTGACTACGAGTGTGATGGAAGTGAGCTACTTTGGCGCTTCTTGAGGTCGGGTGGTCTTCTGCCACTGGAACTTGGTCCCCAGTGGCAACGCCGACGCTTCCGAGTCCATTGGCAGAGTCAAATCGCACCCGAGAGGGGAGGTCGCCTGGCGTCCGGCCCCGTGGCCTTGGGGAGAGGAAATTCGGGCAAGCAGCTTCGGGGATTTTAGGGTCCGTGCTCAAGGCCAACACCCCCACTCCACGCCAAGTCACGGCGCAAGGTCCCTCCCGAATCCGACAAGGAGAGGGCCTCCAAAACGTAAAACCCCGTGGGCTTGCCGTGTTCTAGAAGGGTTTGCGCTTTTGGGGCCGAGACTTGGTCTCGCTGCACTTGGGACTGGCCGAGGAGCCGCAGCCCGAGAATACGGGAGCAAGGGGAACCGACGGAGCGGAGTTTGGGCCTGTCCTCCTCCCGATGTGGCAAGTAGAAGTCGGGGGCTTTTGCAAAGGGCAAGACATTCATAAATTCGCAATTAATGCATTGTACGAAAATAAATTCTGATTTTTGCCGGGCCTAGATTCCTAACCCATCTCCAAAGACACAGCCCAATTTTCTAAATTTTCTGAGAAGGTCTAGGTCAAAGGGTTAAGATTAGAACGGTCGGGCAGCCCGCTGGTGTGGCAACCGAGCTGGCACCCCTTCCCCAAGTCAAACGAGGCCAGGACCTTGCAGGATCCCTCACAAGAGGGGAGAGTCCTGGACCCCAAGAGGCGGGATCCAAAAACGCTCCCGAGGCAGCCCTTCCCGTTTTCGCAGCGCCCCCGGGGTTGACGCTAATGACCACCTCCCGGAGTCCGGTTCCCTATCCGACCATTGGATCCTCCATTCAGGGGCCCCTCTTCGGAAGGCCCAAAAGATTCCGCGATCGGGTCCGGAGAACTTGTCAAACCGCTGGGCGCCCCCGAGGTCGACCTTTGTAGAAACCGCAGTTGTCTTGTCGCTCGGCACCGGGAGGTCTCCGAATGGCAAATCAACCCCCGCCAAATCGTCCGAATGGCGAAATTACCCTAGGGAGCAAGTTACAAGGTCGGTTTTGCAAAAGAAAGAAACACTCACGCCTTTCCACGACAAGATCCCGCATCCACATCCTAGGCCAATTGACTACGAGTGTGATGGAAGTGAGCTACTTTGGCGCTTCTTGAGGTCGGGTGGTCTCGCCACGAACTTGGTTCCTGTGGCAACGCCGACGCTCGAGTCCATTGGCAGAGTCAAATCACGATTCCCGAGAGGGAGGTCGCCTCATCCGGCCCCCGTGGCCTTGGGGAGAGGAAATTCGGGCAAGCAGCCCGGGATTTTAGGGTCCGTGCTCAAGGCCAACACCCCCACTCCACGCCAAGTCACGGCGCAAGGTCCCCCGAATCCGACAAGGAGAGGGCCTCCAAAACGAAAACCCAAAGGGCTGCCGTGTTCTAGAAGGGTTTGCGCTTTGGGGCCGAGACTTGGTCTGCTGCACTTGGGACCTGGCCGGGAGCCGCAAATGAGAATACGGAGCAAGGGGAACCTGACGGAGCTGAGTTTGGGCCTGCCCCTCCTCCCGATGTGGCAAGTAGAAGCCTGGGGGCTTTTTGCAAAGGGCAAGACATTCATAAATTCGCAATTAATGCATTGTACGAAAATAAATTCTGATTTTTGCCACCGATTCCTAACCCATCTCCAAAGACACACAGCCCAATTTTCAAATTTTCGAGAAGGTCTAGGTCAAAGGGTTAGCTAAGGTCAAAGGAATGGAGTTTGTGGGATCGTTGTACTTGGGTTGACCTTGGCTCACCGGACGCTATACTTGGTCTAAGATTGCATTGGACGAAACCCCGCGGACTTGCCGATTCTAGAAGGGTTTTGTTTTGGTTTTTCTCGCCCCTAAAGCTATTTGACATGGATGGCATAACTAACTTGTAATGAACTGGTTTTGTTTCTCAGAAACAATTGTACCTTGATGAAAGATTGCTTCATAGTTTCCAAGTGAAAAATTTTTTAATGTGTCCGCACCGCCTTGTTGCCCCCCTGGTCAAAGACTCGCCTTTTTTCGATGCACACTCTTTTAGTTATGCATTTTATTGCATTTATGGTTTATAAATTCATAGTTAATGCATGGCATGGAATTAAATTATGGTTTTGGTCACCGGCTTCCATGGTCATCACCAAAGATACAAAAATTTCCAAAATTTTCTGATAAGGTCCGACCCAAGCGTTGGGGTTAGAACGGTCCGGGCAGCCCGTTGTTGGGCAAGCATGACTGGCACCCTTCCCCAAGTCAAACAAGGCGACTTTGAATGGCCACCTCAGTAGAGGGGAGAGTCCCGTCCCCAGGAGACGGACCCCAAAAATGTTCTCGAGGCAGCCTGTCCTGGCACCGCCCCCTGGGGGGACTGTATGCTAATGAACACCCTCCCGAAGCTCAGTTCCCCTATATATCCGACCGTTGAATCCTCCGTTCAAGGATCCAAACCTCGTGACTGCTCAAATAAGCCCATGGACAAACTTTAATGAGCTTCACATTAAAAAAAAAGATGCAAAAACAATAACGTC
Source organism: Isoetes taiwanensis (assembly GCA_021234155.1). Taxonomy (NCBI): domain Eukaryota; kingdom Viridiplantae; phylum Streptophyta; class Lycopodiopsida; order Isoetales; family Isoetaceae; genus Isoetes; species Isoetes taiwanensis. The sequence continues at coordinate 1,388,698 of JAJEKV010000044.1, read as the reverse complement.
GCTATAACAAAATACGTCGCGGGGACGTCGCGTGCGACGCAGATTTGAAATAACGTCGCATGCGACGTGACGTCGCATGCGACGCTCTGTAATATTTTGAAACCGCGGGCGGCCGGCTTTTCCGGAACTTCTTTTTGCCCTACTTCTTCGAGGTTCTTGGGCGATCCGCGGCGCTAGTACCCTGATCTACCTGCAAGCAACTATTCTAAGGTTAGTATATCATGTTTTTTAGATTGAATAGGTTTTTTGGATTGAATGGTGCATGCCCAACCTTCCTCTTTTTTTGGTTTCCTTTCCTTCCTCTTCTTCTTTGTTCTTGATTTTTTTTCTTCCCATTCTTCCATGCCTCGTTCATTCTTCCTCCTTCTTTCTTTCTCATGCTTCATTTCTTCCTCATTCTTCCTCATGCTTCATTTCTTCCTCCTTCTTCCATATGCTTCATTCTTTCCTCATTCTTTCTTCCCATATTTCTTCTTTCCTCATTTCTTTCTCATTCTTTCTTCCTCATTCTTTCTCATTTCTTTCTTCCTCATGCTTTCTCATTCTTTATTCCTCATTCTTTCTCATTCTTCCTCATTCTTTCTCATTTCTTGCTTTCTCATTTCTTTCTCATGCTTTCTCATTTCTTTCTCATTTCTTTCTCATGCTTTCTCATTTGTTTCTCATTTCCATTCTTTCTCATGCTTTCTCATTCCTCATTCTTTCCCCTCCCTTCCCTCATTTCTTTCTTCTCTTCCCTTCCTTATTCTTCATTTTTTTTCATTTCTTATTCTTCATTCTTTTTAATTTCATTTCTTCATTCTTCATTTGTTTCTTATTCTTCACATTTCTTCCTCACTTTCCATTCGATCCTTTTCTTTCCCTTCCCTTATTTCTTCCTTCCATTCTATTCCCTTCCCTTCTCTTATTTCCTCTTATTTTTCTTCATTCTTTCTTGTTTCTTCTCTTATTTCTTCTCTATTCTATCCTTATTTCTTCTTCGATGTTTTTCTTCTTTGTTCTTATTCTTCTAATGCTTTGTTACTTCTGTTGCAGCTTTCTATTACGATTTGGACCCGACAGGATCTTGTACACGCGTCCTTATTTTGGTAAGTAGTTGATCGCACTTGCATTTTATTTTTATAGTTTTAAGTAGGTTAAAAAAATTGATGGAGTGGCTTGTTCAAGGGCACGGGTCGGCTCCACCTAGAGTGGGGAGGACCATGTACCCGGGTTCGAAGTCCACTTTCACTACAATCATAAATGTTTCCTAGGTTAATGAGTGGCTTGTTCAAGGGCACGGTCGGCTCCACCTAGAGTGGAGAGGACCACGTACCCGGGTTCAAGTCCACTTCCAGTTCCACTTGTTATTTTTAGGTTTAAAATAAAATTGTAGTGGCTTGTTCAAGGGCACGGTCGGCTCCACCTTGCGTGGAGAGGACTAGGTGTCCGGGTCCAAGTCCACTTTTCTTCTCATTCTTAGGTAGATGTGGCTACGGGCAAGGGACATGGTCGGCTCCACCGCGAGTGGGGAGGACCAGGTGTTCGGGCCTTAGTTCACGTTTATTGTCAGTTTTAGCTAGAGGTAGCTAGGGCTAGGTTAAGTTAACAGTAACTGGATGATTCCCTTCACACCCGTGCTAGTTAAAAAAAAATAGGTTAGGCTAACTTAATGTAGTACTAATTCACACTAAAAGCGTTGGTAAAAAAATAACTTAACTAATTAACTAAATTATTTCGAACATGTCTAGTTAAGTTAGTCAAAGGCATAAAAAATTATATGTACAATTAACTAAACTTAAAGTGACCTCTATAGTGCTAATTTCTAATTTAGTTAATTTTTAGTTAATTTTGCTAACTAATCCGAACAAGGTGCGAAGATAAGTTTAGGTAGTGTTTTTGGTTAAAAAAGTTAACTAAATTTTGGGACTATCTGCTAACTAATTAACTAGTAATACGAATGTAAATTGACCGTGGGTCTGAATACCCTAATCTAACCTATTTAGTTCTTCTTGTTTCTTCTTCTTTTTTTTCTTGCTTTTGGGGTGGGGGGGGGGCGGATAAGGTATTAGTCGCCATAGGGCGTGTTATAAGTAATGATTATATGGTCTGCATACATGTTTGATATTGTCAGATTATGTTGCATTTACTTTGTGCATGCTTGGCTTTTGTATTCATTATTTTGTTTTGTTTGTAGGCATAAAATGGCCTCGATGGGACAGAGATGCTTAGTGAAATTAGGGCGCATCCTCATCAATCACATATGCGCCTGAGACCAGGCCCGAACGACATATGCAAACTGATGATCGAATTAACCGTTTTGTAGCATCAGTTGAGAAAGAATGTCGGTCTGAATTATGTGGGAGGTGGCCAGAGCATGAGTCTGAGTTGGAAGATATGATGAGAAAGAACTTAAAGTCTTGGGTTTGCAATCCTGAGCCAGAATTGAGGATGCTACTTAAGTATAAAGTGCCACTTATGAGCCCCTATGCTGAGGCATACGTGGGGCGATGGGCTAATTCGTGGCGAAGTGCAAAGGTCCGACGCAAAGATCACAAGATGGCCAGTAGCAGTCTCAATGATGAACATGTGAAGGAGTTAGATAGTCTTATCCATGGTGGGAGCTCTATTGGTGCAGGGGCTAGATTATCATTACATGCTCATGATAAATGTGTTGCATTTATTGACAGCATTCCTGTGGATGCTGTTGGAGTTGTAAAGTGCATTGGTAGTAAACAAGACTGCCAGATATACCAAATCCAGATCTTGGGAACCCTGTACTTTAATCAAGATGATTATTATACTGGCATTATGTGGAGAGGCCAAGATAGAGCTGCATCATGGTTGTTGGCTGACAAGTATATCCGTTTCAAGAGCCCAAGTCCAGCATTGGCCACACCCCTTGGACTTGCCCCTGAGGTCTTTTGTGGAGATGAGCCACAGGGACCAATGGTAGTCCTGCCATTCATGAATGGAGGAACCTTTGCAGAATTACTTGACCATCTTCCGAGCCAATTCTCTTCTTATAGGAGATGGTCAAATGCAATGCATAGTGCTCCAAGAAGGGCTGATATGAAGATAAGTGCGGAGTGGAAAGCCAAAATGAGACTCGTGTATAAGTACGTCCCAGAAATAGCTCTCGCTCTTGCGTAAGAGTCTATGCCATCCACGCTCCAGTTTGGACACACACAAAGCTCAATTGCAAAAGGGTCAAACTCCATTTTGATGACTCGCTTACAAATGTGTGGGTGGCTATTGGTGATTGGGACCACGGCCCTCCGTTTTTTGCAAGGAGCGAATGCCCAAATTGAAGAGCCGTTATACACTACAAGATGGAACGGTGCGATATCCTTGGTGGGAGAAGAGAGTTTTACATCATCATCGGATGACCAAGCATCATGGGGCATGAGATATCCGACATATATTCCCCGGGCTACATTTACGAGATGCTCCTTGATTTTGTCCAGGCAATGCGGCTTATGGGGTTGTGTGTTGAGATAAACCCAACCGACCGATACTCTAGCACATTGGACATCATCCAACATATGAAGGTCCAAATGATGATGGATAGAGAGCTGGTGCACATGGATCGCCCATCTATTGCTCGGCGTCGTCGATGTGTTCAAAAGCAGCGGGGGCTTTCTTACGATATAGTTGTGAGAGAGAGACGACATATGAAGTGTGGTGATCCACTTGAGATGGCTAAGCTCTTGTTAAATGCTTGCAAGAAGTGATTAATATAATTTTGTCTTCCTATTTGAGGCTTGTTGCAACCAATAAATGTTTTTAGTCAAAATTACTAATGAAAAAAGTAATTTATTAATCAAAAAATTATTATTAATGGTAAATAAATTATTAATCATAACTTGTAGATAAAAGTGTCGCTCTGAGACGTCAAACCCTAGGTTTTGTGTGCTACATCATCAAACCCTAGATTGTAAATGCCATGTGGCACAATCTAGGGTTTGATGATGTGGCACACGCAAGCTAGGGTTTGATGACATGGCACTTACTATGATGTGGCAATAGGAAGTCGCGACGTGACACAACCTAGGGTTTGATGATGTGCCACACGCAAGCGTGGGGTTTCATGATGTGGCACTAAAAAATGCCACGGGGATAATTTAGGGTTCTTGTATGACATGATACATGGCCTGATAATATGGCAACCTAGAGTTCGATATGCACCCCATACCTATATACTGAGATACTTTTCTAATATAAATAAGAAGATAAGAATATAAATTTAGGTATTTATTCAAAGACACTTGTTCAAAGCTTTTCTCTCGCTAATTCTCGTTATGTTCAAATTAACATATATAGTCATGGCGGAGGCTCAATTCTTAGCGGTTTTCCTCATTGTGGCCCTCTTTCTGGCTGATGCAATATTCATGGCATTATCGTCTCCCCTCCGCCCCGTCAAGGCGGTCAAGACTGCGGAAGTCCGGCCGGCTCATTAGTGGCACATTTAGAACCATAAAAATACTATTTTTCATCTCTATGGTTTGTAAGTATCATTCTATTATTGCAACCAATATCATTCATGGTTATCAAATGTTTCTCTCACAATTTCTTTTTGATCTAGGTGTGCTCTTTTTTCTCGTGATGAATAGAGGTAATCGCAATCGTCACGGAGAATGAGCAAGACGAAAGGTAAATATTTATATAGTTTTTATTATACGCTTTACCCTCTAATTAGGTATGTGAGTTTATGCATGGAGTTTTAATTTGTTGTGTAGAGGAAAGGGGCGAGTTTAGAAAAATAGGAGGAGGACTCCACGAGGTAGGGGCAATCGTCTTGATGTTCCTCCAAGGCGTAACCTCCACCTATCACTACACCAGGCGGGTTTGGGTATTAAGATAGTTTTTATAAAAATAATAAATAAATGAATTGTTTTTGCATGATATTTGTGCTTCGCAGCTCCTCCGCCCTCCCGCCTTCCTCGCAAACATGTCTCCCCAGAGAGACCAAATTGCAACATATTTTGCCTCTTTGACACCAACGCCAGTTAAGCACCTCCGCTCCTATTCCCCAACGACATAGTGTTGATTATCGGCCTCCACGTTCTCGCGAGAATATTGAGAATGCTAGGCGTAGTATGGACTCCCGTTCTAGGCAAGAGAGGCATGGATTTTTTCTAATGCAAGGAACTTGGAGGAAGATTTCAACAGTAAATATATATCCACTACGCACCAAACATTTCTTTGGTTGCGGCATGTTAAAGATGCTCATTCTCTCATTACTTCCCGTGTCAAAAGTAGTGGAGCAACAGACTCTAACGTTCAAGATCGCGACGATCATCACGAGGGTTCGGGATCCGAAGAACATGGTCGCCGCCGACTTGGAGAGGGAAGGATCCCGACGGCGTCCACGTGTCATCAAGAAGAGCGTCCATTTAAGCTTTGTTTTAGACACGTAAGTCTGCGGGTGAATTGGCCCCGAATATACCCGACTATCATATTAATAATAATTTTTTGATGTAAGTTATGTGAACATATTATTTAAGATATCAACCTTAAATATTAGTACTTTGTCATCTAAATTTGTTGTTTTGTTCATTCTCTTCACTTAGAATACATTGTAAAGTGCTCAAAAGGTTCTTAATCGGGACGGGATATGTATATTGACGGTAGACATAAACACGCTTTTATATACCCACCATTTATGCTTCAGGGACGCTCTTCCTAAGAAGGATGATGAGGGAAGTGTCTTTTATACTACACTGAGGGACGCGGTCACAAATAATATCTCTCGTTTATGGCCTCCCCGCGGTATAGGGGAGTGGCCTGGTGCTTATGACCAACGCGAAATAGAGAGCGTCAAAAATAAAATGAAACAGAGTTTCCCGAGATAGAAAAAAGCAAAGGCGTTTAAGCGGAAGAAGCTCACTTCGATGATGGGCGAGCTTATACGAAAAAGGAGGTACATGACCTAGTCATAGTCTTGTTTTATTATTTTGATATTGCGTTGATCTATCGATGTATGTCAAAGGCACAATGTGGTCAAGGAACTGAAGCAGACTTGCGAAAAAGAAGGAGGCGATTGGTCAAAAGTCCCTAAACCACTTAATCTCCACAAGGAAGATATCAAGGTATTTCTTATTTTTTTTTGTCATTCGTTCACTTTAACTTGTGATAATGTTGTGTGCCTTGCAATCAGATTGCATTCGAACGTGCAAAGGATCCAGAAAAAAAACATAGAGCTCGGACCGACAAAGCAACTAAAAGCACGCGAAAGCCGTCTCATTTGGGCTCCGGCGGTCGGAAAGGGTTTCATTATAGATTCGTAAGAGCTATATTAGTTCACATTAATTTTAATAAGAACTTTAAATGTCACTAGCTAATACTCGTTATATTGTCATAGGAATATCTATACGGGTTTGCCCCTAGCAGCAAAGCGGCGGTACAAGTAGCCACGGACGTGGAAATTTGTTTATCTGTATCAACAGTTATCTGACGAGGGAACTCTCCCAATTGGCGGGGAATGCGGGGTGCGTTGTAGAAAATTATTATAATTCTATGAACTACATTAACGCCATATTCTTTTGGTTTTATAGGAAGCGATGGCGGATATGAATGAAGCTATAGAGCATGACATGGGGCTCGGCGTGAGGATCCGCAAACGTCATTTGGAGAGCCATCCAATCGCAAATGGTCGCGGTGGCCCGGTTCGAGTAGTTCTCTAACTTCGCACTCGGATGACTACTCCAATCGAATCGAGAGAGAGTAGCTCTAGGCTAAAAGGGTGGATACTCCTCTTAACGAGTCTTTTGTGATTATTTAAAAATATAAATACAATTCACTTTTGTGATTATTTAAAAATATAAATATAAAAAATAATTTTGTGACTATTTAAAAATATGAATATAAAACACACTTTTGTGATTATTTAAAATATTTTTATATTTATATTTTTATATAAATATTTTTTATTTTTTTTTTTTTTTTTTTCCTACATCGCCGCATCGCGGCGTATCCATCGCGTGACTTTTTTTTTTGCCACGCTTTTTTCTATCTGTGGTTTCGAATTTTCCATCGTGTATATTCCACGTGTCGCGTCGCGCCGCGGCGTGACCGCGTAACTTTTACTTTGCGTGTATATTGCCGCGTGTATATTCCACGTGTATATGCCACGTGTATATACCGCGTCGTCGTTCCGTGTCCACGTCGCATGCGGCGTATACACGTGGGCTTTTTACGGCGCAGCGTGGATTTTGGTGATGTTCCACGTGTATATTCCGTGTATATTCCACGTGTATATTTCACGCGTGTCACGTGCCATGCGGCGTCTGGCGACGACGTCGTGTCACGTCTGCTGGCGACGTCGTGGCGCCGCCAACGTCGCATCGGCGCGCCGTCGCATCGCGGCGATGTGCAGCGACGGCGTCTGTAGCGGCGTCACGGGCGGGCGATGCGTCGACGTCAGCGTGGGCGTCGCCAGACGTCGCTATTAAGCGTCGCTAAATGCCCCTTTTCTTGTTGTGTTTGGAATGGCATTGTCAAAAATTGTCTCCGTTTTCTTTATATATCCAGTTTCTCGTTTTCCATAGAAACTGCCTCACATGAAGGTATAAGCCATAATCCAAAGCAAGAAACATGAACATGGAAAAGATACATCCAGCCATAATGTTGAAGCTATCTTTTTATGCTTCTCTTTTTACATCCATTGCAATTGTTCCTCTTATTCCAATTACAAGGGATAATTGAAACTCACAAAATGGATATTGGCCATGTCAAAATAGCCTCCATCTGAGGCAGTATGAATTCGGGGTCCTATTTTCTATTTCCTATTGATGGCATGATTAACTAATGGACTACCAATGCTCTACAAAAAGGTTTTTCAGTGGGCTGATGAGTTTCCTTTGCAAAAGGATCTTTAATAGCAGGGCTTTCTCCAACAATGGCAGATGAATCTACAATATGCATTGAATGGCGCATGCAACAAAGTTTTTATCTCAGGACTAAAGTACATGCATGAACTGTGATAGAGGAATTTAGAGGTAGAAAAGGCGATATAGGAAAGGTAATCATTTATCTTTCGAAGAAATGAAGTTATGTTCGTCCACTTGCATTGGAACTTTGAATAGGTGCTTATACATGTTGTAAAGTAAGGAAGATGGAGCTAACACTCTAATATGGCTGAAATTTGAGGAAGTTGCCCAAGATATCAATATGTCACAGATTGTTGTCGATGAAGATTCACTTTCATGGGCAGAGAGTATGTGTCTTCACTTCCATTGACTTAGAGGCCGTGGTGACAGAGAATGTGTGTCTTCAATGAGTATACAAAAAAATATTGCGTAGATTCTGTATTGTGATTTTCACGTATAAAATTTTTGTAAGACATGGTTTATGTCTAAAATTCTAGATTGAGTATTGTCTCAACAATCCAAAAGATAGTTTTGCACCATAAAATAATATTTCATAGGCAACTTAAGCTCTGCAATCACCTTGCTATGTTTCTTATGCCCGGCCAAGCATGTTTCTTGCTTTTCAATTGACAACATGTTGTTCTAAAGCGAGCAAATGCTGATCTAAAATGCTATTATAACAAAAGATTGAGCTAATGCAGATCTTAAAAATGTTATCATAACAAAAGATTGAGTTGAGGTTGACTCTCCTGGCTTAAGGTTGGTGCAGCAATCACTTCTGCATTGTCTCCCTTTCATAAGACAACTATCAAGGGTCTCCCATGGGCCTTGTTGTATCCTCTGCATCCATATCCAAATGCTTCCCCATTCCTTAAAGGTCTGCTTGCTTCCTGAGATGCGGTTAGATCTTTATTCCATATTAATCCCCAAGACTGTGCTTCATTGTCAATGTCATGCTGGTGGCTTCCCTTGCAAGCTATGCATGATCAGCAGCCTTTATGTGCACTTGTACATCCAAAGACCCAACGGCGTTGGTGGCTAGCTAGGGTTTTAACGATTGCAGCTTGGTATGATTCTGATCATCTTTTGTCATGGGAGGCTTTTTAGATGAGATTTATGTTATACATATGGGATCGGCAAATCTGGGCTGGGGTGGCTGCTTTTTTGCCATCATTGTGCAGCAACCACGGGCTGATGTGCCTATTTGGATATGTGATGCACGTGTTAAGCCAGAAAAGTTTGTTTCTTCCACGTACAGGCTGCTTTTAGATTGCGAGCCTCTCCCCCCGTCCCAGCACTGGCATCTTCAGGTTCCTCAACCACAGTGGAAAAGTGTTTGGATGTGGACATGGGATAAATTGCTCCACCCTAAAGCGCCAGCACTGCGATGGCAAATTCTCCATAGATGTGTTCGAGTGAATGTCTTAGTTCACAAGATGAACCCCTTTAAGATTTTCCTAGATCCCTTTAGATTCCCTATATCCCCTTAGATTCCCTAAGGTTCCATAACTGTTCCCAAAGATTCTCATAAGACCCATAGATTTCCAAAGATTATTCGAAGACTCCTCTAGATTCCCCAAGATTTCATGTAGATTCTTCTAGACTCTCTTAGATTATATCAATATTCTTCAAGGTTCTCTAAGATTCCATCAAGATTCCTCTAGATTATAGAGGATTTTATAAAGATTCCCTTAGATTCCCCTAGATTCTTGAAGATTCTCTTGAGATTCCCATGGATTCCCTAAGATTCTCTTGAGATTCCCGTAGATTGCCAAATATTATCCCAAGATTGCTCTAGATTCCTTAAGACTCTATGTAAATTCTCTTGAATTCCCTTAGATTCTATGAAGATTCTTCTAGATTCTCAAAGATTGTATGAAGATTCCCTTAGATTCCCTTAGATTCCCTAAGATTCTCTTGAGATTACCTCTTGATTTTCAAAGATTATCTCAAAATTCCCCAAGATTCTATATAGATTCTCCTAGGTTCCGTAGGTTCTACGAAGATTCCCCAAGATTCCATCAAGATTTCATCAAGATTCCATAAATTCTCAAAGATTTAATGAAGATTCCCTTAGATTTCCCTAAATTCCCAAAGATACTCTTAAGATTCTCATAGATTCCCTAAGAGTCTCTTGAGATTTTTCTAGATTCTCTAAGATCCTATAAAGATTTCCTAAGATTCTCTTAAATTAGCATAGGTTTCATCAAATTCGAAGATTCCAAGAAGATTCTTAAAATTCGATTATATTGGATCCAATTGAGTTAAAATGATGCCAACACACCACTCTTTGAAAAGGTCTCGAGAGGAATCCAAAGGCATGGGTCTCACCTTCAACCGACCCCTCTACTACAAGTTACAACCATTAAAGGAAGCTTCCTCGAAGTCAATGCATTAATTATTGCCATAATATAAAAGAAATTGCAACTTCCTTGATCTTCCTATAAATTTGAATGGTTGAGATTCTTGCCCACTGTTTTAGTCAACGGCCAAGATTGTTTGCCCTAATTTGGATGCCATGCATGCCCCCATGCCTACATAGTAACATCATTGCCGTCGACCCAATTTAGTGATAATATTTGTCTCTACAAGAAATTTATCGTGGCGGCGCCACGAACATTTCTTTAGTTCAAACTGCTGCAGTCTGACCCACTATAATATCCAACATTTGATAATGCAATGCCTGCTTAAGAAAAAAAAGATACAAGTTTGCAAGGAAATACAGTTTTTATCTAAACAAAGGTGATTATCCATGTTTATGGAGATGATTGACATTTGAATCAGGCACGTTGGAAAGGACAAACAAATCAATGGTCATTGTCCATTTGATTATTTATTGGAGAGCAATCGGATCTACGAGTATTTTTGGACATCGCCATTGCAAATTGCACTGTTACTAATTGAAAAGATATATGCTTTACATTCTTTAAGATTTGCCTAAAAACCAATGTCATATGCAAGTCTAAAAACAGAATGGAACCAACAAAAAAAGTGCAAAAAACTGAAGAAAAATTTGCAAGGTTGTGTTACAGATCTAAAAATGTTGCAAAAACAACTGATTCTAGTCTTGAACTTGCCTGGAGGAAGAAGGGAAGACTAACTTCCAAAGGAGGACATAATTCTTCAAGCAAAACGAAGCATTTGAAGTATCGATTCCAACATTTCCATGTTTTCTAGACTCCATAACGCCACATTTTCTAGACTCCACAATGCCACACACACTTGAACAAGGCAGAGATTGGATGTATTCTGGATCAACCGGACCGGCGCAAACTACCAGAATTGAGATGTCGAATTTGGAATACATGGACCCACTATTTTCGGACTCCATGAACACACTCCGTTGCAGAAGTATTGGGATTAATGGTAATGCCATATTCATAGTTGAACACTTCGTACTAAGAAAAATTACACGTGTTGCAGAACAGAAGGCAGAAAAGAGAGTCGAAGAACAAAAACCTTTTGTATTTTAGTGGCTTCTAAGAATGGCTGTTTAAGTGAGATGGTATTCAGGAGCACATCGGATTGACTAGTGTTGGAGAGCTTAATAGTGAAGTTACTGGGGTAGAAGAAGATCCTCTATGTAGCCCTAAAATTATTGAAATGCGTGCGTTGTTGCTTGTGCTTGCTGCTCTGGCAGAAAGCCCCTTTAGCCTTGGAGAAGTCCTTGTGTTTCCCTCTACCGAGGATGATATGAAGATGTCCGATTTATCTGAGTTGAGGCGCACCCTGGTTCCACTGGTTCAGAATAAAAAACAGAGGGAAAAAAAAATCACTAAACAGAAGGAAGCTTACTTTCCTGTATGTCTCCTCCACTACCCAGCCTGCTTCTTGACATGCCCAGGAACGACATAGAAAGTTTTGTTTTTTCCCCCTGTTTTTTTCCTGACAACTGATGACGCAGGAATCTTTAGAGATATGCGCAAGGAATCTTACCTATAATCATTACATAGTTTAGATATATGCTAGGCAAGAAGGAAACATCTAAGCCTTTTATAGTCATACTTCCAATAAAAAACAAGAAGAATTGAAATTGAACTTTATCTTCCACATACTAAAATGCCTATGATGGTAACCCAACACGATAAACCAATATACTCGTTACTATGTTAAAAAAGAAAAAAACACCCCAAAGTGTTCTCACAAGAAAGAACTTAATACTACTAATCTCAACCCTATTTGATCAAGCTCCAGCTCATACATATGGCGATCCACTAGGTATTAAGTACTACTAGAAATACTAATGCAAAGTAGCTGAAGTGTCCAGCTACTAGAGCCTTTCGAGATCTTCTTTATATAGATGAGTACGACAAGGGCTTGGTTCAACATTTTCTTCATCAAGGTAGTTACTACAGTCATGTCGCTTGGTACTTTGAGCATCCCCCATCTTCTTCCTCTAGTGCTGGGTGCTACTAAAAACACATGCATAGATAATTTGGAAAAACAAGATGTCAACTGATAAAGACTTCATATCATAAAGATTTCATAGCAGTGGAATAAGCCCCAAAAAGTGAACTAAACCCAAATATCATCTGAAATTATGTTACAGAAATTGTCTGAATATTGTTGAAAAACTATCAACATTAATAGAGGGGGACTGCCAAAGACCTTCAACATACTTTGGTAGTAAATTCTAAGTAAGTAAGTTACCCAAGAAAAGGTGGAGCTGCCAAAGACCCTTGATATCTTCTTCATAAAATGAGTTAGACATCTAAGATGTCTTGCCAAGACATCCTTGCTGCTATTGTTTCTCAAACACCCAGCAATGCCAAATAACTCTTAAAGGATAAAGATTTGAAGGCATACTAGAATAATTCTAACTAGCCCTAGGCGCATGCTGTGAGTGGGCGCCCATGTTATGAGACACTTAGAAGCATAAATTTTTACAAAGAAGGTGTATTCGAGCTTCACTCATCGAGTTGCATTTTTTTTACCTCGTTTGCACCCAAAAACAACCCATCACTCACACCATGTGCAAATGACTTATTATAATTATTCCAACTACCGCCTGGCGCATGCTGTGAGTGGTAAAAAATTTGAACATCCGTAAGTCAATTAAAACAACTCCAAATCGCATGAAATTTGTTGCAATACAACCAAGAGTCTAATATTTGTTTATAACCTCCAAATAGCCTAGAAATGTCAAGCTCCACTTGAAATGACCGAATGCCCCCAATCCTAAAATCTCAAAATTAGGGTTGTTCATAAATAGACGCATATCCTGATCAGAACCTCATAAGTCTTGTTCTTAGCTCCAACTAAGTTTCTTGCTCCTAGAAATGCTCAAGAACATCCTTTTTTTACAGTCATCTAGATCCTTAACATAGCAACCCAAGATCAGGTGCTGGTAGATCGCCTCTGCTCATGCCAAGGAGGGTATTTAGAATGAGTCCACTAGGAGCTAGAGTCTAGAGCTGTTCAAGTCATTCCATGTGAAGGGTACTGGATCCCTAAACCAACCTTTGCTAGGATCTTAGAGCATGTCCCAAATATCATAAAGGTTTTGTAAAACAAAGCTCAGCTCATGCCAGACTACATGACTATAGACTTCGAGGACTATAGATATGTCTCTGTCAATACTGTCGAGCCATCTTCCTTGCTTATAGAGCTTAAAATGTCGTAGGTGAGCCTTTCAACTAGCCATTTGATGCGAACCCTTAGACTCTAGGATGGATGAGCATCTGCTTTCAGAGTATGAGGCCAGAGTCACAGAAGAGCAAGAGGCAGTATACCAACACCTAGACAACATTGAAGACCCAATCCAACGTACTGATGGACGAAGCGAGGATACTGAAAAAGCAGATCCAAGAGATGGAAGCAGAAGAGCATGCACTTCTACCAACAAAATGAGTAGTGCAGGGCATCATTGGGTTATCATCAAGCTTCATCGAATGGAAAGAATACTTGTTAATCAACAACATCAAAAATCTTTTGGAGTGCCAAGCTCTTCACTACCATATCCATGAGCTCAAATTAGAAAGAGGGCCTCGACCGCTTCACCGGCTTCGGCACACAAGAGCTTCAAATGGAAGAAAAAAGGATAGAAACATACATGTACATGAATATCAGACATAGATGCCTACCTTAACATCACAAGTTAGGCACAGAGAGCATAATCTTCCATCAAGAGGAGAATTCATAGCGACACCAGAGCGCATAGAAATTGGAGGAAAGACCAGCATGATCTTGCAATCTAGCAGATCAAGCAGATATCAAGCGACGTCAATAGAAAGAGCAACCAACCTAGACAACTGCAAAGCACCCAAGACCGACCATGACGAGCTCCTGAAAAGCACAATTTCATTATAATGGGAAATTTCGTGATTCCAATTAGGAACGAAAATCCTTTTTAGTCCATTTTATACCATTTTTTTGAGCAATTATGGCGCCATTTAGAAAAAAAAAATGCATCTAAAGTGCCATTTATTGGTGCCATTAGAAATACTAACAGTGCATATAATGAAGCCAAAGAAACATGACATCACAAAATTATTTAAAATTTCTAAATTCATAGATTTGATTATAAAAAAATTTGCCACAACAGGCAAGGACTCGGAAGAGAGAGTCTGTTTACAAAAGTATTATTGTACAATTTACATTATAATCACACAAAATTCAGGGTTCCGCATCAGGATCAGGTTCCACATCAGGATCAGGTTCCGCATCGCCAGGGCCATGGCTAGAAGAAGCACCCATAGGATCTCCTTGAAAGCTCTCGAACGTTGTGGCAGTGAAATTGGGATCATCAAGAACGTCCAGATTGAATTGTGTATTCTTGATCACATCATAGTCCACATCGGGTGGAGCTTCAGGCATCTCTGGATTTGGTGGATCTACAGCTTCTTCAACAACAGCACCTTGTCTCTCTGTGACAGGAACTGCTGCAATGATAGGATTCAGGAGGCGGTCAAGCCTATCAAGAATCCCCTTTAGGCACTCCTGCTTAACCGGGTCACTTTCGAACACAATGCAAAATCTCTTATTCATCAATGAAGCCCGGCCAAACGAACCACAGGAGAAGTAATCAAACACTCATGTTCCTGGCAATACCATTTTTTGCACGAGATAGGAGCATGTGGCAGGCCCCAGCTGGTTTCTCATGATTACGTCCCCTGGCAAGCCTTGCCAACTGTACCTGAATCTGCTGTTGTCGAGCTTCCCGGCCATAGCCTCGGTCTCCCCGTCTGCGTCTTCTTCATTAGGTACCAGAACTGGTGGCAGTTCTTGAGGATGATCGTTAAACGAGAACCTGAGATCAATGTCATCGACAGGATCACCAGCAATGGCCTGAATTTTAGTGGCGTAGACTAGTGCATGGGGCTCCTGAACACCTTTGGTAGGCGGGTTCTGGTATTCGTCCTCATAGATGCCAATAAAGACTCTGGATCTGGAATCCAGATTATCCAACACAGATGAAATTAAAAAATTATGCTCTGGCCTTGCAAAGCACACTATCCAGAAAGAATCAGCTGTGGTGTTCTTTACAGCTGTATTAAAGAAGTTAGATAGTGTGGTTTTGTCCCACATTGGAGTTATGCCTCTAGTGTCCAGGACAATCAAGGATACTGGTACATGAGTGCATCTAACTTGCCCCCTACTTCGCAACGGAAGTCTTCAGTATCCTCTCTCTGCAAGACAGCATTGCGTATGAATCTTGCCAAGGCAGGTGGCACGTTACCGAAAACTCCTTCCTTGGTCACTCCAACTTCAACCCACTTACTATGCAAGGTGGCCATGGAAATCAGGTCGGTATCCTCGAAGCCTGGCACGGCAGTACTGAGATCAGTGAAGGATTTGAACTTCCTCGGAAAATTATCCTTCACATATTCAAAAATCTCCTTCTTCAAGAAAGATATAGATCTTAGTGTCTTTGCCCTTGTCTTGAAGAATTGCTTACCTGTATAATCATTGGTGACCTTGACGAAGGTCTTCTCATCCAGCACTTCCTGGAACAGAACCCGACAGTCTTCATAGTCGAGTCCCCTCATGCACCTCAGGTAGGTCTGACTGAAGTAGTCATGATCTTTTGCCCAGTTACAGGTAATAGTTTGTCCCTTGTTGTCTTTTAGCTTGCCAGATTTCCACAAGTTCCATAGGGACATGAATAACTGAAAAATATCCTCTGGCATGAAGACCCACTGGTTGAAATCTTTTGGATGCTTACCACGCATGGTAACTTCAGCCAAAGCCAGATAACGCTGGAAACAACAGGAAGTTAGTCTTGAATGATATTTAATGAGCAAATGACGCCGCGGCGCCATTTAGTGAGGAAATGGCACAGTGGCGCCATTTAATGAGCAAATGGCGCCGCGGTCCCATTTCCTCACTAAATGGCGTCACGGCGCCATTTCCTCACCAAATGGCGCCGCAGCGCCGCCGCTGGTAAAGACCGGAACTGAGCTCTGATACCAATTGTTACAGATCATGGGTTAGCCAGAGAAAAACAGAAATTTAAACATGAAATCTTTAAACATTCCAAAAACCAGGCCTTTAGCCCAAAGCTCTCCACCCAACCGGGTCCAGGCTCTGCAAGAACTCGTTATCTCGCATTCCCAATAGCATCCAGCCGAAGACTCTAAAACCATGATTAGCGAAGCAATTTATAGACGCAGGTCAATCTATTTCCGGAATACCTTTGTCTAGTCAAAAATATCTTCCAGAAAGGCAAATAGCAGGGATTCAGCTTAGTTCCGGCCCTTTTTCAGGATGAAATCACCCTATTTTCCATGATCCGGGACCTTTTCCTTACTCTGATATGCTCTCGGCCGAAATTTGGCTTGACGAGATCGCGACCCGTTATCAGCCATGCTTATATTTAAACTAAATATTCAATGGTTCATTGCTTTAAGGAATTTATCATAGCCTAAACATCATAATTTAAAAATATAGTTTAGGATCCAGACTACCCTTGACAAACTAATCACTAATATTAATTTTGGATGCATTAGCCTGAACCGCTCCCCCGAGCACCACCATATCACTAAAGAATCACTAGACAATAAAGTACTAGATATTTAAAGATGCTTGATAATACTAAACATGGGATAAAACGAGAGGAGGTATGAGACAAACAAGACAATTAGAACAAAACGGATGAATCGAAAAAAAGCCTAGGAACGAAAAAATAACAGGAAGTACAAAAGGAGCATAGGGAAGGGCACAAAAATACCCGTAGGCAAGCTCGTCAAGATACAAAAAAAATAAATGGAAATCTAATGCATGAACATGGAAACAAATAAAATCACATTGGAAACATAGAAGCGGGGGAGCAACACAGGGCAAAGAAAACCTAAGTAACAATCACCTAGAAAAAATCTAAAAACAAAATGAAACCACGGACTCGAAGGCATATACTTATCTTATAAGGGATGCAAAGTGCACAAAAATTTAAAGAGGAAAAATGTAGCATGCATATGTGTATACAATGAAGTATGGAAATGTGCAACATAGGAGAACTCCATGGAAAAAGGAAATAATGAAAGCAAAGACATGGAAAATTTAAAGAGGAACAATGTAGCAAGTATAACTTACAATAATGTTTGAAACTGCGCAAAGAAAACTCCATGGAAAAAGGAAATAACGAAAGCAAGGACATGGAAAATTTAAAGAGGAACAATGTAGCAAAAGAAAAAATGGACGTGTGAAATTTAAAGAGGAAACAATGGAGGAATGTTGTTGCGTCTGAATGCAAAAATTGTTTGGCAGTGAACGGAATAGAACCTGCAACCAATCCAGTGCAAGCCACATAACCTAGCCACAAAACCAATACCAAAGTATTAATTTTTAAAGAAACAAATAAAATATATAGCATTGTTTGACGACCCATCATCCCTGAATCAAAAGCTACAGAAAACGGCGGCCGCTCTAGCCCTGCACTCCATAGACGCTGCCATCGGTCCCTACTCGGATTGCAGGTTGAAAACCAGAGATGGATGGGTTGTTCATAATCAAGGTTGCAGCCGCCCAAAAATCCGGCCACCACAGACTTGAGATAGACGGTTCCAAAACTGTATCCAGATATCCAATCCAAATGATAAATCTGCAAAAATCTTGAAAACACAAGCGCATAAGAGATCTGCAGATGCCACTATTTATTCCAAAACTCTGTAGAAAATGTTAGCTGACTGCCAATCTAAAGAAGCTTGAGTAAGACCGGTTAATCATGGAGAATCATCAATGTGAAACGGCCCAGTAACTGGAAGAAAATAGATAGAGCCCAATAACTGGAAGAAATTAGATAGAATCAAAGCTACGGAGGTGCTGGCCTAATCTGAAAGAACCAAGAAAACAGAAAAATAAAAATCACAGATCCACTAGAAAAATCTAATAAACCCATGTCAAACCCTATCTCAGCATGATGAAGAAGCCACCGACAAGAGCAAACATCTTTTGCCAGAGGAAAAAACTAGCTTTGTGCAAGACGAACTCGCCATGCAAACCGTTGTGCCCAAAAACAAAGGAATAAAATTTGCTTTGAAAGGCACCGACAACC
This sequence comes from Isoetes taiwanensis, assembly GCA_021234155.1. Classification (NCBI taxonomy): domain Eukaryota; kingdom Viridiplantae; phylum Streptophyta; class Lycopodiopsida; order Isoetales; family Isoetaceae; genus Isoetes; species Isoetes taiwanensis. The sequence continues at coordinate 1,370,356 of JAJEKV010000044.1, read as the reverse complement.
AAATCCTTGACGCCTGCTGGGCTGGACGGATCTGCATAGAAAACCATATCCACAGAAAGGACGGATCTGCATAGAAAACCTTATCCCCAGAAAGAAAAAATAATTCGTTATGGTAGGAGAAGCTATAGTAGGAGAAGCGTGGGAGGAAGCAAAACTTATTGTAGGAGAAGCGTGGAAGGAAGCAAAACTTGTAGAGCTAACAGAGCAGAAAGAAAGAGAGCTCAAACTGAGACAAAAAAAACTGCTGTGAGAAGACGCCGATAATGGAGAAAGAGCTCAACAACGTATATATAGTATATATATAGCCTCGTCTCTCCCCGAGGTGTCGAATCGCATGCATTATAACGATACTTCTACATAGAACATTTGCAAGAAAACACAGCTGGCATCCACGTAGGGATGTGTGATTTGGAAACCCTTTGACTGGTAAACAAAAATCTGGCCATTACGTGGCAAGCAACAATTGCCGTCCATGATGGTCTGTCAAAGGTTGGTCCGATCCAGCCTTGGGCGTTTCAAGCTTGTTTCTGATCAGAAAGGAAAGCGCTTTTAGGTTTGGAGATTGGGGATGAGGAATGGTGTCCAAGGGCCGCATGATTCTGCCTGGTCAGCTCCGACTAGTGCTCTTGTTGCTCTTTTTTATGGTTGCCCTTACCATTTTTGTCCTCAATGCCCTCGCAGTTTTTCCTTGGCCGGCTCAATCAGGTTAGTTTTTCAAATTATACGCTTCGATTGCGTTTGTTCTAAAATGGGCATTTTGATATTTTTAGATTCGAATCTTCAGCAGTCTAGGCTTAAAAAAAATCCTCAAAAGAATGTAGACAATCTGAATTGGCCTGCCACCACTTATTTGACAGGAAGCAAACCCATTTTAAGTAAGTTTTGTTCACTAAAAAGTATGCATTTAGCTTATGCATTTTGTGCTTACTCGTTATTTTCTCATCTCTAGCACATTCGAAAAGAATGAGATTACCAGGAACATTAGTGGGAGAAGTATTTTCATGTGATAGATCACATTTTCGAACAGATATCTGTTTTATGAGAGGAGATGTTCGAATGGATGGTAAAACGGGTTCTTTTATGCTATACACTGCGGATGAGAATAGTCCTACAGGTGAAGAAAGGATTAAACCGTATACAAGGAAATGGGAAAAGAGCTGCATGGATGCTGTACATGAAGTCAAGCTCAAATCTTTCAGACAAGCAGAAGCAATACAAAATCGTTCTATATTAGCTTGTAATATTCACCATTCAGTACCAGCTGTAGTATTCACAACAGGTGGGTACACAGGAAATCTTTATCATGAGTTTCATGATGGATTAATTCCTCTGTATATAACCTCTCAGCATCTTCGGGGAGAGGTGGTCTTTATTATTGTTGAGTACCATGACTGGTGGATGACAAAGTATGGAGACCTTGTCAGACAAATTTCTAACTATGATGTTATTAACTTTGAGAATGACAGTAGAATCCACTGTTTTGGCGAGGTGACAGTTGGACTGCATATTCATGAGGAGCTAGGTATAGATCCTGCTTTAATGCCTCATAATGAATCCATTCAAAATTTTCGCATGCTTTTGGAGAATGCTTACACTGAGAATCGTCCTTATTCAGAAGAGCCTCCTTCTTCTGTAAAACCAAGACTTGTGATAATAGTCCGTAAGGGCACTCGTGTTATTTTGAATATAGTAGAAATAGTTGCACTAGCTGAGAGAATAGGACTTGAGGTAAAACTCTGTGAACCTGATCCAACTGCTGAACTGAAGAGACTTTATTGGACACTAAACTCGAGTGAGATCCTTTTGGGTGTGCATGGAGCTGCTATGACACATTTCTTATTCATGCGTCCAGGGACTGTCTTCATACAGGTTGTTCCATTAGGAACAAGCTGGGCTGCAGCAACATATTATGGTGAACCTGCAATAAAGCTTGGGCTTCAATATATTGAGTATAAAATCAAGCCTGAGGAGAGTTCCTTGAGTGGAAAATATGACCAGAATGATACTATTTTAACTAAACCAGAAGAAATAATCAAGAAGGGATGGTGGGTGCTGAAAGAAATTTATTTGGAGGGCCAAGATGTAAAGCTGTCCTTGCCACGCTTGGAAAAGACTCTACTTGATGCCAAAATCAAAGCACTGAACTTTTTAGAACAAAAGAGGGCAACACCATCAAGTTCTAGAGAAATACCTAAAACAAAGTCTTTTTTAAGTCAAGATATGTTGAAAGCGACGATCACAGCAGCTTGAATTTTGTTGAAGCCAGCCTGAGTTTTGTTGAAGCACTTTCAATTCTTTCCAAGCCCTTCGCGGGGCTTGCTGATACAATAAAGTCAAGTACTTAAATTTTGTACATTATCTGTAAATCAAAATGCAACAGGATACGATACATTTTTGCATAAAATATTTCTGGATTTCTCTTGCAACAGCCGAGACCTGGCCATGACAAGACATCCAGGGTAATAAAATCTTGATCCATTTTTCTACATGTGTTCAAGTTAAATGCTTTACTTCCTTGGATCCATTGAATAACTTAAAGTCAGTAATTTAGAAAAGAATTAAGCTTCGATGGAATTGCAATGATTAATATTTTTTCAAGTTTTTACAAGAACTTTGCATTCACCAACATTATGCTGTGATAGATCAACTTGCATGCCTAAAATCTCTTGACAATTGCTGCCCTGTAACCCATTAAGATCTCTTTGTCATGGTACTGGGATAAATCTACATCTTGCATTCTCAGTTGGACCCATTGCACTTCATGTTTGATTTTCTTAATTGATCAGCCCATGTATTCAACTAGGAACAAAATTTAGAAACACTGCTTCTTATAACAATCATTATTGTGACAAAACATATTCACCATATAAACACTTCTATTTTATGTCTGCAACTGCAGGCGTGCAATTTTGTTGGTGAAACACCAACAAACTTGAGGATGTTTACACTTGAATGGCATCTTGCTGAAAACAGGTAGGTTCTATGTAAATATGTTCCTATTATGTATACCCTTTTCAATAACGCTGATTCTGCACACATCGTCGTGGATAATATAACTTAACATTATGTTAGGTAAGATGCTGCCCCAAAAAAATTGATGCCAGGTATTGTGACTTTAGGAGACCTCCATTTCAAGTTGATGCCAGGTATGGTAACTTTAAGAGACGTCCATTTCAATCAAGTCACTCCTTCAATGTTTGGCTTAAGCTGTCTTTTCTGGCCGAGATTGGAGTGCTTAAAACTGGCCTTGACTCCATTGCACAAAATAGCAGCCAGGAGAAGCATAAACATGGCCACTCAGAAGAGGATCTCAGAAATACAAAGACAAGCCATGGCTTTTCAACAAATAATAGTCCATGCTTTATGAGGAACACTCCCAGTTTGAGGTGCAGCATTAGAATTATAAATTTTTGTCTAGACTTTTCTCTTCCGAGGATTATAAGCTACAGCATACGAGGAGTGTGCATATGGAGAATTAGCCAACTGCTGTGGAACGGCGGCTCCTGCATTACGAAGTACTTGAATGAACTCCCTAAATAATGCTTTGCTATCATTATTAATAAACACCATGGCAGAACCTGTTATTCCAAGCCTGGAAGCACGTCCTATCTGATGTATATATTCCTGCAAAGAATTTGGCATGTCATATATTATCACTTGAGTCACCCTAAGAAGGTCCAAACCTCTCCCAAGTACACCTGTTGCGACCACAATTGGTACCTCCCCTAATAGAAATGATTGCATAATTTCTCTCCTTTCATTCATGGGCTTTTCCCCGTGTAGAGATACAGCATGGATGTTTGTGACTGTCTTGATAGCATCTGCAAGAAGATCTGCACCCAATCTCGAATTCACAAATACCACTGCAGGAGGTCGGAAATGATTTGCACTTTGCAAGATTTCAAATAATTTCTTTTTCTTGGCTTTAGAATCGAGCCACATTACATTCTGTTGAATAGCTTTGTTCGGTTGATTATGGCATCCAGTAAAAATAGCAATGGGCTTGTTTAATATGGTAGAAGAAAACTTTTCAATTTCTTGTGGAATAGTTGCAGAGAACAGCATAATCTGAGGCTGTGAGAGTGCTTGTACTATTTGCATTACCTGATCCCTGAATCCATGCTGTAGCATGCAATCTACCTCGTCTAACACCAGCATGCAAACATCTCCCAAGTCAAGGTCATGTTTGGATAGAAGGTCTATAAGTCTTCCAGGGGTTCCAATAATGAGCTCAATACCTTGTTTTATTCTATAGACTTGTTGAGGCATGGCATCTCCACCTACAACCAATGCAGTTTTGAAAGGCAGGCCCTTTCCCAACATTTTGGCCTGCTCTTCAACTTGTGCAGCAAGCTCCCTTGTGGGTGCCATAATGATAGCAAGGGGCTTTTTGCCTTCAGAAAAATGGCCCATCCTGACACGGCAGCACTTGTAAATAATAGGTAGAATAAAGGAAAGAGTTTTTCCAGAACCTGTACCTGCACATACCAAAAGATCCCTTCCCTTCAAAGCAGCTGGAATGGCTTGCATCTGCACTGGGGTTGGGCTTTCGTAATTTGCCATCAAATTCTGCTGAAGTTTCTCGTGAAATCCACAACTAGAAAAATCCAAAATCGGTGCTGGTACCTGGTCTCCTTGCACACGAATTTCTAAAGATTTACGCAAATCCTCAATTTGTTTCCCATTAAGCCTCGTTTTAACATTAGCTTCCCACTCAGGTAACCGAGGATTCCCATCACTGACAACTATGCATTCATTTTGTACAGGATGTAATTCTTGTGCCACTAGAGATTCTTCATCTTGCACTTGCAGGATCCCTTTTCTGAACAAGACCACAGATTTGCATTCCAAACTACAAACATCATCTTCTGTCTCGTTACAAATGTATTCTCCATACCTACCGCAAACAACACAAAGGGGCTCGTCAATTTCCGCCTTCCTTTGATCAATGCGCCTCCTTTTGATCGGATCCTCTGCAGAAAATATGTAAGCTAAGCTATAAGCCACAAAATCCAATTATTCAAAAGAGGGCATTACCCGTAACTGTAAGGACATCGGAGACTTCAGATAAATTTGGGGATTGTGGTGGTTGATCCGGCTTAGCGAGATTTGGCAATGGCGCCGGATTTAAGGTTGCAGCGGAAAGGCACCTAGGTAGCAGCATTCCACCATATAATAGCAAGGAAACCCTAGGGGTATTATTAAGAGTAATCAGTCAGTACAAGAAATTTATCCAATTTCCCTATATGTTTCTAGGAGGCGTGTTACCCTTGTTAAGTTGATGTGGCGCCCCAACGGTTGGTGATTCCATCCCGTAGAATAACCAACGGTCATGATTGTGCCACGATCCATAATAAGGGTAACTCTATTTTCATCTAAGGCTTTCTCGGTCTGCCCTGACATGACCATATGCATCTACATCAGGGCATTTTTCATGGCTCATTTGCATGAGGCAGAGTTCCTGACCTGTTAGCATAACTGGCAACGTTACTGACAGACTATGATCGCTACCCCTTTCTGGAAGGCCAAGACGATTCTTGTGCCACGTAGGCAGCAAGGGCTGGTCAGAGGAGACATGGGAACGTAGCAAGCTGCACCTTGGCTTGGAAGTCAAAGACCAAAAACGTCTCATCGAAACACTCTTAGAAAAGTGAGTGCGTAAAGAGGAAGAATATTTTGCAAGATTTAACAATTCCTAGATACATGAAACGATCATGTTTAACTCATCAATAGGGTATGGTCGCCTATCGCGCGATCGTCCCTCTGAGCACCATCAACCCACCCCCCGACGACGCGACATCGCCCTGTTCCATGCCACGGTGGCCCTCTACCGCGGTGTTGGACTTCGCCATCACCACGCAGTGGCCCGTGGACGTTATGTGCACGTCCTGAATCCGTTATGGCCTGGACGTCTTGCGTCGACCATGTGTCCCGTCGTGCATATGGTACCGATGAATCGGGACAAAGCTACGCTGGCGATCGTCGGCCAAGTTGCCGGTTATCGTCGCGGTTTGTTGACCATCGACGTGCAATAGAGCTCCGCTAAGCGTGAAGCCCTGCTACCCGGTGTCGTGTAATTGTTGTTCACAATTGTGGAATGATTACGCCCCACTGTCGTGGGGTCGTGTCTAAGAGTCATATCGATTCAAAATTAGAATTCAATGCCCCTTGCTCGAATTCGCGCCCATTCCATAGCACTCGATTACCAAAATCCAATTTGAAATCCAATTTGAAAATCAAGCTCCCACTATGGCTGCTATCAGAATAAAATCCAATTCCATCTTCCAAATTTCAAGCTTATCGATATCAGGTCTTGAGTAGGACGATAATAGACATGGTTTCCACAAGAGGTCGGAGAGGAGACGATGGTGAAGCAAGTAACAGAGTACCTACATCAAGGAAAAGAGTTACTGCTCCAAGGAGGAAGCGTCGGACACCACAGATCAGTGCTGCATCTCCCACAATGCCAAGGAGGCCAAGCAAACGAGGGCAGTGGACTGAAGATCAAATGGCAGACATCTTGGATGAGGTAAGTGAGTATGGTATATCTGTTAGAGAGGCATCTAGAAGGTCTGGAATCCCAGAATCAACAATAAGGGACTTTGGTCAGATGGCCAGATAAACTCACAAACAGACCGGTAATCCACAAATCCGACGACTCACTCTACAAGAGGAACGGTTAGTCAATTGGGCACTCTCGGGGGCGGCGGGGGAATGGGGGTTACACTCTCACCGTCAAGGAAAGGGCAGCACTGAGATGGCTATGGAGGGGGCAACTCGGAATCTCCTGGTTCCTGAGTAAATGGTGGAAGCTGTTCAAACAAAGGCATCCGAGAGGTTACACTAAGAAGTCTTGAGACACTAGATGTCGCTTCGGCGCAAAGCTATGACACAAGAGAATCTGGATAACTTTTATCTTTGTGCGAGACAAATCTATGACGAGTTCAATTTCCGGCCTCTAGGATCCGGAATGCCGATGAGACCCGGCATCCAAGCCGGTAAGGTGAAGGGCATGAAGATTATAGGAAGGAAAGGGGAGCATAGGGTCAATGAGGTGGTCATGAACAATAGGGAGTGGGTGACCATTCTGGTATGTGTAAATGCTGAAGGGTTTAAGTTACCTAATTTGTATATATTTAAGGGTACACGGATGAGGCAAGATTTCATTGCGGATGTGAGGAAGGGGCAATTCAAAGTCGCGTCCCCTCGGCCCGGATGACTACTGAGAATTGTTCAAGTCTTGGTTGTCACATTTTGTTGCTAGGGTTCCCGTGGAGTATCTCCAACAAGGCCACATCCGATATTATTGGATGGCCATGGCGCCATGTGGAGCTGAAGTGATTTTGGCGGCTAAGGAAATGGGCATACATTTTGCCCCTATTTCCACCACGCACATCACATAGGTTACAACCATTGGATGTTGCATGCTTTGCACCATTCAAGGCAGCTTTCAAGAGATTGAGATCTTCTTACATGGTTAGCAAAGGGAGGACTGAACCGAAGAGGGAGGACATTGCAGAGCTCATTTCACAAGCCATTGATTCAGGGCTGACACCTAGCAACATCAAGGCAGGGTTTAGAGCAACCGGGATTTGGCCATTCAACTTGGACAAGGTTAAGCCGGGCCGAGAAAGTGGCGTGTTTGGAAGAGTGCCCATGGAGCGAGTTATCCAAAGTGTAGGCCGGGAAAATGCAGCCAACTTGGAGGAGGAGAAATTGCAGCAATTCAACATGGCTGACTTGCAAACATTATGGGAGGCACCACGCCCTGCTGGTGAGCATGGTGGCCAAGAGCCTACTGGAGTGCATCAACATGTAGTTGACAATGTGGACATTGAAAGACATGATGTGCATCCATCTAACCGAAAGATGCACCGGATGGGAACATCGGGCCATTGATTTGACCTTAAGACCCTCACAAAGAACATGTGGTTCCACTGGTGACATGGGAACGAAGACATGCATGTGTGCGCCCCCTACGTAAGTGAGGACATCACAGCCCTGCATGCAACAATCTCAATTCTGAGGGCAAGGAATCGGGTGTAGTCCCGCACCTAAGTGGGAGGGTGCATATCTCTACCGATGGCTTCGTGAGGCCTTGGTCAAAAAAGGTCTAGGAGAGCTGAGGCAAGACTAAAGAATGAGCAAGTTGCGCCGAAACTTGAAACCGCTAGAAGGACATTGAAAGACGAGGGAGGCTGCCGAGAGAGCTCGGCCCAGAATAGGGAAGAGAGGGAAAAATAGGAAGAAGGTCGATCTGCAGAATTTGAGGCTTCTATCGCTAGACTTAGGGCACTAATGTACCCCCGTGGGCATCTCAAGAGTTGCAGCCTTCACTTTCAAAGACCAATGAGTGATGAGGTGAGGAGCAAAAGGTTAGAGGTTAGAAACAGAATGAGGACAAGGCAAGGGTTGAGTCCAATCAGGGATCCAATATTGAGAACATCATTCAACATGGACCCTGGACTTCAGCAAGTTAGTGGATTGACCACACCAGTTACTAGTGATCATGCAGGTGACCATGATAGTGAAGATGAAGTGAATGTTATGTGCAGCCTGGAAGATATGTGCTCGGGAGATGTTGGTGGTGTGCAGGATGTTAGCATAGAAGGATTCCCCGCCTCACAGTCGGGCACTGTCCCAAACTCAATTAGTACAATCAGGTCACCATTGGACTTGGTCAACAGGGAGGGAGAGTCACAGTAAAACGCAGGTATTGGTCCTGGGAATTCCATGAGGTTGGATACGGAAGGTTGGGTCAATTATGCAGAAGCACACTCTGGACCCCAAAGATGACCAGGATAAGGCCATAGACAAAGCTAGGATCATTCGAGAAATGGTCGAAATAGGGCGTGGAAAAGGACATCATCTCTCGGGCCAAAGGAATGGATGTGGAGTTTGCAAAGACACGGAGGGCAAATATGTCCTGAAGGGTCGGGTACCAACAACAGAGATTCAAGAGGGCAACACTTTCATCAACCGGTGTGTTAAGTCTACTAACATCTAAGAGAACTTGCATTTCGATACAATACTAACATCTAACATTTGCACATGGCGGAAAGTCAAGACGATGTGAGACCATAGATGAGACCTTAGACAACTAAGGTAGCAAAGACTTGTAGCAGAACACAACATTAAATATGAAAGCAAATATTCTTTGCATTGTATATTTACGTTTGATAAATTGGTCTAACCTTAAGATCACTTCTCATGGCATATAATACAGCAAACATTGGTCTTCAAATGAAGGGGATCTTCAGCCCAATTTGGAAAGTTCTGTTGCATTTGTAAATAAAAACTGTGTTAAGACAATAACTCAAGTACTGTGTTAAGACAATCACTCGTATTCATTTCAAAAAGCCCGAGGGCTGATACAAAAGTTGGCCCTTAGGCACATCACAAAAATCCATGACCCGTAGGTCACATTGTACATCAAAACATAATCAGCCAAAAAAGAGGAGGTGAAGGTGTTGAGGTCGTCCAGTGGAGCCATTGCAGACAAGGCTGGAAGCAATCAATGATCAATTGGGCTCTGAAATAGAACACAGTCATCCTCACTAACCACAATCTGGCAGTGGATGAGGTCAGTCTCATTGCGCGCCCTTTCGACTTGGGTTGCTATCTCAGGAGATACCTCAACATGGAGGGTTGATGCTACAGCGCGGGTAACCTCTGCTGGTGTGACGAGGCAGTTACGAATTGTGAAGAAGATCGGAGTTGTTGAAGTCGTGGATGAATTGGGACTGGGAACATTACTCTGCGGTGGCCTCGGACGTTTGCCAGGAGACGGGCAGTGATGACTTTAAGGTGTGAAACTTCGTAAAGTTGCTATATTTTGCCATTTTATAAAATCTGGATTCGATGGTTTACTAGGATGCGTACGCTAAAGAACTTTATAAATTCGCCAAAATTTGTTAATATTGCATCACAATTATAGTAAATTCGCCAAATTAATGGACATTTTATAGTAAAAACCTCAATTTTATGGTAAAACATCCAATTCTAGTAAATTCGTTTCTATAAAAATGTTGGAAAAATAGGAAACAATCGCCACCATTTCTATAGTTTAGAAGCAGCTAGAGGATGATAAAGTCATCACTGGAGACGGGTCCCCTCTCCTGCCGGACCTTGCAGTGTCCCAGGTCGGGCCGCATCCAGGAAAACTTGTGCGACGTGCTTGATCCATGTTCTCCGCTGCCAATGCAAGAAATACATGTTTAAATTAAACCAGAAACATCCAAATTATGCTGAAGAGGTAGCAGAGCCGGCGTTTACCTGTGCTGGTTCGACGGAGCTGAAGAATGCCGAGAATGTCACTGCGAGAAAACGAACTCAGAATTTAAAGAACGAATGGAATGATGGGTCTGGCGCGAACTGAGCAAGCCAGATATCCAAAAAGCTTCGCTTTAATGACCAATTCCTGCCACTGCAGCTGGAGCAGAGTCGGTCCGGGCAATTTAGAGGCGAATCGATACGAGAATTAGGAAGGGTTTAAGGATTGAGGCTGGAAAATCGTCGAAGGTGGGCCAGTTTGGGGACGGAATCCGTTACCCTAGGGCACGATAGCTGGCAACCGTGAGGGCGTAGGGGGCATCGGGTATGGCGAAAAGGGGGTAATCGTAGGCCACTCATTGATGCACCGCCCCCCGTTCGCGGGAGACTGGCAGACATACGTAGTCTTAAGTGCCATGTCAGTTGGCACACTCGGCGTCATAGCGGGTCCGTAGGGCTGGCGACGGCAGGCCTCGTTTACATGCGAATGAGGCCATCGAATTAACGACGGGGGAGCCTAGACCCCCTACTCAAGATGCCATAAGATTTTAGGAAAAATTTATTCTGCAAAGTTGTTGTCCAGGTCATTAGGTACCCAAAACACCCGGCGGCCGACAAAGCGCGCAATTGTATCTCGACCTACACTTGTTTGCCTCTTAAGTGCGCGAAACATGGCGACCATACCCTATTATCTAGAATTATTCTAGTATCTACTACTATTGTTACAATGGATGTCCCTCCACATGATCCAGTGGCATTTAGACACCGTAACAAACAAGAGGCTAAAATTACGGCATTATTACGTCAAAATTATAACGCATAATTTTGTGCACATATTGAGGAGCGGCGCCGCTACCCCTGTTCTTGCTGCTATTCCCCTGTTCTTGTGCGCCCAGAAATCTACGCCCAGCTTTTCCGTTTGAACGCCCAGGTTTCTTGTGCACCCAGAAATCGGCCCCCATCCGACATGCGAGCGCCCCTATTCGCCCATGCGACATGCAAGTGCACCTATTCCTCAGAGATCGTTGCACTCAATCTTGCTGTTGTTTACATGAATCATGTGAGCTGTGGTTTGTTTTGTGGTTTTGCTTCCTCTGTACAAGCCGGGTCTTGTAACAGTAGCTAATGGTCGCTGATTCAGGTACTAGAAAATGGAGAGTCCCTTCTTAGCACAATGCAGCAGACATGCGTAGCGCAGGTAGTGCGGCAACAAGATTCTCAACAACGCTTGTTGTTTGTTGTCGTCTGATCTGTAAAGCTTGGTCCATATAGAAAAGCTTGCTTTCTCTTTATTTTTCAGTCCTTTTGTCATAAAGGAAGCTCTGATTCCGGTTGTCTTCTCAAAGGAAGCTCTGATTCTGTTTAAATTCTAAAAAATGCACTTCTTTAAGCGAATTAAGCCTTGCTTGTGATCTGTTTTTTCTGATTATTCGATCACGCAGAACAGTTTGGGTGGAAATTTTAGTCTCCATGTTTATTATGTCCCGTAATCGATGGCAGGGGGCCATTCCGCCCTCACAGGGTCTCTCGGCAGCGCCACCAGCCTCGGCGGCACTTGCGGCTCCGCCGCTTGTGCACCGCCTCGGCTGGTGGCGCCACCTCGAGGCCCTACGAGGCGGAATGAAAAATTTATCTAGAATTGTTCATATTTCGCGAACATATGTCAGAGTAACATTATTATCATGGAAGGCTGCAAAATCAGCCCCTAATAAATATGTGTGTTGTGATGTGTGGTGAGTGGAATTACATGTTGTGGGAAGTAGGGGTTTGATTGGTGCTTATTGGTATTGCTTGTAATTATGTTCTGCAATTGTAAGAGGGGGCCGATATAACATATGATTATGGATGGTTTAGGGGGGGTATTCGTAGGCCAAAAGTGTACAATGATGATGTCAGCATAGTGGGTTTGGTTTTTCAGTGGTTATGTTTTGTTTTGTTATTTTCATTCTTTCTATTTTAGGTTAACAGGTAATGAGTTTCTATTTTAGGGTTACAGAGGCGATGGCGATGGCTGTGGAGCAGTGGGGTTCTGGCGGCAGGGTGCTCCACAGCAATGAACGCTCAAGTATTCTAACACATTAGCCCACTAGATATATTGGCTAAAGTAGTCTTATTATGACATGGAGTTATTTTGGTAGAGGTTCGAGCCCCCGTATTTCATATTCTGAAATCTTAGGTAAAGCCGTATAGAAGTTCGATATTCCCTCAAAACCTTAGGCGAAATCGTATTTCATATTTCAGAAACATAGGCTCCTCCAATCATAAACGACTATAAGCGAAAGAGAGGTGCTCACAGGTCCCAACATACGATCTGGGTCGTAGGATCGACGAATCCGACGACTGTGGTAGTCCAGGGTACACCTCGTTTAGAATATATAGCAAAATAACTGGGGATTTCCAGGGGGGTTTGATATGGATGTGAAAAATAGCAATTCTTGAAACCATAGACCATATACTCCTGAAACAATTGAATGGGTTGTTATAAAAAAAAAACATAGATTCAAGATAATAAATAATCACATTAGTTCACTGGATTGCACTGGATATATTGGCTAAAGTAGTTTTATTATGACATGGAGTTATTTTGGTAGAGGTTTGAGCCCCCGTATTTCATATTCTGAAATCTTAGGTAAAGCCGTATAGAAGTTCGATATTCCCTCAAAACCTTAGGCGAAATCGTATTTCATATTCCAAAAACATAGGCGCCTCCAATCATAAATAACTATAAGCGAAACGAGAGGTGCTCACAGGCCCCAACATACGATCTGGGTCGTATGATCGACGAATCCGACGATTGTGGTAGTCCAAGGTGCACTTCGTTTAGAATATGTAGTGATTATATAAAGTCTGACATCCTTCGGAAAAAAAAATTTATCTAGAATTGTTCATATTTCGTGAACATATGTCAGAGTAACATTATTATCATGGAAGGCTGCAAAATCAGCCCCTAATAAATATGCGTGCTGTGATGTGTGGTGAGTGGAATTACATGTTGTGGGAAGTAGGGGTTTGATTGGTGCTTATTGGTATTGCTTGTAATTATGTTTTGCAATTGTAAGAGGGGGCCGATATAACATATGATTATGGATGGTTTAGGGGGGGTATTCGTAGGCCAAAAGTGTACAATGATGATGTCAGCATAGTGGGTTTGGTTTTTCAGTAGTTATGTTTTGTTTCGTTTTGTTATTTCCACTCTTTCTATTTTAGGTTAACAGGTAATGAGTTTCTATTTTAGGGTTACAAAGGCCGGTGGCAGTGGCGATGGCGATGGCTGCGGAGCAGTGGGGTTCTGGCGGCAGGGTGCTCCACAGCAATGAACGCTCAAGTATTCTAACACTTTTTTTTTTCAGTAGATGGATTTGTCATGGCAAAGGGAAGCAGGGTGATTTGTTGGCTAAGCAGGCAGATATGGCCTCCTTCCAGATGTGTATGCTGAAGCATGTGCCTTTGGGTCCTTCATATCCTGCTCTTTTTTCGTCCTTATGCTTGTTGGCATGCTCTGTTTCGATTCTTCAAGGCCAAAGCAGGTTTGGGCTCTCCTAGCAGGTTGCCGGATTCATGACATACCATTCTGTGTAAATCCTTCAAGATCGACCATCAGGGTTTCGTGGGGTTCTGCCGTGATTTTGCAGGGATTTCTTAGCAGGGTTTTCACAGAGTTTTCTTAGCAGATTGGCAGGTCGAGTTTGAGACCCATATTCCACTGTAAGCTGCTTGATCCTTCAAACAGCTTCATCATTTGTTTCTGCCAGCAATCTGGAGGGGTTTCAAAACTTAGTTTTGTTCCGAAGTATGACTCTTTAAATGTGGCATTCTGGTACTGATTTAACTCGGTGGGGTTCAACTCCCCATTCTTGAATGCAATTTGCCTCTACCGGGAGCTCCAGTATTAGGAAGATGAGGGCTTCTTCTCCATGTTAAATTTATTGCGCTCATGCCTGACAGGTCCTTGGAGTTGTGGTCGTGCTTGTTATTGTGTGTTATTAAGCTTTGATCATTTTCCATTGACTACATCATTGACTTGGCCACCTTTGGCTCAGAATCATATGATGACATGGAAAATGGGATTTTAGTTTATGGATTTGGCATATGCCATGGAATATTCCATGGACCAATGGCTAGGGTTGGATGAGTATATGGGTTGGACGAGTTTCGTTCTATGGTGCTTATTGGTATTATAAATATCATGCACTTTGCTAATCAGGTCCATTGATGTGCATTTTGCAACAATCTGTGAGCAAAGAAAGACATACATATATATAATGCAAGTAGTACCTTCTTATGCCTCTGCAAGAAGATAGTAAATATTATCCCATTGTCTAGAATGTCTTGATTCTAGAAAGCGGGCAGTTGTGGATCTCCATCTAGACCGACAACAACCTTATGGCTTGGCACTAAAGGACACAAATGAAACACAAAGAAAGCAACTGGAATCCAAACATCAAGTTCATTTCAATCACTATCACATGAAGTTGTTAATATCATCGTTCATATATGGAGTTATTTTATACAAGAAATTTATCGCGGCCGCTTTATCATTCATATGGAGTTATTTTATACAAGAAATTTATCGCGGTGGCTAAAGCCGTCGCGGACATTTCTTTTTGCTGAACATTATGTTAATTCAAAACGATGTCAGTTATGACATGCGAAAGTAGAAGCAATTGCTAACGCCTATGCTTGAAGAATTTGGAACCTCTATATGTGATGGAACATCGAGAAATAGACAAAAACATAAAATATTCTTTGGCGAATATATACCTTTGAAATCCAAGGCCAATAACTACTGTTTTTATGCTTCGTTTAGTAAAATTACATCATAGTGTCACATGTCAATGACGGGATTAATATTATAAGCTTGCAGATTGTTAAATCTTTTGTTTGCTAATCATATCACTTTTGCTTTCTCAAGACACTAAGTATTAGTTGGTATTTTGTTAAGATGGATGGAACAGAGGCCAGTTTATCTGTGCGATCATGTCTTGGAATGGCCACCAATATACAATCCTATTCTTGCGTCATTGCACTGCATTTCTAGGTGGCAGAACTACACTTGCCAGACTATCATGGTAAATAATTAAGAACTTTGATGAACAAAGTAAGAAGCCAACTGTGGATATATTACTATTTGGCATATGAAATCATATGTTTATTCACCAAAATAGTCTCCCAATGACATCTACCATCAGGTGCTTGTGTGCATTGACAATCTCTGAATTAAAGCAGCCAATGTAAGTGATTATAAAAACCTGATGTATGCCAAATTATATAAATATCTACGCTTCAATTTCAGTAGCACACGAAGCAACATATCTTCTAAAGCCATCATCTTCTAGCACTATGCTCACCAACCACTCATTTCTTGCATTGATGAAGCACATAGTTCTAAACAATATTGCAAAAATCAACTTTTGTAGGCGCTTTATCGATCGTCTTATTAATCAACCACGGTCATGTTTGAACAAAAAAAATACCCTAAGTTCTTGTGGACTTAACGAATTTTTTCATGAGTGTCATGTTAAAGCCACATCGAAGAAAAAAATACACGGAGTTTTTTTTATTTCATGCTGGTTCAAACATGACCGTGGTTGTTAAATAAGACGATCGACGCTTTATGAAGAACAAAAGACCATGAGAAGTACCGTGGAAAGGCTCTTTATGTCTAAGCGACATGAGAAGTGCATGATAGATGGTCTGCAAAAATAATTCTGGCCATCAATATACAATCAAGTTCTTTTTTTTTTTGCATAATCGTTATGGATTTCTAGGCGACAGAGCTACTATCTCCACATTATCATGGCAAACAACAGGAACATGCTAAATAATTGAGAAACATTGATGAACAAAGTACTAATTTCATCATGCATTTAGAAGCAAACTATGGATATATCTGTAGATCCAAAACTCTATTAGATGAAACACTATTTGGCACATGACATCATACGTCTGTTCACCAAAAAAAAAAAGCAGTTATTTATCTGCTCTCAATGACATCAGCCATTCCCTTTACAGGAGATTCTCATCTTTTGCATTCTCAACCTCTCAAATGAAGGAGATTTTCATCTTTTGCATTTTCAACCTCTTAAATAAAGAGACAAACATAAGTGATTATGGAAACCTGATGTATGCCAAATCATGTAAATGCCTAGATTTCAATTTTATTAGTCTTTATCGGGCTTCAACACAGCAACATGTATTTTATATTCTGAATATGTTATCTGCCAACACTAGCTACTCAACAGCCACATGCTTTTTGCATGAAGAAGCACATAGTCCTAAATATTTTGCAAGTGAACTTTTGTAGGCTCTTCATATAGAACAAAGTACCATGAAGAGTAATATGAGAAAGCAACATGAGAAGGCTCTTTCTGTCTCAGCAACATGACTTCCTTATCAACATGAGAAGTGCCAAGTGCACAATAAATGGTATGCCTACACAATTGTGATGTAATTGAATGTTTGAATCTGATACTAGATCCTCTTCACATTCTTCTCATTCTAGAGAATGGAATCATCAAAAATTTCATGATAACACACTTATTACTATATCTATCTATCAAAAGTTTTACTTTGTTGAGATAGATATTGAGCTGCTTGCAAGGTACTCCTCCTTTAGCCACAATGCAATCCATCTGACCTTTCTATTACTCCATCATACCCTTTCGTGGCACCAAGCTGAGAACAAAAATCCTGAAGAACTACACAGCAAGAAACATGCAGGAGCTATATCTGGCAGATCACTGTACCAAGTTATTCTCTGGCACCAAAATAATGAAGCTGCAATGGTTTGTGTGTGAGAGGCTTGGTCATAAATACTGGTAATATACCTAAAGCAAGGATCAAAATGCAACTCTAGTTTAGCAAGTTTTTCTTTTCAATAGCTACATGGACAGCTCTTTATCAAAAGCAGCTTAAAAGGGAATCAGAAAATAAATGCAATGATTAGAAAAATATTAATATAAATAAACTTAAAAGGGAAAAATTTGGAAAAACAAAAGGGGGGAGGGAAGGGGTCTTTCAACGATATCCCCTTCTTGGATGGCGAAAAAAATTAAGAAGGACGTCCCCAAATTTTGTTTAACCTAAATAAAGCATTAGCAATAAAGTTCAGATTTTGAGTTCAGATTATTTCATAAGAATACAGCTCCCCAATTTTTTTTTTTTTTTTTTTTTTTTTGGGGGGGGGGGGGGGGGATTAAGAAGGAGGAGGAGGAGGAGGAGGAGGAGGAGGAGGAGGAGGAGGAGGAGGAGGAGGAGGGAGGAGGAGGAGGAGGAGGAGGAGGAGGAGGAGGAGGAGGAGGAGGAGGAGGAGAGGGGTCACACTTTGAATGACGTCTCAGCCTTCGATGGAAAAAAAAAACTAGGAAGAAGAAGAAGAAGAAGAATGGAAGAATCAAGAAGAAAAGACTAAGAAGAAGAGGAGAAGGAACCCAACAAGAGGAGGAAGAATCAAGAGGAGGAGGAGGAGGAGGAGGAGGAGGAGGAGGAGGAGGATTAAGAATAAGAATTCAATAAGAGAAGGAAGAAGTACAATAAGAGGAGAAAGAATAAAAAAGAAGAAGCAAACAAAGGGAATGGAAGAATAAGTATGGAAGAAGGATGCAAGAATGGAAGAAGAGGGCTAACCTCCTGGGGTCTGGACTCTCCCCTCTGGTGAGGCGGCCATGCAAGGTCCTTACTTTATTTGACTTGGGGAAAGTTGTCAGCTCAGCTGTCCAACAACAGGCTATCCGGACTGTTCTAATGCTAACTCTTTATCCAAAAATTCGAAAAATTAGCATGTATGATTGTGATGACTTAGGAAGCCAGCTGCCAAAAAATCAAAATTTAATTACGTATTAATTACGAATTTATGAATGTCTTACTACTGCAAAAGCGGCCCTTGACTTCTAATTGCCATAACGGAAGGATGACAGCTCCAAACTCCATTCCGTCAGTTCTGCTTGCTTCATCTTCTCAATTGCAGCTTCTGGGCCACATCCCAAGTGCAAAAGACCAAAACTCAACAACCAAAATGCAAACCCTTCAAGAACCTAGCAACTCACATGATTTATGTTTTGGAAGCCCTATCCTTGTCAGATTCAACCAAAACCTTGCATTGTGTCTTGACATAGAGAAGGCGTGTTGACGCCAGTGCATGGACCCTAAAAACCCCCAGGAATAAGCTTGCCTCAAGAGTCGTCTTTCGAAGGCCCTGACGACGAACAAGCAACTTCTCCTTTGCGGACCGTGATCTGGGCTGTCAATGGACTCAGAATATCGACATTGCCCTGGGACTAAGTTTCGTGGCCAAAAGGCCACCATTTCTTGAAGAAGTGCCAAAGTGGCTCATGTCTAGCACACTCGTAGTCAATTGGCCTACGAAGTGGATGCTGAATACTGCTATGTAGGGCGTAAATGTTTCTTTCTTTTGCAAAATTGACCATGTAACTTGATCTTTAGAGTAATTTCGCCATTTTGAACGACATGGCAAAGTCGTCGCCATTGTAGAGCCTAAGCAATGCCCGAATGACAAAACACTTCGGTTTTTACACGGTCACCCGTAGGATGCTTCGCGGTTTGATAAGTTCTCCCGGACTGATCTTGGATTTTTTTGGACCTGCTCCAAGCAGGGCTCTTGAACAGAGAATTCAATGGTCAGATAGGGGGACCGAGCTCCGGAAGGATGGTCATTAGCATACGGCGCCCCAGGGGAACGCTGCCAGGAAAGGCTGCCCCATGAACTTTTTTGGGGCTCGTCTCCTGGGGCCTGGACTCTGTGTAAGGTCCTGGCTTGTTTGACTTGGGGAAGGTTGCCAGCTCAACTGCCTGACAACAGGCTGCCTGAACCGTTCTAATGCTAACTCTTTGATCTAAACCTTTTCCAAAATTCGAAAAATTGGCATGTATGCTGGTGATGACTCAGGAAACCAGGTGACAAAAAATCAAATCAATCTATGTTTCCAAAGCATGCCTTGAGCTCAGCATTAAGAGCATCAAAGTCCTGCAATTCTAGAGCCTCTCTCTCCAGCAAAGGAGCAAACCAACTGAGTGCTGGTCTTGTGAGAAGAGAACCGATCAATCCAACTTGATCCCGATCTATGGGATACCTATGAGGATGGAGTTGAATCACAAGTCGAATCTGATTCAAAAACCCACAAAGCTTGGCCCGAGTGCCATCAAACTTCTCTGGCAAGCTAATCTTAGGCTCTAATGGCCTCAATCCAGAGCTAAAAGCAGATTCATGTGAAGCAACCCATTCTCTGAGCTCTCTATTGTCTTACAGCAACTGTTGACATACTTGAACAAGCTGCTAAATTTGTTGTGATAAGGTCAAAACCTCCTCCATAGAGATGAAATCACCAAATATGGATAAATAAATGCTTAGGCTCAGAGTAGGCAAGAACCAGTAAGGGATTCTGGCTCAAACTGTCATGAACCTACATGAAAATAAGGAAAATATATGAAGAATGCGTAAGAAATACGCCAAGCTCAAATCCTGCCTTGTGCAATTGCCTTTTTTGCGTCCGTGTGATGATCATCTTTTGTACATATAAGTAAAATACTCTTATGATACGAATACCTCCATGGCTGAATACCCATATAGTCATCACAATATAAGGTTAAATTATGGTTGTCGAGATGTTGCTTTCTAGTTAGTTGGTGACATGGATAGAAGCACAACGTGACAACATTATACAAGCAAGTACTTTATACTCGTAGTAGTTATCAGAGTTTGAGTTGGTTGCGGATCATCCTGAAAAATTTCTTGACGTCTTTCTGCTTGAGGTTGTGGCCTTGGTTCCTGAAGATGTGTGGTCATTCCTCCTTCTATTGTTGAGGGCATCCATGCCGTGAGATCGTTAAGTGTTGCCACTGCCACATGAGATAGAGTTGCATCTCAAAGATGTCCTTTTTTAAAATCTAAATGTTGGAGCTCTACTGATCTTGACATAACTGGCATTTATGTCTCAATCTGACATTTTGTTGGTTGAGTAGCCTTGTACTTAGAGGGCACTTCTAAACTTTGCTTAGTCCCTGATGCTGGCATAGGCCTCTAAGCTGGAGATGTTCTTCTTCTGATATGTGTCTCCTCTCGTTCCTCCATCATGAATGCCTATTTCTAAAGTCGATGAAGTTATGAAAGTCTTCCTTTAAAGCACAGTTTCATTATAATGGGAAAATTTTTAGTAAACTGGAATTTTTTTATTATGGGGGTTGTATAGACCTTATGGGGGGTTGTATACACGTTAATACGATTACTCATATCATAGACCTTATCGTGGGTTGTATACACGTAATACGATTACCACAATATCATAGACCTTATCTGGGGGTTGTATACACGCAGCATGCAGATGTATCATACATACATAAATATTTAGAGAACATAATAACACGGTATCATATACCAACTTCCAAACACAATAGAGACCGAAGTATGAACTATGTATATCCCTAGTAACCTTCTCCCAAGTTCCTAACCCCTTCCCCTTCCCCTTTCCCTTCCCCTGCGAGGTCTAACCCATGCATCTGGGTTAGGAAACCAGAGCTCACGCATATCCCAGCCTGATTCTTCCCACCATATGGGGTATCTAGTCATTGCAAAAAGTAATTCCACAGGATGATACTCACGGAAGAAGAGCGGACCCAACTCCACAAAACCGTTGTACTCATTGTACTACGTCCTAATAAGGCCATACATCTGTCCCTTACAAATTTCATGAATGAACTCTGATATGTATTGATCCAGAGAGTGTGCTAAATATCCAGCACGAAGAAGAGGCCTCAATTGCTATAGCATCTCGTCCAAAAAAGGAGGGGGTTCAAGAATTCCCCTCATTGCAAGTCTCCTATAACATTCAGATGGATTAATTTCCATCAGTGGCTCATGACCACAATCAAATCGCTCCAGAATGAAGTTGATCAACTCCATTGTAAGCTCCTTGGTGGGATCAGGCGCAACCTCCACTCAAGAAATGGTCAAATAGCTCATCGGGCCTGTTCAGGCCGCATGTAATGGTCGGGCATGCTTGCAGCCTTCCGGGTAGCCCGGGGGGATTGGGTCCAATCATTTGCAAAAGCAAGCAAGGATCACCGATAGAGCAAGGAACACGGAGCGGAGTAGAGAAAGTAGCAAGATCAAGAGCAAGGAACAAGATCAAGTAGCAAGGAGCACAAAAATGAAGTAGCAAGGAACAAGGATCAAGATCAAGTAGCAAGGAGCAATGAACAAGGAAGATCAAGTGCCAAGAAGATCAAGGAACAAGGAAGATCAAGGAGCAAGAAGCAAGGATCAAGATCAAGTAGCAAGGAACAAGATCCGGTAGCAAGATCAAGTAGCAAGATCAAGAGCAAGGAACAAGATTAAGTAGCAAGGAGCACGGGAATGAAGTAGCAAGGAACAAGGATCAAGATCAAGTAGCAAGAAGCAATGAACAAGGAAGATCAAGTAGCAAGAAGATCAAGGAACAAGGAAGATCAAGTAGCAAGAAGATCAAGGAACAAGGAAGATCAAGTAGCAAGAAGATCAAGGAACAAGGAAGATCAAGTAACAAGAAGATCAAGGAACAAGGAAGATGAAGGAGCAAGAAGCAAGGATCAAGATCAAGTAGCAAGGTGAAAAGTGAGAAGTGAAAGTAAGGTGAAAGAATTTAAAGCTACGAATCCAATAATGTTGAAGTATAATACCAATAATGTTGAAGTATAATACCAATAATTCTACAACGACTATAAAAGCAGCTCCATTCGGTGATAGAAGTCATTCATCTCCCATGGCTTATAATATTTATGAAGATCGGTTTGAGACCATTATTTGCTCCATGAGCTACAATGATATTGTTAGGTGCATACGTAAAGGTATTAAGCTGGATCCCTACTTACAATCCAAAGCTGATGGTCCTGAGTGTCATTGCCCTGGCCTTACTCGTGTTGTGATCCATCTTCTTTGGCTTTCTGAGCGCCATGCCTACGAGCTGAATGGGATCACGTTAGCAGGGATTGAAGATGAGTGAATCATCGACTCTATAATGCCATCAATAATATGTGCATCTAAATTATATGTATGCCATCAATAATGTGTGCATCAGATGTAATGATGTGTATTAAACACCTATTATAAAAGATGTAAGGATGTAGTATAAGCATAATGAAAGCTAACTGATGTATCGACTGGGTATTAATTGTCCAAAATGCAGCTGTATTATAGCAAAAGAAATTACATACATGATTATCGAGAACATGATTGAGATTGAGAGCTTTTAACTAATGCTATGCCCCCCCACATGTCAACAATGTATTTTGGATTGGGTCGCCAACGTTTAGTTAAGCAACTTGTATAGTCACGACCAACAGGCATCCACCATGTACATAAATGTGACCATAATTGGTAGACTCTGGATCTAGGATGGCATCTTCTTACGTAAAAGCCCAACCACGCTTGGAGTTTCATCGATCTCAGTCCGACTAAAACGAACATACCTTTAAGTAACATGTGCATGAGGATCGAACTCATCCATAGGTAACACCGACGCCCATCCGCTGGCCCACAATCGTAGGGCAAAGGTCTTACAAGCACAGCGGCTTCATCGACCTCTGGAGTAAATGCAGCTTGTAGAGGTTCTTGCCTTGTACGCAACCAAAAGTTATCATTTTGAGGTCGTCGTGGAGATACATCTTTTTGCAGAAGGAATTCCATAATGCTATGTACTTACTGATGCTGTCTGCCAGGCCAGGGAGATCTTTCAATGTCTTCCTTGGAGGGATATTTTTAGGCACCCCTTGTTAACGTTGGCTCACCATTTTCATCCTCCTTCCACATTCTTATTCCATTTTCGGAATCCACTCTTTATGGGTTGGCCGCATCTTATATTGCATAATGGGCCATTTCCCATCCATTTTAAATCGAATAGCAATGGGTCGGTATGGCACGTTAGGCGTTGGCCCTTATCGGGGATATATCCTTGGCAAAACCTTTCAATCTGGAACTTCATCCACAAAATATGGAACAGGAGACTTTGCATTGCACTTGCTAAACAAGTAAAGCAACTTCGAGGCAAAGTTAGAGCATCCGATGAACTTATTAACGTCGAAAAAGTTCCCAAACAATGCATCAATATCGTCATGAGTGTGCCCAACCATCATGAAGCCAACTGAATCTCATCGAATACCTTAAGCCATGTCAAATAAGAGAGGTAGGAGAACACATATCTATTTTTATTTTGACCCATTTGCATTATCCAACCTGTAAGTAGAGAATTCGAGGAAGAGGATTGAAGCCTTCTAAGTAAGCACCGAGAAGATGATGGCATCTTCTCTTGTGTCTGCAAGCTAGCTTATCAAAGGCCCGATGGTCAAGTGAGTATCTTTTAGGGCTTGCATCAATTTGCAATCTGTAGTTACGCTTCCCACCTGCGAGATCACCACACTTGTCTTCTTCCCAGGCAACTCAAGATAGTGTGAGATCCTAGAAAGTGATCCAACATGAAAGTTTGAGTCATCCTTCCAAAGATCAAGAGAGAAATGGCCATAAGCCCATCCACCATGACCATGTGTCAATGCTCTGTCAAAATTTGCTCTTCAAGCGATCTCCTCTCCAAACAGGACTTAGAGATGGTGACTTCTTGGTGTGAGTGTTTTGACATGATCCATCTTATCATGTATTATGCAAAGGTGACTTTCCGGCGATGCGATGTGATAATGCACGCCAATGCCAATATTGACTCCCTACAGAACGTTGTTCCAACATATGTGCCCGCCGTTGAATTGAAAGGTTGCGCCTCTCCCTTGTATCTTTTGTTCTTTCCAATTTACGCTTGATGACTACACATATGTTACACTTGGAGAATCTTTGTATTTTTGCTATCTTTGACGTCTCAGAACTCTTTCTTCCAAATATTGTAAAAAGAGGGCAAGGTTACACTCTTTCATGTCAATTCTTCCACCACGGCACCCACTTCCTTATGTCTGCGCTTCTTATTAAGGATGGAAAGAAGTTTGCGAACATTCTCCCTTATATCGTCCTTTCCTTTTTGCTTCTATATGGAATGCTCTCCGCATTCTCACTAATGAAGGTATCAAGCACACTTTACGTAGCTAGTATCCGCGTGTCTAGGCTCAGATTACCATGCTCCGTCCGTTTTCCATCTAACTTGAACCTCTTCCTCCAACTATAAAACGTAGACTGAGCAACTCCTAAAGCCACGCAGCGCCATCGCAATGACACACTCCACTCCATAGACCACTACTTTCGCCTCCGAACGCCCCTATAAGTTACACTCAACACATAAAAACAAGCGTAATCCCCGGCACCGCTTGATTGAGAATAAAATTCTTTTCTTAAGGCACATACTTGCTCTCGGCTCGTTTTTGACACATTAGTCCTTGCGGCATGTTGATTTTAGAGCACTCTTGATTGGCGTGGAAGCGCACATCCTCTCCTCCTTGCTATCCCCTTTGGTTCCCTCGACCCTCTTCACATATGTATATTTCCTTTTCCTCTTGAATTGCTTCTCAACATCAGCTTCCAAGCACTCAACTTCTAAGTCATCCTGTTCGAGAGCAGCTCGAGCTTGTAAATGTTGTGAAACTGTCCTACCATCATGAAGCAAAACATCATGGGTCTCCCAGGTTACTAGACTGTTAGCTAGAGGCCTCTCAGCACAAGCATGACATGACCTGATATTTTGGTTTCCCGTTGGATCTATTATGTTACCCACTGAAAGCCCGACCTTTGATTCACCCAAGAACTCATCGTCTATAGCATCCTGAGGATCACTAAAGACTATATTCGCCTCCGAATACTTAGATCCAATACAGGAGTGAAGAATGTAGCATGGCAAACCTAGTAGATCTGTTCTGGAGTAGTAGAATGTCTTATCTTCAGGCTTAACAACCTGAGACCAAGACGGGCAGCTAGATTCTCATGACCTCCAATCTCCTCTACTATCTCGTCTTCTTCATTTGTTGCTGTGTTGCTTGGTTCACCACAGTGAGCAGTGAAACTGATGTCCGGCGGGCTACTGATAGATGGACTACTAGATGAATCCTCTTCTGAAGAGGGCAAAATGAGGGATCTCGAAGACGAGGGGCACTCAACATGTTTTACATCCCTCTTAGGCCACTGAATGAATATGTCTACTGCTTCACCAATGTTATCTGCCCCTCCGCAGGGGACTGGAAGCTCCGTCGATGGGATCACGGACTCCGTGACCTCAATTGCTGTGTATGTGTCAATAAGAGCAGGCATGCATAACATGGGCACCCCATGCCAACTTTGCAATTGAAACTAAGGTTCTTAGTGTCCTAGCAGTATGAATATCAGCATTTGAACACGCTATACATGGCAGCAATAGAACATAATTCCTACCAGAAATAGTTGACTTACTTGATATTAGACAGATCCATAGTGGTATGTACTGGAGCAGTAGATGGAACAGGGAAAAAAAGCTGATCCCAGCAGATGAATTCGCAGAGAACTGAGCGCTAAGAAGAAAGCGCCAAGAATCACCTGGGATTTCTGTGAGCGCCAATAATCACCTGGGATTTCTGTGAGCGCCAAGAAGAAAGCGCCTGACAGCACGCATGCGCCTTGCAAAGTTTCTGCCTAGGCGCCTGAGAAAAGAAGCGCTTTTATGCGAAATGGCAACTGAGACGAAAGCAGCGGACTCGAAGCCGCCTGAACCGGCAATTAAAACGTCTGCGTCGTGGCATGGTCGCTTTAAGTGGGAGCACGGCGACAAAGAGGGAGCTTTAAATGCAAAGTACAAATTTTAAAAGCGGACGATTCAAATTTAGACAGGTGGCAGTCAAATTTCAATTTACGGGCGGGAATTTTGAATTTTATGTCAATTGCACAGGTGGCAAGTTTTCAAATTACGGGCGGGATTTTTGAATTTTATGTTCAAATTTGGGCGGCCCGGAAAGGGGGAAATATTGAATTTGAAGTCCAAATTTGGCGGCAGGCATGGGCGCTGAACCGCCACCCGCATGGCGGGCATGGCCTAGACATACTCGCATGGGCTGCATGGGCAGCCGGGCATGGGCCTAGATGATCGGCCGCACGGGTCCTAGTTGGCCGCCTATGGTACAGCAGACAGCCAGTGGCCAAAGTTAGTTATGCCTCAATGTGTGCAGGACACCAGTTTCTGGGCAAAAATCAAAAGGCGCTCGAAATGGAAGTTGGCGATTCGAAGCTCCTCGGTACGTGGAGACAATACTAGCACCGCCCGGCCTTGGTATGTAATTTACTTGCATTGATTCTTTGTTTGTTCTAAATGGCGCCACCGCGCCGTTTGGATGTCTTAGTCTACTTTAGGGTCTTGTTTCTGGCAAATGGCGCCACCGCGCCATTTGGATGTCTGGTAGCTTACTTTAGGAGTCTTGTTGCTCGCAAATGGCGCTATGGCGCCATTGGATGCCTGTTAGCTTACTTTAGAGTCTTGTTGTTGGCAAATGGCACCATGGCGCCATTTGTATCTGAGTCGTCCATAAACACTAATGGAAGCATTCGCATATGCATTAGGAGTAAGAAGCAATCTACCAAGCAAATGGCGCCGTCGCGCCATTTGCTTGGTAGATTGCTCCTTATTGTGTTGCATTCTGTAGTGCATTCTCCTATTACGGGTCGCAGGTGCCTCCACCTAGTCCGAGCTACTCTCCTTCAAACCATCTTCCTCGAATATTGCGAAGGGGAGGGGCTCGGACTGGGTGGAGGCCTCTGCGAACAAATGTGTTTATGCACCGGACTCAGATGCAAATGGAGCCATGGCGCCATTTCATGAGTCCCGTGCATAAACACAGCATTCACATATGTATTAGCAATGAGAAGCAATCTACCAACCAAATGGCGCCATCGTGCCATTTGCTTGGTAGATTGCTTCTCATCATGGTTACGCTCAGAGTGCACTACTACGAAGTTGCGGGCGCTGACCCGATCCCGAGCTACTCTCCTTCAAACCATCTTCCTCGGAATATTGGCGAGGGGGCTCGACCGGGTGGAGGCCTCGGAACAACGTTAGGAAATGTGTTTATGCACCGCTCGATGCCATTTCATGAGTCCCGCGCATAAACACAAAGATTCACATATGTATTGCTATGAGAAGTAATCTACCAACCAAATGGCTTTCACGCCATTTGCTTGGTAGATTGCTTCTCATTGTGTTACGCTCTATAGTGCACTACTTCACGAAGTCGCTAGGCCTCGACCCGGCCGAGCCACCTCCTTCAACCATCTTCCTCCTCAATATTAAGGGAGGCTCGATCGGGTGGAGGCCTCCGCGCGAACAAACGCCAGTGGAAATGCAATCGAACTGCTTCCATGTGTTTATGCACCGGACTCAGATGCAAATGGCGCCATGGCGCCATTTCATTAGTCCAGTGCATAAATACATGGAAGCATTCACATATATATTAGCAATAAGAACCAATCTACCAACCAAATGGCGCCATCGCGCCATTTGCTTGGTAAATTGCTTCTCATTGTGTTACGTTCTGTAGTGCACTACTACGAGTCTCAGGTGCCTCGACCTAGTCAGAGCCACTCTCCTTCGAACCATCTTCCTCGAATATTGTGAAGGGGAGGGGCTCGGACTGGGTCAAGGCCTCTGTGAACAAACGCAGGGAAATGCAATAGAGCTGCTTCCATGTGCTTATGCATCAACTGATACAAAAAATGGCTTCATGGCGCCCATTTGCTTAGTCGTTCGGTCTCAGCTCGCTTTGTTCCAACCAGAGTTATTGATGCCTCTTTGTTAGTGATGCCTCTTTGTTGCAGCTATATTACGTTCGGAAACACAATTTCAATCCGACCAGACTATCATGATGATAGACAGGCACTAGTGCATGGAAATAATGCGGGTGAGCCCCTCCACTGCTACATGCTCGAAAGGAGACTGCAGAAGAGAGCTCTGCCTGCTTATAAAGGAGACGGCCCCGAATCAAATAGGAATTTACCGGTAGGGTATCTTGGTAAACATGAGGCAAAGTTAGCAAGAGCGGTCGCGATGATTGGATCCGGTGGTCCAGTGGAGGACACTATCGCAAAGAGAGAATAATTGTCTACTATGTGGACTGAAGTTTTATGATCCCACTGTAATGTCTGCTAGTATCGCAAATGTAGCTGGCTCGGCGAGGAAGCAAGGCTGGGCGCTGCCATCATACAACAGCTTTGAAGAAGCTGACATCAAAGGTCCACAAGAAATATTGAGGGGTTTTATGATTCTTCGCAATCGTTTGAACGAGTCAAAAAACTCGGCTTCATTCGCTGTCAAGGCATTAGCCCAAAGAAACTACCCGGCCATTGTGGACACTACCGGCTAAAAAACAATTAAGGTGAAGAAGACAAGACAAACTAGGGGAGGCGTACCGCACTGCAAATTAAAAAAAGACTCCTCATCCGCTATCGAGGATATTGGCAAGGAAACCGAAAGCACCGGAAAGGCGTAGGGACAAGGGGAAAGTTAAGAGAAAGGATCACGAAGATCCTGAGAAGGAAAAGAAAGAAAATAAAGAAAAGAAAGAAAAGAAGGAAAAGAAAGAAGAGAAGGAAAAGAAGGAAAAGAAAAAGAAGGGGCAGAAGGAAGGAAAGGTGGGACAGGAAAAGGAGGGAAAGGAAGTGGAGACAGAGGAAATGGAAGGAAAAAAGAAGAAGAAGAAGCACAAAGCTAGAGACCTCCTCGAGAAGGATAGGACACCTAAAAAGCAAAGAAGATGACTCGTAGTCCTAGTCCCCGCCGGAAGTCCAAGACAGACGGAGAGGAGCGACGAGCAGGCCAAAAGTGGTGAAGTTCCTCCTAGCCCATCACATATCCAGGAGACTGCATCACATATCCAGGAGACTGCGGGCACACCGGCCAAAAGGGTCACCATTCAGAAGCCAGAGCGTAAGCTTACATTAAGAATAGCTCAGCACTTGCTCGAGGTGCCTGCAAATCTTAAGGTGGAAAGGTCTGAAGAGGAAAAGACGACAGAGAATACACCGCAAAAAATATTTGACCACCGACATCTGTTTCCTCTGGGTATCACATTTAAAAAAAAGATAAACGTGTTCAGCCTATATCAAGGACCTTAGTGGAATCCTTTCAAAGAGACCTGCATCCAGTGTTTACTCCCGCGGACGTGATTCCATTTAATCCTCTCACAAAGAAACTGCAACCTTGGAAAACCGAGGATGACCTCATGGGGATGCACTATTATATAGTGAATGGCAATCACTCAGTTATGGCTGCTCAGCTTGTATGTAAAAGACTCGGCACAGCAAAGTCCCAAGAGCAAATGTCAAAGATTTATCTTGAACGGAATTGCCGAGTCTTATCTGGCACAGTCAACGAGCAAGAATGCCTGCAGCTCAGTTGTGAAGTCAATGATATCGCCACGAAGACTATTTTCAAAGAACCCTTCCTTGATAACATAACCCATCTGCGGCAGCAATATGCTCTATGCGGGAAGCCTGATCCATCGGGACGTGGGCAGTCACGCTCAGAACCATACAAGGTACATACTGTTGTAATTGTTGGCAAGATTAGCAAACGGTGCACCAACAAACAAGAAAGCAAGAAACAACAGAATAGCTAGCCTTCAAATTGGTATTCACTATGCAGTCCTACTACGTTCAACTATTTCAAGATCTCTCTTGTCATACTCAGGGTGATTCTCACCTATACATTTGATCTGCCTCAAAATTAGATAACTTCACTAGAGAGAAGAGTCACAACGCTAAAGAGAGTACACGAGTGGTCATTTTAGAGGAGAGATAACATGTTCTTAAAAAAACAAAAATAGTTATTCAATAAGAAACTAAAGAAAAAACAGTCATAGTCTTTGATGTGTAAATGCTGCAGGATCATGAGGCAATGCATCTTGAATATATTATCCATGGTTTTACCATAAAGCCTATTGCTCTAAATTGCATAATCCTTAAAACAACCAAGGAAGTTAGACTGAAACCCTAGTCTGCTACATGTTGAACTAAGTCACAATACATTGTTAATTTCTGAGTCTTGGCAAAGGTATATTATTTAGGTATGTTTCTGTACATATTCATGATCATGGAGTGTTACAACCCATGGAACGGGCCAAGTTTGGCTACCATGAACCCCCTGGATTCCCCACTCCTCGAGTCCCTTTGACTCCCCACGCCAGACTTGTGTTGATCCCCTGGATCAATACTGCAACATTGTGACGCTCCCTGAATATATACGACCCCCGGCCCGGCCGTATACATACGGGGACTTTCCCCTCCCATAGCAACCAACTCGCCATGAGCAGGGCCCTCCGTCTGACCCGGGCCATCTACGTAGAGATGCTCGAGTGAAGGACACGGAGGTGTCATTCGGCCCACGCCTTCGATGGGCTCCTACGTCACGGAAGCATGAATACAAGGTTAGCACACAACATAAATCATAGATAACTATAAATAACCACCACGAAGGGTGGCACATCCATCCAAGCACCAACGGCAAAGAATATGCATCTAAACCTAAGAAAACACCCCAATTCCCAGGTTCTACCCCGGTTCAGACTCCTGTGAGGACGGACTGACGGCTCGGTCTCAAGAGATCAGCAGACAGAGGTATAACCTGGCGTTGGCTGGCATAGAACATCGGCTAGGGTTCTCCACTCCATCCCCCTCACTGCTGCACACTTTGCGGATGGGTCGATCCACGCCACGGCCCCCGCTATAGCCTTCCTGGAGACGCTTGAGACTCAAGGTATCACCCTTTTTGAGCCTACTCCGGGGTTCATGACGCCCGGTCCGATGAGGCAGTCGGGGAAGCGTCCCTTCCGAGGATCCGCAGTGGTTCCATGGGTGAGCTAGAGAATACGTGCGCATCGGCGACCCCGCATCCGTACCCCAACTTACTCACCCTAAATCTACTCAAAGTGCAAGATGCTCCATACGGATCACACCTCTACACCCAGGGAGTGTCAGACCCATACCCGGCCCTCTCGTGACCGGGCTATCCGGGGCCTAGCCCACCGTAGGAGTCTCAGGAGCCTTTTATGTTCGTGCAAGATCCCCCCCCCACTTGCCCACTGCGTCCCTTCTCTGGTGCTAAGCCAGACCATAGCGTCTACGACCCGGTGGTCTCTTGTGCACAGGCCGCATCTAATGGGAATATTACAGGGCTCTATCTAGGAGCATACTATCATATATGAGCTCAGAGGTCTCTACCCCCCCTTTAAACCCCTGTTTAATGGAATTTACCGAAATACTTCATAGATACATCAATCATTCCTTAACAGAGCACCATTCATAATTGAAATGTAATCCTACTTACCAGAGAAGGATTAATCTCAACAAAGGCAATCAGAAAAGAGAGTACTGAAGTACTATCCTACAATTCACAAGCTAAACTACTACTAACCCGTGTTTCGGCTGGAACCATTATCGTGGGGTGCTTCCATATTGCTGTAACTAGGTGGCAGCGACAGCTAGTGGTTGTTCAGTTGATTTGGGGAAGTCGAAAAGCGATCCTTGGCGCTCAACTGCTCCTTGAAGCTCAACCCCGTTCGATTATGGTTGATATGGGGGTGGTGATCCACCTTAATGGATCCAATTAGTATTCACCATGCTGGCCAATCGAGTTTGGCCAAGTGGCGCCTTCCTAAACCATAATTAACTTAATTATCCTTCTTAAATATTAATTCCTTAATTATAGGTTATTATCCTTAATAATTAAATTAGCATAGCTAATTTAATCCCTTTTAGGTCAACCCCCTAGGTTACCATACCCCATGGGTGACGTGTCAAAAATGTTTATACGTATACCGTATAAATACTTGGAACGTCACATTCTCCCCTCCTTAGAATTAATGCTGTCCTCAGCATTGGGGTTAGATACAAATATAGGAAATCACATTATGAAGGAAGATAATTTCTTATTTCCGAAGGTAATATATTAAAACTTTAAAGTTTAAAACAGTTTAAGCACCCAGGTGCAGTTCACATGATTATCATAATCAAAAAGTTCAAGGACCTAAGTCCAATACCAACATCCGAGTAACAACAAAACAAGACGTGTAGACAAAATAAAAGTGAAGAAATCGGGCCATCAGCAACTCTCTAACATGGGCAGGTCACGTACTGCTCACTGGCCTGCACATGTCAGTATATCAGTATGTATAATTAGATTGTGGTTGAAGGGACCACCCCCTCTAGTAACGAAAAGAAAATCCTATTTAGCAGGGAACCTATCATGTCTATGGTTCGCAATTCATTGCGGCATAGGGAATGGTCAAGTTCCCATTATAGCCGGGATGAACGGAGCCTATTACTATATGCTCTTCAAGGAAGTCGTGGTCAGGTCAACATTGACAGTACACCATGTCCTAGAGAACACAAAGGTGATCTCATCATCGGTAACTATTATATTTACGATGCATCTACCCCTCTAGAGCGCTACTCTTGGCAATCAAGCTTCCAAGCTTACCGCTGGCTTCGGGGTTGATAGCATCGTTGATGGTGCGGCCTTGAGATTCCCGCATGAAGTCCGGATAGTGCTTCTCAAGGTCTATCTTCATCACCCACGTAGCATCCTCAACTGGTAAGTGCTTCCACTTAACCAAGTATTGCAACATTTGAGTCCTTCTGGTTTGTTTATAAGCTCGATCAAGAAGAGCTTCAGGCACTATCTCCAGCTATTCCTCTGTCATTTCTAGGAGGGTTGGGGTATCCAAAACCTCCTCTGGATCAGGGGTGTGTTGTTTCAGAAGACTCACGTGAAAGACCTTGTGGATCTTCAAGCGGGATGGCAAATCCAAGCGATATGCCTGCTCTCCAACACGTTCAATAATTTTGAACGGCCCAGCCCATCTGGGTGCCAACTTCTTGCAGTTGCCAATCTTAAGCTTGGCTTGTTTCACCTTAATCTTAAGCGAAACTGATTCACCCACCTGGAAAACGCGTGGGGTTTTGTGCTTATCGGCTACACTCTTCTGACGACTGCGTGCAGCTAACAAGTACCCACGAACTTCTTCGACCAAAGCTTGCATCTTCAAGAGGAGTTGTTGAGAAACCTCGACTTTGGAAACGGGGTTATGCCATGTGTCTGGAGTAAGACATTGGTAACCATAGTTTATCATAAGGGGAGACATTCTGGAAGACTCCTGTTTCATGCTGTTGTAGGCAAACTCGACCAGATAAATATAGTCAGCCCATTGTGATTGCTTACTCCACACATAACTTCGTAGCATATCCTCTATAATGCGATTGGTGCGCTCTGTCTGACCATCTGTTTGAGGATGATATGCCGTACTCATAGCAAGCTTGGTCTGGATGGTGGCAAAGAAATCTCCAGAATGCACTTACGAATTTGGGATCCCTATCGGAAATAATGACTCGTGGCATTCCGTGTAATCTGAAGATCTCATTGGCAAATAGGAGAGCAGTATCAAAGGCTGTGTCCGTGGTACGACATGGCAAGAAATGAGCCATTTTCGACAATTTGTCGACCACTACCATTAACGCATCATATCCACGGAGAGTACGTGGAAGGCCCACAATGAAATCCATGGTTACCACTTCCCACTTAGCGTTGGGCACATCCAGAGGTTGCAACTCGCCTGGAATCCTTAACTGCTCAGCTTTGGTTTGCTGACACACCTGACACTGCTTAATGTACCTGGCAATATCCTTTTTCATAGAAGGCCAGAAGTAGCTGGAGCGAATCTTGAAGTAGGTCTTCATAAAACCTGTGTGTCCAGCTATAGGGCTATTGTGCGTGTCATGGAGAATGAGCTTACGCACTCCCGAAGTCTCAGGTACACACAACTTATCTTTGTAATATAACAAGTTGCCCTCTTTCTTATACGAACGAAAGGCTTCCCGCTCCTTATCTGTGCGAGCTTCCTTAGCCAAAGTATCCCAAACATCCCGAAACTCGGAATCTGTGGCCAAGGTCTGTTCTATCTGCTTCCCAAACTCACTGGTGAGTGTAGAAATTGCATTACAATGGGTTCGGATTACCAAGGGATGGCATGACAATGCATCCGCAACCACATTGTGCTTTCCAGGTTTATACATAATCTCAAAATCATACTCCTCCAAGAATTCCATCCATCTCCTCTGACGGAGGTTGAGATTCGGCTGGGTGGATAAATAACGGAGGCTTTGATGATCCGTATCCAACTGGAATCTTCTATCAAGAAGGTAGTGTCTCCATATCCGCAGGGCACGGACAACGGCTAACAATTCCTGATCATGGGTAGGGTATCGCTGCTCCGTGTCGTTCATTTTCTTGGAATCATAGGCAATAACCCTCCCCTCCTGTATTAGGACTCCACCGATGGCAATCTTACTGGCATCCGTTGCCACTAGTTTATCCTTCTCAGGATCGGGCAATGTGAGAACTGGTGCTGACGTTAAGGCGTCTTTAAGCTATTGGAAACTCCCCTCAACTTTTGCCCTCCAGTGTTCCATCCAATCCTTCACTTTCTCATGCTTTGTAAGATTTGTAAGAGGTGCCGCAATCTTTGCAAAATCCTTTACAAATTTCCGATAATACCCTGCTAATCCCAAGAAACTTCGGATTTCGGAAACATTTCCTGGAATAGGCCATTCCCTTACAGCCTCTATCTTTGCCGGATCTGTAGCAATTCCCTTTGCCGAAATGACATGGCCCAAATAATCGACCTTCGGAGTGGCAAACTTGCACTTTGAGAACTTGGCAAAGAGCTGATGACGTCTTAGCTTTTGTAGGGCCAATCTAAGATGTTTCTCATGCTCCTCTAGGGTCTTACTATAGATGAGAATGTCGTCAAAGAAAATAACAACAAAATCATCCAAGTATTGTCGGAAGAAATCATTCATCAATCGCATGAAAGTTGCTAGGGCATTAGTTAATCCAAAAGGCATAACGGTAAACTCATAATGCCCATATCTAGTGCGAAAAGCAGATTTATGGATGTCCTCCTCTTTAATCCTTATCTGATGGTATCCGGAGCGTAAATCAATCTTTGAGAAATACTTGGCCCCTTGCAACTGGTCCATTAGATCATATGCTCTCGGCAGAGCATAGCGATTTTTGATGGTATGCTTGTTGAGTTGCCGATAATCAATACACATCCTCAAGGAGCCATCCTTTTTCTTAACAAAAAGAATAGGAGCGCCAAAAGGCGAAACACTAGGTCGAATAAAACCTAGGTTTAGTAACTCCTGAAGTTGCTTCTTAAGCTCTGCCAACTCTGGGGGACTCATACGGTACGGGGCCTTGCTGGTAGGCTTAGTACCTGGCTCTAAAGCTATTTCACATTCTACCCCTCTAAAAGGAGGAAGCTTCTGGATCTGATCTGGAAAAAGATCACCAAATTCTCGGAGAAGATCAGCAATCCCCTCTGGCAAGGTATCGATTACTTGCTTCTGTTTAGCATCTGACTCAATGGAGGCAAGTCTAATGACGCAAAGGAGCGTTTCCTTGCGTATAGCTTTATCTAACTGCCTGATGGACATAGACTGTATAATAGGGTTGAATGGTTCACCTCTTATAGTCACGCGGGCTCCGTTAGCTGCGTTGAAGGTAACTTCCCGTTTCTCGCAGTCTATGTTGGCTTTTGCAGATGCCAAAAATTCCATACCAACAATGAGGTCGTATTTGTCAATATCCATTAACTCGGCACCCAAAGCAACTGGTGCACCTGGCAACTGCATCTTAAGATTGATGCGACGGCCATGAGTATGTCTGACCTTACCACTGGCTAGAGTGACAGGCCTCGGTCGGGACCTCAAGGTTTCCAGCTGTAAGACCTGGGCCATTCTAGGAGAGGCAAAATTATGTGTACTTCCCGTATCCATAAGAATTACAAAAGGCTTACTATCTACTTGACCTATGGTGGAAATGACAACAGGCTGACTTTCAGCATTGCCGGTTTCTATAGCTGCAAGGATATGAGACGCACCGTGAATATACTCGGGAGCCTCCTCCTCGACAGGTAGTGTTGACTCAAGATCGTCCCAGTCGAGGTCGGCCATGGCCAGCTGGGCAGTCTGCGTGACATAAGGACAATTCTGCATGAAGTGCCCGGGCCGCATACACCTGTAGCATGCCTTATCTCGGCGGAGCTGCTCTCGAGCCTCTTTGGGAATAGACTGTAAGAGGTTCCGAACTTCCTTACCAGTGTTGTCAGGTACGTTTAGTACGGTACGGGTATTATACGTACTTAACGTATTAATATCGTATGCATACCTCTCATTCAAAAAGTACTTTAAATACGTTTTTTAGAATTATAAAATACTTATTAAATACGTAAAATACGTACTTTACGTATAGTACGTTAAGTACTTCGTGTAATTTTTTAAAACTATAAATTCTTGTATTGCATTTAAAATAGTTGCAATAACAACTAATATGAAGAACTTCAAGTTTTAAATAATTGAACCAAAATATATTACTTTAGAAAATTAAGTATTTCTCAAAGCTTTGAAATCGAATCCTCATAATTCTAGCTTTTATTCAAACACAAAATAAAAAACATAAAGAGTTTTACAACAACAATATTTTATAAATGAAATCCACGAATAATCACCCTTCTTCTTCGTCCTCTTCATCATCAGACTCTGTTTCTGATGATGATTTCCATGAATGCTCTTCTTCCGTAAGCTCATCCTCACTCCCAACCTCTTCTTCTTCAATCATGTCAAGCTCATCTTCATTTGGTAAACCCGCCGCTAAGATTGATCGTGTCACACGTCTACTACGAGTAGAAATTCTTCTTCGTCTTCGCATACCTATTCGGCTTGTAGATAACAGCTGATAACACACCTCTTGGCTCTTGGCTCTTTGAAGCTGATGGAAGAATAGTTATCTCCACTTGCAATCTGCACACAGAGACAAACAAATGTAAGTAGTTGCTGATTGTTGCATTCGAAGCTGCATTCAAATGCTGATGACAGACCTCTTGGCTCTTCGAAGCTGATGACAGACCTCTTGGCTCGAATCCGGCGGCTAGGGTAAAAGGTCAGAGGAGTAAAGTTTTGGGGGTTTTTTCTTTTCCCACGAGGATTTGGGTTTTCCCTTTTTTTCTTAAAAGCCACAATTCCATAATTTCGCTATTCTATAATAATCTTCCTATATATATGATTATTAGCAAAATAAAAAGGACTGTTCAGGCCAAAACAATTCCAAAAAAAAATGTTTTCAGGCCAATAAATTACATTTGGAATCAGAAAATATTTCCGGCATACTCCTCCCTCCCAAGCCCGCCGCCTCGTGTTGGATTTCTAGAGCCGAAGTTGAACTCTACAATTTTTGTGGGTTATGTGACGTTCCAATACGATATACGGTCTCAAGACGTATACCGTATTGCACCGTCACGCGTACACGCCGCCCAGTCGACGTGTACGCCGACATACACCCAAGCAAGGACGCCCTAGGGGGCAACTTGCAATGGTGCGCACACTTAGCAATGCGCGCACCTTTAGACCCTTAACCCATTAAAGTAGACCAAGGGTCATGGAAAACCCTAAACCTAACTAATAGCCTACATAAGGCACCAAACCCTAACATTCCCTTTTTAAGCCCACCCACGGACCTTACGAGCTCCGATTCGCTGAGGAGTCAATTCCAACTCCCACGATGCGCGTCGATGCTGCCTTGTCGGATCATCCTTCCGACCGCATCCCTAAAACGAGCGGGCGCCCGGATCAAGAGGAGTGAACCGGGGATCGGTATTTGGTGTTGAATAGCTTAAACCTCATTCCGACCTTGAACCCGATGGGTTTAGCCTATTAGATCGCCCTTTGTAGCCAAGCAGACCCTGAGATTGACTCTAACTAAAGAATTAACTCTATGTATTAGATTAATTCTTATTATTTATGATCATATGATGGATGATTGTATTCTGTGGACTCATTGTATTGGGAAGGGGGGTAGAGACTTAAAGCTTAGTAGATGATGCTCCTAGCTAGTCCCTCTTAGTGCATTACTAGTTTAGGCTGTGTCATGCGGGGAGCCCACACAGTTGTGGGTGAAGGGGCGGGGCCCGCTTAGAATGAGATTAGGTGTTCTAACCCTTGACCGATCCCTCCTGGGTGTGTAAGGCCTACCGGGGATCGAGTGACTAGGTTTAATGGCTTGCCACTGAGTGTGGGTAAGGCATGGGCTCGACACCCGTGGAGTGATGCGTCACTCTCCAGTGGGTTGAAGTCGAATAAGGGCAGTGGCCCTCTAGTCACCTTGGGTTAGCATGTAGATCTCTGGAGGGAGTGATCCCTACCTGCCCCATCGGGACTGGGGAGATGTAACCCAGGAATAGCCCCTTTGGCTATGCACCGTGGGGCTACGATCGGAGTCCCAACACTTTTCAACCTACTCGCAAAGTGTGCCTGGGGAGGGCAAATGGAGTGGACAACCCTAAGCCATGTTCTTATGCCAGCCCAATCCATTGTCATGATTCTGTCTGCACTGAACTCTGGAGACCCAAGCTTGTCAGTCATCCCCTGGAGTCTGAGCCTTGGGTAGGACTTCCTTTGTATTGTGCTGATCTTTGTCTATGCAGATGTTGATGTGCCACCCTTGAGGTGGATATATGATGATATGTTCTTGGCGTGTATGTTTATGCTTCATGCGACTAGGTAGGCCACGAGGGAGGCGGGGTAAAATGACCCCTTCACTCTTCCCACTTGTGGACTCT
Source organism: Isoetes taiwanensis (assembly GCA_021234155.1). Classification (NCBI taxonomy): domain Eukaryota; kingdom Viridiplantae; phylum Streptophyta; class Lycopodiopsida; order Isoetales; family Isoetaceae; genus Isoetes; species Isoetes taiwanensis. Next base: position 1,331,479 of record JAJEKV010000044.1, on the reverse strand, counting down.
AGGCGGTCCGCGGTGATATGTGGAGGGCCCTGTACGATGTGGGGGTGCGGGGATGAACTCCCTATTTGTATACGGTCGCGAGCTTAGGTATCACGGTAGGGGCGTCCGCGATGGTATCGAGCAATGTTCTTGGAGACCAAGAGCAAAGCAGCCATGCTCCCGATAGTACTAACTTGATAGGATCCTCAAGCCTCGAAAAGTGGGAAATTTTTTTTCTCATTTTGTAGTTATGCTAAGCTAGTAACAATTAAGCGAGGTTGGAATTTGATAAGACTAAAAGAATAAGCCCAAAATTTTCCAAGTGAGGTGGTCTCACATTTCCACCGTCGTCATGAGAACTAAATTTTAGTTTTGAAGCGAGGCGCAATACGTGAACATCAAAAAGATCACCAAAATATGATGAATTTGAGAAAAGTAATGTGGTAAAGCTAATTCTAAGGTAGGAATTAATTAGAATAGCATGTTTTAACTACCTAAATAACCTAGAAATGTATGCGAGATCTCACATTTCGCTTTGGTCTAAAAACTAAACTTTAGTTTTGGAGCGGCTAAGCCGTATGAGACCATTAAATAGAAAAAGTCTGAAATAAGTGTAGATTTCAATTAAATAGGTGCCTTGGCATGATAAACTAAGCAACTTGAATTTTGACCTAAAATTTCTCAAGCTATAAATAAATGTAGACCCCCTCATTTTCCGCTCTAGCCCTAGAAAACTGCTCTCCCCACACTAAAAGGCGATCTTTGGTGACATCCGATTAACGATCCAGTCAAACATAGCCGCGGACCAAGCGGATGCGAGGAAAGCCCGCCCGGCCCGCCGAAAGAACAAGCGCAGTTGATGCCGATCTGATTCGGATTCCGCATGCTCGAGGCGTCTCCTCAACACTAACGGTCAATCTTCTTGGGCGAGGAGAACCTTCGAATGAGCAAGATCAAGAGGAGGAAGTACATTCGGCGAGGGGCGGAAGGCCGATTGAGGAAGAAAGCGAGGAGGCGCAAAGGGGAAAAGAGAACCAAGGCAGGAGGAGCAGAGGATCTTCTTGCCTTGAGCCGACCATTGAGGAACAAGTGAAGCCCTGGATTCGAAAAGAAGCGGAGGAACAAGCAGAGCAGAAGGAAGAGACTTCGAACGGCCAGAGGAAGCAGATCTCGCGAGGTTTATTAGGAAGCATGAACGAGAAGAAGAAGAAGGGAAAAGAAGAGGAAAAAGGGAAGAGGGGGAAGGGCCAGGAGAAGAAGAAGAAGAAGGGCAAAGCCGGAGGAGTCATCAAAAGGAAGCTAAAGCGCACGCGCTGACCCCAAGATAGTGATAACCGACCACACGATTATTGCCTCCTCGGATCAGCCCTTCAACTGGTGCTCTTCTAAACCCCGATGACTGGCGACGCCTTGAGGACCAGCAGGATCAAATTCAACCCCAAGTACCGGTGGGATAGGAAGAAAGCGGAAGCCTATGTCAGAAAAGTTATCTGAAGAAAGATGATCGAGGCTTATATGAAGGGGAAGCCCTACGACAAGTACTATGAAGGCAGGATCATCGAGGGAGGCGACCAACGAAAGCCGCCAAGCCCCAAAGCCCAAAAGTTCCCCAAGCCACCACCCAAGAAGAAGATTGACGGGAAGGAGGTGGAGAGGAGAGCGCTAAGGGGATCAGGCACTTCCAAAGCGCGACTACGGCCTTCTAATCCCCGTGCCCCCTTTGCTCGATTAGTTCGAAGTGATCTGCAGGCCTCTGAGAACGGACTTCCGGGTCCGCGGATGGCCGGGCTGGGCAATGCAGAAGCGGCGAAGCAAAAATAGTGCAACATTTTGAAGATTCAACGGCTTGCACTATTCCATGGCGGGTAACCCTCATGCGACAAGACATGAGTCTTGCGACCCGCATAAAGGGAGAAACGCCCTTAGAACCTTTTTTGTAAATAATTGAAAATTTTTGTAATATAAAGCAATTTTGTGTACCTTAAGCGCATGAGCTGGATTAATTAGGGCAAGTTAGTAAGTTTTAGCTTTTATTGCGGTGAAATAGGACATTGGAAGACCGAAAAGCGTGATGTCTCCACATTTCGGCGCTGGTCGCAAAACTAAAATTTAGTTTTTGAAGCGAGCAAGGCTGTGAGACCTCATAAACTTGACCAAAACAGCTCCAAATCGACCAAATAAGGGGTCAATTAAATGCGATTTGATGAACCCATCACCCTTACAGCCTTAGTTTATCCAAATGGACACCTTTTGATCGAAATGAGGCCCGATGTCTCCACACTTCGGCCTTTGGTCGAAAAACTAAATTTTAGTTTTGAGCGGTAGCAAAGGCGTGAACCTCCTATTCTTCACGGGACTTGTCCAAATCATCTTCAACCTATTGTATAGCATCTTTTAGGTAATCTAGCCTTGTTCAAACATCTCATCTAGTCTTCAAATTTCCATTTTTGACCTCAGATAGACTAGAATTATCCAACCCCAGGAATTTTCCAAGTCATCCAAAAATTAGGGTTTTCCCCTTTTCTATAAATAGACCCCTCATTTCTCAAATAGCACCCTACAAATCTGCACCTGCCCTTCTAGCCGATTTCTCAGCTCCCTGAGGTGCTCTTGCAACCGTTTGATACCTTCTTCCGCATTTAATCAATGGCAACCTCTGATTTTCGCAGATGGTACAGCGCCAGGTAGCTCATCTTCTTAGAGGCCGGCGTCGACCAAATCTTCCATATCTTGGGAAGGAGGTAGATGTCCAAGCAACCTTGCCGCGCAACCCGAGCTTCTGGAGTCTTGTCTGAGTTCCAAGCTAGGGTAGAACCAGCGCTAGTGCAACTCCCCCCTTGCATAGGCTACTTTGTCCCTAGACAATCCCTGCAAGCAGCATTAGGCGATGTTCCAAACATCGCCAAATACTTGACAAATAAGGCGCAACGCACACCTGAGCCAATGGTCCTAACTGTCAATAGGACCAAGTACTTCTCCTTCAACACTGCCTTGGCAATCTTTCTCACCACCGTGTAGAGAACACCATGGGGAAACCTCCATTCCCCCCCATGGGCGTGAACCCATTAGCCATAGCGGCAAGAACAACGGCTCCTTCGCAGCGGTATGAGCAGGGGCGGGGAAGGAAAACAAGAGGAGGACTCGGGGCGAGCGAGGAATCGGGAGGAGGAGGAAGACTATGTCGAGCTTCGACCAGTGAGGCGGCAAAGCGAGCAGGAGTGGCAAGACTTGAGAGAAGCCGGCAAACTCTTAAGTCGCGCCACCCCTTGGGCTAGGCATTACAAGCCTAGCCCCCATTATCAGTCGGCGAGGAGTTTACGCTTCTAAGCGACATCCAAAACCTCCGTGCGGGGAAAGGGAGATGGAACACGAAGAGTTCTTTGCACCAACTCAGAAGAGCGGACTGGGCGACTTCATCGTCCAGAAGACATCGACTTCCCACTCCAAGTAAGGAAGGAGAGTCGACCTCCAGACATCCAAGCCTCTGGCGGCATCGGGAGGCGGTCAACCTCCGGACATCCTTGCCCTCTGACGGATCAAAGGGATTCACCGCACATAAACCTAGTGAGTGTATGGAAGGGGTTTTCTCGATGTTTTAAATCGGAAATCCCCTCTTCTTGACATTCTAGAAAATTTTCTCCACTGTTTTCCAACAGTTTTGCGTGCGTATATAGGAGGTTTCTTCTCACCTTAAGGAGTTCCCATTGCCCCACGGGAGCAGATGGGGATCCGTTATCGCGACCTCGAACATCCTAGCGGCAAGCTCTTCGACAACACCTCCCGGGAGAAGGCGGTCGACCTCGGGGAGGGCTTGACAGGTCCCGGAGACTACGGGGAGCTCACCAAGGTGGAGGTTGATGACTTTCTTGAGGCGAACCGAGAGCTGGATCTGCGAATGGCCGAGGACCCATCTGTAGCGGCGGATCATTGCGTTATTACCTTCCCTGGCGATGGATGGAAGAATAGCGGTAATTCACATAAAATTCACCCCGGAGGCGAGGAAGAATATCGATGCTAGTGCGCTCTCGAGGATTTGGCATCTTGGCGGTTACCCCTCAACACGAGTATGCCATCACGGTGAAGAAGCGGTAGCACTTCGATGTTTTCGACTTCGCCATACCTTCACGGTGGCGGGGAAGGCTGGCGGTGACCGCAGCGGCTTATACGTCCGACCCATGAGTCGAAGACTTGGCGAAACTTTGCGGGGTGGATCTTGATCAACGTCCTTAGGAACTTGGGTCATTCGGTTAGAACGGCCCAAGTGAAGAAGTTCCTAGAGGACAATCCATCCTACGGCGTTATCAAGAATAGTTAGGAATCTTGATACCAGGAGTCCTTTGTAGTAAACATATTATATAATATAAATATAACTTCTTGTGCATTTTTTAAACATTTTGTTGATATATTTTTGCTCGCCAACTATACCAACAACACATATAATGCAAAAGAGCAAACAAAACTAACCGGTACAACCATGACCAATTGTGTATGCGAGAAAGGGAACAACGAATAGTCGAGCAAAGCAGGGAGGCCGCGAGAGATGAAGAAACTCTGACGGGCAACCACTTCAAAGGAACCTCTTGAAGGATATGGCCCCATGACACTGAAGAAGAGTTATCGCATGATCTTGAAACAGACTGGACGATATAAAGGCCCTACTAGCAGCCCAAGCATCATCCGGGCCCTGGCGGCGCCCGAAAGTCGGGGAAGGACAAGAAGAAGGAGTAAAAGAAAGGAGGTCCCCTAGCACGGAGACCTCCCAAATCAAGCTCAACTTCGACTCTGAGTCTGAAAAAAGGAGCGAGCAAGCCCAGGACCGTAGAGGCGGCAGCACCAAGGACACTAAGGCCTTAGATTACGAGAAAAGGTGGACTCGTGGCTTTGGGCAATGTGTGGAAAGCCGGAAACTTGAGCGGTTCTCGGGCAAAACAGATCCGCCTAGAGGCGGAGGCATGGGTAGGACGAAATGGCGAAATCACGGCAATGCCTATGGTATGAAGGACAAAGACAAAGGCGGGTGGCGGCGGTAACCTGAAAGGGGCACGCGCATATGGTGGAAGGGCTATGCAAAAAGCCATGGGTTGGCGAGGGGACGCATCTTAGATTTAAAAGTTCTCAAAAAGCTTTCAAAAACACTATGTTCCTCGGGAACACAAGTCGAACATGATGCAGCCAGTTTTCTGATTGGCCTTGCGAGGGGTACAAAACGTCTGAGAAGTACACGAAAGAGTTCATGAGGCTAAGGCTGTATGTGCCTAAACCGGCGAAAACGCAGCGGTGAAAGCTACATAGAAGGGCTGAGCGAGGAACTTCGGGAAACTTCGTAAGGGCAATAGACCCCAAAGCGATTAATGCGGCGGAGTCAAGGCAATTAGTTTGCAGGATCGGGGCGCAAAAAGCGATTACCTGAGGCACCCTCACTATCGGGATAGAGGAAAGCAACGAGGGAGCTTCTGATCCTAGGGCAGCCCCCAAGCGACAAAGTCCCCATATAATAGCAACGGTGGAAACGGCCGAGGAAAAGCGGGTGTCCTTCAAGGACAAAGCGGGAAGGTTCCAACTACTCCAAAGCGGTCACGGTCCTTCTTGCGGTGCCCAAGGAGAAAAGGCAGGGAATGCATAGAGAAGCGGCTCTGCTTTAGATGTTTCCAGAGGCGGGCCACGAACAATGAACTGCCCATTTGTTATGAGCTCAGGCTAGCGAGTTGGGGGATGGGACACTCCATCGACGAGGACGGCGAGGAGGCCGCGATTACATTCAGGGTGAGTGCCACATCTTGCTTTGCTATAGATCTGAAACGAGCGAGGACCCGGTATAAGGTAATCACCACGGTAGGGAAGGCAAAGGCCAAGTCCTTCATAGTCTTGATAGACTCGGAAGTAGCCATAACCATCCCAGGATGGTTGAAATGTTGAAATTAAAACCCCTAAAGTCAAACCAAGGCCCGTAGTCTTGGCAAAAGCGAGCGATAAGACATACATGGGGAAGAGAATCAACCGACATTGACTTGCGAGGGAATTAATATCGGATAGGGGGGAAGTAATGGGCATTGGCAAATCGACCTGATTGTTGGAATGGAGTACCTCGGACCAGCGGGGCTATCATTGATTGTGGAAGCGGAAGGTGACCTTCCCAACACCCGCGGCAAGACCATTGAGATCCGCGGGTAAAGAAGTTACCCCATCATGCAATGTATGTCCGTTAAGAAGCTGCTCAAATCTATAAAGGGCGAGAAGGTAGCATACATCTTCAAACTTCGAGATTGAGGAACCCGAGTGGGAAGAAAGCAAGGAAGACAAGGGGCTCGACAAGTTACCCAAGCCAATCGCCAACTTGATTAAGGAGTTCCACGACCTCTTTCCGGATGAGATCGAGAAGCTTCCTCCTTACGGGGGGAGTAGAGTGTGAGATAGCACTTTCGAACCGGGGACCAAGCCGACAAGCAAGGCCCCATATAGAATGACCACACATGAACTTCTTGAACTAAAGAAGCGGCTACAAGAATTGCTTTCGATCTAGGGTTTATCGGGCCCAATGTCTCACCATTTGGGGCACCCATCCTCTTTGTCAAGAAGAAGGATGGAAGGAGATGTGCATAGACTACGAGACAATTGAACAAGCACACCATCAAGAACAAGTCACGCACTCCCCGAGTCGGGGCGACTTGATGGACCAACTCAAAGGGGCAAAGGTCTTCTCAAGATCGACCTAAGATCGGGTACCACCAAATCAGAATAAAGGAAGAGGACATCCACAAAGCGGCTTTCGGAACCCGGATCACGGGCATTATGAGTTCACTATAATGCCATTTGGGCTATCAACGCCCGGCTTCGTTCATGAGACTCATGAGCGACATCTTCGAAGAATACTTGGACACCTTTGTGATAGTATTCTTGGCGGCGATATCTCGGTGTCACAGATAAATCCATTGAAGAGCATGCTCAAACCGCGTCGAAAAGGTGCTTTCGAGAAACTAAGGAGACATCGGTTGTATGCCAAGTTGTCGAAGTGTCGCCCATAGCGAGAGAAGGTGGAATACCTCGGTCATGTGATTTCAGCGAAGGAATCTCGGCGGACCCGCCAAGATTGAAATGCGGTAATCAATGGCGGCGCCAAAGAAGCGTCCGCGAGGTCGAAGTTTCCTTGGCCTAGCGGTATTACAGGGAAGTTCGTGAAGAACCGCCAAAGATAACAGCCCCAGGACGGACTTGACAAAAATGGAGAAAGTCAAAAATTGGGCCGACCATTGGCTCAAAGAAAGCCCAAGCGAGATTTGAGTTGTTGAAGGAAGCCTTGACAACGCTCCCGTCTTGACCACTGCCGGACCGAGAAAAGGACAAATTAGTGGCAGCGGGCGCAAAGCAAGATAGCCACAGTGCGGTGCTAATGCAAGAAGAAGCGGGTAATAGCATACGACTCAAGGAAAATGAGCGGCCCCGAAGCAGCGTTACCCGACACATGACGAGGAACTGCTAGCGGTTGTCGGGGGCATTGAGAATCTGGAGGCATTACCTCTTAGGGAGGAAGTTCGGTTGGACGCGATCACGAGCCTCGATGCGTATTCACACAACCACATCTCAATCTAAGACGAGAAAGGTGGATGGAATTTCTCGAGAATGCGACTTTGAGATAGTCTACAAACCCGGAAGCTTAACGTGGTAGCGGATGCGCTTTCAAGACATCCAGCGACAACCGGGGTACACCTTTGCAATGCAATCTCGGCGCTCTTCAGCGATTTCGGAAAAAGATAGAAGAAACATTGCCAACGGATGTCGACTTCAAGGAAGTATGGGCAAGCTGTGCAAGGAAGCAAGAACGGATAAGGAGAGGGAAGCCTTCAAAAACTTTAGGAAGGAAGGTAACCTCCTATACCATAAGAACAAGTTGTGCGTGCGGAATCATCACGGGTAAGAAGGTTGATCCTCCACGACACCCACAACAGCCCAATAGCTACGCCGCGCGGGATTTATGAAGACATATTTTAAAGTCGCGTGGCAACTACTATTGGTAGGGAATGAAGAAGCGGAATAGCTTCGCTACATCAAGGAGTGTCGGCTATGCCCGAGCAAACAAAAGCGAGAACAACTCGAATACCGGGGACCTTTGGAACCATTAGCAGTCCCAAGCGCTAAGTGGGAGGTAGTCGGCATGGACTTTATAACAGGGGCGCCAAGGGCGGTAAGAGCAAGGATGCCTTGATGGTCGTGGTTGACAAGTTATCGAAAATGGCCCATTTTGTGCCATGTAGGACCCGCGGACCGGCTATGGATGCGGCAAAGCTCTTCACCAAAGAGATCTTGGACTCCATGGCATGCCAAGGGAAATCATCTCCGTAGAGATCCAAAGTTCATTAGTGCCTTACGGCGGGATCTCTTCTAGCGATTGGAACAAAGCTATCCATGAGCACGGCCTATCATCCTCGAGGCGGATGGGCAAGCGAGGCGTGTCAGCGAGAATATTGGAAGACATGCTCGAAACTATATGCGGAACAAACAAAGTATGTGGGAGGAATTTATTCACTTGGTTGAATTTGCATACAATAGCACCAGCGGGAATCATCCCAAATGTCGCCGTTCATGATCAACTACGGCTACCAATGCCTAACTCGGACACTTGGCACAATCCGGTGTCAAAAGTGGAAGTCTACTTAACAAATGTTGGGCAACATGCAACGGCTTCGTGGAAGAAGTCGAGGATATCTCCTAGCGGCAAGAGTCGTCGGAAAGAGCATCGCCAACAAGCATCGAGCAGTTAGAGGAGTTGAAGTTGGAGACAATGTGTGGCTCAAGATCAAGGTGAAGCGGCGAAGCTCCGCATCGGGAATTGCAAGAAGCTTGCTCCAAGGTGGGCTGGACCCTTTAAAATAGTCAAAAGAGTGGGTAACCAATCCTACAAGTTAGACTTGCCAGCACACTTAAAGATCCACAAAGTCTTCCACGTGAGTTTGCTGAAGAAGCATACTCCAAATCCAGAAGAAATTTTGGATACCCCAACGATGTTGGAGATGACAGAAGAGCAATTGGAAATAGTTCCAGAGCTAATCCTTGATAAAGCATTCAAGAAAACAAGGAGATCTGAGTTCATCCAGTACTTGGTCAAGTGGAAACACTTACCGGTGGAAGACGCAACATGGGTACTTAAAAGAGACACGGAAAACAAAGGTACCCACAGTTTATGGAGCAATGGGGCGGCAGGGTCATCTCCGAAGAAATCAGCTCAGGCATGTCGATTTGAGTAGATTAATAGCTTATCTAGTTAAGTATAATCTACGCATGCAACCTATGAGGTAAGGGTTGCATGCGTTGTTACCGATGATGAGATCACTACGGTGATCTCTAGGACGTGGTGTGATGTCAATGTAGGCATGACCGCGGTTCCGCTTAGAAAGTCTACTTACGTTCCCGCGGAGTAGGCGACCTCGAAAAGAAAGGAGGTCATTGAGGAATGCATTGATAGGAAAAGCACCTCTAGCCCCATATATGCTTTGATAGGAGGAATCGGCCCTTCCGCCCCCATATACGGGATCCCTATCCATATTTTGGGCAACTAGGGTGTAGGCATGGCGGCATATAGGCATATAGGCGCCGTCCCCCACGGCCATAATGGAAGATTCACCCTCTTCCCTCGCCGGAGATTAGCCATGCATCCATGTAGATAGGTGGGGTGGTCACCATATAACCAAAATTTTTTTATTTAATATTAATGGTACTAGCGTGGTGTTGACTGCGAGGCCAATAGGCTCCGGAGGGCGGAGGTCGAACTACGAGAACTTGCAACACAATTTCGTTATAAGGTGTTGCAAGGAATAAGGAGTACCGAGCAATAATTGTATAGATAATAAATAACCGAGACATTAGGAGTTATTGTTATAATGACATAAGTGATAAACCATTGATTTGAATAATAGTATAACAATGTTCTATAAATATTACCTTGAGGTAATCCTAGTAAATGTATGACTATAATAATAAGTATATGGTATGCATGAGGTTGATTGCGGGTTAAGAAGACCCAAGGTGGGGATGATCTTTGCGACAAAGACATCAATTCAAGGTGGGGAGAATGTGGCGTTCCAATACGATATATACGGTCTCAAGGCGTATACCGTGTTGCACCGCCGAATCCATCCGCGTACCACGCCGCCGGTCGGCGATGTCACTGCCGACATACACCCAAGCAAGGGCGCCCTAGGGGGCAACTTGCAATGGTGCGCTTACACTTAGCAATGCGCGGCGCACCTTTAGACCCTTAACCCATTAAAAGTAGACCAAGGGTCATGGAAAACCCTAAACCTAACTAATAGCCTACATAAGGCACCAAACCCTAACATTCCCTTTTTGCCCCACCGGACCTTCCGAGCTCCGATTGGCGCCGAGGAGTCAATTCCAACTCCCACATCGCCAAGATGCGCCCGGCTTGTCGGATCATCCTTCCGGCGCATCCCCCGAAGCGAGCGCAGAGACATGGGCGCCGGATCAAGAGGAGTGAACCGGGGATCAGGTATTTGGTTGTTGAATAGCTTAAACCTCATTCCGACCTTGAACCCGGTAGGTTTAGCCTATTAGATAAGCCCTTTGTAGCCAAAGGACCACGAGATTGACTCTAACTAAAGAATTAACTCTATGTATTAGATTAATTCTTATTATTTATGATCATATGATGGATGATTGTATTCGTGGACTCATTGTATTGGGAAGGGGGTAGAGACTTAAAGCTTAGTAGATGATGCTCCTAGCTAGTCCCTCTTAGTGCATTACTAGTTTCTACCTTATGCAGGGAGCCCACTGGTTGTGGGTGAAGGGCGGGCCCGGCTTAGAATGAGATTAGTGTTCTAACCCTTGACCCGATCCCTCTGGTGTGTAAGGCCCTCTGGGGATCGTGAGTGACTAGGTTTAATGGCTTGCCACCCGAGTGTGGGTAAGGCATGGGCTCGACACCCGTGGAGTGATCGTCACTCTCCAAAGGGTTGAAGTCCGAATAAGGCGGTGGCCCTCTAGTCACCTTGGGTTAGCATGTAGATCTCTGGAGGGAGTGATCCCTACCGCCCCATCGGGGCCCGGGGAGATGTAACCCGGGAATAGCCCCTTTGGCTATGCAATCGAGGGCTATCGAGTCCCAACACTTTTCAACCTACTCGCAAAGTGTGCACGGGAGGGCTATGGAGTGGACAACCCTAAGCCATGTTCTTATGCCGGCCCAATCCATTGTCATGATTACATGCCTGCGAACTCACGAGACCCAAGCTTGTCACCATCCCCCGGAGTCCGAGCACGGGGTAGGACCCTTCGAGGTGGATATATGATGATATGTTATTGGCGTGTATGTTTACGCTTCCAGCCTAGGTAGGCCCCGAGGAGACGGGGTAAAATGACCCCTTCACTCTTCCCACTTGTGGACTCCTAGGCAGTCACAATTGATATGTGGAGGGCCCTGTATCAGTGTGGAGCTGGTGCGGGGGATGAACTCCTATTTGTATACGGTGCGAGCTTCGTATACGAGTAGGGGACGTCACAGGTTATAGACCCAGATTTGGGTCTGAAATTTAGACTCTGAATTCTTGAATTATCAGGCTGGGTTCTTAAATCCGAGCTCGAACTCTGCTACTGGAAGCTCACTCGCACGAGCTAGATTTTGGATTGCTGGGGTCTTTTTTGTTCTGAACATGAAGGCAAAAGAACCTAGCTGTGGGGAGGTCAATTCACGGGCGTTGCCAAGCCAGCATCAAGAAATTCGCTACCCTTGCCAAGCTTCTACTCTAAGAAAGCTTAACCCGGGGTTCTCTAATCCAGTATGCCCGGGGTTCTCTAAACAGACAAAACGTCGTAGAGCAAACAACAAAGGGGTGTATTTGAATCTTTGTGTGGAGGCTTTGTCTAAGAGGAAATTTAAATTGTTTAGAATCAAAGCCTCTTTTAAGCTCAGTCTTCTGGCCCGAGAGAAGCAAACAGCCGTCTTCTTTTGAGTATTCAATTGGTTGTTTCGAGCAAAAGATTGAATAAGGCAAACGTTTTGATCTCAAACTCTAATATTCTGCGGGCCTAGATTAAAAGTAACACAGGTTTTAATAATCTCTTCTATATGCTGCTTATTATTCTTCCACCGGGGTTACAAAGGGCAGACCTGAACCATGAACATTGATGGGATAGCTTCTTCAGGAAAACTCATCTTTAGCTTGCTCAGATGACCCAGCTTTAATTCAAGCCATCAAATCTGATGCAGGATTCAAAAACTAAAACAAAGTGCATGTGTTTCTGAGTCGATGGGCCAGGTTAATCTAAAGAAAATGCTGAAAGCAAACTAAAATCCCATTGCCAAATATGGTTATCTATAACCCAATGGCATAAGAAGCCGGTTATCAGAAAACAGAAGCCATGGCTACGACCAAAGCAAAAAGCATAGAGTTTTCCTTTCTCTTAAAGGTATTTCTATGGCGATCGCAGAGCGTAAAAATCTCTCCTTGCTGGATCCCATCACCGCCATTTGTGACCCAAATACTGTTTTCGTTTTTCCCTTTTTTTTTCCCCTGCCATAACCCAATTCAGATCAGAGCTTGATTTTTTTGCAGAAACAGCAATTGGGTTCATCACTTGGGTTCGACCCCCACGGGTGCCAAATTTTTGTCTTCTTACATATATCATTATCGCTCTAGCTTCCAAAATTAAACAAATAAATTCCAAAATGAAAATGTTTATATTTGGAACCTGATTTTGTTTTCCGGTGGGAGGCATCATGCCACTATTAGAATAAAAGTTCTAGATCCAAATTGGAGATCGCATTTGGGTCCGACTGCCATGGGGGCATACATCATAGATCCAAACTGAAGATCACAATTGGGTTCAACTACTAGCAGTGCATATGGCGTTGGCTCCGCCAGCGCTAAATTCTTGTATAGATATAATATTATGAGGAGGTTAAGGCTTTAAAATGGGAACCAAAACCAGTTTAAACGTGACAGGTCTATGGGCGTCGAACACCGATTCCATGTTGGTCGGATTGCCTGTAAATAAATCAAGAAGCATGCACAAAGGTCGGACACAGAGAAAAGGTGATCGGCTATAATAATAACATATAATAATATGTTTTCTAATGTATAATTTTATCAATTTTATAGGTCTAATGTCATTTGCACTTTTTTTTTTAAAGTACGTACCATACGTACTTTACATATTAATACGTTAAGTACGGTATTAATAAAACAAGAGCTCAATTTGACCTGTCAACTTATAGGTATAGTACGTATAGTACTGTGAGGAAGGTACGGGACGTATGTAAACGTAAAATACGGGTACGTAAACAACACTGTTCCTTACCGACATTGTTCTGTTTATTTGGCGTGCTGAAGGTGACTTTCTTTTCCTAGCGGCCATAAGAGTTCTGCTGAGAAGGCCCCAGACTTGGCGAGCGGGGTTTGTAGGGTGTGGACAGCCGTGGCTGTGAGTAAGGAGCAGGACGCGGATACTGGTTCCTTGGTGTGTCCTCTTCGAGGCTCAATGCCTTAGCCTCAGCCTCTGCAACTGATTTCGGGTCTATGGCCTTAACCATTCGTTTAATTAATGAGGCCAACCCCTCAATGTAACCCTCCACCGCCCTCTTTTCATTCATACCGGGTACATACAGCCTTAAGCGCATAAATTCATCAGTGTATGCCTGAACCGACATACCCTTCTGCTCCAACCTGTAGAAGGTCTGGATTTGTTGGCATTTGTGCGCACGAGGCACATAATGCGACTTAAAAGCTTTGGCAAACTTTTTGAACTTGCACCTGCTTCTGTCCAAATGCTTGGCTCTGGCATAGCCCTTCCACCATATACGGGCAGCTCCTGTAAGGTTTGTGGTAGCAACCTTTCCTGTATCCTTTTCTGTCATACCATAGGATTTTTCAAACTCCTTCATTTCATCCAACTAGGACTCTGCATTCAGTCCGCCTCTAGATTTTCCATCAAATTGGGCCAGTTTCCTATTCTTCCATATACTAGTAATGGCCGTGTCAACTGTTTTACGGTACTCCTTGTCCCGGCGCTTTGCATGGCCACCAGATGATACCGACGACTCAGAGGACACAGAAGTGGCTGATTGTGAGGAGGTGGCACTATCCCTAGAGGAACTCCGACGACGTTTAGAATGGGGCCTCCTCTGTGCAGGTACAGGGCTGGTCTCAGGTACAGCGGCCTGTTGTGGAGGTGGACTTGGGGGTAGCGGAGGTAACCTGGTCCGTCTTCCTGTATATGTTGTGGTGGATTGGCGTGCAACACATAAGCTTGTAACTCGCCTAATTGTCTCTTCATTAACATAAGTTCCTGTTCAGGTGTTAGTCTACTGGCATTTGAGGGTGTCTGCCAGGCGGCGTTACGTTCACCGTCTATATCCAGCATAAAAAGGTATCAGCCGACTTATGGTGACATAAAGTCTCACCAAAAAAGCCATTTTGGATAGGTTAGAGAAAGAATACAAGAAAAAGTACAATGGCAAAGATCCTTATTACAGGTGAAAACAGTCATTACATTAAGATTCAGTACATTGGTAGTGACAGAAGTTAATACAAAGACATAATACAAGGACAGGTATTATACATTGGACATTTAAAGTTCAACTCACATATAACATCACAAGAACAAAACTAAAGAGACTGGGCCTAGGGGTTCGCAAATGGGTACAAGATTGAGTAGCGAACACTTTCACGTACAGCCCTAACGAGCTTGTAACGTGCCCAGGCCTGGACGATAACAGGTTGGTAATCTAGCGTTGGGCTAATAATAAGGAGATTGAAAAGCCTCCTTAATGCATAGAAGATTTGCCACAAGTGGTCGTTGGCATCCTCGAAAGCTTCGTGCCTTGACATGTCCTAATAGTCCCATGTCGCGTGAAGAGTTTGCTTCAGTCCCTCGAAGGCCGTTCCACGAGAATGTTAACTATCTCCATCCCCTTGGCTGGATCATAGGGCTCCCCGGTGGTGCGGGTTCTATCTCAGAACCTTCGTCCCATTCTCAGGGTACTCCCGCACCTTTGGCCATAGTCCCGGCTCCAAGACCCCCAGATCATCCCTCCTTATCAGTCGGTAATTCTCTCTTCATATTCTTCGAGTGTCTCTTCTGCAAGACGATAGGAATGAATATAGAACATTGAACAATTTCGTTATACCCTAAACTCCAATAGATAGAAAAACGCATCATGGAAGAGAACAATTTTAATTGTATTCATTGATACAATAGTCACAATTGGTAAGAAGATGGTATATCATAACTATAGAATGGCTAAAGAAAATGCCAAACCAAAATTTTACAGCTATACGCAATACAAAGTGCGTAATACAATTATCTAAGAGCTAGGTCCCCCCTCTTCATCCATAGGCCGAGGAGGTGGCGGCGGCGGTCGGTGTCGTAGCAGAGTCACCCCTGGGTCTACTGTGGCAACCGCAATGGAGGCAACCTCCGGCGGATAGGCAACAGCCAATGGGGCCGCCGTCAGGAGCTTCATACTCATCCAGGGGGCAATGTCCTGTCCCAAGGCCGTCAGGGCAAGGTCCCGTCGTACGAGTACATAAGTAAACGTACGATAGGGAAGCTTCTTGTGCCCGGCCAATGTAGAAAGAGCACGGAGGGTCCACCATGAAGCTTCGGCCTCCGGCCCTAAGTCTCGGGCTATAAAAAGAACTTGCCCCTGTCGAAAAGCTGATAGGAAGAAACAAGTAAGGTGGTTTCCGAATACCTTCCCTTGCGGGGTCTCTGACGTGGCCACCTCCTTGTCTAAGTCCATAGGGACTTCTTCTTCCTTAAGTTCTTGCTGCTCTTCCTTCAAATGAGCAGGATTATGGTATAGATCCTCTCCCTCCTCATCCGAACCGGAGGGAGCCTCAACCATATTAATATTTGGGACATGAGGTCCCATAGCTGTAAAGGCATCCGGTGATGTGACGTTCCAGCACAGTATACGGTCCCAGGACGTATACTGTACTGTCTCGTCACGCGTACACGCCACTCCAACTGACGTGTACGCCGACGTGTAGCCAGGTGAGTAGCCCTAGGGGGCAACTTGCTAGGTATGTGCATTTCTTATTAATGTGCACATGCACATTTATTAAGGTGCACACATTTCCATGTGGGCACATTTAGGTGCACACATTTCCATGTAGGCACATTTGGCCACCTAGCCATTAAAGGCAAGTGGGCCCATTTCCAATTATCCCACATGCCTAAAGGGATAATTGGAAACCCTAAGCCCCAACCCTTGCCTATTTAAGTAGAAGAACCCTAACTTGCCCATTTTCGTTCCTAGGGTTTTAGAGCTCTGTTTTGGCTGCTCTAGGAGTCAAAACCGCCTCCCGACTGCCCGAGAGAATGGCACCATTAGTTTCCCTTTGATTCGGCGGTTCAAGAGGATGGTCGAACTCGAGGTCGAGGAGCAACTCATGGATCAGGGTATGTAGTCGATTTAATGGTCTAAACCGTTTTCCGGTCATTGTATCAGAGGTTTAGCCTATTAAATCGCCTTTAGCAACTATCTAGATCTCTAGATGAGTAGATACCAAACTCTAACTAAAGAACCTAACTCTATGATATAGATTAGATCTATGTTCTTTAGTTCTTCTCATGATGTATATGGATGATGTATCTCTGTGAACTCCTTGTATTGGGAAGGGGGTAGAGACTTCAAGCTTGGTAGTAGATGCTCCTAGATTAGCCTCTCTAGCACACCATAGATTCGCCTTTGTACAAGAACCACACCCGGTTGTGGGTGAAGGGGCGGAGGCGGGCTAAGAAGGAGGTTAGTGTTCGACTCTTGAACGATCCCTCTGGTGTGTAAGGCCTACCGGGGATCATTGTGACTAGGTCTAATGGCTTACCACTGAGTGTGGGTAAGGCATGGGCTCGACACCCGTGAAGTGGTGTTCATGACTTTCCAGTGGGTTCAAATAATGCAGGCGGTGGCCCTCTAGTCACCTTGAGTCAAAGATGTAGATCTCTCGAGGGAGTGATCCCTACCGCCCCATCGAACTGGGATGATGACCCCGGGAGTAGCCCTTTTGGCTATGCATCCGTGGGCTTCTGATCCAGTCCCGACACTTTTCAGCCTACTCTGCAAAGTGTGCACAGGAGGGGCGGATGGAGTGGACAACCCTATGCCATGTTCTTATGCCAGCCAAATCCATTGCCATGAATTCTGTCTGCAATGAACTCTGGAGACCCAAGCCGTCAGTCATCCCTTTGAGTCTGAGCCTTGGGTAGGATTCCCTATGTGATGTGCTGATCTTTGTCTATGCAGATATGTGGAGGACCATCCTTCGTGATGGTCATATGATGTTAATGTATGTACTACTGACATGTATGTTCACGCTTCCGCAGCTAGGTAGGCCCTGAGGGAGACAGGGTAAAGGACCCCTTCATTCTTCCCACTGGAACTCTTCAAGGTTGCAGTGATATGTGGAGGGCCCTATATTAGCATGGAGCTGGTATGGGGATGAACTCTGCTTGTATACCGGTGGAGTGCACCGTATATAAGTAGGGGACGCCACGGTGAGGGCTGAGAGGCCGGATCCTGCATCACCAGTTCCCGAAGCCGTAACAAAGTCTCAGCTGGCTCTATGGTCTCCTGGCGGAACTGGAGTAACTGCTGCACCTCCGGAGGAAGCTCAATAGGGGTGAAGTCGATGAAGTCATCCATACAGTACTCCGTTAGCTCATAGAGTACATGGTCCTTACGCCGGCGCTTAAATCCGGCCACCATGTGATAGGTCCGTGATGATATCATCCAAGAGAAGATATTCTTGCCCTTTGGTGATACACAACCGAAGGGCGCCTAGCCCCGACAAGTGTGCGCTTGTTCCTGCGTGGGTAGCATCTCCTCTCGCCAATCGCTTCCAGGGGGCTTAAGCCCATGCCTATATGTTCGTCTTCTCCCTCCTCGGAAGATTCAGGAAGTTTGCCTTTCTCTGCAGGCAAAGTCTCATCCTCAACATATTGATCCATGAGGATGGCTAGGGCGAAGGCAACTTCAAGATATTGTCGCCCCTGATGCTGTACAACGGGCAGGTGCTTGCCCCATCTAAGCTTTCCCTTCAGCACATCATACGCGTGGGTGTCGCCCCCTAACATATCTCGGACCACCTCCCGTTCTAGGTACAACTGGGGAGGATCCCCAAGAGGAATACACAAAGGAAGCATCTCCTCTGTGTAAAACCCTAGGAATCCGGCATAGTCTGGGTGCCGCTGCATATTAGTGATGAGATCAAGGCGCTGACATAGCAAGGGGCGCAACAGGTCGAAGGGCACTTGCGGATCCCAATGCTCTCCGTCTTGGTACCATGCAAGTAGGTCGGTGGCTGCCATGGCGCTGGAAGGGAGGAGGAAGGAAGAAAAACAGATATAACAAATGAAATGAAACTTTGAAGATCCTTTTTAACCCCTTTTATTTATGCTGATGTCAGCATTTTCGTACTTAATACAAAATAAAAGGTTCTTAATAAGATAAGATAAGATAAGATAAATTTTTATCGTCCGCGGAAACCCAATAGGGTTATGGGACCCATACAAGAAAAGGGGGCAATGAAGCCCAACATCAGCCGGAGCAAAGAAGGCAAAAGCCTAAACAAAACCCAAGGACAAAGCCACAAAGAAACAAAGGGCCAAGGCCCAAAGAAAACATGAGGGCAAAAAGCCCCAGTACAAACAGGATGATCATGCTCATGAATGCTAAGGATATTAGTGCTATAGAAATATTCTAGACATAACCTATCCATGGGTTGGAAGGCCAGTGGTCTAGAATAATCGCCGCTCCTCCTCGATAAACTGCCCATTTCTTATGTTGGCGCGCTTCCCTTACTCTACAGAGTTCGTCCCTGCGCTTGCACAACTGTATTGGAGAAAGATCCTCATGTACCGAGAATGCAGTCCCCTTTAGGTGGTTGCCATGCTGAAGAATATGGAGCCAACTTAACGCATCCTGGAAGCGAACGAGAAGGTGACGAGGCCGATTAGGGACGCTGCTGCTCCCACCCGAAGCAAAGACTCACAATTCGATGCGTGAACGTGCATTGTCTCCGTAAAAAATTTCGTTGCTACCTCTAAATCTGTCTGTCCTTCTGCATCCGTCTCGATAACCCCTATAATACGCAAATTAAGGGTCAGCATATCAGTCATAGAGGCATCCTGTGATGAAGATGTCTGGGAACCAGCAGGAACCATGTGGGTGGCAAGTCGGATCGTGGAGACCGAATCCCCTGATCAACACAATGCCCGGCCTCAGTCCTGAATCTTCACAGATCAACACAATGTCCGGCCTCTGGCCCCTCAAATCTCTGCGTCCATTATTAGGTGTTGCCTCAATCTGTAAAGATTTCGGGAGATACCCTTCACGGCAGAGGCGGCCTCGTGGTCGATGTCCATTCGAAGTATGTAAAGCATCCGTGATTCTCACCACCCGACTTGTCAATGTGGCACGCAAATCCTTCAAAGAATCGCAAGCAGAATCGTGGTCCAACGCCCACGTAAATAGTGAGAGATGCGCTACATTTCCTCCCTCGTAATAAATGGCATAGAGATGATTCCGGAGTGGAGGCGGGAAACATTGAGCTTGCAAAGCGAGGGTGCTGTTGAACCCAATCCTAAGAGGTCGGGGCCCAAATAGAGAGGAAGGCAACCGATTGGAGCAGTTGGTGTGTCGGGTCGTGAAGCCGGGCCGAGATCGGAGCTCCTGAGGGTGTGGCGGAGGTCGTGGGAGCAAGGGCTGCTCTATTGGCTGTGGTTTTGTCCTAGCCATTCGCACTCCAAAACGCTGGTTATTGGGTGTCCTATGACTCATGATGCGCAGAGATTAGATGCAGGAGTTCAGAGAAATGCGCAGAGATTAGATGCATAGGAGTGCAGAGAAATTGGGACACCAGGATTGGTGGCAGATGGTTGGTGCTTAAGGAAAGGGGTTGTTGCAGAGAAAATCGTACTAGAGCCAATCAAGGCTAGATCTGATTGATGATCTGATTGGTTCTATCGAACCGATACAAAATAAAAGTTTTTATTAAATATCAAAAAAATATTTACAATGTGAAACCCCAAAAAATGTGCTATGGATGCTCCCCCGAATCCTCGGGCGAGCAGGGCTAAATCCTTAGGCATTATGGTGACCCTCTTTGCGTGGATCGCGCAAAGATTGGCGTCACCAAAGAGTGCCACCAGATAAGCCTCCGCAGCCTCTTGGAGCGCTAAGATGGCAAAGGTGCGAAGCGGAGACGGTTTTGAACACCGGGCGATCTCAGGAACCAACTATACGAAGGGGAGCCAGGTATCGAGGTTGGGTTGACTTAAACTACGGATCTCCCCGTAAGGCGGCGATCTTGGAGTCGGGTTGGTGGGGAGTTTCCTCGAGCAAGGGGGATTTGGAGGCGGCCCCTTTGTGCGAACCTGCCTTGCCCCAACAACCGTCGACGCGATCCACGCTCACATACTCCGGACCGAGCTCCGCGTTCTTCCCAAAAGCCCGAAAAGTCCTCAATTTTTCCTTTATACCGATCAGCCGGACTTTCGGACTCACAGTTCCTCCGTTGTTACGGTCATTATGCTTCCGGGGTTGGGCCACGCTCCACGATCCCAGGTAAAGCCTCGTTGGTCCGCTGCTTAGGGCCTTCTGGCTTTCTCCCTTTGGATCCTCTCACTCTTCCCGGAACTCCACAGGCTCTCCTAAGGTCTTCCTCAACCTGAAGCATCACTTGTTGTGCTACAGCGGCTGGCGAGTTCAGCGTGGTATCGGTCGGGTCTCTGGTTCATGTCAATCTGGATTGTCGTTAAGTAATCCAGACTGATATCAAGAATTATTCCCCACATGAAGCTCTGGGAAGCTTCATGCCATTAGTACGGGGGAATCTCGATCGCCCTGCCATCTATGACGGCGACTCCATCCCCCAGGTACCGGTACTCCCTTCCCCGAGCCGCCGTATCAGCTCGCTCTATCTCCCTGTGGTCATCCTGCCTGGTCAAGTTTCTGATACAGTCGGCCTCTGTCCTGATGTCCTCCTCTTCGGTGTGGCCTTCACATTCGGGAGGGTAAAACTTTATTAACATCATGACCAAGTCAGGTTGCTCGGCCATGGTGTAAGGAAGTTGGCGGAGGTTCAATCGGATCAGAAACGGCTCAGAGAAATGGTAGATGGGATAGGGAATCCTATCATTGTTCTCGAACCGGTTCACCAACTCGTCCAGAAGTATGTCGATGAAGGCCGGGTCAGTAGCCATATGCCGGGCGATCAAGGCATAGATCTCGGCTATAGTAAGGGTAGTGGGGTCCACAGTACTCTTGGTGTGGGCCATGGCTTATGGCGCGGAGGTCTAGAAGAACAAAGGAGGGGCGCCATGGCTAGGGAGGCGGTAGTGAAGGCGCTTAGGGTTAGCGAAGAACTAGGGCGAAGGAACAAGGTCGAAGTCCGGGCTATATGGCGGGTGTCGGGTCCGGGTGCAAGGCTACAAGGCAAGGCGGAGATAAAAAACTTTAACTACGGTTAACTTTTGAAATTTTAAAATTTTTTTCTTATTAACTTTTTATTTTATTTATTATAAAATATTTATACGGCGGGAATACGCGGGGAAAATATGGTCGGGCGCCGACGGCATTCTACGCGCTCCCACCGCGACTGGGGGTCGACGAAAAGCAAGCTGCCTGGTTGATTTCGGTCCGCTTGACTCGCGACGGCACGGTTAACTGGCCGACAAAGATTTTTGGCTCTCCCACCCACTCGACCGCAAGGCTTATTAAAATCAAGCTACGCGAAGTTGACTTTCGGGCCCTTCCGTGACCATTTTTTCCGCCAGCGACGACTGTCCTAGGGTATTTGGAGTACGCCCGATCCAATGAAACCACTTTCTCCTTCATCTAAACTACCTACAAAATTTTATAACTCCTCCAAACTTGGGCCCTCCAGTCGCCCTAACTGCTTTAAACCTACAATTTCTTACTTTAACCTAACACAAAACCAAACATCAAAGAGGGCTAAGCAACACACCAGATTAGCCTCCTCCTAACTACCGAACTAACGAGTTAGTGCTTGGTCAGTGCTATGATTTCGAGCAATCGAAATCACGGCTCTGATATACCACCGCGGACGCCCTCGAATATATCGACCCGTTGGTCGATACATAATGGGACTTTCCCTCAATAGCAACCAACTCGCCATGAGCGGGCCCTCCGCCCCGACCGGGCCATCTACGTAGACATGCTCGAGTGAAGGACACGGAGGTGTCATTCGGCCCACGCCTTCGATGGGCTCCTACATCGTGGAAGCATGAATACAAGGTTAGCACACAACATAAATCATAGATAACTATAAATAACCACCACAAAGGGTGGCACATCCATCCAAGCACCAACGGCAAAGAATATGCATCTAAACCTAAGAAAACACCCCAATTCCCAGGTTCTACCCCGGTTCAGACTCACGTGAGGAGGGCGGATTTGTGGCTCGGGTCTCAAGAGATCGCGAGCATGAGGTATAACCTGGCGTTGGCTGGCATAGAACATCGGCTAGGGTTGTCCATTCCATCCGCCCCTCCTGTGCACACTTTGCAGATGGGTCGATCCACGCTACGGCTTCGCTATAGCCTTCCGGAGACGCAGACTCAAGGTATCACCCTCTTGAGCCTACTCCAGGGTTCATGACGCCCCGGTCCGATGAGGCAGGTCATGGAAGCGTCCCCTTCCAGGATCACAGTGGTTCCATGGGTGAGCTAGAGAATATGTGCCGCATCAGCGACCCCCGCATCCGTACCCA
This sequence comes from Isoetes taiwanensis, assembly GCA_021234155.1. Lineage (NCBI taxonomy): Eukaryota > Viridiplantae > Streptophyta > Lycopodiopsida > Isoetales > Isoetaceae > Isoetes > Isoetes taiwanensis. Next base: position 1,308,752 of record JAJEKV010000044.1, on the reverse strand, counting down.
ACTTACTCACCCTAAATCTACTCAAAGTGCAAGATGCTCCATACGGATCACACCTCTACACCCAGGGAGTGTCAGACCCATACCCGCCCCTCATTGTGATCGCTGTCGCCTAGCCCATGTAGGAGTCTCAGGAGCCCTTTATGTTAGACCCCACCCCCACTTCACCACTGCGTCCCTTCTCTGGTGCTAAGCCAGACCATAGCGTCTACGACCCGGTGGTCTCTTGTGCACAGGCCGCATCTAATGGGAATATTACAGGGGCTCTATCTAGGAGCATACTATCATATATGAGCTCGAGGTCTCTACCCCCCCCCTTTAAACCCCCCTGTTTAATGGAATTTACCGAAATACTTCATAGATACATCAATCATTCCTTAACAGAGCACCATTCATAATTGAAATGTAATCCTACTTACCCGGAGAAGGGTTAATCTCAACAAAGGCAATCAAAAGAGAGTACTTGAAGTACTATCCTACAATTCACAAGCTAAACTACTACTAACCGTGTTTCTTTGGAACCATTATCGTAAGGTGCTTCCATATTGTTTGTAACTAGGTGGCAGCCCGACGGTAGTGGTTGTTCGATTGATTTGGGGAAGTCGAAGAATCCTTGAAGCCAACTGCTCCTTGGCCAACTCAAGTTTCGATTATGGTTGATATGGGGTGGTGATCCACCTTAATGGATCCAATTAGTATTCATTAGGGCGGATTTGGGGTCTCAAAATGGCCCATATCTTGGATGCCAGAATTCCACGTCATGTTTCTCACGACCAATGATGTTTGCGCATTTTTTTCCAAAGTCAGTATTAGTTGGCAAGTAGAAAGAGGAGCAGGCTTACTTGGCATCCACATGGCGAAATTTCATAGGACATGTGTGTGCATTGATTGCAACCACATTAATGGCCCGCACTCGAAGGCCTATATCAGCACTAGGGCCAAGATCAAGGAGGAGAATATTCTGCTCAAACAGGAATTCCGAACCCAGGAACACCTAGAAACCAAAGGAAGGACGGCCTTACTACGTCAGCCAAGGAGTGCAAGACTCGAATGGATAGGACCCAAAGGACGGAGGAGACGACCTAGCCAGCAAGTACAAATCACGCAAAGGCGACTAGAAGGAGCCATGGTAGGGGCAATGGAGAAGACCACACTTCCAGGCACAGGAGAGGCACCTCAGAATGAAGCAAAGCCTAAGCAACAGGAGTCGCACTCAGAAATTCAACCTGCGGAGGAATGACATTGCCTGCCTACCGACCACGATCTCAGAGCTTCGAAGACATTCAAGAATGCCCAACTGCAACAGCCAGGTGATCCTACTTAAGCGATCAAAGGCACCGCACATCGGCAACCTTGCAACGACACACCGCATGTAGGGACGTTGAGCGATCACCGCATTCCTTACGACGAACATACACATTAAGGAGGAGCATCTTTTTTTCAAGGGATCACATCGACAAACACTCTTCGCAACTTGGGGTGACGAGCTCGGGTCAGACATGAAGCTCAACAATGGTAGCAGCATCTCAAAGGAATCCTGGAGTCAACCAGAACAAAGAAGATGCAGCAAAACCAAAGGGTCAAATGCGATAGGAGGAGGGGAAACCCTAAAGGAGTATAAACAATTAAGTAGATCTTCGTAGTTGTTTTGAAAAAGTCGATGAATTAAAATCCCAATGTAAATGCATTGTATATCTCGGGTGCTCACACAGATACGGGGAGAAACATGAGTTTAGAGTCATGTTTTATGGATTTAAGCGCTTAGATCGAGAAGCTCCTTCACTTCGACTACCAAAAGAGGAAGCATAGAAGCACAACTATAGCCCAAGATCAAAATGGAAGAGCAAGTCTGAGGGAGAAACGACCGGAGGCCAAAACAAACCTTCGACTCCAAACACTTCCTAAGTGGCACTGAAGTAGAAGACAACTTCGTCCACCCAATGTCGAGAATAAGAGACAATATCAGTCATGTCAAGATCATCGGCTGCACCGGGACATCGTCGGGGCCTTAACACTACATCTTGTGGCGGCAGCAACACTTGACGAACTTATGACACGAGTGGCCTCAACAATAGAAGGAGGAACGCCCCAGACATCAACGAGCCAACTAAGAAGACAACATCTCGGCGACCATAATTCCACCTTGTGGTAATATAGGGAATGTGCTATGACACGTGGATTAGATGGAGATGCACTTACGAAAAGGCACATGACGAGGAGATATGCCTTCAACAACTAGGTGATGGCTTCGTCGGTACTCCTACCAAGTAATTAGAAGAGAAGAAGCCGATCATATCTCCGACATGTGGCCGTCAAACGCCCAAAGGTAGAAGCATTCGACACCTTAACGACAAGGATAGCAACTAAAGCACCTTCGGCAAAAAAGAGAGTTCAAGATAATAGCCGGGCTATTCAATCGACAAGAGCATATCTAAAGGCGGGTACTTCTTCAACTCAAGGGTCAAGCCGCATATAAGCATCCATCATCCCGACAACATCGCCAGGGAGAGAAGAGCCATGAAGCTTTACTTGCCGAGAGGCCGACATACATAGAGAGACAAAGGTCGAACTCCGAAAAGCTGGAGAAGTGCTAGCAACCGACTTCTTCCACGAAGCTCCCCTAGAGGCAACAGGAGGATCAAACCGACGAGCACAATCAAAGTCACCGGGAGGGTACCTCAAGACAAGAAGACGGCATAGCAGCGTACAACAACGTGACAACATCAAGCCATGTGATCGAGGGATCAAACAAGGAAGATTGGAAGCTCGATGGAGAAGCAATTAGGTGAGACGCAGTCGATGACTTGCACACGGACTTGCATGCAACTTGGTGAACCCAAGGATGGACGATTCAAAGAACAAGCTGCGAAGAGAACAACTCGGAGGAGTATAGCCAAAGGAATCACAAGACAGACCTCAAGAGACGCCTCAAATAGCTCCAAGTATCATGAAGGGGGAACAATTACATCACCGAGAAACGGGGATCGAGGAAGCGGACGGAAATGTCGAAGCATCAACGACAAGCACACCTTTAGTTGGAATGTGATGCAAAGCGTGTTGTGCCATAGCCGACAAACATCGAGGGGCCCAAGCATATCAACAAGTTACCGGAGTATGAGCGGCGTACAAATAGAAGGATATAGATCATCAACACCATTGCAGGGAGGAACACCCATGACATTGCCAAGGGTAGGTGTGCAACTTGAAGGGAGGCACAAGGGAGACCTAATAGCTCTAGTAGTAATTGTAATTATGTAAGCTATATGTTTTGCATGTATAGTTCCCTTGTTATTCCTTCCTTTCCATAGCGTAACGAGATCAAAGGAAGAGATGTCATGCAAGTTGCGGGGGTGAAGCAATCAACTTTATTAACGACAAAGAGGACTCGACATATGAGACATCGATGGAGTCGAAGACATCGGCAATCGTCTTTTAGGCTGCCAAGACAAAAAAAAAAAGTTCAAGATGAAAGATCTTTTTCAACGGCCACCTTGAGGGCTTTTGAAAAGCGGCATGGAAGATTTCAAGTGATCAACTACACCATCAAGCAATGCGAGGCTTCTAACGAACAAAGTCAACCTCTACATCAAAGAGGAGCCATCGTCAAGGAGACCGAAGTATCGGCGACTTCGGAAGAACGTTACCTTGCTACTTCAAGCGGGCAGCGAGTGGATGAGCTTCTAGCAAGCTCAAGGATCTAAGGCCATGGAGCCTAGTAGGTTAAATGTATGGGCGGTAACATCCATATTAGGATTAGAAGGCATTTCGGATATTACGGCTAAAAGGATTGCCCCAATATTGAGCTAAAGCGTCAAGGATTGGGAAGGAAATGCATAGGAGTAACTATAATTATACGATTGTTAACAGACATCCAACGTGTTGAAACCACTTGGTGAGATTGATCTCCTAAGCTAAGAAGGAATCATTACTAGGATAATTGTTAACCATGTATAAATCTAGTACCTCCAAAGAATAATCCAACCGAAAGAAAAGAAGTAATCTAACAAGTCCGGCCAACTTGTTACGATGACATCAATTCGATTGGTAGGAATATTCCAAGAGCTAAATAACTAAGAAAGGGGGAATCTCTAGAATATAAAAGAATAATACATGCAAGGTACATCTAAAATAAGAATTATAGTAATCAAATAGTCTTTTGAGACAAAAAAATTGTCATGATGACAAAACCTTGTGGTTTAGAATTGTTCTAACTAAGTAGGTAACCCATAGCTATATTGAAATAAATGATAACATAATATGTGCATCCATCTTAGATGGTTGTATATGTTAGCTAAGGCTAGTAAATTAATGTGCTAAGCAAGAAGCATATAACCTCTTAGGGGGAGAGAATAGATATGACGTTGTGTACAACGTCATTGAAGGGGTCTTGAGGACCATTTTTTTTTTTGAAGAAAGTGGGAGGGCTCAATCTTATGATTGAGCGTACTTGCATTGAATTGATTGACCCGTAGAATAGAGTTCACTCCGGCAATGGCGAAGCGAATAGAGCGCAAGATAGATAGATAGATAGCTTCGGGGAGGTCTTCAACGTCTTGCGAGGCCCGACGCATTAGCTATCTACACCAATGAAGTGGAGCAAAAACTATGGGAGCAATGCAACGACCAAGTCATCTCCAAATTACTTTCGGCCGGCTCAATGGGTGGATGCATTCTAGCCTAGGTAAAATGCGCATGCATTATAAGCTTTAATATGTCTTATAAATAAGTTAAATATAGATCCTAATAATTGCATGGAATTACTGCGTATATGTATCATAATGGAAATAAGTTAAATAACAACGGTAATGTGAGGTAGCATGTTAATTAATCCTTACGCAAAGGATGCAATTCCTTCAAGGATAGCTATATGACCTCGGGGTCCTTGTAAATATAAATAGAAAATAGAATTCAGATATACTTAAGTGCATCTTAGGGATATACTTCCAAAGGGTAATCTGAGACCCAAGGAAGAGAATAAGAAGCACATCTAATTCTTGTGTATGATAATTAAAACCTTGTCTATGTAACAATAGGTCTAAATCGGGGTTATTGTTCAAATAAGCGATCTAAAAGTCGTTAAATATTGCAAAGATTAGAGTAAATATAATTGTACTATCGGAATAATGTATCCCATACTATGATAATGTTAATTCATAAATATTACCTTAGGGTAATTATGTTAATCACATGCATTAAAGGAGCCAAAATGAAATCCGCGGCATGTCGTTTTGTGTGTAGATTAAATGCTTGCATAGTTAAGATTAATCTACGCGTGCAACCTATGCTAGGTAGGGGTTGCATCGTTGTTACTGATGATGAGACCACTACGGTGATCTCTAGGGCTGGTGTGTAATGTCAATGTAGGCATGACCCGTTTAAGCTTGGACGAGTGGAAGGTAGATTAGAAAGTCAACTTCCGTCCCACGGAAGTAGGCGACCTCGAGAAAAAGGAGGTCATTCAGGAATGCATTGATAGGAAAGGCACCTTTAGCCCCATATATGCTTTGATAGGAGGAATCTATCCTTCCATTCCCACGGGAAGGATATCCTCCACCACTGGGCAACTAGAGGTGTAGGCATGAGCGGCATATAGGCATATAATAGGCTTTGTCTCCACGGCCATAATGGAAGATTCACCCTCTTCCCACTGGAGATTAGCCATGCATCCATGTAGATAGGTGGGGTGGTCACCATATAACCAATAATAATTAAAATAGTAATAACGTGGAGTGGAGCCTGCTTGGGCCAATAGAGTGCTCGAGGGCAAGGAGGTCGAAAGCTAGAAAACTTGCAACACAAATTTAGTCATAATGTGTTGCAAGGGATGAAAAGTACCTTAGAAGTGTAAATTTTGTATGAAATTGATAAACTTTGATAAACTTAAATGTTGTGTTAAAGTAAGGTTAATAATTACCTTGCGTGAGATTAAGTTATGAAGTGATAAGTTAATTGGGTAATGAAATAGTACAAGAATGTCTTAAACATTACCTTAGAGTAATTCTAATAATTAAGATAGTAAGTATGTAATTATAGATATTGTAAAATTAATGCAGGATTTTAAGGTGCGAGGACTTGCAACACAAATTTTGTTGGAATGTGTTGCAAGGAATGAAGAGTACCTTAAATAATAATTGTATATGAAAGTGTTAAATTGTGATAAACTAAATGTTATAATAACGAGGACTAATAAGTACCCGCTTATTAATAGAAGTTCTGAAATTGACAAGTTATTTGATAATGTAATGGCGTAATAATAATTTAAAAATATTACCTTAAGGTAATCTTAATAAATGTGTAAGTATAATAGTAGTATATGGTATGCATCGGGTTGATTGCGGGTTAGGAAGATTCCAAGGTGGGGAGACCCACGATGTCGCCGGACGACATCATTTCAAGGTGGGGAGAATGTGGCGTTCCAAAGCACGATATCTGGTCCCGGGGCGTATATTTTCTTTGTCTCGTCACGCGTACACGCCACTCCAACTGACGTGTACGCCGACGTGTAGCCAGGTGAGTAGCCCTAGGGGGCAACTTGCTAGGTATGTGCATTTCTTATTAATGTGCACATGCACATTTATTAAGGTGCACACATTTCCATGTGGGCACATTTAGGTGCACACATTTCCATGTAGGCACATTTGGCCACCTAGCCATTAAAGGCAAGTGGGCCCATTTCCAATTATCCCACATGCCTAAAGGGATAATTGGAAACCCTAAGCCCCAACCCTTGCCTATTTAAGTAGAAGAACCCTAACTTGCCCATTTTAGTTCCTAGGGTTTTAGAGCTGCTGTTTTTGGCTGCTCTAGGAGTCAAAACCGCCTCCCGGACTGTGCGAGAGAATGGCACCATTAGTTTCCCTTGATTCGGCGGTTCCAAAGAGGATGGTCGAACTTCGGTCGGGGAGGAGCAACTCATGGATCGGGTATGTAGTCGATTTAATGGTCTAAACCGTTTTCAGGTCATTGTATCGATGGTTTAGCCTATTAAATGCGCCTTTAGCAGCCTATCTAGATCTCTAGATGAGTAGATACCAAACTCTAACTAAAGAACCTAACTCTATGATATAGATTAGATCTATGTTCTTTAGTTCTTACGTGATGTATATGGATGATGTATCTCTGTGAACTCCTTGTATTGGGAAGGGTGGTAGAGACTTCAAGCTTGGTAGTAGATGCTCCTAGATTAGCCTCTCTAGCACACCATAGATTAGACTTTGTGTACAAGAACCACACACAGTTTGTGGGTGAAGGGGCGACCGGCTAAGAAGGAGGTTAGGTGTTCGACTCTTGAACGATCCCTCCGGTGTGTAAGGCCTACCGGGGGATCATTGTGACTAGGTCTAATGGCTTACCACCGAGGTGTGGGTAAGGCATGGGCTCGACACAGTGAAGTGGTGTTCATGACTTTCCGGTGGGTTCGGTCGAATACGGGCGGTGGCCCTCTAGTCACCTTGAGTCGGCATGTAGATCTCTGGAGGGAGTGATCCCTACCCCCCATCGGGCTGGGATGATGACCCCAGAGTAGCCCTTTGGCTATGCATCCCGTGAGGGCTACTGCCGAGGTCCCCGACACTTTTCGACCTACTCGCAAAGTGTGCACGGGAGGGGCGGATGGAGTGGACAACCCTATGCCATGTTCTTATGCCGGCCAAATCCATTGCCATGAATTGCATGCGCAATGAACTCGAGACCCAAACCGTCAGTCATCCCTTTGAGTATGAGCCTTGGGTAGGATTCCCTATGTGATGTCTTGATCTTTGTCTATGCAGATATGTGGAGGGCCATCCTTAAAGTGATGGTCATATGATGTTGATGTATGTACTCTCGACATGTATGTTCACGCTTCATGCTAGGTAGGCCCCGAGGGAGACAGGGGTAAAGGACCCCTTCATTCTTCCCACCGAACTCTTCAAGGTTGCGATGATACGTGGAGGGGCCCTATATTAGCATGGAGCTGGTATGGGGGATGAACTCCTGTTTGTATACGGTGAGTGCACCGTATATGAGTAGGGGACGTCACAGTGGTATCAGAGCAATGTTCTTGGAGACCAAGAGCAAAGCACTGGCCATGCTCCCAGTAGTACTAACTTGATAGGATCCTCGAACCTCGAAAAGTGGGAATTTTTTTTCTCATTTTTGTAGTTTATGCTAAGCTCGTAACATTTTTGTAGTTTATGCTAAGCTAGTAACAGTTAAGTGGATTGGAATTTAATATTAGCACAGTTAGGTGAATTGGAACTTAATAAAACTAAACAGAATGAGCCAGGTAAGGTGGTCTCACAGCTCGCGCCTGGTTCAATAACTAGAACTTAATAAAACTAAACAGAATGAGCCAGGTAAGGTGGTCTCACAGCTCGCGCCTGGTTCAATAACTAAACTTTAGTTTTGCAACGAGGCGCAAGCTGTGAGACATTGATCTAAAACAACTTGAAAAGTTATAAAATTTTTTTATAAAATTTAAAAAAGTAAAACAACTTGAAAAGTTATAAAATTTAAAAAATTTAAAGTAGCTTGGTAATTCGAATCTTGACATTGATCTAAAACAACTTGAAAAGTTATAAAATTTTTTTATAAAATTTAAAAAAGTAAAAAAACTTGAAAAGTTATAAAATTTAAAAAAGTAGCTTGGTAATTCGAATCTTAGCCTAGGATCTAGCTAGACTAGTCTAGTTTTTCAATCTCTTTGAACCTCATCTTAAAAGAATTCCCGCGGTAGCGAGAATTGAACCCCCCCAAACCCCCCCGTGCCAACCACTGAGGGCGGGCATCGTTTGCGTTTGAATTATAATTCTTAATTAGATTTAAGCTTTAATAATGTTAGATAATATTAATGGCTAAGCCTTAGACTTAGAACCAAGACCCTTAAGCTAGATAGAGACAAAGATCTCGATAGACACCCGGGACTCCGTCGACATGATGCGCACCGCTTCGACTTTCTCGACAAAGCGAAATGGCCCGAGGCCAAGGAGGCCGAAGGAAACAAGAAGAGGAGAGGACGAGAGCGAGCGGGAGGCCAAGGCTCAAAAAGCGCCAGAGCGAAGCGGTCCAACATTTTGAAGACTCAACGACTGCTACTGCTCATGCAGCTTGGTAACCCTCATGAGGGAAGGCATGTAATTAGCTAGTTTAATTAAGGGAGATCCCCAGATATGTTGTAAATAATCAATAATTTTGTTAATACATGATAATTTTGAGTAGTTTATGTGTCAAATCTTGCTTAATTAGACGAAGTTAGCAAGTAGTAGTTTTTATTTTAGTAAAATAGGATACTCTCGCACCCAAAAAGTGTGATGTCTCACGGCTTTCGCCTTGTCAAGAAACTAAAGTTTAGTTTTTGAACTAGGGCGCAACCTGTGAGACCTTCATACCTAGACCATGTCCAAACTAGACCAAAACACCTCCAAATTGACCAAGTAAGGGGTCCATTCTGCCTAACTCGATGAGACTAGCATGATTTGACCCTTAGATCACCCAAATTGGACACGTTTAACCCAATTTATAGCCAATGTCTCACAGCTCGCGCCTGGTCAAAGAACTAAACTTTAGTTTTTGAGCAGGGCGCAACCTGTGAGACCTCCAAACTTTGAACCTCCATAACTTGAGCTACAAAGCTCCAAATCGCCTGAAAATTGTTGCAATAGGACCATTAGATAGCCTAGAATCCATTTATGACCTCAAATTAGGCTAGAAATGTCAAACCCTAGCCCAAATCGACCAAAATTGCCCAAACCCTTGAATTGTTTTTCCAAACTGTAGTTTGTTTGTAGATAGAAGCCTACCCCATTAGTAGCTCGCAAGTATTGCTCTCGGCTCGAAGCTGATACCTTACTCCTAGATAGAAGTGCCCAAGAACACCCCTTTGTTATAGTCATCTAGACCTCAGCATAGCAACCCAAGTCCAACTGTCGGTACATCACCTCTGCTCATGCCAAAGGCATAAACCTTGACCTAATTCTGTGTCCTTCTAATAGAGTTTGACTTATATAGCCACCACATTAACACTCCCTATTGCCAGGGTACCTAGAAAGGAGCTAGAGTCTAGAGCTGCCCAAGCCGCTCCATGTGTAGAGATTGGACTCCCCTAAACCAACTTTGCTAGGACCTTAGAGTATGCCTCAAACATCATGGAGGTCTTGCAAAACAATCCTCATGTCATGCCATACCACACGTCCTAATATCCATAGACTTGTAGATTATAGATATGCCTCCATAATCTTTGCTTTCGAGCCACCTTGCTTGCTTATAGAGCCCGTAATGTTGTAGGAGAGCCCTTCAAGTAGACCTTAGACTCTAGGGAAATAATGGCGTTGCTTTGGCACTGGGGGCGAGCCACCCTGAGAAGAGCTTGAGGCGCAACTCCTTGAAGACATCAAGGTCCCAGATGTGTACGCATGATAAGGAGAGGAGACCGAAAAAAGCGGCACCCAAGAGAGGGAAGCACAACGACAAACACCTAAACCGACAAGCGAGTAGAACAGGACACCACCGCCTAGCATCAATCTTCATCAAATGGGAAGGATATTTGGTAACCAGCGGCATCAAGAATTTTCTAGATGTCAACCTCCCGCTATCACGATGAGGTCACATCGGAAAGAGGATCTCGACGCCTTCACCGACTCAACGCATGAGTTTCAAATGGAGGAATGCAAGGCAGCAAAATATAGGTGCGGGGAAGACGTTAGACATCGATGCCGTTAGCATCACGAGCTAGGGCGAGGGCATAACCTTTCGTCGAGGAGAGAAGTCATGGCGACACGGGGGCGTATAGGAACCAGGAGAAGACCACCTCGACCTTGCAGCCCAAAGGCTCAAGCGAATGTCGAAACGCCAACAAAAGGAGCGACCAAGCTAGGCAACCACAAAGCACCTAAGGCTGACCAAGATGAGCTTCCAGCTCCCTTGCACCGCCAGGAGACCACGCGGGGAGGAGACGATATCGGGGAACATCTCGGGCTTCGAAGGCCTATATCAGCACTAGGGCCAAGATCAAGGAGGAGAATATTACGCTCAAACGAGAATTCCGAACCCAGGAACACCTAGAAACCAAAGGAAGGGGACGGCCTTACTACGTCGGCCAAGGAGTGCAAGACTTCGAATGGATAGGACCCAAAGGGCCGGAGGAGACGACCTAGCCAGCAAGTACAAATCACGCAAAAAGCTTACTAGAAGGAGCCATGGTAGGGGCAATGGAGAAGACCACACTTCCGGCACGTGAGAGGCACCTCGAATGAAGCAAAGCCTAAGCGTGAGTCGACTTTTCAAATTCAACACTGGGAGGAATGACATTGCACGCCTACCGACCACGATCTCAGAGCCGAAGACATTCAAGAATGCCCAACCGCAATGCGGGTGATCCTACTTAAGCGATCAAAGGCACGCACATCGGCAACCTTGCAACGACACACCGCATGTAGGGACGTTGAGCGATCACCGCATTCCTTACGACGAACATACACATTAAGGAGGAGCATCTTTTTTTCAAGGGATCACATCGACAAACACTCTTCGCAACTTGGGGTGACGAGCTCGGGTCAGACATGAAGCTCAACAATGGTAGCAAAAGATCTCAAAGGAATCCTGGAGTCAACCAGAACAAAGAAGATGCAAAGAAAACCAAAGGGTCAAATGCGATAGGAGGAGGGGAAACCCTAAAGGAGTATAAACAATTAAGTAGATCTTCGTAGTTGTTTTGAAAAAGTCGATGAATTAAAATCCCAATGTAAATGCATTGTATATCTCGGGTGCTCACAGATACAGTGGAGAAACATGAGTTTAGAGTCATGTTTTACGGATTTAGCGCTTAGATCAGGAAGCTCCTTCACTTCGACTACCAAAAGAGGAAGCATAGAAGCACAACTATAGCCCAAGATCAAAATGGAAGAGCAAGTACGAGGGAGAAACGACCGGAGGCCAAGCAAACCTTCGACTCCAAACACTTCCGGAAGTGGCCTGAAGTAGAAGACAACTCGTCCACCCAATGTCAGAATAAGAGACAATATCAGTCATGTCAAGATCATCAGCGCTGCACCAGGACATCGTCAGGACGCAACACTACATCTTGTGGCAGCAGCAACACTTGACGAACTTATGACACGAGTGGCCTCAACAATAGAAGGAGGAACGCCCCGACATCAACGAGCCAACTAAGAAGACAACATCTCGACGACCATAATTCCACCTTGTGGTAATATAGGGGAATGTGCTATGACACGTGGATTAGATGGAGATGCACTTACGAAAGGCACCGCGACGAGGAGATATGCCTTCAACAACTAGGTGATGGCTTCGTCAGGTACTCCTACCAGTAATTAGAAGAGAAGAAGCCGATCATATCTCCGACATGTGGCACGTCAAACGCCCAAGGTAGAAGCATTCGACACCTTAACGACAAGGATAGCAACTAAAGCACCTTCGGCAAAAAGAGAGTTCAAGATAATAGCCGGGCTATTCAAATCCAAAGAGCATATCTCAAGGCAGGTACTTCTTCAACTCAAGGGTCAAGGCTGCTTGAGATATAAGCATCCATCATCCCGACAACATCGCCAAACAAGGAGAAGAGCCATGAAGCTTTACTTGCCGGAGAGGCCGACATACATAGAGAGACAAAGGTCGAACTGAAAAGGCGGAGAAGTGCTAGCAACCGACTTCTTCCACGAGCTCCCTAGAGGCAACAGGAGGATCAAAGCCGACGAAGCACAATCAAAGTCACCGGAGGGTACCTCAAGACAAGAAGACGGCATAGCACCAAGGCAACGCGTGACAACATCCAAGCCATGTGATCGAGGGGATCAAACAAGGAAGATTGGAAGCTCGATGGAGAAGCAATTAGGTGAGACGAGTCGATGACTTGCACACGGACTTGCATGCAACTTGGTGAACCCAAGGATGGACGATTCAAAGAACAACTGCAGAAGAGAACAACTCCGGAGGAGTATAGCCAAAGGAATCGCGCCTGCCTCAAGAGAGACGCCTCCAAATAGCTCAAGTATCATGAAGGGGGGAACAATTACCACCGAGAACGAGGATCGAGAAGCGAATCGAAATGTCGAAGCATCAACGACAAGCACACCTTTAGTTGGAATGTGATGCAAAGCGTGTTGTGCCATAGCCGACAAACATCAGAGGGCCCAAGCATATCAACAAGTTACCCCGGAGTATGAGCGACGTACAAATAGAAGGATATAGATCATCAACACCATTGCACCGGGAGGAACACTGATGACATTGCCAAGGAGTAGGTGTGCAACTTGAAGGGAGGCACAAGGGAGACCTAATAGCTCTAGTAGTAATTGTAATTATGTAAGCTATATGTTTTGCATGTATAGTTCCCTTGTTATTCCTTCCTTTCCATAGCGTAACAGATCAAAGGAAGAGATGTCATGCAAGTTGCAGGGGTGAAGCAATCAACACGATAACGACAAGAGGACTCGACATATGAGACATCGATGGAGTCGAAGACATCGACAGAGTCGTCTTTTAGCTGCCAAGACAAAAAAAAAAAGTTCAAGATGAAAGATCTTTTTCAACGCGCCACCTTCCGGGCTTTGAAAAGCGGCATGGAAGATTTCAAGTGATCAACTACACCATCAAGCAATGCGAGGGCTTCTAACGAACAAAGTCAACCTCTACATCAAAGAGGAGCCATCGTCAAGGAGACCAAGTATCGAAGCGACTTCGAAGAACGTTACCTTGCTACTTCAAGCGGGTAACGAGTGGATGAGCTTCTAGCAAGCTCAAGGATCTAAGGCCATGGAGCCTAGTAGGTTAAATGTATGGACGGTAACATCCATATTAGGATTAGAAGGCATTTCGGATATTCGGCTAAAGGATTGCCCCAATATTGAGCTAAGCGTCAAGGATTGGGAAGGAAATGCATAGGAGTAACTATAATTATACACGATTGTTAACAGACATCCAACGTATTGAAACCACTTGGTGAGATTGATCTCCTCGCTAAGAAGGAATCATTACTAGGATAATTGTTAACCATGTATAAATCTAGTACCTCCAAAGAATAATCCAACCGAAAGAAAAGAAGTAATCTAACAAGTCCGCCAACTTGTTACGATGACATCAATTAGATTGGTAGGAATATTCCAAGAGCTAAATAACTAAGAAAGGGGAATCTCTAGAATATAAAAAGAATAATACATGCAAGGTACATCTAAAATAAGAATTATAGTAATCAAATAGTCTTTTTGAGACAAAAGGAATTGTCATGATGACAAAACCTTGTGGTTTAGAATTGTTCTAACTAAGTAGGTAACCCATAGCTATATTGAAATAAATGATAACATAATATGTGCATCCATCTTAGATGGTTGTATATGTTAGCTAAGGCTAGTAAATTAATGTGCTAAGCAAGAAGCATATAACCTCTTAGGGGGAGAGAATAGATATGACGTTGTGTACAACGTCATTGAAGGGGTCTTGGGACCATTTTCTTTTTGAAGAAAGTGGGAGGGCTCAATCTTATGATTGAACGCATACTTGCATTGAATTGATTGACCCGTAGAATAGAGTTCACTCGGCAATGGCCGGAAGCGAATAGAGCGCAAGATAGATAGATAGATAGCTCGGGGAGGTCTTCAACGTCATGAGGCCGACGCAAAGAGCTATCTACACCAATGAAGTGGAGCAAAAACTATGGGAGCAATGCAACGACCAAGTCATCTCCAAATTACTCGACGCCGGCTCAATGGGTGGATGCATTCTAGCCTAGGTAAGGCATACGCATGCATTATAAGCTTTAATATGTCTTATAAATAAGTTAAATATAGATCCTAATAATTGCATGGAATTACTGTACGTATATGTATCATACGGAAATAAGTTAAATAACAACGGTAATGTGAGGTAGCATGTTAATTAATCCTTCGCAAGGATGCAATTCCTTCCAAGGATAGCTATATGACCTCGGGGTCCTTGTAAATATAAATAGAAAATAGAATTCAGATATACTTAAGTGCATCTTAGGGATATACTTCCAAGGGTAATGCAGGACCCAAGGAAGAGAATAAGAAGCACATCTAATTCTTGTGTATGATAATTAAAACCTTGTCTATGTAACAATAGGTCTAAATCAGGGTTATTGTTCAAATAAGCGCGATCTAAAAGTCGTTAAATATTGCAAAGATTAGAGTAAATATAATTGTACTATCGGAAGTAATGTATCCGATACTATGATAATGTTAATTCATAAATATTACCTTAGGGTAATTATGTTAATCACATGCATTAAAGGAGCCAGCAAAAATCGGCTCAGGCATGTCGTTTTGTGTGTAGATTAAATGCTTGCATAGTTAAGATTAATCTACGCATGCAACCTATGCTAGGTAGGGGTTGCATGCGTTGTTACCGATGATGAGACCACTACAGTGATCTCTAGGGCGTGGTGTAATGTCAATGTAGGCATGACCGCGTTTAAAAACTGGACGAGTGGAAGGTAGATTAGAAAGTCAACTGTCCCCACGGAGTAGACGACCTCGAGAGAAAGGAGGTCATTCAGGAATGCATTGATAGGAAAGGCACCTTTAGCCCCATATATGCTTTGATAGGAGGAATCTATCCTTCACGCCCCCCACGCGGGAAGGATATCCTCCACGCTGGGCAACTAGAGGTGTAGGCATGAGCGGCATATAGGCATATAGGCGCTGTCTCCACGGCCATAATGGAAGATTCACCCTCTTCCTACGCCGGGAGATTAGCCATGCATCCATGTAGATAGGTGGGGTGGTCACCATATAACCAATAATAATTAAAATAGTAATAACGTAGGTCGACCTGCAGGCCAATAGAGTGCTCCGGAGGGCAAGGAGGTCGAGCTACGAAAACTTGCAACACAAATTTAGTCATAATGTGTTGCAAGGGATGAAGAGTACCTTAGAAGTGTAAATTTTGTATGAAATTGATAAACTTTGATAAACTTAAATGTTGTGTTAAGTAAGGTTAATAATTACCTTGCGTAGATTAAGTTATGAAGTGATAAGTTAATTGGGTAATGAAATAGTACAGTAATGTCTTAAACATTACCTTAGAGTAATTCTAATAATTAAGATAGTAAGTATGTAATTATAGATATTGTAAAATTAATGCAGGATTTTAAAGGTCTGAGGACTTGCAACACAAATTTTGTTGGAATGTGTTGCAAGGAATGAAGAGTACCTTAAATAATAATTGTATATGAAAGTGTTAAATTGTGATAAACTAAATGTTATAATAACGAGGACTAATAAGTACCCTTTTAATAGAAGTTCTGAATTGACAAGTTATTTGATAATGTAATGGCGTAATAATAATTTAAAAATATTACCTTAAGGTAATCTTAATAAATGTGTAAGTATAATAGTAGTATATCGTATGCATCAGGTTGATTGCAGGTTAGGAAGATTCCAAGGTGGGGAGACCCACGATGCTGCGGACGAAAGATCATTTCAAAAGTGGGGAGAATGTGGCGTTCCGGCCACGATATCTGGTCCCGGGGCGTATCGCATCTTGTCTACGCCGCATTACCACGCCCTCCAACCCGACGTGTCTGCTGGCGTGTAGCCAGGTGAGTAGCCCTAGGGGGCAACTTGCTAGGTATGTGCATTTCTTATTAATGTGCACATGCACATTTATTAAGGTGCACACATTTCCATGTGGGCACATTTAGGTGCACACATTTCCATGTAGGCACATTTGGCCACCTAGCCATTAAAGGCAAGTGGGCCCATTTCCAATTATCCCACATGCCTAAAGGGATAATTGGAAACCCTAAGCCCCAACCCTTGCCTATTTAAGTAGAAGAACCCTAACTTGCCCATTTTCGTTCCTAGGGTTTTAGAGCTCTGTTTTGGCTGCTCTAGGAGTCAAAACCGCCTCCCAGACTCTGTCTGAGAGAATGGCACCATTAGTTTCCCTTGATTCGAAAGCGATTCGAGGGGATGGTCGAACTCGGTCGAGGAGCAACTCATGGATCGGGTATGTAGTCGATTTAATGGTCTAAAACCGTTTTCCACCATTGTATCGATGGGGTTTAGCCTATTAAATCGCCTTTAGCAGCTATCTAGATCTCTAGATGAGTAGATACAAACTCTAACTAAAGAACCTAACTCTATGATATAGATTAGATCTATGTTCTTTAGTTCTTCTGTGATGTATATGGATGATGTATCTCTGTGAACTCCTTGTATTGGGAAGGGTGGTAGAGACTTCAAGCTTGGTAGTAGATGCTCCTAGATTAGCCTCTCTAGCACACCATAGATTCGCCTGTGTACAAGAACCACACCACAGTTTGTGGGTGAAGGGGCCGACCGGCTAAGAAGGAGGTTCGTGTTCGACTCTTGAACGATCCCTCCGTGTGTAAGGCCTACCGGGATCATTGTGACTAGGTCTAATGGCTTACCACCGAGTGTGGGTAAGGCATGGGCTCGACACCGAAAGTGGTGTTCATGACTTTCCGATGGGTTCAAATAATACGGGCAAGGGCCCTCTAGTCACCTTGAGTCGACATGTAGATCTCCGGAGGGAGTGATCCCTACCGCCCCATCGGAACTGGGATGATGACCCCCAGAGTAGCCCTTTTTTGGCTATGCATCCGGCGGGCTACTGATCCAGTCCCGACACTTTTCAGCCTACTCGCAAAGTGTGCACAGGGGGGGCGGATGGAGTGGACAACCCTATGCCATGTTCTTATGCCAGCCAAATCCATTGCCATGAATTACATGCTGCAATGAACTCGAGAGACCAAGCCGCCGGGTCATCCCTTTGAGTCCGAGCCTTGGGTAGGATTCCCTATGTGATGTCTTGATCTTTGTCTATGCAGATATGTGGAGGACCATCCTTCGTGATGGTCATATGATGTTAATGTATGTACTACCGACATGTATGTTCACGCTTCATGCCTAGGTAGGCCCCGAGGGAGACAGGTAAAGGACCCCTTCATTCTTCCCCTTCGGAACTCTTCAAGGTTGCATGATATGTGGAGGGCCCTATATTAGCATGGAGCTGGTATGGGGGATGAACTCCTGTTTGTATACGGTGAGTGCACCGTATATAAGTAGGGGACGTCACAGGTGAGGGCTGAGAGGCCGGATCCTGCATCACCAGTTCCCGAAGCCGTAACAAAGTCTCAGCTGGCTCTATGGTCTCCTGGCGGAACTGGAGTAACTGCTGCACCTCCGGAGGAAGCTCAATAGGGGTGAAGTCGATGAAGTCATCCATACAGTACTCCGTTAGCTCATAGAGTACATGGTCCTTACGCCGGCGCTTAAATCCGGCCACCATGTGATAGGTCCAGATGATATCATCCAAGAGAAGATATTCTTGCCCTTGGTGATACACAACTGGAAGGGCGTCTAGCCCTGACAAGTGTGCAGCTTGTTCCCGGCGTGGTGGCATCTCCTCTGCCAACTGCTTCCAAGGGGCGAAGTCGCCCATGCCTATATGTTCGTCTTCTCCCTCCTCGGAAGATTCAGGAAGTTTGCCTTTCTCTGCAGGCAAAGTCTCATCCTCAACATATTGATCCATGAGGATGGCTAGGGCGGCAAGGCAACTTCAAGATATTGTCGCCTCGATGTTTATAACCGGCAGGTGGTGCTTGCCCCATCTAAGCTTTCCTTCAAAGACATCATACGCGTGGGTGTCGCCCCTAACATATCTCGGACCACCTCCCGTTCTAGGTACAAACCGGGAGGATCCCCAAGAGGAATACACAAAGGAAGCATCTCCTCCATGGTAAAACCCTAGGAATCCAGGCATAGTCCGGTGCCGCCGCATATTAGTGATGAGATCAAGGCGCCGACATAGCAAGGGGCTTAACAGGTCGAAAGGGCACTTCTGATCCCAATGCTCTCCGCCTTGGTACCATGCAAGTAGGTCGGTGGCTGCCATGGCGCTGGAAGGGAGGAGGAAGGAAGAAAAACAGATATAACAAATGAAATGAAACTTTGAAGATCCTTTTAACCCCTTTTATTTATCTTGATGTCGATTTTTCGTACTTAATACAAAATAAAAGGTTCTTAATAAGATAAGATAAGATAAGATAAATTTTTATCGTCCGCGGAAACCCAATAGGGTTATGGGACCCATACAAGAAAAGGGGGCAATGAAGCCCAACATCAGCCGGAGCAAAGAAGGCAAAAGCCTAAACAAAACCCAAGGACAAAGCCACAAAGAAACAAAGGGCCAAGGCCCAAAGAAAACATGAGGGCAAAAAGCCCCAGTACAAACAGGATGATCATGCTCATGAATGCTAAGGATATTAGTGCTATAGAAATATTCTAGACATAACCTATCCATGGGTTGGAAGGCCAAGTGGTCTAGAATAATCCGCTCCTCCTCGATAAACTGCCCATTTCTTATGTTGGCGCGCTTCCCTTACTCTACAGAGTTCGTCCCTGCGCTTGCACAACTGTATTGGAGAAAGATCCTCATGTACCGAGAATGCAGTCCCCTTTAGGTGGTTGCCATGCTGAAGAATATGGAGCCAACTTAACGCATCACGAAGCGAGCGAAGGTGACCGAGGCCGATGGGGGCAGCGTTGCTCCCCACGAAAGCAGCACTCACAATTCGATGCTTGAGAACGTGCATTGTCTCCGTAAAAAATTTCGTTGCTACCTCTAAATCTGTCTGTCCTTCTGCATCCGTCTCGATAACCCCTATAATACATAAAATTAAGGGTCGACATATCGGTCATAGAGGCATCTGTGATGAAGATGTGCGAACTAGCGGGAACCATGTGTGGTGGCAAGTCGGTTGTAAGGACACTGAATCCTCGCATCAACACAATGCCTGGCCTCGACCACCCTACGCATCAACACAATGTCCGCCTCGATGCGAATCTCTGCGTCCACCGCGATTAATGTTGCCTCAATGCTGTAAAGATTTCGGCGATACCCTTCACGGCAGAGGCGGCCTCAGGGTCAGATGTCCATTCGGAAGTATGTAAAGCATCTGCATTCTCACCACCCTGACTTGCTGAATGTGGCACGAAATCCTTCAAAGAATCGGCAGAATCGTGGTCCAACGCCCACGTAAATAGTGAGATGCGCCACATTTCCTCCCTCGGAATAAATGGCATAGAGATGATTCCGAGAGGGAGGCGGAAAAAAGTGAGCTTGCAAAGCGAGGGTGCTGTTGAACCCAATCCTAAGAGGCTGCTGGGGCCCAAATAGAGAGGAAGGCAAACTGATTGGAGCAGTTGGTGTCGGGCCGTGAAGCTGGGCCCGAGATCGGGAGCTCGGAGGGTGTGGCGGAGGCTGTGGGAGCAAGGGCTGCTCTATTGGCTGTGGTTTTGTCCTAGCCATTCGCACTCCAAAACGCTGGTTATTGGGTGTCCTATGACTCATGATGCGCAGAGATTAGATGCAGGAGTTCAGAGAAATGCGCAGAGATTAGATGCAGGAGTGCAGAGAAATTGGGACACCAGGATTGGTGGCAGATGGTTGGTGCTTAAGGAAAGGGGTTGTTGCAGAGAAAATCGTACTAGAGCCAATCAAGGCTAGATCTGATTGATGATCTGATTGGTTCTACTGGAACTGGATACAAAATAAAAAGTTTTTATTAAATATCAAAAAAAATATTTACAATGTGAAACCCCTGCAAAATGTGCTAAGGATGCTCCCCCCGAATCCTGCGGGCGAGGGCTAAATCCTTAGGCATTATGGTGACCCTCTTTGCGTGGATCGCGCAAAGATTGGCGTCACCAAAGAGTGCCACCAGATAAGCCTCCGCAGCCTCTTGGAGCGCTAAGATGGCAAAGGTCTGGAAGCGGAGGTCGGTTTTGAACACACAGGCAATCTCCTCCCTAACCAACCTCCGAAGGGGAGCTTCGTATCGAGGAAGTTGGGTTGACTTCTCAAACTTACGATCTCCGTAAAGCGACAGTCTTGGGAGTCGGTGGGGTGGGGTTTCCTCTGTGGAGGCGAGGATTTGGAGGCGGCCCCTTTGTGCGAGCACGCCTCTTGGCCCCAACAAGCTGGTGGGGCGCATCCACCGCTCACGCCTCCGTGGAGCTCACGTTCTTCCCAAAAGCCCGAAAGTCCTCAATTTTTTTTCCTTATCTTGTTGCTGCGGACTTTGGACTCACGGATTTCCTCGGTGCTTCCAGCGATCGTATGCTCAGCCGGGGTTGGGCCACGCCCTCCACCACGATCCCGTCGCCTGGCGAGTCATTTGCTCATCTCTGGGGCCTTCTCCTCTTTCTCCCTTTGGATCTCTCACACTCTTCCCGGAACTCCTGGGCTCTCCTAAGGTCTTCCCTCAGCTTTGCGTCTTGTTGTGCTGCTGCTTTACTTGGCGAAGAGTTCAGCGATGTATCGGTCGGGTCTACGGTTCATGTCAATGCGGATTGTCGTTAAGTAATCGGTGATATCAAAATTATTCCCCACATGAAGCTCGGGAAGCTTCATGCCATTAATGTGGGGAATCTGATGCATACTACCATCTATGGCCAGCGACTCCATCCCCCAGGCCGGTACTCCCTTCCCCAGAACGTATCATCGGCTCGCTCTATCTCCCCAATGGTCATCTGCTGGTCAAGTTTACGTCTGATTTGGCCTGCGTCACCGATGTCCTCCTCTTCGGTGTGGCCTTCACATTCGGGAGGGTAAAACTTTATTAACATCATGACCAAGTCAGGTTGCTCGGCCATGGTGTAAGGAAGTTGGCGGAGGTTCAATCGGATCAGAAACGGCTCAGAGAAATGGTAGATGGGATAGGGAATCCTATCATTGTTCTCGAACGGTTCACCAACTTCGTCGAAGTATGTCGATGAAGGCGGGTCGGTAGCCATATCTTAGGGGGCGATCAAGGCATAGATCTCGGCTATAGTAAGGGTAGTGGGGTCCACAGTACTCTTGGTGTGGGCCATGGCTTATGGCGCGGAGGTCTAGAAGAACAGGCGGTAGGGCGCTTGCGGCTAGGGAGGCGGTAGTGAAGGCGCTAGGGTTAGCGAAGAACTAGGGCGAAGGAACAAGGTCGAGTCTGGCGGCTATGGCGGGTGTCGGGTCCGGCGGGCGAAGGCGCTGAAGGCAAGGCGGAGATAAAAAAAACTTTAACGGCCGGTTAACTTTTGAAATTTTAAAATTTTTTTCTTATTAACTTTTTATTTTATTTATTATAAAATATTTATCTGGCCGGAATCTGGCGGGAAAATATAGTCGGTAGCGCCCGGCATTCTAGCGCTCCACCCGGGGGGGGTCGACGAAAAGCAAGCGGTGCCCGGGTTGACTTTGGTCCGTTGACTTCGCGGCGATGCGGTTGAGGCGCCCGGCGGCATTTTTGGCTCTCCCACCCTCGCCGCAAGCAATTAAAATCAGCGGCGCTTTGTTGACTTCGGACCCTTCCGGGACCATTTTTCCGCCGGCGGCATGACCTAGGGTATTTGGAGTACGCCCGATCCAATGAAACCACTTTCTCCTTCATCTAAACTACCTACAAAATTTTATAACTCCTCCAAACTTGGGCCCTCCAGTCGCCCTAACTGCTTTAAACCTACAATTTCTTACTTTAACCTAACACAAAACCAAACATCAAAGAGGGCTAAGCAACACACCAGATTAGCCTCCTCCTAACTACCGAACTAACGAGTTAGTGCTTGAGTTGATGCTATGATTTCGAGCAATCAAATCCGCGGCTCTGATACCATCATTGGCGCTCCACGAATATATACGACCCGGTCGTATACATACGGGGACTTTCCCCTCCAATAGCAACCAACTCGCCATGAGCAGGGCCCTCCGTCTGACCCGGGCCATCTACGTAGAGATGCTCGAGTGAAGGACACGGAGGTGTCATTCGGCCCACGCCTTCGATGGGCTCCTACATCGTGGAAGCATGAATACAAGGTTAGCACACAACATAAATCATAGATAACTATAAATAACCACCACAAAGGGTGGCACATCCATCCAAGCACCAACGGCAAAGAATATGCATCTAAACCTAAGAAAACACCCCAATTCCCAGGTTCTACCCCGCCTCGGACTCTGTGAGGACGGATCACGGCTCGGTCTCAAGAGATCAGCGAGACAGAGGTATAACTGGCGTTATCGGCATAGAACATCGGCTAGGGTTGTCCATTCCATCCGCCCCTCACATTGCACACTTTGCAGATGGGTCGATCCACGCTACGGCTTCGCTATAGCCTTCCGGAGACGCAGACTCAAGGTATCACCCTCTTGAGCCTACTCCAGGGTTCATGACGCCCCGGTCCGATGAGGCAGGTCATGGAAGCGTCCCCTTCCAGGATCACAGTGGTTCCATGGGTGAGCTAGAGAATATGTGCCGCATCAGGTTCCCCCATCCGTACCCAACTTACTCACCCTAAATCTACTCAAAGTGCAAGATGCTCCATACGGATCACACCTCTACACCCAGGGAGTGTCAGACCCATACCCGGCCCTCTACGTGACTGGCTATCAGGCCTAGCCCACTGTAGGAGTCTCAGGAGCCCTTTATGTTAGACCCCACCCCCACTTCACCACTGCGTCCCTTCTCTGGTGCTAAGCCAGACCATAGCGTCTACGACCCGGTGGTCTCTTGTGCACAGGCCGCATCTAATGGGAATATTACAGGGCCCTATCTAGGAGCATACTATCATATATGAGCTCGAGGTCTCTACCCCCCCCTTTAAACCCCCTTTTAATGGAATTTCTTAAAATACTTCATAGATACATCAATCATTCCTTAACAGAGCACCATTCATAATTGAAATGTAATCCTACTTACCAGAGAAGGGTTAATCTCAACAAAGGCAATCAGAAAAGAGAGTACTGAAGTACTAGAGAGTACTGAAGTACTATCCTACAATTCACAAGCTAAACTACTACTAACCCGTGTTTCGGCTGGAACCATTATCGTGGGGTGCTTCCATATTGCTGTAACTAGGTGGCAGCGACAGCTAGTGGTTGTTCAGTTGATTTGGGGAAGTCAGCAACAGTCCTTGGGCGCTCAACTGCTCCTTGGGCGCTCAACTGGTTCGATTATGGTTGATATGGGGGTGGTGATCCACCTTAATGGATCCAATTAGTATTCATTAGGGCGGATTTGGGGTCTCAAAATGGCCCATATCTTGGATGCCAGAATTCCACGTCATGTTTCTCACGACCAATGATGTTTGCGCATTTTTTTCCAAAGTCAGTATTAGTTGGCAAGTAGAAAGAGGAGCAGGCTTACTTGGCATCCACATGGCGAAATTTCATAGGACATGTGTGTGCATTGATTGCAACCACATTAATGGCCCGCATTTTTCGAAAATCGTGCTCGCGGACCAAAATAATGGCTACTTTTCCCCCTCCACCGTGCACATGCCCACATGCACCAACCACCTTATCAAATTTTGGCACCAAGATTTCCATTGTTCACATTAAGCGCTTACGTGCATCCTCTCCGTCTTCGCTCTTCATTTGGAATCCAAGTCTCCAATAGTGTCCGTGTTTTTGGGCTTTGCATAGAGTTAAGCAACAACGGCGGGCGATGTCTTGG
Source organism: Isoetes taiwanensis (assembly GCA_021234155.1). Taxonomy (NCBI): domain Eukaryota; kingdom Viridiplantae; phylum Streptophyta; class Lycopodiopsida; order Isoetales; family Isoetaceae; genus Isoetes; species Isoetes taiwanensis. The sequence goes on along the minus strand of JAJEKV010000044.1, from coordinate 1,284,286 downwards.
ACAAGCAAACGTCGCGGTACATGCCATGTTTTTACTACCCAAATTTTCATTCCCGTTTTCCTACTTTTTCTCTTCCCATTCATCGTATTGCTCTCTCGCCATTCATTCTTATAATTCAACGAATCGTCGATCGACGGTGGAAGGATATCTATCCATAGGCTCGTGGGTGAGAATGCTATCCTTAACGGAAGGGTGACTATGGAGTTACATCACGGGGCGACATTCATACGCAATGAATAGGTAGAACTATAGGGTTCAAAATAAATGCTATGGATAGTATATTGCAAAAAAAAAAGGGAGGGGGGGGAAAGGGATTTGAAGAGGAGGATATTTGCAAATTTGCACCCTCAACAATACATGGATCACACCATGCGAAAATGCATATGCACTTTGTAAATGTGTAGTGAGATTTCAAATCATGTGATCCTTTTGCTTCTTTTTCTTCCCTCTTCTTGATTTATATTCACTCACTGAATCAAATATTTTTCTTTGGGCTATATTTATCAGATGTCGGGGATTTGAGACTAGGGAAAAGCATTACTAGCATCGTTGTTGTCTAACATATGGACATAAGAGACATGCTTTTCCAAGATATACATTCGGGGCAATGGGCATCTAGTTTTACGTTGTAAAGTTGTGGGAGCCGAGCTTAAAAGTCGTCCCATGATCTCTTTTAAGCGAATTGTGCAAGCCTTATGAGAATGGTGTCCTTGCAATGAAGAAATGTTTGATAAGACGCATCCGGGTTGTTGAAAAAATGAGTTACAAAATATTTGCTCCATTAGAGGTGTTTACTAATGCCACGACACAAAAGCTCCAAAGACATATTGTATAAAATGTCGCTTTCATGAGCCTTTGGATCGGCTTAACTCAAAGTGTCACGTATGGAAACATTGTTAGGTTTGATAAAATAACATAAAAATCTTATTTAATAAAGCTTTGGTTGTTGGTAAAGTGTTGGCTTATTGATTAAGTGTTTGTATTTTGCTTTGGGACCCTCTTTGAAAAAGTTTAGTTCATAAAACATAATATAACTTGGAATGATACATATTTTATATGCAAATGGGAGACTATTGATGAGGGACTTGGTATTATTATCTATTGACAACAAACAAAGAAAAGTGGATCACACCATGCTAATTTAGTATATTCCAACCTTTTAGCTTATACAAAATTAAAAATCTTTTGGTGTGATCTTTTTGGAAAAAGATGATTTCCTATAGTAAAATTACTTTGATTATCTTTTAATAAAAGAAATATATATGTGTCTTATTTGAAGTTAAGTGTGAATATGTGACGTGCTCATTTAGTGATAAAGTGTTTGCTTTTTGAAAAGGGCTAATAACTTTATGTACTACTAGAGTTGGTAAAGTATTTTAGATGTAAATAGGATGCTTGATGTGATCCTTCTTAAAAAAAGATATGCTCTTTGAAAAGGACTAATAACTTTATGCACTTGGGGTGGTAAAGCATTAAATGAGAAGGGTACTTGTGTTTAATTTTAATTTGACAACAAATAAGAAAGTGGATCACACGATGCGAATTTAGTGTGTTCCATTTTTGTTGCATATGTACTATTCGCTTGGTGTGATCCTTCTTGAAAAATAATATGCTCTTTGAAAAGGGATAATGACTTATGTACTTAAGAGTGGTAAAGCATTTTAGATACAAATAGGAATGAGTACTTGTGTTTAATTTTAATTTGACAACAAATAAGAAAGTGGATCACACCATGCGAATTTAGTGTGTCCCTTTTTTTTTGCATATGTATTATTCGCCTGGTGTGATCCATCTTGAAAAAAAAAAATAGCTTTCAAGTAAAAGGAAAGAAAGAAATATCTTATTTAAAGTGTAAAGTGTTAGTATATAAAGTGTTGGTTTATTAAAATGCTATTTGTTTACGCTAAGTTGTAAGTTCAATATTTATGTTTCTATTTACTTTTTTACGCAAGGATCACACCAGGCGAATTTCTTATATGCAATTACTTCTGCGCATGAAGATTTCACATCATATGATCCTCTTTAAACAAGGATGGCTTTGACCTTCAATGTTCATAAATTTTATGAATGTTTGCATATAAGAATGTCACATATCATATTTTCTTAAAAAATGGTCATCAAATGGATAACTAGTCAAAGAGTTCTTCTACTACTTAAAGAGTTTCAAGACTCATTTTTGCTATAATTTAAATAGCAATAGATTTTTAAAGGAATCTATTGTTAAAAGTAGTCAAAGACTTCTTGTATTAGCGGTATCTAAACACAAACACCATAACCTTTATACTTCAAGAATGTATAAACCCTTCACATTGCAAAGTATAATGTCATTTATTAGCATCTTCACGGACATTTCCCCTTCCTTATCGGAAGCAATCATCTCAAGGAACTCAGATTCGATTCAATGCCTTCATCCTCTCTCAATCTCTCACAATATCCTAGGAGGCCGAGTTACCGCCACCATAAAAATCGGACTAAACTTGAAACGTCCCGAAATGATTCGGTTTCTTGCCACTCAACGGATCCAATGGATATAAACCGCCATCCGCCCGGATGTCGACACTTTTTGAGCCTCGCAAGACACAACACGTCGAGGTCTAAGTTCTTATTTTTAGACCTCCTTTTTTGTGATTGAAGACCGGAGCATATTCGTGAGTCGGGCTTGGATCCTTATCCACACATCATTTGGAGCTTCCATACTCTGCGGGATCGCACGGCGCGAAATGAAGGTGTACAATTTGTATGCCCCAAAGACAATTAAGCCGTGTGAGCCGACGTTAAAGTACTAACCTCGTTTTTGAAATTTGCAACGTGCATATGGAAATCGAAAAAGTCCATTCTCCTACAACCCATGCTTTTATACATTAAGCAAATTCAAATTTCGAATTGTAGGGGGGAAGCCCGTATTGGGATGAAGTAAAGATCCCTTAATCTTTGCGGTTCACATGGACCGACTATCGCCGGGCTTAAAACCCGCTGAACTTGGGCTGAGGCAAAAAAATTCAGCCCGCTTTGGAAAATCAGCCCTTGCAAGATCCAACTTTAGCGTGAAGCTGATGCAACGCTGAATTTTTAATCGATCTTGACTCACTTGAAATCCCGGAGGGCCTAAACTTCTCCATGTGAACCACCCATAAGCGCAAACGCTTACCTCGAAATAAAAGTTCGATACAAAGCTTCACCTACATTCAAATTTTGAAATGTGGAAGGCGAAAGCTTGTATGGCCATGGCCTCTAAATGAAAATAGCGCAAGAATCGGTGACACGACGCTTGGTATCCGTCAAACCAAGAGACACCGGCCATGAGTTGCCTGGTATGCTAGAATGCAAGTGGCTTTTTAGAAGCGCCACATGTTGCATCAGCCTGTCTGACAACCAACAGAATTAAATACATATGGCGCCATGAATGCGCAATCCCCCTTATTCCGGGAGAATATTCCAAGTAAATCTGTAATGATGAGATTTTGGTATCCTAGGTGGCATGGGAAAAAAGGAGCGGAAATATGACGTGGAATGGCTGATAGGAGGCCATTTTCAGACCCCAAATCCGCCCTAATGCACCATGCTGGCCAATCGAGTTTGGCCAAGTGGCGCCTTCCTAAACCATAATTAACTTAATTATCCTTCTTAAATATTAATTCCTTAATTATAGGTTATTATCCTTAATTCCCTTTTAGGTCAACCCCCTAGGTTACCATACCCCATGGGTGACGTGTCAAAAATGTTTATACGTATACCGTATAAATACTTGGAACGTCACAAACATCGTGCAGTTCTCTAATCGTTCTCAGAACGATTCTCCATGGCCTCCCTTCTTGAGATCCATGATCTCTTATATAGGGTACCCACTCTTGTGGCATGCCGCCACATGTATGCATGCATGCATATGGACTCTTGGAGTCTCCTTATGCCACTTGTCCCTTAAACCTCTAATCCTTAGGTTTAATGGTCCTATGACCTAGGGACCAACATATGCATATAACATATGACTTATGGCCTAACCTATGTTCGTAACATACCTCCCCCCTTCAAATCCTTGGTCCCCAAGGATCATGGGAGTATGTGTATCTTGAAACCCATTCCCTGGGTCACCCGATGACCATGGTTTCACCATCTAGTCCATTTGAAACCATTTCCCTAAATCACCTCGTGATCATGGTTTTGTCTTCTCGTCCCTTCAGAAACCCGTTCCCTGGATCACCCTGTGATCATGGTTTCATCCTCTAGTCCCTTCCGAAACCCGTTCCCTGGATCACCCTGTGATCATGGTTTCATAGCTCATTCTTTAGCGGACGTCCTACTTGTCATCCCTGATGCAAGTCTCTAATTCTTTAGTTTTAGGTAACTGACCTCATATTGACTCCACTAATCCTTTCGTGTTATCAAGGGATTTTGAGTCAGATGAGGATTTGGCTGCATGTACACTTCACTTTCCCATGTGGCCTTGGGAAGTGACTGATCTCGCCACAAGATCTAGTACTCTGCAATACTCTTATTGCGCAGCCTCCGAATGCGAGTGTCTAGAATCGCCTCAGGAGTTACCTCAGAGCTAAGGGCTAGGAGTACTGTCACAAGCTTTGGACAATATTGCTTTCTTGAGTTGACTTATGCGTAATAGGGCGCACTCCTAATCCATTCATAAGTTCTAACTCAACTCATATGCTGTCTTCATTGACCCTTCCTGAGTCCAACACATTGTGACATCTATAACTAATGGTCTCAAGGTTCTTACCTTGCCACTAGTATTATAATACCTATTTGGAACCTTGCGTCTATTCTTCTGCCAAGAACCCCAGGTTCTTTATGACGCATGTACCAACTTTTTGGACTAGAACAGAGAGGCCCACTTTATCCCTTAGTTGACACTTAGTGCAACTAAGTACCTGATGCTAGTCATGTGAATTCACTAATCTATGTGAATTCAATATTCTTAATCCCAGATCTAAGAATACTATGCTACAAAAGACCCTGCTTCTTACAAGCAATACAGTGGTAATGACCATAGACTCCCCCAGAAATCTAATTAGAAACAAGATTCTAATAATTGTACCACTCACACTCTGATCATTTATCAGAGATTTTTTGCAACATTAACTCCAGGTTAATCCTTGCATTTCTAGAGACCTTGCTCTATAAATACCCAGTACACCAATTATGGCTAATCATGAATTCTAATTGGATTCTCTATCACAACTCCCATAGTTGATTCTCTTCCGCCAAGCATCTCAAGAATCCTTATATTCATGTATACTACTTTGATAACAAGTAGTGATGGTCCAGACTCTGCCCTTTTAGGTCTCCATGGCATGTCTGGCCCTGCCAGCATAACGCCATTCCTCTAGGAAAACATTCTTCCTAAGTCTGACAACCTTCGTATCTTTATTAGGTGAACCCTTTCCTCAAGAATTTGGGTTCCACATTCACATTCCAGTTTGAGACCCCTTTTTCTTAGGGTAGAATAAGCTAGGAAATCCTTTTCCTCCCCCTTTCAAAAAAAAAAAAATCAAGCAATCCTTTGCTTTTGGAAGTGAATTCTTAAAGTCATATGCATCCAATTTACAGCCTGACATAGAACTTATCTATTACTCAGCTTGGATGATATACTAATAGGAGTTTTGGCCACTCTCTAAGCCTTGCTTATAAGAGTTTTGACTATTCCCTAAATTACTGTATGGTGGTGTTCCTAGTGAAGCCTCACTAGAACCCAAATACCTTGCCTTGCAAGATTGAGCAAGAAGACCTTTAAGTCTATGCTCACACTCTTTCTATAGAGCCAACGGGTCTAACTACCTTACTTCTTAACTTTGTTGGCTTCCATAGCTTAACACCCCAAGTAATGCATCATCAATTCCAAATTTGATTTGCAAGCCCAACCAACGCATTGGCAGAGACCACTTCCAGGTCTCTTAATTTGTGGGGTACTTTGATGCTCATGCCATATTGACTCTTAAAGATCATGATTCTAGTAGGTTCCTCATCACGGAACTACTCTCTCACTTGACGTAAGTCACTAGACTTTGTTATTATTAGCTCTAAATGATCTTTTCAATAGGCATCACCGATCTCCTAGGGATCATTGCATCATAAGTGAAGCACCATTATGCTCCATCCATACATCAATCAGTATCTATTCATACACATATGTGTTTGATGTTAATACAGAGTTCATGCAAAAAAAATCAAGCAACTCAGTTTAACACGACTAATTGGCCTTGCAAACTCTAACATATAGAATTACATGGACCTTGGTTTCCACCACTTCCTAAATGATACCACCATGTTTTCCATACCAGAACTCTCATTAGGGGTTCTTTTTGTGCCTAGCTTTGCTTTTCATGCTTTGGCTTAGAGCTAACCCAAGTCATTCTCGACTTTGCTCAATAGCCCTTATGGTTGCATCACATGACTTACCTAAGTCAACTGCAACTTTAATTGGTCCCCCAGTACCACAGCTTCTTGACCTCGTCAAAAAGCTTCCCGTTGTACTAACCCCTAATTCATACTTGAACTTCATTCAAGATTCTTATGGGGCTTTGATTTCCCAGAATACACTTTCAACCATTGGCGTGCCGACCAAAGTTTCAACCTCAAGACACTCTTAAAGGGTGAAACTATTCTCATACGGCTTGCCCCTTACTGAGATCCTCTTTCGAAAGTGAATAACTCTTATCAATGGGAAATTCATAGATAGGATCCAATTATTTGGTTTGAATTATGTGCCATAAAGTCAATTTCCTTGACTACTTGTTCTAACACATATTCATTGCTTTGCCAATCTATGGCTATAAGGCATAATATACATCTCATAATACCTATACAAGCCCAGCTTATATATTGCGACCATATGTTTTACCCCAAGCCCCGCTTGAACATACTGGGCAATAAGATGTATTCACAACTCCTAGTTGCATATAGATGTAGGAATATAACTCTACTAACATTCTTGTTTCCAAACAAGAGATATTGAGATTTTCTAACCAATCTCAGTATCTTAGTTTGAGCATAGATAGAGTTTATATGGAACTAGACAGTCCAATCAATCATATTGTAGCTTGATCCATCCTTGGCATTTTTCCAGAGACACCCTCTGAAATCAGTTTAACAAACGCTACAATAGTCTATTGCATGCATCCATATGATTCTAGTTGAATCCGTTTGCTTCTTTATTTATTTTAAGTGCTCTTCCCAGAAGAACCCCTTAAAATGACTAACAAGTTGCTTTGCAATTACTATCTTATAGTTTCTACCCGATAAGTTCTCAACCTTATCAGTACTGCAACTTGTATTCTCTAGATGCGTTAACTAGCATCTCTAGCTATAGTACTTTTAAACTATAGATTCCATGTGTAGATGTTCATCTATGAAGGTTATTTTCTTGACCCAACAATCGCAGATTGTATATGTTCCTTTGGAATTTTTCAAAGGAATACTTCAAGCTAAGTTAATTTTTTGCCACTTTCCTTTATGCAACCAAGATCCTTCTTGGTGCTTATAAGAAAGCATATCATACAAGGCATAAAACCTTTAAATCCTTCAAAATTCCTTCCTAGAATTCAAGGACCTTATTCTCAACACTTACCACAAGTGTTGTTATTCTCAAGTGTTACTATGTTCCAAGGAACTAGTTAGGACTTCCGGTGTTCTAATAAAGCTCTGTTTCCAAGATGTCCACTTAACGGACCCCAAATCCTCCAAGTAACCAAGTCCTAGCATTCATTAAGAACTGGTCGTGCACTAGTGACCCCTTGAGTCAATAGTAATATATCCGTCACCAATTCCCTACAAGGATTGGTTAAAGGAACATGCAACCTCGTACCACCCTACCCAGTAGAGTGAGCCAATGATCCCAGATCAAGTGGTTATCACGGGCAACAACATTCGAACATTGGACTCCATTCTCCATTTCTAGTTTCTTCTTACGCCACACTACCCAGTAGTGTGCGTCAACTGGGCATGATCCCAGATCATGACACCCTATGATGCACTCATTGAAAGGGATCTTTGGAGGGCAATAACGCTTTTTGTTAAAGCATAATTTCTCTTAGTTCCTTGAACGTAAAGACGCTCTTCAAAAGAACCGTCCTGGATATCAACTAATTTTTAAAAAACTCAAAGCTCTAGGGGTCTTATATTAAGCATATTCACATGCTCTAGGGTATGGCCCATCTCCATGTGGTTCGTCTATGTTCCACTACTGAGCCCCCGACTCCTCATGACGAAACCACCTAACACTCTTGGAGTGCTATACCAATGTTACAACCTATCTTCCTTTCAGCAAACCCAGTTTGCAAGAATGCAGTAGGTGGTAATATCAACAAGTGCCCTTGGCCCTTGTTCATTACTAGTTCAACTAGTACCAACATTAGCTAAAATCGTAAATATTAACTAAGGTAAGTAACAACCCATTAAAACCTTCCCTTTAATTTTTAATGGTTGATAACGGGGAACAAAATCCCTGATTTTTTTTAATGGGCTGATAATGGGTCCTGGTTACCCTTTAACAAAAAATCACAGAATCAAAAATCTCAGAATCACGAAGTTGTGATTCTCAAAATCACGAAGTTGTGATTCCGTGCCAGCCAATATCAATCACTCCGGGCTGCTCGGTACTCGGATTGCCACGAAATTTGGCAGGTAAGCATTTCGGCCCCAAATGCTCCTGCTCGTAAATTTTCAGCGCAAACCGAGCTGTTTTGCAAAATCGGTTTTTCCAAGCCCCAAACATGATTTAGCAAGCCCTGCTTGCCCAGAGACTGCTACAGCGATTTCATATTGGCTTCTCAGGTCCCCAGGAGCCTGAAGAACGATTCTAAGGCCAAACGTTTGCACTTCGTGGATGCTCCAGAAATTGCTCTCAAGTTATGCTCTCTTAACTGTTGCGCGCCTCGAACCCCGCATCAAACTTAGGCTATGATACCAATGTTACAACCCATGGAACGGGCCAAGTTTGGCTACCATGAACCCCCTGGATTCCCCACTCCTCGAGTCCCTTGGACTCTCCACGCCAGACTTGTGTTGATCCCCTGGATCAATACTGCAACATCGTGCAGTTCTCTAATCGTTCCCAGAACGATTCTCCATGGCCTCCCTTCTTGAGATCCATGATCTCTTATATAGGGTACCCACTCTTGTGGCATGCCGCCACATGTATGCATGCATGCATATGGACTCTTGGAGTCTCCTTATGCCACTTGTCCCTTAAACCTCTAATCCTTAGGTTTAATGGTCCTATGACCTAGGGACCAACATATGCATATAACATATGACTTATGGCCTAACCTATGTTCGTAACATGGAGCGAAATAAAAAAAAGGAAGAGGTTTGTTGTCTATTTTTATGATTGAAGCGTTTAAATTTATTTGTACAAATTTGTGAGTGTAATATTTATGGGTGTTCTTGGTGGTGCCAGATGGTGCTTATCGCATGGAAAATTTGAGTTGCATGGCAAAAAATCATCATGTAGGGTGAAAGGTGTAGTATGTATATTATTAGTGGCCAGGCTGTTGCATCAATTTATCTTAAATGAAGACATGTCTTCCTCATCAAGTATTTGGCTTTCCCTAATGTTGCTCTCACTCCAAGCCAAAAAAGCAACACTTGAACGACCATTTTGCATCAGATTTTGGTTAAATACAAGTTGAATTCTTTGGTTAAATACAAGTGACTCCAAAAATATAATATATGGCAATTTTGCACAAATTTTGGTTAGATATTGTAGCATGAAGCAGGATATATGTTGATGCACTATGGTTGAATATGTTTGAAATACATGAAGTTGCTTGATTTGCTATATGCTAATGAGATGGCTTGCAAGTAACCACAACGTTTTGCTGCAAGCTTTATGCCATATTTGAGTATCAAGAAGATCATATTAGCACTTGGAATGATGTACAAAATGCATTATATGAGATTATATACGCAGGTTATGTGTAGATTAAGTGCAGAATTGATAACTTGCATTAATCAAGAAATAAAGCTAAATAACTAGAAACTTTAATTTCAATGTAGTAACTATCGCATGCTAAGGTAGCAATGTTGTAGAGGGATTCCTTCATATTCTTATCAATTTGTCATCTTGCCACAGCTACACATTGTTGACAGTTATAATTGCAGAAGCCAAAGACTATACTTTATGCAATTCTTTATTTCACCTTATTGTGTCTTAATGAATAAGATTTCTTATCGGCCTACTTCTATATTGCACATGAAGGAAATGTTTATGTGCCCTTCTGCCCAGCTCCACCTTGCAAAAACTACATTATGCAAAGTGCGTGCTTGCTGAAAGAATTCCAATAAACAGATCGACTCAATGTTTCGGATTCCTCTATAAGCTGCTATGGAGTGAACTTTGGATGAGAATATGGCAATGATGTGGCCACAATCAATATCTCCAGAAATAGTAAAGCCTGTAGCCTCTTCTAAAATAAAGCCCTGCATCAATTTTATGAGCCAATTGTGACAATGATAATTTAATACATAGACCGCTCAAGATTCTTGAATTATGCATGACTAACAATTACTTACTGTTCTATATGGAAGCAACATGCTTTCCATCAGCACTAATGTGTTAGCCTTCCCATCCTGCCCTGATAGTAAGGACAAACAATTGCTCTTCCACAAACGGACAGGTCCACTCCACTACACGCTTGATTTTGCAGAATGTCTAATTAACTTGTTCCACCATGTTGACTTAGAATCCTCTCATGTATCATTGTCATTTTGAATCCACCTTTGGCATTTTGATAGTCCATCAACTGAAAGACACAAGGAAAAGTAAATAACTACAATATAGAAGCAACCTATTTGATGATAATATGCACTTTAGTGAGTAAACATAAATCCTACATATTTTAAAAGCCAAAACAATTAAAGTGCCTGGATCCTCATCATCTGGAGATACCCAGCCTTCACAGCGTTGTGCAATCCCCCATTGGCCACGATAGCAGGTATTCAATTCAATAACAGGCCTTCCACTCCAGTCCCCTTTCAACCTTGGATTAACATGTAGTATGTGTGGTGGATCCTCGCCATCCACCATCTTTAATCCTTGTAGCTCTAATATAAATTGAGAGACTATGACATTTTTCACATCGTCTACTACTGTTGCAATGTTAGGCCTGGGTTTTATGTGCCCCTTTTTAGGTTTGGCAATGACAGTAATAGATGAACCTGACATGAGACCACAAGGGAGCGTCATGATATTTCCTGCATTTTTAAGATCTTCCCCTAACAAAAGCAACATCTTGGGGCAATTCCCTACAATCACTTCTGCCCTGCTATTGTTTCTTCCATTTCCTTCCAAACAACAACACCACTTTGCCCATGCCCTGGCAGCAACAGTCCGAAGATCAGACAATGGACTTTATGTGTTTCTGTGTGCTGATGTTCTTCCTTCTCGCTTAGTTTTCTTTCTTCTTCTCTTATTGCAGAGCTTTGCTCCCGTTTTGCATCAATCTCAGGACCTACTTGACTTACCCATGGAATAACAAACCTTCTATGTTGGTTAGCGGCATCCTGCATTACACTGACTCTGCTTCTAATAGCATCTATATTTCCAGCCTCAATCACTTCAAGGGTTGCGTGCGAATAGGGAATAACAGCTTTCTCCTTCCCGAATCCAATCCATAAAATAACAGCACAATAGCTCCAGTAAAGGATCCTATGACTATAAGCAAACTGCTTCGACTCCTCCAAAGACCTTCGAGTGTCCACGATACTTGGATTTCGATATGTTCAGATTGGCATCAAATAACTGATTATCTCTGGCAACATTACAAAGTTTCAGACTCAAAGGAAGAATACCTTATTCAAGGTTTGCGCCTCCCCTACAGATCGGCTCACAGTTCGAGCCCAATTAATGGTCCTCTGAAGTTGGAACCCGATGGAAAACTGGAGACGCCAAAACTGAAGCCCTGGCCGGTTCAAAGCGGCCCATTTGGTGTTGCTTTGGTCTAATTACCTAGCAATCTAAGAGCTGGCTTGTCCACAAGGTGCAAAGCAGCTTACCCGAAATCCATCCCTGGAGCAGACATCAGTGGATGACAGGCTTGGAGCCTCAAAGATCTGCCAACCGCATCCCCACCCTCCGGCCGCCAAGCTCATATGGAATCCACGCCGTCTAATGGTAATCAGGGGTCCCTCAAATCCCAAAAGTCCACAGCCGTGGACAAGGAATATGCTACAAGATTCTTAAATCGTGGCCCTCTATGTGTCTTGCCCCATACTCCTCAAGGGTTGCCCTACGGGCAACAAAAAAAACTCAAGGTCAAATCTTCATGGGAATATATTGTTTGTACGCCTGGCCAAAAGAAAACTCAAGGTTTTGAGCCCATGGGAATAAGCATACCTCAAAACCTCATCCGCCATCCCTAGGGTTTGCCCTGCAAGCAACGCAAGAATAGAAGCGCGGTGTCTCAAAATCATGCAAAATCATCCATTTAAAAAACCTAGAATGAACCCATGGCATTCAGAGCAAAAAGCTGGCGACAGTGCAGTATGGAGATGCAGTGTCCGGCGAAAAGGAAATTGGAGCGCCTCAACAAGGTAGAGTGCAACTTGCTTATCCAAAGGTAGAGTGCAAGCACTGGAAAGATGCAATTATGTGTTCAGATCGTCTCCAAATTCGGCGTAGTCTGTGGGATTTATTTCGTCCTATCACTTCACATCAAAAGTTAGTTTTTGATAGATTTCTGAATGTGAGGCTTGGATATACTGAGAAAATAGAATGTTTTGATCAAGACATGGTTTGCATAAGCCAGTTGGGGGGATCGGTTGGGAATGCAAAAAATTGGATATATATTCCCCTCCTCCCAAGTCATTTCTTCCTAAGTTTAGGTATTTTTGTGCAAATACCTCAACATCACCACCTTCTTTTAGAATAGTAGCTGTTTTGTTCAAAGAATGGATGGATTGGCGAAGACAGTCTATGTTCCATACTCAAATTTATGATTCAAAAATGTATACCTGGAGGAATGAGAACACCATTTCCTTAGACGGTCCCTTCCAAGATAAACTTGAGAGTTCTTTGGTAACGCAGAAAAGGATAGTAAGTTATGATTTTGAACAAGGTAGATGGAGTGTGAAAAGTTATATGTCACCACTAAACGCAAATGAAAAAGAACAAGTTATTTTTTCCAAGGAGGGGCCTATATTAGTATCTTATTTGTGGCCCTGTCAGAGAAGACAGCTTGGCTTAATTACGACATGGAAAAAAATTGTTGGAAGCTTGGAGGAGTAATGAAACGCTCAAGTTACATGAAAAGAAAAGTCTCTCCCAGCAGCTTAATTACATTTAAATGGTTGCTGTGACTGTGACTAGCTAGTGTTCTAGATTTCTAATTTATTAAATGATTGTAGTTGGAATATGGTTGTAAACATTCAACAATCTATTCATTGACAGTTGTAACGATCCTAGAATGTCCAAAACGTGCAGTTGCAGCTTATCCAAGAAAAAAAGTCAGAATACTTGGAGTATGTTACTGCTATTAGCTAAGTAATATTAAATCCATCTTTCAATAACTTTTTTTATATATAGATATACTGTACAACCTTGTAGCAACTATTTCACATAGGTCACATAGCTTACACCAGATTTGACATTGTCTTGTGGTGCAGTTCTGGGGCTGTTCGTGCCTCTAAAACATTTGTCAGTTAATCTGAAGTATAATTGCTATTGTGGTCTTGATCGTGTGTATGGCAATATAGCATTGGTATAGGTATCTGTATCTTGTTCATATGCGTGGAGGTTTGTTTTTTTGTTTAGAGATCGAAACTAACTGAATGATAGTGAAAAGCAATTGTTCGCAATCTTAAGTTCATTGAATTGTGTAGTCTGCATTGAGATGCCACTGCTGTCTGAATACTTGTTGGTCCACAAACTAACACTCCAACATTTGAGCCTGAGAATTGTTTTGTAAGGCCTTCAAAAATATCTACAAGAAGGAAACAATAGATTAATCACCACTAAAGAGATATATGAATCAAGAAATTACCCTGCCACTTACTTTTGAAATCAGGCCTGGCACCATAGGAAATGCAATCTGGTTTCACAAGTCCATCATCTAAAAGTTTTCCTGCTGTTCCTGATAATGTTTGTGCATCAACTTCATTTCTAGATGATCTTTTTCAGGATTTCCTATCCAACTCAGAATATGGTCACAGCACCTCCACACAAAATTATGGCAAGCATGGCTACCAGGACAAGCAAAGTTGATCTAAGCCACCATGCCATGACAAAATACGTGCCATGATCTATAGGCTCTATGTAATAGATGGATGTTAAACGCCAGAATATGGCAAAGCCTAGTATACATGCAGCAGTGTAAAGACCCATCCACATGTTGCTGCTTGTACCAACCAAGGTTGAAATGGGCTTCTGGGACGCTATATTATCTGAGAAAGGTTCCTGCTTGAGAGAATTTTCCAGGTTCTTGTCTCCGGCAATTTCCGGGTCTAATCCAGATTCTCTTGTAACATAAACTCGAATGTCAAGATTCAGTTTCGAGTCAAATTCTTGCATATGGTGGATGGAGAGACTATCTCTATTATGTTTAACTCTTTGCTCGTTTTCACAGCCCAGATCAAAATAACATGCTCAGGAAGGTTCTTGTGACCCAAGTTATGGCGATGAAGAATATCTTTAATGAGTGCAACAAATGGTGCAACACCAATGCCCCCAGCCACCAGTACCAGAACCTTGTATCTAAATTAGAATGAGAAAAGTTAGACAGAATTGTGAGACAGATAATGCCACATGTTACATACTTGAGAAAATAGTCCGATTCATGCCCGTATGGACCTTCAACAAAAACTTTGCCCCATAATGGACATCTACCATCAGCTCGAGGCTCTGAAGTACGTATAATATCACTTAATCGGTGAGTCCATGACCCCAATGGCTTGATCAGGAAACTAATGCTGTTTTGAGAATCCAGAGGACTGGATGAGACACTGAACGGGTGCCATTGTAGCCAAGATATACTACGAATATTCAAAAATAGAAAACTTAGAGAATTGTAGGAGAGATCTGCAAAATAGAAGCAGCAAGTTTAGCTGTTGATCGATTATACTTCAAAAGATAGAAATTAACATTGTAATGTGGTTGCATGCGAAATAGATTCAAAGGATGTACCTGGTGTTTTAGGAAGCACAAGCTCTATTGTGCCACAAGGAAGCACCCTCGAAGACAGAACACTTGCTGCTCGCCGAGATTGAAGAAATCTTAAAAAGCGGTCGATAGCAAAGAGAAAAATTCCAGAGAAGCAAAGGCCAAAGACAAAGTCGCCAACATGCAAGGCCATGAAGACAACAAACACCAGATACAGCTGATGTGTGTAAAAGAACATTTCAAACCAATTTTGACGAACTAAACCAAATGAAGTCACCCAAATGGCAAGCCCGGCAAGCAGGGCAATCACTCCTGGCAGGTTAGCAATTCCGATCTTCTGCCATGAAAGTAACTATAATAGAAATGCAAACTTTGGTTACTTATCGTGTTGGTTAAACGTCAAATGTTTACACTTTAAAAAAGATATTGGAAAGAGATCTACATGTTACTGCACAAAAGTTAAAGACAAGTTCTCACTTCATTAAGAAGGTGGCCCTCTGAAGTCCACAGTATTATATAAGATAGTCCATGAAGTGTAAATAATGCCATGGTGAGATGCCCAAGCCAAACATGATATTTGACAGCATGTTCGAAAGGAATATCAATTAACCGTAGAAGAACAGATCCTCGAGCTACTGGGAGGAAAAGAAGACTAACACACATGAGCCCAAGAGCTCCAAGACGAAGTCCAACCAAGTCTAATCCTAGTTGCCAGCTGTAGAATAAAATAAGTTAATGAAAAATGGTCGAGTAGGTATATGCTACTTAGAATTCCTTTGGACTAGAAATATACGGAAATATAATGCAGAAAAGTCTAATACATGCTCCTCTTAGAGATTAGCTACATTCATCACTTATTTCTTGCCTAAGAATGAGCTGAGCCTAAATTATATGGAAAACCACTGGTTAAGAAGTTTTATATACAAAACTTACATCTTCTCATGAGTATGATCTCCTTCTGCCTTTTCAGTCAAGCCTCTATATGCATAGTTCGCTATGGACCAGAGAAGATATGCCAGAAACATTAAAACAAACAATAGCTCTCCTGCAGACACAACACCCATCCAACCATCCACAAAAACAGGATATGTCCATAGTGAGACCCTTGGTCGACTGTAATTATATGTCCTGGAGTGTCTTCCCAAAATAGTTAGAAGTTGCATTTGTTACTTAATCCTTAGATATTACAAGAAATAGCAACGCACCCTTTCTTAGGAGGAAGCTGGAGGTATATAAAAGCTAGAATTGATATTATAAAAATTGGCGCTGCAAAAAATAAGAGGATGCTCCCTGCAAAACATGGTACACTGTAAAAAATTTCTTCCAGACAATCAAAAGGCACATTCATATGCAAAGCTGTGATGTGATCATAACCTCCGAAATCAAGACTCAATAAAGTGCCAAGACGGAATGCTACTCCGACGTATTGTGTGGGAAACAGAATCCAAGCAAGAACCCAAATGGCAAATGCAAGCCACATTGAGAATAGCAGCAGGGACCGAGCTGCATTTTTAAAAAATGAGCCTGATTCCTCCGGCAACAAGGGCTCTTCCAACTCAGTATGCTCACAATTGGCCATGGCAATTCGATTTGCTCCCTGCTACAGATGAAATGCAGACCCAGCAAGGAGACAATCACTTCTTATGTGCCTCATAATTGTATGGTCGGGTGAGAAATGTATAGCTTATGATGCGGAAGAATCTGATCCTTTCAAAATGCTAAAGCAATCCTTTTCAGAATTATGGCCACGCAAATTCTGGTGGTTGACGGCGAGTGGAGTCCATTGGTGAAGAGAAGATACATTTTACGTTTGTGGCTGTATAAATGGGGCCATTAATTCACTCTCACAACTGGGTGAAAATAGCTTTGCCCTTCTCCCGCGGAATCACAGACCCTCCGGGAACGAGATCCGTTCCGGAGGTCCCATTTTTCGTACCTGACACCTTTGTTTAATACCTTCCGGCGGAATCACAACCTCCAAATCCCGCCAGACGGAATCACCGCCATTTTATTCCACGCGACGGAATCAACATCTATAATTAATTCCGCCCGGTGGAATATCCCAAGTAAAAAATCAAATTTGTTACGTCATGTTCTTCGGGAGGTTTGCAGCTGCTGCGGCTATGGCGGAAGTAAGGAGGGCTTGCTCCATCCATAGATGGCGTTAGAACAGGCTGGGGTTGAAGAAATGCATTGGGCCAGAGGTAAAAGACCCTGAACTTGGGGAATCGTCTGGAAACGGTGCTTGGGAAGCACACACAGCGGCAATAAACATATTTGGCTACCATTTTTTCACTTGTTTTCCAGGCAAGAAGGCGACAAGCTATCTTCGGGAGGCTTTGCAGCTGCTGCGGCTATGGCAGAAGTAAGGAGGGCTTTCTCCATCCGTAGATGGCGTTAGAACAGGCTGGGGTTAGAACAGGTCTATTTTCTGGGGTTAGAACCCCAGAAAAATACCTAGGCCAGAAACTTGGTATTTTTGGCCAGAAACTCCAAGCCTATGGCCAGAAATACCTAGGCCATGGCCAAAAACACCAAGCCTCTGGCCAAAAACACCAACCCTTTGGCCAGAAACACCAAGGCCCTGACCAAAAACATCAAGAATATGGCTAGAGACACCATGCATCTGTCCAGAAACACCATGCCTATTGCCAGAGACACCAAGTCCATTGCCAGAAATGGCAAGACTATGGTCAGAAACACCAAGTCCTTGGCCAGAAACACCAAGCCTATAATACCCAGAAACACCAAGTCTATGGCCAGAAACACCAAGGCTCTGGCTAGAAACACCATGCTTCTATCCAGAAACACCATGCATATTGCCAGAAACACCAAGTCCATTGCCAGAAATGGCAAGACTATGGCCAGAAAAGTCCTTCATGGATATAACATTGGTATGAGACATAGTATTGACTTCTACAAATCATAGGTTTGCTCTAGTGAGAGTATGATAAGTGTTATGGAGATACCAAGCCTATGGCCAGAAACACCAAATCTATGTCCAGAAACACAACCAAGCTTTTGGCCGAAAACACCAAGGTTACGTCTAAAAACACCAAGCCCATGGCGAGAAAGACCAAGCCTATTGCCAGAAACATCAAGTCCATTGCCAGAAATGGCAAAACTATGGCCAAAAAAGTCCGTCATAGATAGAACATTGATATGACACATAGTATTGACTTCTAGAAATCATAGGTTTGCTTTAGTAACAGTGCAAGCCTATGATAAGTATTTCTGGAAATACCAAGCCTATGGCCAGAAACACCAAGCCTATGTCCAGAAACACCAAGGGGGTGGCTAAAAACACCAAGCTTCTGGCCAGAAACACCAAGGATCTGTCTAGAAACACCAAGCCCATGGCCAGAAACACCAAGCTTCTGGCCAGAAACACCAAGACTATGTCCAGAAACACCAAGGGGTTCTGTCCAAAGCACCAAGGCTCTATCTAGAAACACCAATGGTCTGTCCAGAAACACCAAGGCTCTGTCCAAAAACACCAAGGCCATGGCCAGAAACACCAAGCCTAGGGCCACCTATGGCCAGAAACACCACACCATGTCTATAGCCAGAAACACCAACTAAATGGCAAAAAATACCACACTAAGCCTATGGCAGAAACACCATGTATCTGCCAGAACACCAAGACCACAGCCAAAAACACCGAGGCCACGACCAGAAACAACTCCTGCTCATAATCTAGAAAGAAAGGATCATGAGGTGAGTGCATATCATCAGGAAGATAGGAAATCATATCTGCAATCTCAGTGGCTTTAGTAAAAGCCCTATATATTGTGTCAAACCCTTCTTGTTTTTGGACCTTGAGCATCTTCCTGTGTACTCTTGGTCTGCTGCTCAAACCTCTGATAAAAGATGCTACAAGGTGTAAGGTGTGGTTTGGAACTTGGTGATTTGACACTTAACAAGGTAAAGATTAAATCTCTCCACATATTAGTGCACACTCACACCATGTTTAATATGAAAGGTTTGCAGTTCAAAAATCAAATCCTGAGGATCTAACAGCTTACCAAATCTTGCCAAGAATTTCTTGACTAATTCATCCCATGAGTTAGCTCCTAGACTTATAACATATTCAAGCCAAGCTCTGACCTCATCATTTTTGAAACACCTTTTAAACTCAGAGAACTTACAACCTTTCTTGTGTCCATATTCCTGATAGTACTCCTCAAAAGTTTTCAGAAAATTGTTAGCATTCATGCTTGGATCAAAAGTAGGAACAGGAATTGGCATATTCAACTCAAAGTAATGGCAAGGCATACCTGTATTTGCTTGTATACTTACTCCTGGTGCTGCAGCAAAGGTTTCATGATTCTCCTGTGCTTTAGCATGTTCAGATGCTTCATTAGTTCTCCTGGGAGCCATGAGTTCAAATTCCAGGAAATGATCTCGGTAGAACCTCCAAAAGGTTGAAGGTGTTCCTGACAAAACCTTCAACCTCAGTGGTTTAGAACCTCCAGGTTGCTTAAGGCAACCACTCTGTGTGAAAAAATCCCAAGAGGGAAGCTTAAATAGCAATTCTTAACCACTTTCCCAAAAGTGAAAAAAGTCTGCCTTGCAAGAATAGAGGCCAAATGCAAACCAGAGAGAGTCTGCTTATAATTTTTGATGCTAAAGCCAATCAAGACCCTGAAGGATGATGGGCATAAAGTCAGACAGATTTTGATCAGTGCAAATAACTCTAAAATGCACTCCTGACCCGGTCAAATTTTGGTCAATATCCCTGGCAGAGAATGAAATTTTGTAACTCGATAAATGCAGCTCCTTTTTGGGATTTGATGCTTGAATCCTTTGTTAATATGTCTTCAACAATGGTCAAGTATGTTTTTTTGCAAAAAAGATGTGCTAATTTTCTAGAAATTTGAGTTTAGATCTGACAGACTGTTGTGAAATCTTGATCTACTGGATATTGAATGTTCTTTTCTAACTTTTTGAGTAAATACCAATGCTATCTATGCCTTTGCAGATGGTAGGATGCAAATTACTTCAGGAAAATGCAAATATGGAATAGTGTGAGCAAACTATGGAACTAGTTGAGCAAGTGCAAACCTCTATTAGAAGGATATGTAGGCACTCTGAATATCATCAATTTATGCTGTGTATGCTCTCATGCAACTATTCTACTGCCAAACTTCTCATGTTTGAATGCAAGGCTTAACTGTCATACATTCATGATGCTAAACACAATGTTCAAGAAATCATTCACAAATAGTTCAACAAGGATCGGATTTTCATTCACCAAAGAATCACACAGCAAGTAATGGTAATCCCAAGCTCTATGTCTTGGGCACAAGATCAAATAAGGTAAACAATCAGGTAATTCATAGAAGTTATCAGAAATTCATGCATAATCCGATATCTGGAAGGCAAATTCAAGCTCAAGATCTCGGAACCGGTCTTTCTTCAAAATCTTCGATCCGTTCTTCGCCTCAAAGCCCTCGAAAAACATCTTTGAGCATTCTCCCCCTTCTCAAATCCTCTGTTCAGTTCTGTTCTTGGCAAATCCGGGCCGAATTTTTGTTTTTTAGTTTGTTTGATAGGTTCTTGGTGTAATGTGGGTCGATCCGATGGCTCCAGGTCATAACTGAGTGGTTGAACCAGGTGAACTTGCCGGATCTTGGCATATCTATCGATTAGGATTCTTGGCAAAACAGGCTCGAGATATCCCACAGGCGTTTTCCAAAAAAGATGCCAAGGTATATAAGGCCCAATAAATCCATTTATATTAATAAAACATGCTTATGCCCACGTGGGACTCGGTACCTCCACCGCCCCCACACCCCGTACCACCAGGGTTGGACCGTGTTTGGACGGGGAGACTTAGGCTTGAGGGGAGGGGGGTAGATAGATTTTTTTTTTTCCTCGCAAAATATAGCCTGGCACATTTCCCAAAAAATCAAATATGAAGGCCCAAATGAACATATTTTTGAAAATTCCTTTCTGATGTTTCATGATGGTGGAATATTCTTTGCAAAAAATGATTTTTTATTTTTTGGTTTAAGGAAGGTATGGAAATAGTGAGGTGGCAAGATGAGTTGGCAAGAAGAAGATGCCATGGCAAAAGGGATGATGAGATGTCAAACAACTTGGCAAGGAATATTTTTTCTAGTCAAAACATGAGATGAGGTGGAGATGATGTGTGTGACACGTGGATGATGATGTGGAGGTGTTGGTGATGAGGTGGCAAGATGACATGTCACCCTTATGAACTTAAACAACTTAAATTGAAGAATTTTTGCAAAGAATGGAATTCTCAATGGGGTGACATGTGTGTGATGTGACATGGCAATGAAGATGATGTGTACGATGACTTGGCCATGCCAATGCATATAACTTGCATCCTTTAGGCAAATTTTGACTTTTATTGCTTCCTTTAGGAATTTTGCACTTTCTCTCACCATTTGACTTCTAAAGAGAGAATTTTGACCCTTGACCATGGATATGACCAAATCAAGTGGAAATTTGTGCTTTAACAAGATGGTGATGGTATGGTAAGTGTGTGTGGTGTGAATGACATGTGAAAGAGAAGTTTCGACTAGAAAAAATTTTCTAGGCCAATTTGCTTTAGGAAATGAAAGCTAGGCATGGAACTTGAGGTCACATAGGCATGTTTTCGTGGCAAAGGATATGGAAGGCTTGCGATGGAGATCATGGGATGTAGTTATGCCAAGAACTCAAATGGAAACATCACATACCAAGAACACTTCAAGGGGTCTTCAAATCTTCAAAATTGTGTTGCTTGAATCACCTTCCTTAGAATGCTTATGTAATCTTCGTTGAATGTCCTCACCTTGGTCTTCAAGTCTCCACTTCATAATGTGCAAAGATGCATTTTCCTCAAGTGAATTGTGCTTGTATATCTTGTTCAAATCCAAGTGTGAGCATGAGTAAATCACATTGTGTCTTGCTCTTCTATGCTGCCATAGCATGGCAGCACTTCTAGAAAGGCAAGAGTAGCAGCTGCTTTACAAGTGTTGTCTGGAAGGAGTAAGGATGAGTTGTCAGCAATCTTGGACACATTGAAATCCTGACAGATTCAACTTCAACAACAATTGCCTCCAAATGACATATTTTACCAGTTTGACTGTCAGAATGTAGTTCAAGCTTCTGATATTCCTGTAGTTGAAGTGGACCATCAAGCTCATATTAAATGTGCTGAGAACTTAAGTGTGCAGTTCTTAGATATTTTACTGGTGGCTATTTAGATTTTTCACGGTTTCGTATTTGGTTATCTCAGCTTTTGAGACGCCTTCAATTTCCTCCTTTTCAATCCATCAAGTTGTTGGCAAAAAACTTTGTTCTTATTATGTTTGAAAGTAGTGATGCAGTGGATTCTTTAGTATCAAGAGGGATTGATCCACTTGGTGGGGAATATATAATGTACCAGTATTACTCTCGTGGCTTTACACCAGATATAGTTCGTGCATTAAAGATGCCTTGCTGGTTCTCGTTACCTAATCTTCCTCCTGATCTAATGGCTCATCAATTTCTAGTTGCAATTGCAATGAGACTTGGGGTTCATATCTCACACTCCATCATGAATGGTCCAAGGATTTTTGTTTCTATGCCAGTGGACTCGCCTTTACCAGATTGTATAGTTGTGAAGAGTGGGCCTTGGTACAAGTTGGACCTTAAGCTTCTGAATGGTCTAGAATTAGCCCTTTTGTTTCCTGATAAGGAGGCTTTTGCTAGCTTTCATCGAGGTAATTGTGCATCTCAGGCATCTGTTCAATATTCTTCTCAGGTTCAAGCTCCCATTGTTATTTCTTCATCTATTCATGATCAACCTTTGCCGGTTGCTTTGCATTCCTCGGCTATGGAAGATGCTCTACATACAGTTTCGATGGTATCATCCTTAGCACCATCAGCTGCAGCTATAGTTCCTACTACTCTCCACGTTGTTGCTTCTGCTTCTGAGATTGTTATGGCTGATGGTCCTAATCTTCAGTGCGCTAAAGAGTCATGGCAACAGGTCAATTGGAAGAAGGCAGCGAGGAAGAAGTCTGTTATATCATCTCATGAGTCTATCCTACCTCGTACTATTCAGTGGCATGATAATTTGATGTCTGATGATGATCATCTCGATGTCGCAGATCATATTGATTGAGATGAGGCCATTAAACGCCTCAAGATGGCATAAGGAGTATGATTATATACTGTGTATAGATAGTGTTGCTTAGTGGACTATTTTGTCCTCTTAGGTTTGAGTCCCATGTCACAGGTCCCTTGCACGTATCTTGATTTTCCTTGATATTAGATTGTCGTCCTTCAAAAAAAAAAAAATCATTTCCAATTGAGATTTTTATTTAATAATGAGTTGCAATTGAGATGTTGTGAGTTGCAATTCAATGTTTTAGATATTGTGTTCCATTTAGATGTTTTAAGATGTTGTGAGTTGCAATTCAATGTTGCAACTCTATATCAGGTTGCAAATTTGTATTCACAATATTTTTCTACACGATGTCAATAGCTAGAGATCATTAATAGGATGAACTTGATTAATGGGATGCTTTGGGTAGCATTTGTATGGCCATAAACACCAAGCACATGACCAGAAACACCCATGGCCAGAAATACCAGGCTACTGGCTTGAAACACCAACCACATGGCCAAGAATACCACACTAATGTCTAGAAATACCAAGCACTTATTCATTAACAACATACCCTTGTCCAGAAACACTATAACATTGTCCAGAAATAGCATATCCATGTCCTTGGCCAGAGACACCATACCCTCGACCAGAAACACCATACCCTTGGCAAGGGATGTCCTCACGCTTGTGGCAAATGCAGTTTTATTTGAATTTGATGGACGTACAATCATAATCCTGGATAAAATGCATCTGGCAACCTCACACGAACCTGCCACAGGTACGATGGGATCGCGTTTGACAACATCGCGGTTCAACCGTGCAGTTCAAGATGCCGGGATGCATGGATCCTCGAACGTCCTGGAATCGATGCACCCATCGATCTGCAGATGGGCATGCAGTGGCTGATCTTGGGTGTCCAAATACAGGACAACTTTTGCCTGAAAATAACAGATCCCGGACTCCATATACAAACGTCCGGTGACAAAGGTATAGCTTATGATGCAGAAGAATCTGATTCTCTTGAAATGCTAATGAATTATGGCTATGTAGATTCTGATGGTCTTAATGAGTTATTTCGGGTGGAGTGGAGTCGTCCATTCGTGAAGAGAAGATACATTTTACGTATACAACATTCCTAAGATGGAAACAGGGCGACGCGCAGAGCGCGGAGCGGTTGACATCTCAGAAATGCCAAGTAAATTGACATTACAGTAAATTGACATTACTGTAACGTGGAAGCAATCTAGTTGCAATTCTGCAGCCAAGAATGCAAGTAAAACTCTAAGAATGCAAGGCAAATGCAGAGAATGCAGGATAAATTCCAAGAATCTCCAGTAAATGTTGTTGTTCTTCGATGTAAGATTTCTATGCGGCATACCTCGAGATGAAATATTCCAGATGTCACGATGTGATTTGCTTTGTGGGCAGGATTGCAACTAGATTGCTTTTATGTTTGTGGCTATATAAATGTGGCCATTAATTCATTCTCACATAACTGCGCGGGTAAAAGGGCTTTATTACATTGTATTGTAATAGAAAAAGTGCCCAAAATTGTTGTTGGGCTTTTCTAGACATATCTAATACTCATAAAGATGGTTTGTCCATAAAATATTATTAAGGAAAAACTACAATATACCCCTAACTTTTTGCAAAATTCACAACATACCCCTAACTTTTAGAAAATTCATGAAATGCCCCCTATATAGACTTGTGCACCGTATTTGTCAAAAAGCGTATACCCCTCCTCGTATTTGTCAAAACTGTAACACAACCAAAAAACTTGCAAAAACTTCCCGTTGGCGGGAACCGATTGCGCATGCAGTGGAGTTCCGCTGGAGTAGAGGCCAGAATGAAGGATTTCGCTGCAAGGTGGAGCTTCGTTGATGGATGGTCTTTCTCCAACCTGAATTCCGGTATGTTCTTGCTTGAATCTTTGAATTTCATTTAGATGATTTTGCTCAGAATTAGCATTGTAAACATGCAACTCCGGTTGGGATAGAGATAGGAAAAGGCTGTGATCTTGAAAAACCTCAATTTCGTATCTGGAATAGGCAGAAATTTTGACCAAGAATAGGCAGAAATTCCTGCTGTATGAAGATTTGATTCTTTTAGCTCCTTCATCGAACACTCCAAAGCTTTCTTTTCTTTGCAAGATTTGCATCAGCTACTTTGTGGGAAGGACCGTATGCTTCACGGATCTTCTTTAGCCAGGTAGAGATGGAAAAGTTCTTGGGAACTCTCTTTAAGCATTGTTTGGAGTGAACTCTCATTTGTTCATCAGAAAAGCATGTCAATCATGTTCCCTTTTCAAAAAATGTTTGCCTTTGCTTCATTGCAGTTGATAAACAGATCCTACATTAACATGGCATTGCAAACTGGATCAAACTAGGCATCTTTGGATGAGTTGAAATTGGCTGTGAAGGATCATGCAATCGCTCGTAGTGTTGAATTGAAGATTCTTAAAAGCGATCGGAAAAGGTAGTTGGATGCTGCCTAGTGGCTTGACGTTAAAATACTATCTATCTATCTATCTATCTATCTATCTATCTATCTATCTATCTATCTATCTATCTATCTATCTATCTATCTATCTATCTATCTATCTATCTATCTATCTATCTATCTTCTCCAATTTGACTTACTTAGATCCTCCTGTAAATATAGGTACACAGTAAAATGCAGTGTTGACAGTTGCAGTTGGCGTCTCCATGCTTCTATTGTTGAAGGAGACTCTAGATGTGCTATCAAATGCATAGATGGTGAACATACATGCGCTGGGAGTTCACAACTTGGCAACAAAGAAGCCAATACTAAGTGGCTTGCGCATCAAACAGTAGAGAGATTTAGGGACCAGCTGGACTTAAGACCAAAGGTGCTTATTGGTGACATGAGAAGAGAAAAGAAAGTCACTACAAAATACGGTGTTCCTTGGAAAGCGAAAGAGGCAACACATGCACATATTCATGGGGACCATACTGAAGCATACAGAAAAGTTGCATGGTTACTGCAATGAAATTTTACAGACTAATCCTGGAAGTGTAGCATTCATGCACAAGACAGATGATGGTCGATTTTTTCGCATTTTCATTGCCTACAATGCTAGTTTGAGGGGCTTTTCATTTTGTAGGCCAGTTGTTGCATTGGATGGTACTCATCTGAAAGGAAGGTATCTAGGAATCTTACTCTCAGCAACAGCAATTGATGGGAACGATTGCTTGTATCCTTTAGCCTTTGCTGTGGTTGCGGCAGAGAATGATGACAATTGGGTTTGGTTTCTTCAGAACTTAAAAAATTGTTTGCAACATTCGGAGTGTATCACTTTTATCTCAGACAGACAGAAAGGACTAGTTTAGGGTGTCGAGATAGTATTTGGTGCAAGCACTCCACATGCATATTGCATGAGACATCTAGCTGATAACTTCAGAAAGGCCTACAAAAGTACAGAGCTTGTGCATCTTTTATGGAATGCAGCACGTGCAAATAGTGATGAAGACTTTGAGGAGGCTTTAGCAGAAATGAAGAAAACCAATTCTGAAGCTACGGAGTGGATCCTTGCAGCAGCTGATCCTATTCATTGGGCGAATGCCAAGTTTGTCAGCTACAGGTATTGGCATTTTAACATTTTTATTTTGTTGAGTTCGTCATGTCATTGGGGTAATGCCAAGTATGTTGCTACAGGTATGGGCACTTGACATCCAACATTGCTGAATCTTTCAATTCATGGCTTCGAGAGCCTAGAGAGCTACCTATACTTGCTATGTTGGAGTTAATCCGTCATAAGCTAATGACTTGGTTTGCTGAGCGAAGAAGTCAGGCATTTTCTTCTGCGACAGATGCTATGGAACACACTTATTTAGCCTTAACTCCTCGAGCTGAGCAAGAATTGAAGAAGGCATGTGCACAAGGACGTTCATATCGGATAATAATGGCTTCCGAGTTTGAGTTTGAAGTTTTGTCATCAAGAACAAGAGTTGTAGACTTGCGGCAGAACACATGTACATGTAAGAGATGGCAACAGTCTGGTATTCCTTGTTCTCATGCTGCTTGTGCCATACTGTACAGGAAAGAATCCGTAAGAAGCTATGTCCATTTCGCGTTCTTCATGACTTCATACTTTGAGACATACAGAGAAGTACTTCATCCTGTTGTGGTTCCCCTAACATTGGATGACACTTTACCACCAGCCACTAGAAGACCTCCTGGACGTCCACGAAGTAAGAGAATTCATACCGAATGTGAATTGAAGGAGGTCCATCATTGTGCTAGATGCAAAGGAACATGGCATAATACACGTACATGCAGGGCTGCAATCTGAAAAACATCTACCTACTTTGACCATCAATTGCAAGTTAGGGGTATTCCATCAATATCTTCTAATGTTCTAACTTGTCATACGTTGAGCAAGGGCTTTTGGTCAAATATTACAAAAGTTAGGGGCATTTCTTGAATTTCTTTAAAAGTTAGGGGTATTTTATAAAATAAAACAAAAGTTAAGGGCGTTCTATGAAAACATAAGAAATACAAATACATGTATAGTTTTTTTAGGGGCATTTTATGAATTTTTAGAAAGTTTGGGATATACTGTGAATTTTTAGAAAGTTAGGGGTATTTTGTAGTTTTCCCCTATTATTAATGTAGAATCATGTGTTCTAAGTAAATGATATCGTTTGGGACTTCACACAATGCACAGAAATCAGTATACCTTTAAAGAATGCAATAAAACTGAGTTTTTTACTGCAATGGAACTCAAATTGATTAGAACGTCTAATTATGCTTGATGCCCCAATAGTTAATTCTATGATTACTTTAATGAATTTCATGCGCGACATCTTAAATGAAATCCCAGGCAAAAAATCTCTAACAAAGTAAGCATTTATTCTCTCTGTACATCACCTTGCTACTGCAAAAGCTGCCCTTTACTTCTAACTGCCACAACGGGAGGAGTACAGATCCAAACTCCATTCCGTCAGTTCCCCTTGCTTCGTGTTCTTAACTGCATCTTATCGGCCAAGTCCCAAGTGCAAAGGACCAAAACTCGGCACCCAAAACGCAAACCCTGCTAGAACCTGGCAACTCATAGGGTTTACGTTTCGGAGGCTCTATCCTTGTCAGATTCGACTAGGACCTTGCGGCGTGTCTTGACGTAGAGGGGGGGTGTTGACGCCAGAGCACGGACCCTAAAAACCATCCGGAAGCAGCTTGCCCCAAAAGTCCTCTCCCGAAGGCCCTGGCGACGGACGGGCAACTTCCCCTCTCCGGAATCGTGATTCGGCTCTGCCAATGGACTTGGAACATCGACATTGCCCTAGGGACCAAGTTTCATGGCCAAAAGACCACCCCTTCTCGAGGTAGCGTCAAACTATCTCATTTCCAACACACTCGTAGTCAATTGGCCTAGGAGGTGGCTGTCGAATACTACTGCAACGTAGGGCGTAAGTGTTTCTTTCTTTTGCAAAACTGACCGTGCAACTTGGTCTCTAGGCTCGCCTCCTGGGGTTCGGACTTTCCCCTCTAATGAGGCGGCCTTGCAAGGTCCTGGCCTTGTTTGACTTGGGCAAGTGTGCCAGCTCGGCTGCCCAATAACAGGCTGCCCGGACCGTACTAATGCAAACACTTTGAAAACTGGCATGTACGTTGGCGATGACTTAGGAAGCCTCTACTCGGAAGACTTGGATGCAATCAAAATCAACCATCAAAGCAAGTAAATTTCTCCATTTGAGGCATGTAAAGTTCTTGCTCAGCTGGTATACATGTCCCAAATCAGAAAGTCTCATAAAGAGGACTGTTGTCATGACTGTCACCAAATTCAAAAGCATATAACGTATCTCCAAAGTGGTCAAATGCTAAAATATCAATACTTTCCACTTTTAGCTCACATAATAATGGTTCGTCATCATCCAAAAATGTTTCATATGTGTGAAAAGTCTCAAACTCAGGGCTACTCAAGCATCTATCACTTTCTTTCTTATGACAATGCTCAAACTTATCATTTTCACTTAAAAGAACATGCTCATACTCTTCAACCATGTGAGATGTGATTAGATTTACCTGATTTCTGTTTGTCCCATCCATGCTTGATTTCAGAGGATGATCTATAGTAACCTTGTATTCCCCTTGAAAGATGTTCATTTCGCGCTTCCTCCATGAAGTCTCAACTTGTACGGCATCTAACCATGTACGACTCAACAACAAAGTATAAGTTTCAGCATGCACACTCTCTGGAAATTTCAAAACCATGAAATCCAAGATTGCTTCCACCTCATAAACCTTGCATAAGACATTTCTTATGACTCCCATAGGCTGCACCTTCATTTGATTGAATGCTTTGAGCATCATAGTTGTCGGTTCCATCATTTTCAATCCAACTTGAAGCATTATATGGTAAGGCATTACATTCACTCCACTGTCGGTATCTATGTTGGCGTCTTTGATTAAATATCCATTAATACTCACATCACAAAGAAATGGCCCTGGAACCTTGGATTGTCGGGCTGGTGGCTCCATTCTACTCTTATTGGTATCATTTGAGATGATTTGTCGGACTGAAATTTCTGATTTTGTTCTTCCCCATAACTCTTGCAACAAATTTGGAGAATAATGCATCAATTGCTCAAGAGTAAGTGTAACTTTAGTGGCCAAAACTTGGCTGATCACATCATCTTCATTTTGAATTTCCTCATCCACCATAGGAGGCATCACTATGGGCTGATTTTCTTCTATAGACTGAAATTGTTCTGTGGGCAGCACATTGAATTGCACCTTCTTAGGTGTTGACACCTTCAAAGCTTGTTCCTTCAAAGCCTTTGGAAACGAGGTCTTAGTCTTCTCCACAATTGGCACTACTCTTGGTTCTACTTCTCCAATCTCTTCTTCTTGCAGAACTGGATCATTCTCCACCTCAACAAATCCACAATTTACTACTGATTTTGCCTTCTCTTGCTTCTTAAGCTCCTCAATAAGAGCATTAACTTGAGGATTATCAATATACTTTGCATCTTGAATGAACATCATTATTAGGAAGAGGTACTAATTCAAACACTTGTTGCCTTGGTGGATACTTGTTGGTTGCTCATTCTGGTTTCCCATGGATTTTCCAACAAGTACTCTCATCATGCTTGAATTTATCACATAACTTGCAATATAAATGAGCCTTACTTGGATACCATCCCTGTTTTGGCTGCACCATTGTGTGGAACTCATTGGAGCTTGTTGGGCAATTGGAGCTTGTGGCATCATTGGAACTTGTGGTATGATAGGTGCTGCCTGCATTGGTTGAATAGGAATAGGTGGTGCTTGTTGCATAACAGCAAATACCGGATTGGCCCTCTCAAAGAATCTCTTCTCCCTACATTCTTGATCATTATGGCCCTTTATTTGGCATCTTGAGCAGAATTTCAGCAGTCTACATGTAGTATCAGAATGTCCAATAGACCCACAATACTCACAAGTAATAAACTGCACCTCCCTTGGCTTCTCACCAATTGTAAGCTTAGAAATCTTGGCTGCAATATCCTCTGTTTTATGCTCTGGAGCAGCAACTTCATGAATGTATCCCAACTTATCTTCAGCCTTGAGAGCATATTTTGTGCCTCTAGCAATGTTGTAGGCTGTTTAGCCTTCACCTTATGAGCAATAGCTCGTTTCAGCCCCTTCACATACCATTGGATATCCATTTCATCACTCCTTGCAATCTTCCAATGAACCACGGCTTTGAGAAACGCAATATACCTCTGATTATACTCTCTAATGATTCATCTTCCTTTTGTGTGAAATTGGTCCACCTTCCCATAGTCTTATCCTTACCATGAACTTCTTGATAATTAGCAATGAAAGCTTCCTTTAATTCCTGATATGTCATGGTATCTGACTGAGTTTGTGCCCATTCCTCCACTGAATCTTGCAAAGAACTATGAAAACCAAAGCAAGTAATCAGCAGCCGGTAACTTACATTGCTGGCAATACCTCTCAAACTTCACAATATGCTTCAAAGGATCCTGATCCACTAGATCATCAAACTTTGGAATCCCCATTGTCTGAAAACCCCATACCATAGGTGGTAATATATCCATCTCTACCTCTTCTTGGGTTTCTTGAAATTGGAAAAACAAAATTGAATATCCCTTCAATTTGAAAAACAAAATTGAATATCCCTTCAATTTGAAAAACGAAATTGGATTACCTTCTAGATCGGTAAATGGAATCAAAACCTCCTGGATCTGAGAATTAGACCCCAGATCTGCTCCCAAATCTAAAAACGAAATTGAATCTTGATGCAATTTTGAGTCCAAAGATTGAGTCATCGGTCCCCTTCTTGTTACGATGGAGCTTGGTGGTATATCCTTCTTACTTCTCTTGGGCATAAAACTATGCTCCCTTTGTCAAATTGTACCCCACAAATCAATTACGGCAAAATCCCCTTCACCCAAGAAATTGCTCCTTTCTCAATGGTGTCATTCTTTATCGACGATCACCAATACCAATGGTAACAACTCCTTTTTCAATGGAAATTCTTGCCAATCAATGGTCTGTCGAGCCACCGTGGTCGCCAAATTATTAGAGCCTGAACTCTAACCTTGCAAGAAGGATGGAAAACCCAACAATCCAAGCTCAATCTATCAGATCAAGGCAATGCACAAGATAAAGATTCATCATCTCCATAGCTAGATCAAGCAAAATACTCTCTCTCAATACACCGTCTCTCTCTGTTCCTCTCTCTGCTCAGATAACACAGTGATGATACTGCCTCTACAATGCATACGTGCAAATATCCTGCACGCGTGCATGTGCGTATATCACTCCATATACGGTATACTGTCTCCTATACCACCTCAATAGTGGTGAGTGTGGTTAGTGTGGTGAGTGGTGACCACCCGAACAAAGGGGAAGCTCAATGCTGCAATATGTGATGATTTATCTCATTAGCTGATAAAATGTCATCTATCCCTTGTCTTGCGTCCTGGGGGCAGGAGGTGCACTATTTAACCCCACATATTTTACTAATCCAACATATAGTACTGTACATGCAAAATTTTGGGTAAACGTTCCATTTTTCCTGAATAGACCTGGCAGGAAGGATGAAGGATATCACCAACCTAATGTTAATTTATGGCAAAGCATATTTGTCTGACAAGTCTCCCTTGGAGACTGCTTATTTCAATGCCAAGAGGGGCCATGTTTTCTGTGACTATTGTACAAGAGCATCCAACAATTAATCAAAGAGTGTTCAAGAAATGTTTATATCAGTCAGAAGTGTATCTGTTGATCTCTAAACACGAGATTGAACTGTGTCTTATTATTCTAGCCATCTGGCAGGGATGCGGAGTCTCACGGCCATTCCACTCCTCCGAAGGTGGTCCGTTTGCAATGCAAGATGCAACATCATCCATCACGAATTTACAAGATAGATATCATCAATAACCTTGCAGACTGGTCCAATACGAGATATCATACAATCCCCATGCATCTCACTTTCAAAGACAACCACAGAACAACGCAATACAATAGGGCTCATACCAAGATATTCCATAACCAAGTGACAGCATCATATGGCCAAATTGCAAAGCAGAATACGAAACTCCCTTAGCATATAAGCAGCCACAACTTCCATGCAATACCATAATTAGACCCATAGCAAAAGAGATCACAACACTCATGCTCCTTCTATTCCAACCTCATAGAATCCACATGCTACTCCAACAAAGTACTAGCAGTATACCCTTCTATGATATGGTTATCAACCTAGCCTCTATTCTTAAAGGTTCCCTGAACTAGGCCACATCCAATGGTTCAATCCTGGGCAAAGAACTCTATGTTCCACCCTATAATAAGATATCTTAAGAAGGCTTGTAAGAGTCTTTATGCTCAATTCATATACTAGCTATCTAGGCTAGCAATAATGCACAAAGAAACACATGCCACAATGGCCAGCATACGGGTCAGGACAGATAAGTTATCAACAATGCTGTGACGTTCCAGCATAGTATACGGTCCCAGGACGTATACTGTACTGCCTCGTCACGCGTACACGCCACTCCGACCGACGCCGACGGATAGCCAGGTAAGTAGCCCTAGGGGCAACTTGCTAGGTATGTTCACATGTTAATTAATGCGCACATGTGCACATTAATGTGAGCACACCTTTCCATGTAGGCATATTTTGCCACCTAGCCATTAAAGGCAAGTGGGGCCTTCCAATTATCCCACATGCTAAAATGGGTAATTGGAAACCCTAGCCTAAACCCCATGTCTATTTAGGGTAGGGAAACCCTAACTTGTTAGTTTTTGTCCTTAGGGTTTTAGAACTCTGTTTTGGCTGCCCCAGGAGCCAAAACCGCCTCCCAGACGCTGCCCAAACGAATTGCGCCATCAGTTTCCCCGAATTCGATCAGCTCAGCAGAATGGTTGAACTCAGGTCAGGAGGAGCCACCCAAGGATCAGGTATTTGGTCAATTTAATAGCTTAGACCGTCTTCTAGTCATGGAACCAGTAAGTTTAGACTATTAAATTGCCCATAGCAGCTATCTAGGTCTTTAGATCTTAGACACTAACTAAAGAACCTAACTCTATGAGATAGATTAGATCTAGTTCTTTAGTTCTTCTGTGATGTATATGGATGATGTATCTCTGTGAACTCCTTGTATTGGGAAGGGGGGTAGAGGCCCTAAGGCTTTGTAGTTGATGCTCCTAGAGTAGCCTCTCTAGCACACTGTAATTTCGGCCTGTGTACAAGAACCCCACCTGGTTGTGGGTGAAGGGGCCAGACTGGCTAAGAAGGAGGTTCATGTCCTGACCCTTGAACGATCCCTCTGGTGTGTAAGGCCTACCAGGGATCATTGTGACTAGGTCTAATGGCTTACCACTGAGTGCGGGTAAGGCATGGACTCGACACCCGTGAAGTGGTGTACACTTTCCAGGTGGGTTCGGTCAAATACGGGCGGTGGCCTCTACTCACCTCGAGTCAAGATGCGATCTGCGGAGGGAGTGATCCCTTCTGCCCCGAACTGGGAGGATGAGACCCAGGAATAGCCCCTTCTGGCTATGCATCCGTGGCTAGCTACAGTCCAGTCCCGACACTTTTCAGCCTACTGCGCAAAGTGTGCACGGGGGGGCGGATGGAGTGGACAACCCTATGCCATGTTCTTATGCCCGCCAAATCCATTGCCATGAATTACATGCGCAATGAACTGAGACCCAAGCCGCCGGGCCATCCCTTCGATGTCCGAGCCTTGGGTAGAGTTTCCTTATGTATGATCTTTGACCATTGTCTATGCAGATGTTGATGCACCACCTTCGATGGATGGAGGATTATGTTGTATACCGACATGTATGTTTACGCCTTAGCCTAGGTAGGCCCCGAGAGAGACAGGTAGAATGACACATTCACTCTTCCCACCGGGACTCGTTACGGGTGCAAGCGATATGTGGAGGGCCCTCAGACGGTGTGGAGCCGGTATGGGGGAGAACTCTGTTTGTATGCGGTGAGCAAACCTTGCGTATCGCAGTAGGGGACATCACAGTGGTATCAGAGCAATGTTCTTGGAGACCAAGAGCAAAGCACTGGCCATGCTCCCAGTAGTACTAACTTGATAGGATCCTCAAGCCTCGAAAAGTGGGAAATTTTTTTCTCATTTTTGTAGTTATGCTAAGCTAGTAACAATTAAGCGAATTGGAATTTGATAAGACTAAAAAGAATAAGCCCAAAATTTTCCAAGTGAGGTGGTCTCACAGCTCGCGCCTGGTCGCAGAACTAAATTTTAGTTTTGAAGCGAGGCGCAAGCTGTGAGACATCGAGCCAAGATCACCAAAACATGATGAATTTGAGAAAAGTAATGTGGTAAGGCTAGTTCTAAGATAGAAAATAATTAGAATAGCATGTTTTAATTACGTAAATAACCTAGAAATGTATGAGATCTCACAGCTCGCGCCTGGTCTAAAAACTAAACTTTAGTTTTTGAGCGAGGCGCAAGCTGTGAGACCAATAGGTAGAAAAAGTCTGAAACAAGTGTAAATTTTAAATAAGTAGGTGCCTTAGCATGTTAAATAGAGCAACTTGAATTTTGACCTAAAACTTCCCAAGCTATAAATAGATGTAGACCCCCCTCATTTCCACGTCCACAAATTTAGAAATCCGCTCCCCCGCACTTAGGCGATCTTTGGGCGCTTGTATCCGATCGACGATCCGTAAAGCATGGCCCGAACCAAACAGACCGCCAGGAAGCGTCGCCCAGGCGAAACCACCAGCGCCACTGAGGCTGAGATCATTCGGCAGATGCTTCGCGAGAGGCTCGCGAGAGGGGTCGTCATTTCGAACGAGGGGAGACGCCTCGAAGAACAGACATCGCCCGACCGTCGATTGACGCCTTCAACCGCCAGTGGAAGCGGGGCGAGGCAACATCACCAACCTCCATGGACGAGGAGACAAGGGAGGTATATGAAGAAATAGAGCGGGAGATCCGGCAGCAGGAAAGAGCAGAAGATCATTCTGATGCAGCCACGGAGATCCTCGAGCACGAAGAGCAGGCGACAGGTCTGGAGCCAGCGGAGGAAGCAGATCTCGCGAGGTTCATTAGAAAATATGAACGCCGGGAGAAGAAGAAGGAAGACAAAAAGAGGAAGAGGGAGGAGGAGGAACACAAGCAGGCGCAAAGAGAAAAAAGAGGGCTTAAGGGAAGTTCGTGGACAGCGACAAGGAAGTCAAGGGCGTCCGCCAAGGAAGAGGCCTAACCCCAAGATCGTCATCAGGGAGCGGCAAGCCGACGAACCTCCGAACTCCTCCGACGACTCTTCTGACGGGGACTTCAACCCCAATGGTGGAGGTGGAAGCTCTTCTAAAACCCTGTGTGACGAACAGTGTAGTACCGAAAGCAACCAGCACTGAAAGCAACCCCAAAAAAATCAAGTGCGAAGCCCCGAAAATACCCGGCTGGGATAGGAAGAACAAAATTTACCGAATTCCCCTGCGGAAGCTTACGCCACCGCCGAGTAAAGATATAACGAAAAGAAAGATGAGGGAGCACGAGGCTTATATGAAGAAATGGGAGGCCTACAAAGAAGTACTATGAAGAAAAAGGGGTTAGGATCATCGAGGGAGGGCGACCAACGAAGGAGCAGAACCTTAAAGCCGCCACCACCAAGCCCAAGGTTCCCAAGCCACCACCCAAGAAGAAGATTGACAGAAGGAGGTGGAGAGGAGAGCTAAAGGAGATTAGGCACTTCCAAAGCAGCCTACGGTCTTCTAATCCCCGGCCCCCTTTGCTCGATTAGTTCGAGAAGTGATGCGTGCCTACGTAACGGACTTGGTCACTGGACCGAGGCCCTGCCGGCAATGCAGAAGCGGCGAGAAGCAAAAATAGTGCAACACTTGAAGATTCAACGGCTTTGCTTTCACGCCAAAGCGGGTAACCCTCATGCGACGGGACATGAGTCTTGCGACCCGCATAAAGGGAGAACATGCCTTAGAACCTTTTTTGTAAATAATTAAAAATTTTGTAATATAGAGCAATTTTGTGTACTTTGATTGCATGAACCGGATTAATTAGGGCAAGTTAGTAAGTTTTAGCTTTTATTTCAAAAAATAGGACATTTGCGGCCAGAAAAAGCGTGATGTCTCACATTTCGGCGGTCGATGCAAAAATAAATTTTAGTTTTTGAAGCGGGCGCAAAGTCGTGAGATCTCGCCCAAACTTGACCAAAACAACTCCAAATCGACCAAATAAGGGGTCCATTAAATGCGATTTGATGAGCCCATCATCTTTGCACCCTTTAGTTTACCCAAATTGGACACCTTTTGACCCAAGCGAGGCCGATGTCTCCGCGGCTTTCGCTTTGGTCAAAGAACTAAATTTTAGTTTTTGAGCGAGGCGCAAGCTGTGAGACCTCCTACTATTTCTTCACCAGGACTTGTCCAGATCATCCTCAACCTGTTGTATAGCATCTTTTAGGTAATTTAGCCATGTTCAAACATCTCATCTAGTCTTCAAATTCCCATTTTGACCTCAGATAGACTAGAATTACCCAACCCTAGGAATTTTCCAAGTCACCCAAAAATTAGGGTTTCCCCCTTTTTTATAAATAGACCCCTCATTTCTCAAATAGCACCCTACAAATCTGCTCCTGCCCTTCTGGCCGATTTCTCAACTCCCCGAGGCGCTCTTGCAACCGTTTGTTACCCTCTTACGCAATTAACCAATGGCAACCTCAGGATTTCGCGATGGTGCAGTAAATCACTCATGCTCTTAGAGGTGACGTCGACCAAATCTTCCATATCTTGAGGAAGGAGGTAGATGTCCAAGCAACCTTTACACGCAACCCCGCCTTACAGCGAAGTCTTGTCTGAGTTCCAAACTAGGGTAGAACCAAAGACTAGTGCAACTCCCCTTGCATAGGCTACTTTGTTCCTAATCCCTATAACGCATTAGGTGATGTTCCAAACATTGCCAAGTACACGACAAACAAAGCGCGAACAAGACACTGAAACCAATGGTCCTAACGTCCAATGGGACCAAGTACTTCTCTTTCAACACCGCCTTTGGCAATCTTTCTCACCCACCGTGCGAGAACACCGGTGGGGGAACCTCCATTCCCCTTGGACATAGACCCATTAGCCATAGCGCGAACAACGGCTCCTTACGCGGTATGAGCGGGGAGTAGGAAGGAAAAGAAGAGGAGGACTTCAGGGCGAACAAGGAGGAAGACTATGTCGAGCCTTCGACCCAAATGGAGGAGCGGCGAAGCGAGGCAGAGGCAAAACTTCGAGAGAAACCGGCAAACTCTCGCGAGTCCCTTCGCCCTAGGCATTACAAGCCTAGCCCCATTATTGTTGAAGGCGAGGAGTTTACGCTTCTAAGCGACATCCAAAACCTTCCTGGAGTGGGGGGAAAGGGAGTACCGACTTGAAGAGTTGCTGCACCAACTCCGAAGAACGGACTTAGACGACTTCATCGTCCGAGGAGCATCTGACTTCCCCCTCCAAGTAAGGGAAGCCGACACTTACACGGGAGAGTCTACCTCCGACATTCAAGCTTACAGCAGCATCAGGCAGATTATGGAGGCAGATGAGGCCGGGAACAAGCTACCGACGGAAGAAGAGTTCCTTGCTCTCGAGGGAACAGATGGGGATCCTTCTGGCGACCTCGAACATCCTAATCGGCAAGCCCTTCCGCAACACCTCCCGGGAGAGGAGAGGCGGATTCGTGACCTCAGGAGGGCTTCAGCAACAGTCAGAGACTACAGGGAGCTCACCACGGTGGAGGTTGATGACTTTGCAAGCAGGCCTGCGAGCTGGATACCGGTGGCGAGGACCCCTCTGCATAGCAACGGTGTCGTTGCGTTATTATCCCTGGCGATGGATGGAAGAATAGCTGCGGTAATTCCGCAAAATTCACCCCCGTAGGCCCGAAGAAGGAGTATCAATGCTAATCGCACTCTCGATTTGGCCAGGCATCTTGGGTTACCCCTCAACACCGAGTATGCCATCCTAGTAAAGAGAGCAGTAGCACTCGATGTCTTCGACTTAGCCATACCTTCTGGCGGCAAGGAAGGCGGTGGTAATGCGGCTTATACCTCCGACCAGCAGAGAAGAAGACTTGGCGAGAGCCTTGCGGGGCGGATCTTCAATAACGTCACGAGGAACTTGGGTCATTCAATTAGGAACGGCCAAGTGAAAAAGTTCCTAGAGGATAACCCATCCCTACCGGCGAAAGATCAAGAATAGTTAGCAATCTTGATCCCTAAGTTTTAATTTTGTATTAGCATATTATAAAATATGAATATAATTTCTTTGGCACTATAAATGTTTTGTGGATGTATTTTGTGTCCCCAACTATACCAACAAACATAAATAATGCAAGAGAACAAGTAAAACTAACCATATAGCTATGGACTACTTGTGTGTGCAAAATAGAAGCCTAAGCTCGGGAACGACCACGCGAGAACTCATGGAAGAACAGTCCGCCAGGCCACGTCCGCAAGGAACACGCTTGAAGAATTTGGACCCATGACCC
Source organism: Isoetes taiwanensis (assembly GCA_021234155.1). Classification (NCBI taxonomy): domain Eukaryota; kingdom Viridiplantae; phylum Streptophyta; class Lycopodiopsida; order Isoetales; family Isoetaceae; genus Isoetes; species Isoetes taiwanensis. The sequence continues at coordinate 1,245,072 of JAJEKV010000044.1, read as the reverse complement.
CGAAGAGGAATTATCCCCGGATGAGGACAGACACGGGAGCGGATAAAGGCTTTGCTAGCCGCGCCAAAGCGAGCAGGTTCGGTGGGTAGCGCTCAATCGCAAGCGTCGGCTTCGGAGAAACAGGGAAGAGACAAGAAGAGGAGCAAGAGAGGAAGGTCCCCGGTTCGGACTCCTCAGACTCAAGCTCGGATTCGGACTCCGGTCCAGAAGAAGAAGAAGAGGAACCAAGACCCGACAGATGGAAGGCGAGGAACGCCTGGACGGCAAAGGGACACAAGAACCTCGACTACCGGAAGAAAGTGGACTCGATTGGGAAATGTCCGGAAGGCCGAAGCTCGAAAGCAATTCTCAAAGCGAGAATAGGTCGTATGGAGGCGGAAGCTTGGCTTGACGAGATGAGTGAATATGGCAACGCTTATGGTATGAAGGATAAGGATAAAGGCAGGGTGGCAACAAAGAACCCGAAAGGAGCAAAGACGATTTGGTGGAAGGGCTATGCCAAAACTCATGGCTTAAGCGGGGATGCTTGCGTGTTCGGGAAGTTTGCTAAAGCCTTCCAGCGCCATTACGCTCCAAGAGAGCACAAGTCTAGCATGATGCGGCGGTTCTACGAGGTTGCGGCAAGGCAACAAGACAGTCCAAAAATATACAGAGGAATTCATGAGGCTGAGGCTGTATGTCCCAAAGTTAGGTGAGAAGCATGCGGTAGAAAGCTACATTGAAGGTCTGAATGAGGAGATCCGCAAGCTTGTAAGGGCAATAAACCCTAGAACGATATCGGCGAGTCCAAGGCAATAAGCTTGCAAGGAACGGGACCTCAGAATAGCGGGCGGAGGCAGCAGTATTATCAGGATAAAGGCAAGGCAACATGCAGTTTTAGCCCGAGGACAGCCAGCCCAGGACCAGCTAGAGCCCCACATAGTAGCAATCGGAAAGCGGCGGGGAGAAGAAGCGAGGTGTCCTTCAAAGATAAGCGGGGAAGGGTCAAACTACTCCAAAGCGGTCGATCCTTTTTTGCGAGCCATGCCCAAGGAAAAGAGACAGAGTGCATAGAAAAGCGGCTTTTGCTTGAGTGCTTCCACCAGGCACCCGGATAATAGCGAGCGCCCATACGTCATGAGTGCAGCCCTTCGAGAGTTGGGAGATTGGGACACCACGTCCGGCGGCGGCGGCGAGGAAGCCCGCGACTACATTCGGGTGAGTGTCATATCTTTGCCGCAATAGATACAGAGCAAGCAGAGAGCCAGTATAAAGTAATTTCCACGGTAGGGAAGACCAAGACCAAGTCCTTCATAGTCTTGATAGACTCAGGAAGTAGCCATAACTTTGCATCCCCCAGAATGGTTCAAATGTTGAAGTTGAAACCACTAAAGTCAAAGCCAAGGCCCGTTGTCTTAGCAAGTGGAGCAGTAAGGCAGACGGCGGGTAAGAGAATCAACTTCGACATCGACTTGCCAGGGATTAAAATCCAGATGGGGGCAGAGGTAATGGGCATTGGCAAATACGACTTGATCATAGGTATGGAGTACCTTGGGCGGCGAGGGGCCATTATCGATTGTGGAAAGCGGAAGGTGACCTTCCCAACACCCGATGGCAAGATCATTGAGATCACAGGTAAAGAAGTTGTCCCCATCATGCAGTGTATGTCTTCTAAACAGCTGTTCAAGTGCATCAAGAGTGAGCAGGTGGCATACATCTTCAAGCTTGAGATTAGTGAGCCGGAATCAGAAGAAAGCAAAGAAGACAAGGTGCTCAGCAAGTTGCCGAAGCAAATAGCTAAGCTGATCACGGAGTTCCATGATCTCTTTCCAGATGAGATCAAGCAGCTTCCTCTTTATAGGGGAGTCGAGTGCGAGATAGCACTCGAACCGGGAACAAAGCCGACAAGCAAGGCTCCATATAGAATGACAACGCAGGAGCTGAATTTGAAGAAGCGATTCTAGGGGAGTTTCGACCTAGGTTTCATTAGACCTAGTGTCTACGCCATTTGGGCGCCCATTCTCTTCGTTAAGAAGAAGGATAGACGATTGAATAAGCACACCATTAAGAACAAGTATGCGCTTCAAGATCGAGGCGACTTGATGGATCAGCTTCAAGGAGCAAGGATCTTCTCCAAAATCGACTTAAGGTCAGGTTATCATCAGATCCGGATAAAGGAGGAAGATATCCATAAGACCGCCTTCAGAACGCGGTATGGGCACTATGAGTTCACGGTAATGCCTTTCGGCTTATCGAATGCCCCGCGACGTTCATGAGGCTCATGAAACGACATCTTCGAGGAGTTTTTCGAACACCTTTGTGATTGTATTCTTTGACGACATTTTGGTGTATAGCAGTTCCCTTGAAGAGCACGTACAACACTTAAGGAGAGTGCTAGAGAAGTTGAAGAGGCACCAGTTGTACGCCAAGTTGTCGAAGTGCCACTTCGCAACGGAAAAGGTGGAATACCTGGGTCATGTGATCTCAGCAGAAGGAATCTCAACGGATCCTGCCAAGATTGAAGCCGTCATTCAGTGGCCGGCACCAAGAATCTGCCGACGAGGTCGGTTTTCTGGCTAGCGGGGTACTACAGAAGTTCGTGAAGAACTTTGCTAAGATAGCGACCGGGTCTAACGGACCGACGAGGGCGAGAAGGTGAAAGATTGGGCGAGCATTGGCACAAGAAAGCCCAAAAAGGGGTTTGAATTGTTGAAAGAAGCCGGACGACGACCCTGTCTTGACCTCCTTGGGACCTCGGAGAAAGATAAGCTTGTAGCAACAGATCACAGTAAGATAGCTTCACAGTCGCGATTGCTTATGCAAGAAGAGCGTGTGGTAGCGTATGATTCGGGGAAGATGAACGACGCCGAGACGCGCGCTACCCAACGCACGATCGAGAATTGCTTGCGGTTGTCGTATGCGTTAAGAATATGGAGGCACTACCTCTTGGGAAGGAAGTTCCAATTGGATCCGACCATCGAGAGCCTCCAAGATGTATTCCGCAAACCACACCTTAATCCGGAGGCAAATGGAGGTGGATGGAGTTCCTCGAAGAATATGACTTTGTTATAGTCTACAAGCGGAAGCTCAATGTGGTAGCGATCGCGCTTTCAAGGCATCCCACGACAACTAGAGTGCATTGCAATGCAATTTTACGCTCTCCGGCGACTTTGGTAAGAAGATTGAAGAGTCCTTGCCAGCGGATGTGGATTTGATGAAGTATGGGCGAGCCTCTCTAGGGAGGCTAGAAACATAAAGAGCGGGAAGCCTTCAAGCATTATAAGAAGGAGGGCAACCTGTTATATCATAAGAACAAGTTGTCGCGTGCCGAATCATCAGGTGTAAGGAAATTGATCCTCCATGACACGCTGTAACAGCCCAATAGCTGGCCATGCGGGATTCATGAAAACATATTTCAAAGTCTTGTGAGCTATTATTGGCCGGGAATGAAGAAGGTAGCTCGCTACATCAAGGAATGTCAGCTATGCCCCAGTGACGGCGGCGGAGCAGCTTAATTCGGGGGCATTAGAGCCATTAGCGGTGCCAAAACGCTAAGTGGGAGGTAATCAGCATGGATTTCATCACAGGACTCCCAAGGGACGATAAGAGGGAAGGATGCCTTGATGGTAGTGGTTGACAAAATCAAAGATGGCACACTTTGTGCCTTGCGGGACCACAGTCTGACTATGGATACAACAAAGCTCTTCACCAAAGAGATCTTCGAGGCTTCATGGTATGCCAAGGAGATCATATCCAGCGAGGACCCGAAGTTCATGAGTGCATTTTGGCAAGACCTCTTTCGCGGCGATCCGACCAAAGCTGTCCATGAGCACGGCATCATCCTCGACGGATGGCCAAACGGAGCGGACCAACAGGATCTTAGAAGACATGCTACTGAAACTATGTGCGGAATAAGCAAAGTATGTGGGAAGAATTTATTCACTTGGTGGACTTTGCATACAATAGCACCAAGCGGGAATCATCCCAAATGTCGCCGTTTATGATCAATTACGGCTACCGGTTTAACTCGGACACTTGGCACAACCCCGTGTCAAAAGTGGAAGTCTCGCAGGCAGAGATGTTGGCGATATCATGGCGGCTTTGTGGAAGAGGTTCGAGGGTATCTGCTAGCGGCAAGAAGTCGACAAAAAGAGCATCGCCGACAAGCATCGAAACGGTCGAGAGTTCAAAGTTGGAGATGATGTATGGCTCAAGATCAAGGTGAAGCGGTGGCTCGGGATCGGGAATTGCAAGAAGCTTGCTCCAAGGTGGGCTGGACCTTTGAAATAATCAAGAGAGTAGATAATCAATCCTACAAGTTAGAATTGCCAAAGACACCTAAAGATTCATAAGGTCTTCCATGTGAGTTTGTTGAAGAAGCACACTCCAAATCCGGGCGAAGTCTTGGACACTCAACGTTGTTGGAAATGACGGAGGAGCGGTGAAAATAGTTCGAATTGATTCTTGATAAAGCTTTCAAGAAAACGAGGAGATCAGAATTCCTCCAGTATTTGGTCAAGTGGAAACACTTGCCAGTGGAAGACGCAACATGGGTACTTAAGAAGGATTTAGTAAAACAGTACCCACAGTTTATGGAGCAATGGGACGGCAAGGTCATCTCCGAGGAAATCGGCTCAGGCATGTCGATTTGTGTAGGTTAATTCTTGTGAAGTTAGGATTAATCCACGCATGCAACCTATGTTGTTATGGGTGCATGCGTTGTTCTGCGATGATGAGACCACCACGGTGATCTCTAGGGCGTGGTGTAATGTCAAGGTAGGCATGACCGCGTTTCCGCTTGGACGAGTGGAAGGTAGATTAGAAAGTCTACTTCTGTCCCACAGAAGTAGACGACCTCGAGAGAAAGGAGGTCATTAAGGAATGCACTGATAGGAAAAGCACCTCTAGCCCCATATATGCTTTGATAGGAGGAATCAGGCCTTCACGCCCCATATCTCGGGGAAGGACCTATCCTCCATCTTTGGGCAACTAGGGTGTAGGCATGAGACATATAAGCATGTAGGCTGTCTCCACGCGGCCATAATGGAAGATTCACCCTCTTTCTCTGTAGGGAGATTAGCCATGCATCCATGTAGATAGGTGGGGTGGTCACCATATAACCAAAATTTATTAAATAATTAAAATGGTACTAACGTAGTGTCGACCTGCAGGCCAATAGAGCGCTCCGGAGGGCAAGGAGGTCGAACTACGAAGAATTGCAACACAAATTTTGTTGGAATGTGTTGCAAGGAACGAAGAGTACCTCGAGCGATAATGAAATGTTAAAATTTTTTGTCTAAGTTAGTATCGTAATAACTAAGCTAGTGAATAACTTGTCGAATGATGTTATAAATTGATAAATATTCCATAGTATGATGACGTAATAATGTTATAAAAATATTACGAGGGTAATCTTGGTAAATGTATAACTATTATATTGTATGCATCACGTTGATTGCGGTGCGGTTAGGAAGATCCCAAGGTGGGGAGACCCGCGATCTTTGCGGGCGACATCATTTCAAGGTGGGGAGAATGTGGCGTTCCAAAGCCACGATTATCACGGTCCCGGGGCGTATCTTTGTCTTTGCCCTGATCGCAGCGTTACCACGCCACTCCGACCGGCGTTAATGCGTAGACGGATAGCCAGGTAAAGTAGCCCTAGGGGCAACTTGCTAGGTATGTTCACATGTTAATTAATGCGCACATGTGCACATTAATGTGAGCACACCTTTCCATGTAGGCATATTTTGCCACCTAGCCATTAAAGGCAAGTGGGGCCTTCCAATTATCCCACATGCTAAAATGGGTAATTGGAAACCCTAGCCTAAACCCCATGTCTATTTAGGGGTAGGGAAACCCTAACTTGTTAGTTTTCGTCCTTAGGGTTTTAGAATTCTGTTTTGGCTGCCCCAGGAGCCAAAACCGCCTCGACATTTGCCCAAGCGAATTATGCCATCGGTTTCCCGAATTCGATCAGCTCAGTGAATGGTTGAACTTCAGTCGGGAGGAGCCACCCAAGGATCGGTATTTGGTCAATTTAATAGCTTAGACCGTCTTCTAGTCATGGAACCAGATGAAGTTTAGACTATTAAATTGCCCATAGCAGCTATCTAGGTCTTTAGATCTTAGACACTAACTAAAGAACCTAACTCTATGAGATAGATTAGATCTAGTTCTTTAGTTCTTCTGTGATGTATATGGATGATGTATCTCTGTGAACTCCTTGTATTGGGAAGGGGGGTAGAGGCCCTAAGGCTTTGTAGTTGATGCTCCTAGAGTAGCCTCTCTAGCACACTGTAATTTCGGCCTGTGTACAAGAACCCCACCTGGTTGTGGGTGAAGGGGCCAGACTGGCTAAGAAGGAGGTTCATGTCCTGACCCTTGAACGATCCCTCTGGTGTGTAAGGCCTACCAGGGATCATTGTGACTAGGTCTAATGGCTTACCACTGAGTGCGGGTAAGGCATGGACTCGACACCCGTGAAGTGGTGTACACTTTCCAGTGGGTTCAGTCGAATACGGGCAGTGGCCCTCTAGTCACCTCGAGTTAACATGCAAATCTCTGGAGGGAGTGATCCCTTCCTGCCCCATCGGAACTGGGAGGATGAGACCCAGGAATAGCCCCTTCGGCTATGCATCCGGCGGGCTACAGTCAGGTCCCGACACTTTTCAGCCTACTCTGCAAAGTGTGCACAGGAGGGGCGGATGGAGTGGACAACCCTATGCCATGTTCTTATGCCCATAAAATCCATTGCCATGAATTACTCGCGCAATGAACTCACGGAGACCCAAGCCGTCAGTCATCCCTTCGAGTCTGAGCCTTGGGTAGAGTTTCCTTATGTATGATGCTGACCATTGTCTATGCAGATGTTGATGCACCACCTTCTGGGTGGATGGAGGATTATGTTGTATACTGACATGTATGTTTACGCTTCCGCAGCTAGGTAGGCCCTGAGGGAGACAGGGTAGAATGACACCTTCACTCTTCCCACTGGGACTCGTTACGGGTGCAGTGATATGTGGAGGGCCCTGTATCAGTGTGGAGCTGGTATGGGGGGAGAACTCCTGTTTGTATGCGGTGAGAGCACCGTATGCGAGTAGGGGACGTCACAAATGCCATGAAGATACATACATACCAAGCCCTCCCACCAATCCAAGACATGGCACAATAGTTTTGGGCTCCCCAACTATAACCTAAAGCCAGGTTCAATTGTTCATAGTATATCAACATATCTCAATTATGGTTCATTCCCCTAGTCAACTCAACTTGTTTATCTTGCTAGATATAATTAGCCCGCCATAAAGTAGAACACGTGCCTTAAGAAGACACAATGCATTTTGCTTAAGATTACATCAAAATTTTATAGTACGGTCTTGACAAACTAAATGAACATTCATGTTAATGCTTTAGCAAATGAACGGTTGGAGTAAAAAAGTTTTCAACTACCTAAACGTACAATATGACAATAGAGTTCTTATATCCATCTCTATAGACTGCGTTTAGGTGCATTGCACAGTGTACGTGTCAACTTGACATTTGCAGTTGCAATTTGAAACCCATGATGAGATGCACCGCAATGGAAAATGAAATTGTCACAATGAGGTACAATGTGTCTAATAGTACTACTTTTGGATTTGTTGCTTATTCCAGTTTTGGAAGTGCATGTGAACAACAAACAAGTCAAATCGTTTCTGACAGATGTTAGACTTATTAATCAGTGTATGGTTCCTTTCCCTGATAGAAATGATCAGCACTTCACCAACGTGCCTTCGAAAATTAATGCCAACATAGCTAGTTCAATACACTATATTAACATATATTGTTCTCTTCCATATAAAATATTAGTTTTTTTTTTTTTAAGGACGACAATCTATTATCAAGGAAAATCAAGATACATACAAGGGATCTGTGACATGGGACTCAAAACCTAGAGGACGAAATAGTCCACTAAGCAAAACCACCCATACACAGAATATAATCATACTCCTTGTGCCACCTTGAGGCGTTAATTAGCCTCATCACAATCATCATGTTCTGCGTCATCGAGATGATCATCAACAGACATCAAATTATCATGCCACTGAATAGTACGAGGCAGGATAGCCTCGTGAGATGACATAACAGACTTTTTCCTCGCTGCCTTCTTCCAACTGACCTGTTGCCATGATTTTAGCGCACTGAAGATTAGGACCATCAGCCATAAGAACCTCAGAAGAACGAGAGGCAGAAGCAACATCGTGGAGAGTAGTAGGAACTATAGCTGCAGCTGATGGTGCTAAGGGTGACACCATCGGAACTGTATGTAGAGCATCTTCCATAGCCGAGGTATGCAAAGCAACCGGCAAAGGTTGATCATGAATAGATGAAGAAGTAACAATGGGAGCTTGAACCTGGGAAGAATGTTGAACAGATGCCTGAGATGCATATAAAACATTAGTGCATAAATTTAAGTATTGTATGTAGTTTCTGCAAATGAAATTAAGTCAACTGCCATCTGCGTCAATAGCCTCTTGGTAGAAATTACAAAGATTTACAAAGAATTGTGCTTCATCGATCACATTTACATCTGCATGAACAGACACATTATGAAAGGATGCTAAAGCATCCACTTAAAATTTACAATTTACACACAATATACATCGTACAGTGTATGTATTAACTTGACTTCTGCAGTCAAAATTGGGATCCCATAATGAGATGCTTCAAAATGGAAAATGGAATTGTCACAACGAGGTATGATGTCACTGATCACAACATCCTTTGATCGAGCCACATTTTGCTTAATTAATATCCTCTCTTCTGCTTTTTTTAGTCCATGACCAAATTTATGTCTACAAACAATTGGATAGTCGTGAGCTTCGGAAGTGACGCGAACAACATATAAGTGAGACATTTGCTATCAGGCATTGGATTTGTTAATTAGTGCATAGTTGGACCCCCCGTCCCCGATATAAATAATTAGTACTTGACCAATGTGGTTTGGAAATTAATGTCAAGTTATTTCGTTTGGTGCACCATATTAACATATGTACTCTCTTCCATATAAAACATTAACGCATAATTTAAGTCTTCCATATGTCCTCCCTCACATTACATTAAATGATGGGGAATTCTAATAAAATTCTTATACAAATTGCTGCTAAAACAACCAATGTAAATGCATTTCAGCTCTAGTTCAGTTGCATCAGCTGACAGACCATCGAAAAAAACAAGGTGCTCCGCACGGAGGGTTGCCCTTCGGTAGCCCGAGAGTGTGTTTTCATGTTTCTTGCTGTCGTTTCGTTTCATGGTTCTTGTTGGGTCATTTGATATGTTTGAGTCATAACTTATAGCCTAGATGTGTTGTTGGATTCTAGTAGCCTAAGTTTAAGATGTAATCACTTGCACAATCTCTAGCTTATAGTTAGAGGGAATGATGCAATACCCTTGCGAATTAAATTTCTAACCATGTTAAAGCAGAATAATGAATAGTCTTCAATAACCGCATAACTCTTTGTAAGTTCTATGAAGCCAACAATATTAAATGTAAGCTTTGGATAAGGAAAAATATTAACTTCATAACTTCATACATGACACTGTATTTTTCTAGAGTGTAAGTCGGTGTATGTCCTTGTAGAACTCAAGTTGTATTTTCTAGAATGTAAGTCATTGTATGTGCGTGTAGAACTCCAAGTTGTATCTTTGCAAATACAACCACATAGAAATAGGAGCTAAGCTTCTTCACAACAACTGCGTACCTAATCGGAGGAATTGCTTTATAAAAGCGGTTTCAAATCCTCCATCTCCAATGATGTTGGTTTTACAGAAATTGGCAAAAGAATATCTGCAAATGTGAGCCCGGAGAAAGGGATTTCAAAGGTAGCAATGTTGATGCTCAAGGGTTCTTTGAATTTGTCGGTGTTCTTTGATGGAGAGGCTAGAATCAGGCGGTAGTATTTAGGTTGGCCTTTTGTTCTGCCAAAAGAGACATGATGTCTTGCTTCAAGATCATCCTAAATCTGATCACCACAAATATGAGACAAAAGATGGCAACTATACTTCCAACAACAATTCCCAAAATTACTTTTGAATCCACCAAAAGATAGGCCCTCTGACAGAACCCAATCCAACAACGATTACTACCGCAACCGATTGAAAGATGCATAACTTAAACTCTTGCGGCTTTCATTGAAGCTCGTAGTGCATGCATTTAGAATCTTGATGAACATGGCCTCATCGGGTTTGAAGCCATGCAAGCTGCGTCTGTTGAAAAGATAGTGGGCCTCTTTGAAAAAACCATAATGGGAATACGTTGCAACAATTGTATTCCAAGATATGACATCTTTCTCATCCATCCGGTTGAAAATCTCAGATGCATCATTCAGATTATCAGTCTTCCCATGCATATTGATGAGGGCATTTCCAACGATAGTTGATGATTCAAACCCATACTATATAGCATGTGCATTAATTAATTTGCCTTCTGTTAAAAAAACTAAAGCTGGCACAACCATTGAGAAGAACTATGTAGATAATGGTGTTTGGACTCCCCTTTGCTAACTGCATTTGTTGATAAATACCAAATGCCTCTTTTCCATAACCATGCTCTATGTGTGCTGCAATCATGGTTGAACATGATATAATATTCCTTTCCTGCATTTGGTTGAACACTTTGTGCAAATCTTCAAAGCAAACCTTACAGACTGCAAGTTAGCCCATGCTGACATTCTTAGCAGTGGTTTTGAATCAAACCTTATCGTGAGGAATGCATTAATAAGCATGTATCGGGCCTGTTGCTGCATAAAGGATGCAGAGAGTGTATTACATCGAACACATGATCAAGACTTAGCTTCATGGAACGCAATTATACAAGCATATGTCTACAATAGAGAACCTGAGTCAAATAGAAGACCTAATGCACCTCACCAGTCCTTTTTGCCCTCAAGTGAGGCTTTAGAGTGTTACAAAATGGACACATATCAGTGGCACCAATTAAATGCCCAACAAGTTTATCTTGATATTCTAAGGTGAAATGAACATCAAAAAAGGGCCACAATTTCGATTCCTTTTGGCTATATGTTGGTCTACACATATAAGAGCAGATATAGATATCCTTTGTACCTTGAAAGCCAATATATGTTGCGTACAGTACAGTTATCATCTTTGATGTCTGATCCATTACACTGACAAGAGCCAATTGATTGCCTCTTGCATCGCAAATTACTTGAATGGGTAAAAATAGATGCAATGTCTTCAAATAGCTGTTCTTCTTGCTTATAGACCATGTTCTTGCTAAGTACCATCCATCTGGACTATGTTCATCATTGGAATCAAGTATTTTCTCACTTTCTTTCGACATGCTTAAACTGTGCACTGCTTGTCCTTACTAAATGACTCCTTTTACCAGAAATTCCCTAATTCAATATTTAAAGTAGATCTATAGCCTCTATTCATTATCGCATATTACATAAGACATACTTAGAAACAAAAATCAAGCTCAGAGAAATAAGGAGTGCAAAAAGAAGCTCTTACAGAAAATAGTTTTAATCATAAAAAGCTCCATGGATGTGCCACACAGACCAGAAATGACTCCAGTCTTCAAATACCACTGTCAATGCTGCATAAGCGATGTCGGAACAGAGTCCCCATCGCATAGTAGATCTAATCCCCAATTTTTTCTACCCTGTAAAGCTTTGCCTAGAGGTCCGTTTTCAAAGAAATTGTGCCATGTTCCAAGCATTCCATCCAATTGGCCTGCATTGTCTTCTAAATCCACATACTGGCCACTCAATCCTCCGCCATAGCCACAAAGCTCGGCAGACAGTTATGACTTTTTGCATCAGAATCTAGGACTACACCTATAGCAAAGAACCCATTTTCCATATGCACATTAAAACTCTTGTTGTCTTTTCGTCATTAGCTTTGAGAACTGGACTCAACACGTGGGATAAATCTTAGCCTGTTACATACTTCTCTACCAGTGCATACTAAAAATTATCCTTAAATCATAGGCCAAACAAGTTTGTTATTCAACTAATCTAACAGTGCTAGCAGTTAGGTTAGAAGCATCCCAAAGATCCCCAAATGGACGATAGAATTGAAAGATTCAACAGTTAAGCAAAGGCTTCAGCTGCTCTCTTGCAGCAAAGCTCGGGTTTGTTCGCAAGAATGACATGAAAAAGAACTGGAAAAAGGCTGACCAAAACATTTTTTCAGTTCCTCAGTCAATAGCAAATATGTTCAGCCATGTAACCCTCCTACTATACATGCATCGAATGCAAAAGACATTCAAAGCTAAAACTTGGACCACTGCATACTGCAAGTCACTAATAGACTGCCTTATTTCAAATTTGAGTGTTTGTAAGTTGAAGTACAAATTTGGTTGCATTCCACCTCAAAATATCATGTAAGCAGTGCATCTACCAGATTTATATTTTGCCCTTATTTGCGTAGACCAGATGCAGGCACCTTGTCTTCATCATCTTGATAGCCATGGCAAGTAATTGCAATATCTTAAACCTTGAATAAGGCAGCCAATTCCTGTCTTCTGCATTTGATGGAGGTGTTTCATGTCTCGATGGAAAGACACTAGGCAAAAGACTATGGTCTGTGCTATTGATGAAATGAGAAAAAAATATATATTAATTGTCACAAAGAAGTAAATATAAGAAATTTTGGTCTATTTTACATGCATATTATGCCTCCTTTTACATACCTCAGAAGGTCCATGGCCAGTACAAAAGCTTTTTCAGCATATCTGATACAACTATCCAATTTTTGTGTCATGCTGCATCTTCACATGCAATCAGGCCAACAAACAGCCAGTTGCCAATGCTCTGCCATCATTTGCAATCTGCCAAGACGCAACACGATGCAAGGCCACATGCCAGGTGAAAACTCAGGTTTCACTACCATAAGAGACTACCAAACTGTATCAAAGCTCAACAACATACAACATGGACTTCAAGTTCCCACATTTGATAGCCTTACCGAGTCTTAGCCTCTACTTCCTCCTCTTCTTCCTCTTCCTGTTTCTCTTCCCAAATAGACTGGTCACTCTGCCACTTCCTCGGGAATACCCAAGTCAGCCATAAGCCACCATTGGCAATATGGGGAAGTAAAAGACGGGCCCATCCTGGGTATGGGAAGCTTTAGCAGTCCAAAGAAAAGCTCCATGAAAATAATATGCCAGGGAAATGTAATCTGTGAAATTAAGAAGCATGCAGCATTTTAGCAATACAATCTGTAACTATTTACTCAATGGAAGGCAAACAATATCATAGTCTGAAATTATGCCAATTAACCATAAAATATGGGACGCACCATGTTCTATGTACTTGTAGAATACTAAGGTTAGGACCCTCCAATTTACAGAGTAAACTGCATAATGCAATGCATGGTTTCATATTCAATTACGTAATACACAGAAGGAATAGATCATAAACAAAATAGCATCTTTAGTAGAAATAGCAGCTTCAATAACACCTCCACTTCTTAAAGACTGCTAACACAAGTTAGAATAACTGTACCTGTTTTAGAGTCTGGTTAGATATTAAATTTTACATCAAGGAACTCTTTGATGTTGCGAAGAGTCTGGATTCCATAAGGAGAAAGCTTGCCAATCCGAACTTGACAAACATCCTCAGGACATAATGCACACAGCAGGAAAATTAAGCTCTGCAAAGAAAAGGAAATGTAAGTAAATCTAATGAACTTGAGAACATTAAACTACAAAGCCAAAACCTGATGAGTTGTGTCAACAACTCCGCCCTCCTTAATCTCCTCTAGAAGCAGCATAGCTGCTTGAGACCCAAGCTCTTCAGGAAGCATTTGCATCCTGTTTTCTTCATGTTAGTCCTGTGCCTCCTGGTTCAGGACTATTCATGCATACGACGGACCAGGTCAAGCTCAAGGATCCACAGACAGGCATGGGTCAGCCATCAAAGGCTCAGCAGAAGACCAAGCAGCAGACCACACAGTCAAAGCCTGCGTCCGTCAACAAGAGGCGCCGCTCAGACAAGTGATGACCCGTCACCGCCCGTGTCAGCGTCAGCGTGATTCTAGGCATTTCAAGAGGCACCGTCAACATTTTTGCAAATCAGGCCTCCTTCCAGGAGTCGGCACCGAGATCAGTCCGAGTGTCTATATTGGGCCAGAGGCCATTGTACTATATATGAGTAGAGCTAGTTATGATGGCTAGATGAGTTTTGAGTCTTGTCTCTTTTCAGTCTTCTCTCCATTGCGAGAGCTCATGTATGTTCATCATTGATATCAAGGAAGCATATCATTTTCCTCTCATTGTTCTTTTTTTCGTTCCATTTTCTTCTTCTTGTTCTTTTCTTGCAAATCCAGTGACATAGTCCCGGTTCTTTGTTAGATCAAGGGTCCTCACAGGCTGTCTTGCGGAGAGTTCCCGAACCCGGACCCCAAACAAACCCGATGCGGGGATGATTCGATTTTTCCTTTCTTTTCGCCATATGCATGCCGAAAACTTCCACGCCCAGAAGAACTTCTTTCCCGGGCAGCGCCAACCGGGGCGCCATCATCGAAGGGAAGCTTGTTAGAGTGACATGTATGGATCGCTTACGACATTGAGGGAGGCCACATTAGGTCTAGGGCTCGGTCGGCGCCACCCACCCCTCGTGTCATGTCTCGTCCAAATTCTCCGCCTCAAAGCGTGCAAACATTGCTCCTGACCTCGGTCTCCTCATCACTATCAAGAGCCCTATCCGGCTCCAACTGCTCAACCTTACTTTCATACCCCGAACATACCTTCATCCATCACTCTTACGGCCATAAGCCTCTGCCTTCACAACCATCATCTCCCTACGGGTGGGCGGGGATATCCACATGTCTCTTTTGCTCCTCCCGGAATTTCCCTTCCCTACCTTTCCCACCGCTCTTCACATTTACAATCTTACTGACCTCAAACCCCATGATCGGGCACCTCCGGTAAACCCACCTCGGCCACCCCTTGGCAGGTCTTTCCGGCACCATACCCCCTCCAACTCCACCTCAATATCCTCACTATCATGTTCCGTCCAGCCCAGCACTTTTACCTCTACCTTTCGGACCCTTAAGGCGACTTATCCCACCTTTGGCAACACGAAAGGCAAACCTTTAGACCAAAGTGCTCGGGGCCCACATGGAAGAATTTGAGGCCACGGCTGTCTGAATGGTCATCGCAACCTCAACTAAAATTCCACATCTTTTCCACCACATTGCGTGGCTCCCCTCATCAATGGCTCATGTCCAACAAAAGTCACTTTGGAAACAAGATTGGTCCAAAATGAAAAGCTGCTTTTCTTTCTCACTATGGGACCACGGATGATGATCAACTTCATCTCAAGCAACTCAATGACCTTCAACAAGAGCCCGCAGTGCGGGGATTTTGCGGGCCGTCTTCACATTACCTTTCCGACAAACTCAAGGAGTACCCCACGCGAGCCGGATCTTGGTGCGGTTTCTCCAAGGACTTCCTCCATTTATCGGACTCATGGTGAATACTGCGCTTAGAAGACTTTGGAGCGGGGCTATCGATCTTGTCAATCACTTTCGGTCAATGTTTCCTCCCGCGTGGCTCTTGAGAGCTCCCTTTCATTCCACCCGTCATGGTTCCCCAGGCTGGCTGTTCAACCTCAACCGCCAATCCAGCGGTAGCGATCGGATCACGGTGCCATATCGCAAATATCAAGGCCACTTGGCGAATGAGTGCAACTCCACCAATGGCCCGCCTCATTGTAAGCGATGCAATATGTGCAATCATGCCGCGGAAGAGTGCACTGCGCACTCATCCTACACCTTTCGCAACAAGATGGTTTATCAAGTGCAAACAACACCTCGGCACCAATCGCCATATCGGCCGCCCACCCTGCGGAGCGCAACCCAATCAACTCTATCGACAGCGGGGGCAACAAGCGGGGACCCAACACCGTCCTCCCTTTGATCCTTGGCTTCGATGTTACCACTATCAAGAATGGGGTCATACCACCCGGCGTGTCCTCAACTTCCACAAGTTCAGTACGACTTCACGGCACAAATCAGACCACATCGGTCCGCCTCACGGCTTACCAACTTTGGATTGCCAATGGCAAACAAGGCCAGCGTCCGGTTCTTCGGAAGCCACCTGCGTGCACCTCGGCAATCACGCTATCAACCCGCTCACGCAAATCAACCTCGGATGGATCAACAAGCACGGAAGAAATTTTTCAAGCTCTCAATCCTCCAGTCCCGGCCGTCCAATTGGGTTGGTTTAGTCTCCGCCCGGACCGGGCGTCCGTCCCTTAACCATTATTCCTAATGGCCGCGCAACCTGCCCTTTGCCGTCGACACAATTCCTCATCACGAGAAGACAAACAGGTCCATTTTGCACGACTTGGAGAAACTCATGCCGAATGTCATGCCTAAAAGTTAAGCCAAAGCATTACGAACCTCATGCAAGGCTGGCTGAAGGCCGCCGCGTTGGCTAATGTTCATGCCACCACTCGAGCTCAACAAAGGCGGGGCGCCTTACATGTCTCAACCTCCACGCTCTCGGCCATATCCAAATATCGCTTTCGGGGTAGACCTACTCAAAGAAGTTCTTTGCTTCCTTACCACGCACTCCAGCACCTATGGATCCATGCGGATCCTTTTTCTCATGTGCCTCTGGAACTCCAAGAGGCGGCAAAAATCAAAATTCCTCTAAGTCTTGCAGCGATTTTGAAACTACATCACGCTCTCAAGGACCGGTTACCACTCCCGATTGTCTTGGTTGGGGCTGTTGCTACCTCTACACCCACGGTACATGCCACGGTGGGCAATCGGCAAGTCAACCATGTTCAAATTGATGGAGGTAGCCTTGGTTAATCTCATCACGGATAAACTCATGAAACAAATGGGCATCAAACAACTCTATCGTGCCCCATATGACATCAAATTGGCCAATGGCCATATCCGCGAGACCTCAAAGGCGTCCGCCTCTTCTTCACATCAACATTGGTGATCTCGGATTCCCCTTGGAATTTGGTGTTTGGAAGGCTGGAGAAGATCGGGTGATTATGAAATGTTGGTCGTGCGACCTTTTCTCCGCCGGGCCAAGAGCATCCATTCTTGGGCCCGGGATCGGTTAGTCATCAGCGATGGTCACCTCAATGCCACCATGGACTTGGAAGCGAGGCAAAATCATTTCCGTTGACAATCTTGAACCCTCTCTCTCGACCGCCTGGTCGAGGGCGGCCGAATATTTATCAAGTTCGGGCTCCACTGCGAGTGCGCCTCGTCATCCTACCCAGAATATATCTTTGATCCTTGGGGAGAAATGACTCTTGATCGGAGGACCAGGCTGTGGCTGCTTTGCTTGACCCTTACGGCTCCTTGCAATCCGAATCAGCGTGTTGATCACTTTTCGGGCCGAACCTCCTGCGGCTCCGGTAGATGTACACGCTATCATGAAGCAACCAGCGCTTGAGGAAACTTCGGCAACCTCTTTTTTCACCATGCGGGCGCCGCATCTGTTATGCTTCAACCTCCTGCTCATATTGTCCGGGACCGCGGAAGTTATCCCCATATTCCGGACTCGGCGTTGAGATTGTGGGCGTAGGCAACAATCGGCTGTCCGATTAACGCCAATCTTCCGGACACCCTATGCGTTAGCGGGGCCGTCCGCTTTTCAAAAGTTCAAACACATTTTTAGCTGGGAGCTATAGAGATCTTGGGGATCAACAAAACCTTGGGGAACTCACCATTCCTACCAAAATTCGATGCCGCCCGATCTAGCAGCGGCGATCTGCGGCTCAACCCCAATTCTACGTGATGGCGTCAAGGCGGAAATTGACAAACTCCTTCTTGCGGGTTTGATCTATGAGGTCAAACATTACGAGTGGGTGAGCCCCATCGTCATTGCACTCAAACACAATGGTAAGATCCGTGTTTGCGTGGACTCCCGAAAACTCAATCGGGCCACGGGGCGTGATCATTTTCCACTTCCCTTCACGGACCCCAGGTTGGGAAGAGGTTCTTTGGACATGAGATGTACTCTTTCATGGATGGTTTTACGGCTACAATCGGATCTCAATCAAAGAATCGATCAACTCAAGACTACCTTCACCACCACCCGTGGAATCACTTTTTGCCTACAAGGTGGTTCCTTTTGGATTATCAAACTCTCCATCCCGTTTCAGCGTATCATGCTCTCGGTTTTCATGATTTTATGAAGGAAAATCCCTTCTTGCAAATTTTTCAAGATGACTTCTCGCCTCTCTGTTCCATGGCTGACCATTTGGATAAATTGGAACTTCGTCTTTTCAGAAATGTGATGAGTCGGCATTAGTCTCAATCAGAAATGCACCTTTTGCGTCACCGAGCCGTGTTACGTTGGGACATGTGATTCGACAAAGCGGTATCACCACGGATCTGCCAAAATCAGGTATGCGTGCTCAAGGCTCAAGCACCGGTAATATCAAAAAACCGCGCTCTTTCTTGGGTAAGGTCAATTATTACTCCACCTTCATTCACGGACTAGCGACCATTGCGGATCCCATTCATAAACTCACGGGTGATGAATCCACACAGGCTTGGAATTCCCGGGGGATCTTTGCTTTCCAACGATTGAAGCTATTGCTTTTCGGGCCCCGGTTCTTGTTCCTCCTCAATGGGACAAAGCCCTTTCATGTCCATGTCGATGTCTCCGGCCTTTGCTATTGGGCTGTTCTTTCTCAAGAATCGATCGCGCACAGCCCGACAAACCAAACCGCTTCGCCCGGTAGGAAACTCAATTCTGGCTGAGCGCAACTACTGCGCCCGCAGGCGAGAAGCCTTGGGTTTAATTTTTTCGTCCAACGCTTCCGTCACTATCTTTTGGGCGGTCGGATCAAATTCTTTGTTGACCACCGGGGCACTTCTTTATTTGATCAACAAATCTATACCCGGGGCGCATTGCTTTCGTTGGGTCCTCCTTACGCAGAATTTGCACCTTTTGAAATTGTTCACAAGGCGGCCAAATCTCATGTTGTCGGGATTATCTTTCACGCATCCACCGCGGATGATCCCTCCCAGCGGGGTCTCGGGCGCCTTTCACGGCGCTCAACTCTTTGCGGTCGCGGCAACACCTCATTGGTTTCATGACTTTTTCGGCGATATCTCCTCACGGGTGCTCTTCCACGGGGGGCCCGCGCTCTCTCCGATAGCGACAATCCGTCGCCATCAATTTCTCCGCGAGGTCGGTGACTACACCCATGGTTCGCGGGCCATCTTTACAAAAGGGTAAGGATACAATCCTTCCGGCGTGTGTTCTCCCTCATGAGGTCCCGGATATTGTTAGAAGCCCATGAAGGGGCTCGGTGGTGGTCATTTTCATGGAACACCACGGCCGCATAAAATCCTTCTTCTTTGGTTATTTTTGGCCCGCGCTCTTCAAAGGCGCTCACGCCCGCGCCCGCCGCGTGTGATGCTTGCCCGGCGTGTGGGGCGGCCCGACGTGGCGGCTCTTCCCTTGGCGCCGGTTGCCCGCGCCACTTCCCTTTAGCAAATGGGGAATGGATTTTGTGGGACCCATCGATCCTCTGGCGGCACACGGGTGCCCAGCTACATTCGGTTCTCAGCGACTTCACGCTACCAAATGGGCGGAAGCTTGCGCACTTCCGGACAACTTTCTGCGGCCCGGCCACGGCCAAAGTCATCTATCAACAAATCATCAGCGATTGGTTGCCCCCCGGGGCTGGTCGGTGTCGTGGTGTCCATTTTATCAATCACACCATCAAAGGGGCGGCGGATTATCTCGATACATCATCACAAGAGCACACCTTACTATCCTCAAAGGGAATGGTTTGGCTGAAAGCACCAACAAAACTTTGGTCACAATTCTCAAGAAAATTTGTGGCGCTTCTGCCCGGCCCGGCAAAACAAGCTTCCCTCTTGTTCTTTGGGCTTACAATACTTGTTTCAAAATAGCTCTGAGTCACACCCTTTCAAATTGGTTTATGGACAAAGAAGCTCTCATGCCGTTTGAATACATACTTCCAACACTCCGTTTTTCAAGCTCTTGCCCATAATCCGCTTCTTTGCACTCAAAGAAAGGGTCTATCAATTGGAGCAGTTGGATGAACTTGAAGGGATGCTTATATTAAGTGTTCTTCATGGACAGCGGTTGCAAAAATCTCTACATGACAAGCGTATGAAGACAAAAACATTCAAAGAAGGAGATTTGGTTCTTCTTTATGACTCTCGGTACAAAAATTTTTCGGGTAAACTAAAGTTTTGATGGCTTGGCCCTTATCAAATTGCCCAAGTGGTTAAACCCGGCGTTTTCGGTGGCGAATTAGATGGAACTCCATTACCTACAACGGTTAATGGCTTTTCGCCTCAAAACATTTCATACAGCGAAAAGTGCACATCAACAAGCGGATCTTTGTTCGGAACCACGAACACAGCGAGATAGTGACTAAACCGGCGGCATATTTATATTATAGGTGGAATTTTTTTTTACAAAATGTGGGCGCGGACCAGCTATTTCGCTATAGGCAGCCCTATATATAAAAAGCGGGCTCGAGCCCTATCTACTAAGTCCTAAGAAGAAAAACCCTCTACTCGGGTTTTGGAAGCGCGGTGATCTTGCCGAGATGTGGTAGAGGTTACCTTTCGAGGATCAGCGAAGGTGCGAGAACCACCTCCATCCCGTTGGTCTTGGGATCGGGATGTTCAGCCATCCCGCACACCAGCCAGTCCATTCTCGCCCGCGATTGTGGCGGCGCCGAAGGTCGAACAATTCATCTTGCGGGTAATCCCACTCGGCGGTTAGTGGGCATAGTGCGGTTCTCGTTCAAACCGGCGGCGGCCATCTTTGGCGCCATCGGATGCCTTCGTTTCACTCCGGTTAGTCTTATATAGCCAAGCGAGGAACTCCTTGTCGGCGTGGACCAATCACACAAATCGCCAGCGTGTTTGCAATGCAAAATTTGTTTCTAAAATGAGAATCTTTTCTCCGTAGCATATCTAGCCATGGTACCTTCGACACATTCCTTTTAATGATATCCCACTTGAGTTGCCGGCATTAAATGCCATTTCTTCTTTTTTCACGCCCGTCGAACATTAATGTGTGTCCTTTGCCCACACATCACATCCATCATTCTCTCCGCCTCATCTCCACCGTTCATTCCTTCTCCATTTGTTGTTTGGGGACTTAGCCAAATTTTGCCTCTCAATCGCCTCCTTGGCATCTTTCGACACACAGCACCATCAGCGGTTGCGGCCGCCCTTATCATGCCCCTTAAGCCCACCTTTGCGCCCTAAACCTTTTAGTCTCTGCGCCCGTCTTTTGTTCTCTGCTCTCCGCCTTCTTCAAAGCGGTTCCTTCTATTCCGGCTTTTTTAGCCATGGCTGCCCCAAACTTTCTACACTTCAAGCTTACGCTCCAAGGGATCGCGACTCTTTTTTGAGTGCATGTCTTTCTTTCGGCGCCCACCTTTTCGAGGCCCTTGTTGGTCGAGTCGGGAAGTTCGGAGCATACAAGCTTCACAATTTTCACAAATGGAGCTCCGGCCCCAAATCCGCCAATTCGGCGGTTCATCGCATACATCGTCAGCGGCCGGAAGGATTTGCTTTCACGGTGGTCGATGGCACCACCATTTTACTTACTCGGCATTTGATTTACGGTATTCCACATCCCTTTGCAAAACCTTACGTCTCTTGGGCTGCTTTTCGGGACATGGGCGTCCTTTCGGTTTGGCTATTGCTTATCAAGCCAACCAACATCGCCTCACAAATATTGCCAAACCCCATGAGACTTTTGTGAAGTTTACGTGGCGAAAATTGCTTGGGCATTCCATTAAGAACACCCACATCAATAAGCCATTTTATAATATGGTCATCAACGCCATTCACTCCACTCTGCATGTCGATTGGCCTCGGCTTTTATTCTCTGCAGTCTTCTTCAAAGTAGGCCGCGTTCGGGCTACCCCTCCTCTGTCTCTGAAATTTCCGTGGGTGGCCATCTTGGGGCCCTCATTAAGTCATTATCTTCCGGTTCTTGAGAGCCCTTCCACTTCCCATACCTCCACTCGGCTCTCGCATTCCCGGCGTCAAACTCAACAAGAATTTGTACCTTCCGCCAAACTTCCCCTCGTCTGTTCAACATCGGACCACACATGTCGCTTGTCTCCTCTTCTTCCCTCTTCGGGCCCACGCCTTCCAATTCCGTCATGCCTCTCAACAATCTCGGACAAAGGCGACAGCGGGGCCACGCACCTCCCCATCCTCGGCGGCTCATGGTACAAATTCCGGCAAGATGTTCAAGCGGCGCCATGCGACTACATGCATCGGGGAGGCTCTCATGGTGGTGTTGGCGTCCACTGGAGGCTTCGATCTTTGTTCAAAGACCTTCAAGGCTGCCTTTGCCCATGTTCAAACCACGGAAGCCCAACTTCAAAAAAAGCACTGGCGGCTCTATTACAGGGGCGGTATAGATCTCACCGGTGCTTTCGGGGATCGGACCCGCCTACTACGGTCGGCGGTAGCGACTCCCAAACTGAAATTCAGGACTTATTGGAGCGAACAAGTCCAAAGATACCCTTCCGGTGACAGGAGAAACACATTGCTAAGCTAGACACCTTGTACTTTCGAGCTTTGTGACAATTCGGCACTCAAGTTCAAAATCTCAGCGGCGTGGCTTCGACTCACCTCCCTTGAAGCTTCGGCTTTCCACACTCACCAATCGGTTAACGTCCCTCCGGACTCGGCTTTTGGGCTCAGAAAACAAAAGGTCATCGATGGCCTTGGGAGATTGCCACGCTTAGCCTCCATACTCTCGGGCAATCCTCTTCACATGCCACGCTTCACGGTAAAGCGGGTCCGTGATCGATCCGTCTTTTGTTAGAAAAGAACATCGGATCCATGACCTTGAACATCAGCTCGACAGCGGTTCAATCTGGCGGAAGCCCAAACCAAGCGGGAGGGATATCTTGACATTGCCACCAACATCCCGTTGGACTTCTCTACTCCTTCCGACTATCTTGACTATGTGGTGGCCCGGCGGCACCTCTTTCTTTTGAAATGATGCGCGCCAATGGCAATGTTCATCAACGACCACTCAAAAGTATGGACTTCCTTCCGGATCTGGCGGATCTTTCTATAGAAGACAAGGGTTTATTTTGTGCACTCTTAGTCTTTGATCAGCTCCGCGGTTGAAGATCCTGAATTAGTCATCTTCCGAGTTGTTGACCCATGGCTTATGTTTTCATGACTTCTACGGCGGATCTCGGGGATAAATTCGGGATGAGGCCCATCGTGTTTTTCCGGCAACTCCAATCTTTGCTTGGTTGTTATCACCAACCAACAAATATTTCGAGGATCTGCTTTCGGTCTCACACTTTTGAACAAGAGTACATGCACGAATTGGCTCGGCACTTACCTACGTGGCGGGTTGAAGCGTTGGAACGGTAAACAAAAATCTGGCGCACCACGATGATCTTGAGTTTGCTCGGTTTATATGCGGCGACGCAGGGAGGCTACAATCAACTCCGTGGCCTTAAAAAGCAAGACCATTCCCGCGGGTTGGGTCAATCCTCTCTGTCTATCAATTACTCTCTACTTGAGAATGGGACCATTGGTGTCGTGCTCTTGATCAAAATCTTGTTCAAGCATTGGGGACATGGCTCTGCAACCCCGCACACGGGCATGATTCCCTCTCCATATGCTTCCTTAGGAGCCCCTCCCGCCCGGGTTCCTTTCTTCGATTGGCGTCTTCCCTTTTGGGCCGAAGGTCATGGATGGCCCGCGGCCCAGGTCGACTCGCCTCGGATCTCCACGGATCTCGGTGGGATCCCGATTTGTCGGGCGCTCAATTGGGAGGATAATGCCACTTTGGACACTACTGAAAATTGGATTTACATCGGTAATGGCGTGGTTGGCAAAAGCCTGCGATGCTCTTCATGGTCTTGACACCTTCTTGCGAGAATGCCGCCACCTCACCCGAGATCCTTGATCCACCCGTCAATCGGTTTTACGTGCTTGCTCTCAAATGCATCACGGTCACTCTTTAAATGGCGGCGTCAATCTTTCTTTGCAATCCAGAATGCCGGCGTCGGTGCCTTCCGGTCTTCAAACTGCCTTCTCATGGAGTGCGGTTTATTCCTTGGCTGCCCATTGCCCCTGGAAGACATAGTGCGCTCTCACTTCCTCATTGAGGCCCATCACGCCCTGGGGCTCCAACACCCACGCGCTCTTCAAACACGCCCGGGGACCTCATTGCTCATTACCATAATGGCGGACCTCATTCCCGTGGGATCACTTTCCATTTCTGGCGGTTTCCGCCTTCGGGCTTACTTCCTCCTTTTCTTGGTGAGTGTCATTTGGTGGGGGAGTGTTAGTCACGGTGCCTCTGGTTCAGGACTATTCATGCATCTGACGGACCAGGTCAAGCTCAAGGATCCTGAGGCAGGCATGGGTCAGCCATCAAAGGCTCGTGAAGACCAAGCGGCCGGACCCGCGGTCAAAGCTGCGTCCCGTCAACAAGAGGCAGCTTCGGACAAGTGATGACCGTCACCGCGCGTGTCGTCGGCGTGATTCTAGGCATTTCAAGAGCCCGTCCAACATTCACTGCAAATCAGGCCTCCTTCCGGGATTAAACACAGAATCGGTCAGGGAGTGTCTATATTGGGCCGAGAGGCCATTGTACTATATATGAGTAAGAGCTAGCATATGATGGCTAGATGAGTTTTGAGTCTTGTCTCTTTTCAGTCTTCTCTCCATTGCGAGAGCTCATGTATGTTCATCATTGATATCAAGGAAGCATATCATTTTCCTCTCATTGTTCTTTTCTGTTCCATTTTCTTCTTCTTGTTCTTTTCTTGCAAATCCCGCGTGACATAGTCCCAGTTCTCTGTTAGATCAAGGGTCCTCCACTGGCTGTCTTCGAGAGTTCGAACCCGGACCCCAAACACTTCAAATTTTGCAAATTAAAGACATGGAGACCGAGAATTTAATGCGAACAACGAAAAAGTTTGTCTTGTCAAGCATTGCCACAAAGAAACACCACAACCTAAAGACACAATAATATGCACACATTTACAGAACATAAAATTTAACTACCTGGAGAACTGGCGATATTTCAACAAAGGTTTCCTTGATGAGGCCACATAGGAGAACCCCTGCAAGCATACCAATAGGTATGAAAGTTGTCTTCCTCTTCACTGAAGTGTAGGAAACCTCTCCTAGAGCGGACACTAGAAAAACGAGGAGCGAATAGCCACTTTCCGGTGACCATATCGGGTCCAACACTTTCGACCAAATCTTATAAATGCTCGTCCCATGGAAAAGCACGTAAAGGGTCCAAAACCGGATCAAAACGACTTGGGTTCTCCAAAGTTGCCCCATTCTTCGCCATAGAACAGACACAAACATTCCTCATGGATATGGTTGTGGGCTGCAGTATGCCAGCGATTTAGGATAGCAACAAATCATAGAGCATTTCTACAATTCCTTGCACATAAACAAGGGTTTGCCCCCTTAGGGGCAACCCAAAAAAAGGAAAATGATGCAACACAAGAAACTATTGCACCCCATGCAATAAGGCAATATGTACATAAAGTGATATGCATCTTTGATTGTGGTAATAGAATTTCAAGGCAATCGGACTTTCATTGTAATAAATGTGAAACAATAAAAGCCCACGGTGAACACTCAATAAACTTTGACCTAGCCACATTTTGCTCAATTAATATCCTATCTTCTTTTTATCCATGACCAAATTTATATCTACAAGATAGCGTAGGCTTTGGAAGTGCATGTGAACAACAAATAAGTGAGACATTTGCTATCAGGCATTGGATTTGTTAATCAGGCCGACGGTGTCCCCCAGATATAAATGATTAGTACTTGACCAATGTGGCTTCGGAAATTAATGTCAAACTAATTAGTTTGGTCCACCATATTAACATATGTTATTCCCTTTAGGTATAAAACATTAATGCATAATTTAAGTCTTTTACTGGCGTCCTCATACATTACATTAAATAATGAGTAGTCCTAATAACATTATTATACAATTTACTTGCTAAGACAATCAATATAAATGCATTTCAATGATACAACGAGAAAACTATTGCATCCGCACACAGGCAATGAAGCAACATGTACATAAAGTAATATGCATCTTCATTTGTAATAATAGAATTTCAAGGCAATCAAACTTTCATTGCAATGAGCGGGGAAACAATAAAAGCCTGTGGTGATCACTCCAATAACATGGGCGACACCACACATTTGAACCGAAAAAGTTGGTCCATATAGGGTCTGATAGAGCTTTGTCTTATTGATTTATAGACATGTTGAGGGTATCGACACATAACATTTTTAGCATTCTCGAATATCACGGTATCCTTGACGTAGTCGATATTGAATTGAAGTCTCCTAATCTGCTTGATGCCACTCGGTTTTGTTTGTCCCACAAACACCTTCTCATACTCATATCGTCTTCAATCAACAAATCTCATTAAAACAAACTGTAATTACATGGATTCACTACAAAAACCATCCTCGCATTTACTTGATTCACAGAATTTCAACCTCACATGGCTATAATCTAACAATTATGTGAACTTTTAAACAACCACAAATGCGAAACATAAGCGGGAACTTAGGCAACTAAGAACCCCAGTGATTTCTCAGGTATAGTTAACCACGAAACATGTAAAGCGGCCTATTGCATAAAAAGCATTTGTTGCAACTCATGTGGATCGCATTATAGCGGACAAAGTCCCTCCATCTTAAAGTATCCAAGCAATGCATCCAAAATTTGCCCACCTCTGAAAATTCGCCTGGTCTTAGTTGGCGTCACTATTTTTCCTAATATTGTCAATTGTCCTTTTACATCTCACCTGCCACACCTAATGCATACAACATCCACCCGATTCTCCTCCAAGCAACTACTGCAAACAGACTTGATTACGCTCTTAGAAGCAATATGTAACCTAGCGGTACGCCACGTAATCTGTCCATACGACATGTAGAATTGATTACACAACTCTGGAAAATACTAAATCCATATAAACATAACACATGCAATACATATATGAAACTACAAAATGGTACCTCACCACCGTTCAGCAACCGATTATGAGTCGAGAAAACAACATTACTTAGATATTCAACAAAAGCACCATCGTATTTAAAAATAGTAGGAAATACGCTCTTAGAAGGACTCGCCAAAGACCTAAATGCTAGAGTTGCTTTTGTGGTGACAAGACTACGAAAATTGACACAATGCAACGTGTTATGCTCTTGAACAATGCCACTGGCCTTGCTCCAGACAAATACAAAGTCTTCAAGCGCTCGAATAAAGACCTCTTCTCACTGCAAAAATACAGGTTGGCTAAGTCCTTAGCTCGTACACCATCTGCAATACACAGCAAAGGCTCACTCCTTGTCTCATCCAATCCGATAATCGTAGCCATAATACTACCACTGACTCGCAAATGACATGGCGTATCTAACAAGGCTGCTATATTCAATCCTCGTGTAGGCAGCAATTTCAACACTATCTGCTCACTTGAAACAAAACAAATTTCTGTCTGAGGCAAAATTTGTATCACACCCTCGCACTCCATACTGAAAGGAACGATCAATAGGCACAATGCCATAGTTCTTGATATCTAACCAAGTTCCAGGCTTAAGGAACCGTTGTGCACGACGGAATCCACTTCCTTCTGCACCGACCACTATGGTTTCACAAGCATATCGATCTACCACATCTGCCATCACAACACATTCTTTGCAGGAGCCCATCCACTTTGTATGTCTGTATTGCACAAGCACAAGGACACGTATACAATTCCCTGGAAATTGCGTCAAGGAAAAACAATTTCGCAACCGCATTCGGGTGGCTCCAAATAAAATAGACGGTTTAATTCAGATAATTCCATCTCTGAATTAATGGAATCATTACATTGGCTAAAAGCATTGGCATAATTCAAGTCTTCTACTCGCATCGAAGCAACCGTAAAACTAGATGCCAACAAAAACTAGTCTAAAATTGCTCAGGAATCAACACTTCCAAGAATTGCTCAGAAACCAACAATTCCAGTTGCTACATACTCAAATCCTTTATATAAGGAACAGTGACAGTGTCAAGTGCCAAGTTATCACAAGGCTCAGATTCATTTCCAAAACGAACTCCATTGAACAGAACTCCACCAACAACTTCAAGATCTTGCTCAAAACGAATTGAACTAAACTGAACAATAGTGAGCGATTGAAAATCACACATCTAGCTTGTCGTGTCTTTGTCGTGGTCATACTGTGCCACCATTCCATTCAAACTCGAGTTATTTTCCCCTGCTAACCAAATTGGGATCCTTTACAAAACCACAACCTTTGTAAACTCTTAAAATTTCCATTCTATAAAAACCATGCCATTACACAAAAATCAATCCCATGTCCCAATCATAAGGCCCACAAAAGACCCTGTGGAGTAGTTTTTAATGTTGTAATGTGGCTTCGTTTTTTTTTTTTTTTTTAAGTTGACGGCCCTTTTTTGGCAAAGCGTGAGCGTACGCCCATTCAGAGCCAAAATTAGGTGTTGCTTTTTCTGGACAAATAGGAAGATTTCTTGTTCTTATGTGAAGCTAAGGCACAAAACGATGGCAGCCAGAGCAGACCCAATTGCAAGCTACGGGTATTGCGTGATTTTAATTTATTGCTCGCACCATATGTAGCCACCTTCACTACTAGGTTACAATGGGTTCAAACTCCATAAAATGCGCTACTGCTACAATGATAGAAAACCCGTTAACGATTCAAATCCCATTATTGATACATGTTTTTGCTCCACAAATTTCAAGATCTACTTATCAATGTTGGCAATGGTGCTTTATGTCCTTGTACCTATCACGTGGAGAGGCCCAAGGGGGCGAAATGTCCATCAACATATGTTTATAACAACTCTTGCTTATTCCATATTGTGAGCCCTATTAGGTGTTTATGATTGTTGCCTTATACATGCTTCTCTAGCCATGCAAACCTTATATCAATATGATTAAAGCAAGTTGAAGTTGAAGAATAGAAACATTGTTTATTATTAATAAATTCTCCACACCATCCCCAAGATCCCAAAGGGTCCAACGCCAACGGGCAACCCCTTGAGGCGTTAGCATCTTGTTTTGCCAGTATCTTCCCATGGAGATTTGACCTTGAGTTTATTATTATTATTATTTTTTTTTTTGCAAGCGTTTAGAAGCGTCATCTTCCGTGAATATCCGACCTTGCTTTCGGTTCGGGTTTTCGACCTTAACCAAAAATAATATGTTAACAATTCTTTTTTGCCCAGGTCGAGATCTGGGTACAACAATCCATGTCGGAGAGGCCATGGCACCCTTAGAAATCTTCTATTTGGACTATAGATATCTTGCCCCTATAAGATGTGGAAGATTGAGATTGTTGGGTTTCTTTGTTTCAAGGTTCTTTCTACTCTGAGTTTGCGTGAATATTCTTCCACTTCATTTTTGAGGTGACGGTTAACTTGTACTCTTGGCAATTGCTTTTCTCCATCTTGTTCTTTTTGTTGTGAATGTTCTTCACCATTGAATCATTTCTTCTTTATCGAGTTGTTCTTCCATCGAGTTGTTAACTACTAGTCTTGGCAATAGCTTCTTCTCCATCAAATTGTTCTTTCGTTGCTTCTGTCGAGCTTTTGCTTCGGCCATGTGTTGTTCTTCTATTGTGAATGCAGGTAAGCTATCGCTACCTCTGCTCCTGCTCCTGCTAAGTTATTGTCTTTCATTCGGAAAACCCCTTGTGCAATCAGAATTGCTTAGGCAATTCGTGTCCTTCAAATCTATATCTTGTTGTTGCCGAGATTCAGGTTCTCTGCACCGGATCTCTAGATCAGGTTCTTTGGATTTGTTGGGTTTTCTAGACGTTCTGGGCCGGTTTTAGTTTTTTTGAAATTTTTCTCTTGGATCGTATGGAGTTAGTTGTCTTTGATCTCATAGGTCTTTCGGGGGGTTACTCCGGGCAACGAGAGCTGTCGGATGGGCATATTTGCCCTTTATTCCAAGATCTGGACCGTACATAGCGATCCTCGTCTGTGGGGTATGCATGTACAAGTTTTTGTATACTGTATATTAAGGTTTGCAAAATACTATAAGGTTTGAGAGAATGTACTTAATAGTGTTAATTTTGTACATGTATTGTAAAATATTTTTTGGGGCTCTCATTTGCCCTACGTAACCCCCGTGAATATGCACCCAAACCAAAGGGGTTTAAAGGGGATTTTAATTTAAATGTGTTAAATGCAATGGTTTGTGTTAATAATGTTAATGGTAGTTGTGTGTTGATTGTTATATTAAAAAAAAATTTGGGCCCTTCGGGCCCTAACTAAAGCAAAAACATAGGCACGTGAATTTGCGGTACGTTTTTCCCAAAAAAACCAATTATTATCGGGTTGCCAACTCTCTCTTTTTTTTTTCTAACCTGCCAAAGATTCATATTAAGTCAAAACTCAATATTAAACTCACCTCTAATATGCAAAAAAGAAGTTTCATTCAAGGCCGGTAGGAAAAATGATTTTAAATGTGAACCCGGGCACCTTTGTTCCCTTGTTAGCAACACTCGGAAAGTCCGTTACAATGACCAACAATGAGCACAGGCAAATTCGGAAGAATAGCTGCAGATTTATTAAAATTAGAAAAGAATACCTGCAGATTAATTGTATCTCTGCCAAAAGCCCATTTTTCGGATCTGTTAGCCCTCTTAGATGATAATACATCATTACATCATTAGGGTCTGCACTTTCGAGAACCTTAGATAATTCAATCTAAACACATGCTTCAGGAGCATCCTCTTTTTACATCTCGTTCTTCAACAATTCCTCATCCCCTTTACGCCTTCTTTTCAAGAACTTTCTTTTTGTTGATCCCTTTTCCTCCCCATTTTGTTTTAGCGGTTGTCCCTTTAAGTAAATCACCCCCTTTTCGGTCGTCGTCCTCTAATCTACCATCTAAAGAAACTAGTGTCATGCGATGCCTAATGAAACAACCATCGGTGACCAATGCTCACCATGACCCGACAACTCAAGAATTCTATCTTCAGCAGAATGTTTTAGTGGTGACCATGGCAACGTTGATGCTTCAGAAACTTCCTCTTCATCATCATCGGGGAGAGGAAGAACGTTCATTTTATAAGCACAATCAGGGTAACAAGAACATCCTAGAAAATAACGTGTTCCGTACTGACTAAGCTTTAAGGTTAGCTTCCCCTGATTACAACTAGGACAGATTCGTCCAGCTCCGCCAAGTCCATTAAAGAACTTATCAGAGAAAAGCTCTTCAAGCATCTGTCTTACCTGTTCATTTGGGACTGCAGATGCTGCAGTTAAGGGAGCTCTCGGCAAAGTACAGAGAGCTGAAACAAACAGCGGGAATTAATAACATATAGATAAATATTAAGCTAGTTTTTTTCAAGAGGTTTAAGTGCGAGTATAAGTACCTGTACTTAGATTCTTGCCCAGGAGCAGCTTGAAAAACTCAGGAGGCATTTCGTACATTTCCTCGCTGGCGGCGTCCACGTCCAAAGCAATGGGCATTTGTTTGAGAGCTGCAAAAGGGCCATTTTAGAATAAGAACAAAACAGTTTACTGAAAACCGCTTCAGATTCGCGCAAGGCGATGGCGCTCTTCTTGGCCGCTGCTGCTCATAGCGGGACATGATCCATCACAGATTTGAGCATGCTTTTGGCTGTGCCACGGATCACCTGATCCGGCGTGCTCATCAGCACCCCCGAACTCTGGATTTGCCCTAGAAGTTTTTATAAAGGCCCAAAACTTGACATCTGCCTTGACAAATCGGCCGCTTTCAAATATCATATCTTTGCCAAATCTGCTGCTTCAAATCCGATGTGCCCTGATGTCGGCCGGTTCATGTCCAAGCTTTAGGGCAAAGAATTTTGTGCTTAAAGAGCTTGCATGTTCACCCTAAAATAAAAAGAGGACTTTTGTTGTGAGCCCTTGGATGTTGGACCATTGAAAAAAAAACCTAAATCAACGACTAAGAAATGGTGCACTCTAGATGTACGCATTAGTACATCCATTCGAATACGCCATGAAATCTTAGGAAAACCTTTGTGAAAAGCGTACAAAAACACAAAAAAAACCCCATGTTATTGTGCTACATATTCTTCTCAAGTTTGATGTGTTTGATCTTTATACGTTGTGTTCTTCATCTGGTTTGTTTCCCTTGTCTTGTTTGGTTCATATGTTTATATGTTTCAATACAGATGTTATTGTGTTGTTCTTGGCATGTGGCAGCATGCATCGCATGCATTATAACCAGGGACAAATTCAATATGCCAGACATTTATACTACAGATATATGATAAGTATGATATGTCACTGTTTTGAAATGTAATACGTCAAAAATACGGCAAGAAAAAAAGAGAAGCTGGCACCGGAAAAAGTTCGTGTAGGCGAACTGAACAAGTCCTCTTACGTGAAACAAAAAAATTCATGTATGCCGAAAAAAAAATTTATGCGTACGCGAACTTAAACAATAATATTAGCGTATGCGAACTAAGGAAGGGTCACCGATAATGGAGCATGGTATGAAATTTATCGTCCACGAAGACCAATCAGCCTATGGGACCTAAACAAAAAATGGATGTAGTGGATCATGGTAAAATAGATCAATCTAGCCAATAGTGGCTCAATGCGTTATTATTGTCTCAATCTCAACCTTTGAATAAAGTGTGTCAACAACTTGAGTTCAATCTTGATCATCCAATCTTGAACATAATAGGGTATTTGAATGATTCGTTGAATTTATAGATAGACTCATTTCATGTGGAGATTTCATGGGCTATATATACACATTTTTTTGCCAAGAAAAGTATATGCAATACCCTTAACCAAGAGCATTTAAACCATGCATTTTAATTGACAAAGATATTTTACTTTCAATGCTATCTATCTATCTATCTATCTATCTATCTATCTATCTATCTATCTATCTATCTATCTATCTATCTATCTATCTATCTATCTATCTATCTATCTATCTATCTATCTATCTATCTATCTATCTTGTCCATGATTCTTAAGTGGTCCATTATTGGTACACCCCCTGCAAGCATACAAGTACCTAAAAGTGGAGTTCACTACAACCACATATTGGGATATTTGTATTAGGCAACAAGTTACGACATGTTGGAAAGCTTTCTATGCAATGCAGTACAACTGTTATAGAGCAGAGCTTTACAACTAGTCACACCAATCACACTTGTTTCGAGTGTCGGTGGAATCGGTTCTTCTACTGGAATGGAGATATGGGAACCGATGATAATATTTACTACTTGAGATGATTGAAACAAGTATAGAAAAGTCTTTTTGACCCCGGCACTTGACATGACCATAGAGGTACTGGTGTGGAACTTAAAATTTTTAACTTATTCCAGAAGAACATAGCAATCAATTGAATGGGGAACCAACTGAGGAAACAAATATTAGACTAGCAAAATCGAATATGGATGCATCAAAGTTTTAAGTAACAAGCAAAAACTATAAATGGGCACCTGGATTGAGAAAGGAAGGTAGATTTCTATAGCACGCAGTCTTGCCATTGATAGCACGAAATGCAACAATAGATGCAATAAATAAGTAAGTAAGTAAGTAAGTAAGTAAGTAAGTAAGTATATTAACATCATATTTGGCCCCTGAGGCCCAATGACTGGTGTACATGATGTGAACACAACTTCAAACCCCGATTTAACATCATTTATAGCATTTGACAAAAAAATGGCCGATTGTTCCCAGTTTCAGGTCTGGAAGGAGAACGATGAAAAAAATCCAATATGGGAAAAAACCATCCTCCTTCCCTACCTGTTAGCCCTTTATGGCCTTATGGCACGCATGCATTATCCATGCTATCAGAATTGTAATTTATACTTTCTAACTTCTTGTATCTGCTCTCATGCTCTTCTAATTCGTTGGATGGCTGTCGCTGTCCATTTTGCTCTGAAACTATCCCGTGTGCCTTTGTCCACTCTTGTTTCCCATTCTACTTTCGAGATTTCTTTCCTGATCTGTTCTTAGGCTGGACATCTATTCTATATGTGCCATTCGTCTTCTATTTCTCCAAGCTCACATAATTTGCAGGTCTTGTGTTCCCTTTCTTAAAACTGACAATACTTCTCGAAACTGACATTTTTCAGAAGCTAACAAGCCTGCCCCAGTTTTTCTGATCTTTTGTTCTCCGTACAATCTTTTTGTGACCTTCACAATTGTGTGTATCCTTGAGTTTTTAAGACTAGAGAACTAAAAATTGGTAACTTGTAACTGACATCTCTCATCTAACCTTGATTTCAAGTCCTACTTCTGTCTTTTAACCCAAATATTTATATTCATTTTGCCTTTTCCGCTGACAATCTTTGTTTTATCCAAAGCTGACAAGCTTGCCCTATTGTTTCCGTCCCCTTTTATCTTTTCATTTTTCTCTCATAGTATCATTTTTGTGTGATCTTGAACATATATGTATTCGTTCACAACTTTATGCATTAGATCAACTGAGACAACAAGCCTTCTAGGTATGCCTCTGTCACTCAATCCCAGTTTAAAAGAGTTATGGTCTCCTATAGTTGCGAGAATCAGAAAGAAATTAGGCAATTATGGCAATTGTCTCTTGCTGGCAGGGAGAACAGTAATTGCTAACTCAGTCATTGCTGCCTCTCACATATATTACTCCTCAGCTCTTTTGGCTCCCAAATGCATTTACCAGCAAATTGAGAGAATTGTAAGGAACTTTATCTGGAAGAATCATCACATGGTTAACTGGAACACAATCATCGGCAAGATACATGGTGGCCTTGGATGCAAAAATTTGATCCTTCGGGGCTATGCCTTAGTGGGAAGTACATCCGGAAATCATTATTCGATCACAACAATCCACCATGGTCTTCATTAAATATTGGTCATCCCCGCTGTCATCCCAAGGGGCATCCTTCCATCAGCCATAGCTTGCCTTCCTCGGCTTTCACAACTTTGAAACCTGCCCTAATACTTCCCCTCTCATTAAAAGTTTCATTCAGGGCTTGGAACAAGGTTCACAAAACCTTTGATATTTTGCGCTATTGAAAAAATGATCCTCCAACACAAGTTTATTACGGAATCCCAATTTCTCCGAGAGATAATACACCTCGGCCCATAAACCACCCAAAGCTTTATAAAAATGGATGTCTTATGGTATATTACATCTTGGTGATCTCTCGAAAAACACAAGGTGGATCTGGACCAATCTGAAAAAATCGAATCGAGGCGATTCTTGAATAAAATTGTATACGATTCATCATGCAAAAGAATTGGCAATGTCAACTTTCACCACAATCCTATCATCTGCTTGAATGGACCCTCCGTGGTAAACCCGGTTACAATGTATCCAAGGTTTATACATGTTTAAATAAGCCTCATGTACCTTCCAAATCTAAGCTCTATTGGGACCTTTCAGATGACACTGCATTCAGACTGTTCAAGAATATCTGGCTCT
The DNA here is from genome assembly GCA_021234155.1 of Isoetes taiwanensis. Taxonomy (NCBI): domain Eukaryota; kingdom Viridiplantae; phylum Streptophyta; class Lycopodiopsida; order Isoetales; family Isoetaceae; genus Isoetes; species Isoetes taiwanensis. The sequence goes on along the minus strand of JAJEKV010000044.1, from coordinate 1,209,616 downwards.
CCTACTTGCCCCCCAAAATTTCTTATTTTGCATGGTTAATTGCAAATAAGAGTGTGCCATGTCCGAAATTATCTCAAGGCACTCCAACTCGCAACAAATTCGATTAATCCCTTCACGCCCCCTTGGTTGCAGCTATGTTGAATCTATGGAGCACATATTTGGCTGTGTAAAGCTTACTAGCTTTTGGGAATGGTTTGAAAATACCTTTCATATAAATTGTCCTGCTACTTTACTTGAATTTATGATGAATGATGATGCTTATAAGAATACTTTATGTTGCATTGCATTATGGAATGTCTGGAAGCATAGAAACAGGTGCCAATATGGAGGAAAACAAATATCTATGTCCCGGATTAAAACTCAAGTTGTATATGACATTGAGATGGTTGCCACCAGTCAAAACAATTGCACAAAAGATGATTTGGATACACAATGGTTAAATATAGGTCAATTCATAGGAGCTCATAGATTGTTCAAACTAAATTGTCATGATTTACTTACGACACTCAATGCATTTCTCCTAGATTACATGAGCGACCTTAGTAGAGACTTTGGCGCTTCGATTGGAGCCCCGCAGAGTAGGGACTTTTCGGCGAGGCTGGTACATGACATACAATACACACATAATATGTAGACAAAGTACGCTTAGAGGGATCACGGATATAGACATAATTGACATACGATGTAGAATTAGATTGGGCTATGGAGTTCTCAAACACATACCTAATGCACCCACATATGGTGGTTCATGGAGAGTAACAAGAGAAGAATGACAAATCAGCAATTTGAGTATTACGGGGAATGCTACTACCATCACAAATCAAGGATGCATATGGCACATTAATAATTCTGATGTCCACTACCAATGCGACGAGGTTGATCAACGGCTAAAGCGGGGAAATGGCAGAACTCTCATACTTCAGCCAAACTTTCGAGCTCACTATGAATTCCTAAATTCCTATCACTTTCACATAAATCATCCCACCATCCCAAATCAGTGACCAGCACTTATCCCTTTTGGCTTGAAACAGACTAGCATATAATATCTACAGCTTATTAACATCTACTTCTTCTCTGCAAGAATTGCTCTGATAAGTGTGTTCACTTATGCTGCTAACACACTCAGTAGCAGCACTATCCTTACAGTTCACTACTGCTTTTGTCATCATATTACATATATGTGCTTACAGCATCACCTTTTTCATTTATGTTCATTTGCTTGCTTTATTATGAGTAGCCTATCTATAAAGGTTCACTCACTATGTTGTACCTTTTTCTATAATTAATGAAAAAAACCCCATTCACTAAAAAAAAAAAAAAAAAAAAAACAACTTTTTACACCATTCTGCCTATTGCTACCCACCCCTTACGCTTGTGAACTTACGAGGGATTGCCCCATTCGATTTCTCCCTCTAAGCATCGGAGTCCTTTTTCAATTCCGGAGTCATTGTGCATTTCAGTCATATATATTCCACAGTCCATGCGTTTGCTTATAAATACATACCGTAGCAGCAATGGGAGTACCACACAGTCCTGCTATCCTAGTATATGTCATCAGGTACACACTATGACCAAATCATTTCATCACGTGTGGGGCTGATGGGGCATTGCCACTCTAGACAACATATCATCAATGGCGATATAAAACGCACAATCCTGATTTGTTGGTAGCATATAAATATATCATAGCGGCGATGGGAGTACCACACAACCCTGCTTTCATTAGTTATTATTGTTAGTTTATACATCGGTGGAAAAACCACTCGGTTGTGTGGGTTGCTGATGAGGCATAGCCACTATAACATTGATTAATTAGCGGTGGTATAAACCGCACAGTCCTGATTTGTCAGTAGTATAGAGATACACTGTGGCAGCAATGGGAGTACCATACAGTCCTGCCAAATATTACATAGTGTGGAAAGCTGATGGGGCATAGCCACTCTAGCAACTTGTAATTAAGCATTGTTTTTAAAAGAAGAGACAATTCTTAAATTCGTCTTTACCTACTTTGAGCTTTATGTACTTACTAGAGTCCCTCCTAGAATTTTCATTATCTCGTTGGTACTACTGCATTTCGCTAATAGCTCCATTTGTGATATCTCTCCATGCATGGGAAGTCCAACAAGAAATTCATTGATTCCGTATTCATATATTGGAAAGGACATATAAAATGGATATCCCTAATAGTATCTCTGAAATAACTTTCCATTTATGTCAATCTCATCTGAAATAAAGCTCTGATTGAATAGTTATAGGAAGTAATATAGTATCAAGCGATTGGAAAGCAATAAAACAAATCCTTTTTTGTACACTTGCTACTTTCATACCCAAATCTTGGCTAAATATAGGCAAAATTAGATATCTTTGGAAAGATCTCTTTGAGGGCTTTTTGTTGGCACAAGTTTCACCTAAAACAAAGCTTTGGTTGAATAGTTATGAGAAAAAATGTAATATCGAGTTATTGAAAAGTAGCAAAACCTAACTCTGATTATAAATTTATAGTTTTTACCCTTAAACCTTAGCCAAACATATCCAAACAAGATATCCTTGGAAAGGTCTTCCATTGGCATAAATTTTTTTTTTTTTTTTTTTTGGAGGTAAGTATGTATATTATATTAATAAAAGGTAAAAACATCTAGATGAACCATATGTCCAGATATCATCGATAAGCACAAAGGGAACCCGCTAATCCCAAGGGGAGTTAGGGGGTTAACTGCCACAGTTTAACTCAGGGCAATGGCTACCTCCTCCGTGCTCCAAGAGCAACGGAAAAACAAGCTGAAGCCTTGTATACTCCCAATCCTATCTAGTTCCTTGTCATAATTCCTGCCATATTTCCTATGGTGTCCCAACCCCATCATTGCAACCTCCATATTGAAGTATTTGCGTGTATTCTGTGGTAGAGAGCACCGCTTTCCAATGGCAACATCACATCTATGTTTCCAAAGCGCCCATAGAGCTATATTGATGACCAAGCACCGGGTCCGACCCTAGCCGAGGTCAATAATATATGTGGCCACTTCCACTTCGTCGGGGGTTAAGTGAAGTATGGGTGAGGCCCGGAGCCAAGTCTACCACCATAGGGGCGGAAGAACATGTGCTCCATCGATTCACATTGCCCACATCCTAGTGGGCGGAGATCTGATTCCTATTTTCCTCCTTCTCAACCGGACATGGTGCGATTCCATCCTCAGAGCTAACCACCGAACAATCTGTATCTTCTTGGAGCACCGGCTTTGCGGGAGCCCACCAAGAGCAGCAGGAGCACCTCATCCGTAACATCCAGGCTGGCCAAAACTTTGAAGGGAGAGAGGTTTCTTTTTAGCCTGTAAATCCCCTTTACCGAGTATCCCTCCTGCTCTTGCCCCTCAATTCCCCAGACCTCACCAAGGCCTACACTCCCTGACCAATCATGCACATTAGCCAAAATACGTCTAAAGATACTCTTATCCAGCCCACTCGCCTGTTTGAGCCGAGTTTGAAGATCAGACCAAGACATCCATTGGTCATCCAACCACACATCAGCTAAATGGCGGATCCCTTGTTGTCTCCACCTTGAATATATGCGGGGGTGGACCAGAGCCAGAGGTAGCCCACGCTTTTCCCATACTGTTGTATTCCAGAAGATGCTAAGGCCCCCCACTTCGTCCAGGGGTGGCTTTAGGTGGAAAACCTCTATGACCTCCTGCCATGCACTGAGTAGGCCTCGCATAATAGGAGACACTCCACGTGGCATAGAAAACAGGTAAAAGAAGGAGCTTACCTCCTCCATAGGAATTGATGGCCTGCATAAGGGGGCGCATTTACCTAACCAGAATCGAACCAAGTGAAGAGCAGGTGATTGCTCCCCCATAAGAGATCTCCAGATTATTTTTGCTGCCAGGACCTGCGCTTGCAACAGTAGATCCTTGCAACCCAATCCCCCATCTCTCCTGTCTCTGCACACCTCAGACCATGCAAGTTCAGAGGGACCATTCCAAATGAACATCCTGATCATCCTCTGAAGCTTCTCGTAGACTGTCTTAGGGCCTAGGAGGACAGAGGAGTAGAAGACATGTGAGGATCCAAGCACAGCATTGGCTACGGTCACTCTGCCCACCATAGAGAGGCTTCTTAGTGACCAAAGATTTATTTTCCTCCGAACCTTCTCCAGAATGGGGGTCCACAGCCCACGAGTAGAGGCCTGAAGAGAGAGGGGAATGCCTAGAAGCTTCATTGTATCTTGTCGTCTTAGTACTTGGAGCCCAAGGGCCAAAACAGTGTGGTGGACTTGTCCCTCATGCGGCCAGAGGATAGAGCATTTGTTCCTGTTGAGCTCAATTCCAGATGCAATAGAGAAACTTGAAAGAACTCCTTTAAACCTAGTCAAACTCTGGTCATCGTACCTGAGGAATAGGAAGGTGTCGTCTGCGTATTGCATAATAGTGAGCATCTCATCAGCCATGCCTGGAAGCCTCAGTCCCTCAATTCTCTGTAGCTGCACTTCAGATTTGACCAAGCGCGTCAGAACATTAGCTACAATGAGGAATAGATAGGGCGCTAGTGGGCATCCTTGTCTCACTCCCTTCCTTATATGGAATAGTCCTGTAGGTCTCCCATTGAGGATCACTGATGCGCTAGCAAGATTGTTAAGGCCCATTACTCTCCCAACCAAATCGGGATGAAATCCCATTAGATGCATAATCCTCTCTAAGCATTGCCAACGTAGAGAGTCATACGCTCTCTTGAAGTCCAACTTCAAAAGAACTACCGGTTGACATGATCTTTGACACCAATGTGCCTGTGCCCCTTCCCTTGTTGCAAGATAATTATCCAATATGGATCTACCTGGTAGGAAGGCAGACTGTTCACGGTCAATCACTCTCTGCAGCATAAATTTCACCTCAAACAGAGCTCCGATTGCAGAGTTATAAGTAAAAATGTAATACCACATAATTGGAAAGCAACAAAACCTTAAATCCGACTATACATTTGTTGTTTTCATACCCAAATCTTGGCGAAATATAGGCAAATTAGATATCTTTGAAAAGCTTACTGTGAGAGCTTTTCATAAGCATAAACTTCACCTAAAATAGAGGTTTGACTGAACAGTTATAAGAAAAAATATAATATCAAGCCATTGAAATGCAAAAACCCTAAATCCGACCGGAAATTTGTTGTTTTCACCATCAACTCTTATCCAATTATAGAAAACTATATATCCTTGGAAAGATCTTTGAAAGACTTTTCAAATGATGCAAATTTCACCTGAAACAGAACTATGAATCAAAAGTTATGACGAAATAATAGTACTGACATGAAAATGCAATACCTTCTCTCTCTAACGCTGTCTCTAGCGTCGTCTCTAGGCTACAAAATAAATTTATTAAATTAATTAAGAAGAGTAAAAAATAAACCTCTCAAAATTGCATTTCATGATGTATTCAAATGCTATATAAACACGTCCAAAAATTTAGATGTCCCCTATTTGGCAATGACACTGTTTAGCAAAATATAACACGTTGTAAAGCTAAAGCAGGTACAATGGGCAAAATATGAAGCAAATAGCCCAGAGCATATGCCTTTTGCGCGATCTGAACCTAAAGAGCCTGGCGAGGGTTATAATACATGTATTTATCATCTCAACCTCAATACCCAATAGGACACTCGATTCTCATTGTGCCTTAGGAAGAAAGACTAAAAGACTGCTACTAGCATGGACGACACCCTAACAAGCCCAACAATAGCTTAACATGGCATTTGAGTTCTCAAAATTGTGTTGAATAAACTTAATAAAGAACCATATATACATCAGAGTCTGTAGCGATGCCAAAACCCCAGCTGGAACGCAACAGTTAGCGACAAACGAAAGCGAAGATGCCCTTTTCGCTTGCGTAATGGACTTGGAATTTTCTCTATTTTTCTTGTCCATAGATGTGATCAAACATTGGATACATGATCCACATGGTAAAAATACCCATCTTGCTGCAACGTGGATAGCCTCACAGTGCAGGAAAGGCTGGACCCGAGGAAAGGCTGGACTCACATTTGTGCAAAAGTGCTAAAAAATGTAATAAGAAAAACAAAGGAATATATACAAATATAATAAGGAAGGAAGGAAGGAAGGAAGTTTATTTTAACGTCCACGGAGGCCAGAGGCCTATGAGACGGCACAGAACAGGCAAAAAAGCCAAAAACCCCAACACCAAAAACAAACAATGTAATCAGATTGGAACCCTACTAAGGGATGAAAAAACCCCCACTTGGGAGGAAAAACCCTAACATGAGGCTCTCAAATACCATGCCCCGGAAGAGCAAGTCCGACGGTAGAAATCTGCGGGATGTAAGCTCCCGGTCCAGCTACCATAGGTGATGCGAGTAATCGATGTAGCGGTGTGTCGAGCATCTAAGATCGGTGTGCCTTGCTTTCGGACATGGGCATATCTTTGGCAACCGCCGGAGGGCATGGTGCTCATCCTCTATCACGTGCATCTCACAACACCGACATATCCTCTCCTCCCAGGGATCCCGTGCGCCATTCACCCCCCAAACTGTCTCAATTACGAGGTAATGGGAACCCGATCCTTATGGCGGCAATAGCTCTCCGTTTCTTCACGAGATGTGTGCTTTCAAAATGGCACCGATGGGGTCCATGCTCAAAGGCCGGGATTAATCTGAGCGTGATAGTGCTCTGTCTTGGGCTTTGCAAGAGTAGAGGCATCCCACAGAGTGGCAGCATAGCCCGCATCCAATTGCCCATTCTGCGCATCAGAATCTGCCAGATATAAAGCAAAGGAAAAAGAAATATAAAGGGTACCTAATAGGCTCCCCGTAGATGAATGGCTATGCATGCATTGGCAAAATCAATAAGCCAAAAAAGATTGTAGAAGAAAAAGCTTGTAAGAAGGTTTCCATGTGTATGGTTTCCAAATGATGCATAGCCAAAGCAACCTACTGACATATAGAACATAGTAATGGTTAAAATGCCCATGAATGTGGCCCTCTTCATGCTCCAGAGGAGATTTTAACGTGTCCTGAATTTCAATTAAAATCATTGAAAAAGAGTAAGCGCAGATTTCTTATACTTTGAAAAAATGGTCAATAATGTTGGGTCTGGAACCTATCTGAGCGATTGCCTTAATGCCAGACAACTTTGCCCCAGCAGCCAAAAGTTTCGCTAAGATCCCAATAAAATACTTTGCAAGCGAAGAACTGACCATTATGGTGCGGTAATTAGAAGGACAAATTCTATCACTAGCCTTTTAAATTGGACCATTATGCTGATTGTCCAGTCTGAAGAGAATTCTTCACGAAGGGCCCTATTAAACATGCAAGTCCATGGTTTTACCATTTCTCGAGATGTTGTACGACTCGTTCCACATCTTTTGCCATTAGAGCCAGGACTGGACCTGACTGTGTTGGAACCACCATCTGAGACCTCATAAATGTCATGTACTTAATCGAACAAGTAGAGTATTGTTGCAAAGAAATATCACCAAGGACCATCATTGGCTTATACAAGAATCTCCTCCAGAATGGCTTGAGATTTATAGCAAGTAAGAAGAATATATTGTGCCAAATACCGTCCCTTCTTTCCTGTTAAGAAACTGGATATAAAGCCATGGGTCTATCATAAGTCAAAGCTGCCTTTTGAGAGCTTTGTATTAATTATCAATCCATGCATGTTGAGAAAAAGTTTGTGCAATAAAAACATTCAAGGTATTTTCTGATTCTACATTTTTCCAAACACCTCTCAATTGCACTTACAAGCACCTTGACCAGCTTATCGTTTCGTTGATGTACGGTGGAGAGTTCTAATATGCCAGAAGGGTCCTTGACCAAAAGTTAATTGTAGTCCTCGACTTTATTGTAATCCAATCGAAACGCAGGCGATGTGCTCATAACAACAGCCGAACATTGGGTCTGTGCTTGCTGTCAATTAAGGGGGATGAAAAGAGATTGATGATATGAATTCACTTCTTCATCCATGCTATCAGTTCCGACCTACACATGCTTGATGAGATGGAAGTCCTACTCGTATACAAACACATAGGCCACCACACTAGACGCTTCTGATTGGTTCATCTGTCTGCAAGTGTACACGAAAAGGACGACGATTGCAAGAGAAATAAAAAACATCACATATTTTAGAGCAACTCTCTTGCAAACCGTGTAACAGGATGCGTGGCATATGGAGATTGGTGTTGCCACATAAAAATCAAGGATCATGGCAAAGGAAGCTATAGGAAAAAAAATTGAAGCACACCCTCTTCTAACGTCGCTTCTTATCTTATCTTATCTTCTAACGTCGCTTTTGCTCCAATCCACCTAGAAAATGATTTAGAAACAAAATATAGGAGAAGTTATGAAAGAGAAGCTATGAAAATATGGCTTCTCTAGTGGCGTTTGAGAAGAAAGGTATTCATAGTATGAACCATAAGAGAACTCATGTCTCCAAAGGGAGAGCGAACACTGGGAATACGCATTCCCTTGGTATGGAAACCAATGCCAAACCAAATAAAAAGAAAGACTACTACAAAGACATTACGCTCACTTGTATCACATGGACAATACCACAAAGAACAGAAGTAGTCCTTGGATGAAGCCCCTTCTGGTGATACCCTCATATTTCGCAATCTTGTGGCCCATGAACTCACCTTAATGGAACATAGTTTTCATCTTATTATACATTGCATTCAATTATTCTAATACTAGGAGTTTCTGCTAGTATAATCATCGTACTGCATGCCTTCACTTCTTTATGTCTAGAGGCGCACAAATCACATGTCTAGTTGAATGAGACAAAAGCATGGAAGTGATGAACACTATAAAAAGGTAGCAAAATTATACTTGAAAATAGTGTCCTTCAAGACAAGATATTACTAGATTGGAATAAAGATGGTAGAAAAAGTATATATTTGTCCCTCACTAGGCTATATGCAATTACAAATGATGGCCTTCAAGACAAGATATTACTAGATTGGGATAAAAATGGTGGTAAAATTATTTATGTCACTCACATGGGTGCTTGAAATTAGTGCCAAAGGTATTACTAGATTGTGAAAAATGGAACGCAATAAAGTTACCCTGGTCGTGCTGATATGGCGCAATCCCAACGGTGGGTGATTACATCCCGTAGAATAACCCACGGTGATGATCGTGCCACGACCCATAACCAGGCGTGAAAAATGGTAGTAAAATTATTTATTGTGTCAATCACAAGCGCACTTGAAAATGATAAGATATAGATATTGCTAGATTGAGACACAAATACCTTACATTGGAAACACTGGTTATGGAAACATTTTAAACAAAGGTCAAAGGTTTAGCAACTAACTACAACAGAATAATACCCCACGATCTACCCATCACAAATTTGAATTTGGATTTGGAGGCAAAACATACTGTTGAGGAAAAAAAAAGATCAAATCCTGCACGATGCAATGCTAATTAAGCAGATCTTCTAGTGCAGATATGGCGCCGACATGGCTGTTCAAAACTAGTTTTGAAGGGGGTTTTAGGAGGGTTTTTAGCAGGGACGCTGGAGGCATCTCAGCAGGTGGTCATAAAAGCACAGAATTAAATGAGACTGTTTTGGAAATCCCAGTGCTAGAGGGTTTAATTCTTAATGCAGTTTTCCGCAATTTAATGCCTGGGTTCATCATACACCCTACCAGCCATGTGGGTTGTGCATGAACCCGCTGTTTTGGTTTTAAATCCATCCATGATGAGGGGGCAAAACTCCCCAACAGCCGTAGTAGGCCTTAAATTTGAAGATCTGCAACCAAATGCCTCAAAATTTTGGCTGTTACAAGTTTGAATTTCGAAATTGAAGGCTCGATTCACTTGCATTGTGGCCTTGATGAAGATTTACAGCAGGAATTAGGGGGCTGTTAAGATCGGAAGTGGGTACTGGCTATGGAGGAAAGAAACGAAGCAAAGACATTAAGGGAGGCGTTTCTTTAACCTTCGCAGATGCCAGAAAGGGATGAGTTTACATTTTTTCTCCATGTTTGAGACTCGGAGAAGGTGGATAGGCGCCGGAATTGGGTCAAGGCGAATTGGGCGATTAGTATTCACATTTGATGTGGATATGGAGGGCGCCCATTTGCAGAGAAGGGTTTCGGGTGTTCTAAATTAGGGCGATGAGCGCCCAATGTTTCAAGGACAGAGATGGCTACTGGGGAAATGTATGCGTTTCTATGGCAGCCCGCTGCATCGAATGCGGCTCGCTTGGCATGCGAGGGGATCCAGTGGGCATACTGCGAGTAAATTCTACTTCTCAGAGCGATTGTTTTAGCGATCTGACCCACGAAGCTGAGGTTAGCGAGAAATCAAGCGATCGTGAAGAAAAACAGAGTAACAGGGAAGTCATGAGTCCAGAGATAAATCAAAATCCTTTGGGGCCTCAAGCTCCTGCTACGGCTGAACCGCAGGCTCCAAGCAGAAAAAGCTTTGGCTCTAATTTGAATCGTCCATTTAAGCATTTTACTCTTCGGAACATAACCAATGATCCTGTTCTTCTTCCTCGTATCGCCCTCATGGTATGTATTGCACACAGTTGAATCAAATTCGTAGAATCTGTTTTTTTCGTTTCTTTGCTTAAAGATGATTCTTTGCCCTAGACAAAAGCTCCAATTCATTGGCATGGTCTTCCTTCTGCCAATTATTAGCTCAAGAATTGGGTGTCTACTTTGCAACCGGAACTTGGGGTTTTCAATCTTTTCATGGTTCTTGAAACTCTTAGCTCAGATATTGCAACACCCAAAGGCATGTAGTTATTAATCATTGCAGATCAAAACTTAACTGGCACATGCTTCATGCAGATTATGCTCAGTATTCTGGTTGCATTGCTTAGCGGTCTCATCTGGTATGTCACAAAGCAATATGCTCACAAGTCATTGGCACCTGTTACTTCATCTCTTAGAAAGGAGCTATTACTAGCAGTTGAGTATAAATTTCAGGAGGCTCTTGCATATAACAATGCATCCGCTGTAGCATTAAGCCGACTGTTCATGTCATCCCGCAGTCTTGGAAATACTAGTTCCTGGTCTGAGGTAAGACGTATTCTCAATATGAATTTTAATCTCAACATGGAATAGGAGCATGAAATTTATTTTGTTTGCAGATTCAACCACTTCTATGGCTGGCATATATGATGCGGACAGGAAGTGCATTTATAGGTTTTTTGAGATCAAATGGTCTTCTGGAGGCATACAGCAGCCTGTATAATACATCCATCATCTCTTCCAACTCCTCTAATTTAGTGGACTCAATTGAATGGAGAGCAATTTCTCAGCTTCAGCCTTGTTTGGCCCCTAGTTGGTATGGGTGGTACTATCAACAGGTTGATACTGATACTGGCCAAGCAACAACAGGGCCAATACCAATAGGTTGTCCATTGTTCTCCACCAATTTGTCACTTTTTGAAACAGCGATCAATGATAGCTCTGGAAGCATTCACTGGGATATCTTCATTGACAATGATGGGCCATTACTGCTTGCAATGCAAGCAATAAAAACAAGCAACTTTAGCAGTCCAGTAGGTGTGACATTTACATCAGTTTCTTTGAACAGCATTTTCAGCAATATTGATCTTATGGGTGGAGATGTGTTTATCATAAAAACGGGGGGAGAGCTGGTTACACAAACTGGGGCTTCCTATTTGAACCATGAAGCTCCTTACCGAAGCACCATGATGCCACGGGCCTCAGAATCCAATAATAATGTGGTTGCTCAAGCTGCAAACATTCTAAGTGAAAAATTTGATAATTTCAGTGATCTGGGTCTGCATCCCTTTGTTATGGATGATGTGAGCATCAATGGAGACCTTTATTACATTAATAGTAGTCCTCTCAAAGGTTCTAATGGTCTGGTAAGTGGATTTTCTAACTTAGAATTGAATGCTTGCATTTTGTACAGTGAACTTAGTTATGCTGTAATTTTCAGATTGCTGTTCTGGTTATCCCAAGGAAAAGCTTTTTGGCAGAATTTGATCGCCGTACTCATGCAATACGTATCATATTCATTGCCTTAGCTTTATCTATCCTTTTTCTTGGGTGCTTATTTATATGCATTCTTACTCGCGGCGTCAGCCTTTCCATGAAGGTGGAACAATCTTACATAGCACAAGTTAAGGCAACAAAGATGGTGGAAAGGCGCAGCAATCATAAGAACCTTTTTATTGCAAATATGAGTCACGATCTGCGCACCCCCCTTGCTGCAATCATTGGCCTTATAGATCTCTGTCTTTCTCACAAAGAGCAGATTACAACAGAGCTTGAGGCAAACATGGTTCAAATGAAAACATGCGCTACTACTTTACTTGGTACAACTTCTTCATATGTGTAATTTCAATGGGTATTGGACCACTATTGTGTTGTTTCATGATAAATTTTTTTTGTGTGATCAGGCATTTTAAATTCTATCCTTGATATGAGTAGGGCAGAAGTTGGGAAGCTAGAGCTTGAAATTACAGATTTTGATCTGATCAAGGTGCTTGAAGAAGTTGTTGACATCTTAGCAGTGGTGGGCTTAAAGAAAGGAATTGAGGTTATGTTAGAGCTTCGGATGATGAAATTGAAACAGTAAAGATGGGTTAGGGGAGATGCAGGTCGATTGAAGCAGGTGCTTTCAAACTTACTAAGCAATGGTGTTAAGTTCACCAATAATGGATATGTTGTATTGAGGGCATGGCCTAGATTTCCAATCCAGCCAAGATTAAGTGGCTCTGGTAGGAAGTCTGGCCGCTGGTTTCAGAAAGTTGTTCAGGCAGCGCCATTAAGTTGGGCAAAGAACAAAGATGAGCTGCGCCAGTTCGGAAGGAGAAGTTTTACACAAGGCTTAGAGCTTGTAGAATTCGAATTTGAAGTTGATGATACAGGACAAGGCATTCCTCCAGCTCGGCCGGGGAAGCAGTTTTCCGAAACTTTGTACAGGGGAAATTCTAAAGTCCACTGCACACATGGTGGCACTGGCCTTGGTCTTGCAATCGTTCGCTCACTGGTATGCCTTGTTAACCTAATGAAAGTTTATCCTTTTTTAGATGTATCTTAGATATTTATCACTCCCGAATATGCCATCATATCTATATTCATTAATAACCATTCTTGCACTGTTGATCTTTTCAACTTCCCAGGTTCACATGATGGGTGGCCAAATCAAGGTTATTAACAAAGAAGGGCCGGAACACTCTTCAAATTCAATTTGAATTTTGAGAGGTCTCCTAAAAGGTATCCTTATAAAAGCCAGAGAAAGGTTTTAAAGATGCAAGCAACACAATTCCTAGAGGTATTAGACAGTGTTGGCCATTGAATACACCAACCAATCAAATTCCTGCAGAGGAATCACCTCTAAGGATGAATGTCTCAGAGGATGCATGGCAGTGTCAAAGTATGCAAGTGGTACTGGCTGTACATGGTGATTTGGAAAAGAGGTCCATCATCAATTGGATGCGGAAACGTGGTGTCCAAGCACTTGAAGTGTCTTCTTGGCAAAGTATATTGCCAACATTAGAAAGGCTTGTTCTGGATACAACAAAAGATTACAGCTATCAACCTGTCGTTGATACTGAAGGTCAAGGACGGCGTAGTATGCAAGTGCAAGTCTCACAATGTGTTGCAATGATTGATAGTGCCCTTATTCCAGAGGATGGTGGGACAACATCAAAATTTAGGTCCGATCTTGATACTTTAAGGAGAAAAGCAAGGGGCTTGGGATTCTATATTCATGTAACATGGATATTTTCTGCAAATACCTCCAATGTTGTCTGGCAAACCCTTCATGGCAGATCTGATCTAATCTTACATAAGCCTGCTTATGGATCCCGTTTGAATGCATTATTTGAGGAGCTACAAGCACGCTATATGAAATACTTTATGCCCGAAGAAGGTCAAGGATTCTTGTCCAGAAATTCTTCGCAAGCCAGCAATCAAGAGATTCAAAGAAAATCTGTTTCCAACCCCAAAGCTTCAGGTGTTGTTTCATTTTCTTTAGTAGAGTCTTCAATACAGCTACATGCAGGGAAACCTCAAGTTGTCTCAAATGGTAACCAAAATGGCGAGCAAGAAAAGACATGAAAGTGGTAGCTGCTCTGTAGATATAAAACTGAGACAAAAAGGCTGATGTGCAGAAGAAAACCAATGTAGATAATGATTTTGGTAGGCAGGAAAAACGAGCAGGATCCCTAGCTGGTTTAAAACTTTTAGTTGTTGAAGATACTCCATTGTTACAGAAGGTCACATGTGCTATGCTTGAGAAAGAGGGTGCAATTGTGAAGGTTGTGAGCAATGGTAAAGAAGCTGTGCAAGCTGTGGCATCAACTATTGTCTCGAGGGAGCTAGTGATCTTCAGGAAGAATGCACAAAGATTTCAGATCACGGATTAAAGGGTAGAGCAGGGTTTGACTTAGTGCTTATGGATTGCCAGGTATGTTTATTTTCTAAATATGATCTGCTGAACTTGCATGCTTAGAATGTTAATAGATTTATCTCACCTGTCAATGTGAATGCAGATGCGGTCATGGATGGTTATACTGCTACTATCAAAATCAGGGAATTAGAAGGAGAGATGCATATGCCTATTGTGGCACTTACTGCACATGCAATGGCCAGTGGCGAAGAAGAAATGCGTTGCTTCAGGAATGGATGCCTACCTTACAAAACCATTGAAGCTGGATGCGCTTTTGAAGGTTATTGATAAACTTGGGATCCAAACAAAGTGATTCTGGCCAAACCAGCTCACTTTAGCACAACATTCTTTACCCATAAGTATGGGCTCTTGATGAGTATAATGATTCATTTTCTTTTTAAAGGTGTACATGGATTCTAGATTCTTTTGTAAAATGAAACAGGACAAAGATTTTAAAGTTTCTTTTGGACATATCAAGTTTGAAAGCCCTGTTGGAGAAAGAGATGCAAGCTTCTAACTTGCAGGGGATGCTAATCTGCTTCTTCCCACAAAAAGAAAAGTAAAAAGGAACAGTAGCCAAATCAGCACACAATGGAAATGAGGTTTGTTCTAAGCTTATGCCCAAGTGTTATTTCTTAAGCATGGCATTTTATGGTTCAAGTATTTCTGTTACCTGATCAGTTGCTTGGAATTTGAAATATGTGTGAAAATGGTCTGCAGATTGTTTTTCAACTTGTTACTTTGCAGATATTGCAGATCATAGGAAGAAGGATTCTGCCGGGTAACACCTATGTTACTTGTGCCCTATGCAAGGCCATTTGTATAATTTTCTTAAGATAATAGCTGCATGTGACTTTCAACTGAATGGTTTTAAGATAATAGAAGCCAATGTTAGTTAAAAATCTAGTTCACGTGTGAATATGTTAGATAACTACTAGTGTACTCTAGCCCACTCTTGGTAGCCCTTAGCTAATCTCCATCCCGTGGAGACAATTGCCAAATATTTTGAAAAGTGGTTCTTACCTAGTACCCAATATCACTGCAGCTCAAGTTCAATGTCCTTTATCCTTGATCTTTTGATCTTCTAAAAACTATTATCCCACATACCGATCCATTCTCGAGAAGTTCAAACATAGCCTGACTATTGATATTTTGAAGGAAACAGTTCATCGAGTCAACTACTTCAATTCTATCCAAGAACACTCAGGGTATCCGGACAACGTAAGTATACAACGGAAGACATGGCAGTAAGCATACAATTCAAGGAAATTATCTTCAACTTTTTGAACTATGAAGGCATCATGAAAAAACAGTCTTTAAAAGCATCATTGTGCAGGCTTTAGATTTTTCTGGCGACAAACAGGCTTTAGATTTTTCTTTAAGTAGGACGCAAGGACCAATCCTACAACTAGGAAGGGGCGATCTCGCCAAAATATAGCAGAATATGTCATATGCCAAAAAATACACAATGCTGACTACTACATTGTTGGCAACCCCTTTTTTAAAATACCTGGGTATAAAAATACTAGAAAGCCTAACCCAAAGGGCAAAATACACTATGGTGTCCCCTAGATTGTTGCACAACTAAAAAATCAATATAGTATTGTACAAAAACTTATACCAATGCCAAAACCACAATGGCTACACTGATTGCCAGAAATCTAATATCCTTGGCAAAAAATCACAAATTTTCAATGTAGCCAAAATGATAGTATTATGTTGCCAAAAAACATAACACTACCATGGATCAAAAAAGTTAAATACACTACAAAAACCAATGGTTAAAAGCCCCCTCGGAAACAAATGAACTTGGATTATCGTGAAGGGCAACAAAATTAGAAATATACCTCATTGTCAAGGTTTCCTTTTACATTCCCGTAAAATGTAGGCAATGGGGATTTTTGCCCACGAGTCCCGACACTGGAATCTTCTGCAAATGCACATTGAAACCTTGCTCATAGCAGTCTAAAGGGTAATTCAATATATAAGGACAAAATAGAAGGGGCAACTAGACAAAAGGATTTTGCCCACAATCCAGGTTTTTGATGAGCCGTATTTCCACATGCCTACATAAGAAATGCATATACTTGCACAAAGCTCAATGGTGAACCTATGTGCCTCCTATGCATATGATCCGGACCCATTCAAAGCTAGATTTAAAGCGACCAAACCAAAGTTCTACATGTTCCTGCAGTGGTCGTGAGTTGGGTAGGTCAATTTCTCCCACAAAAAGTTACGAGAAAGTATTGCCACTAAAATTGCAAAAATAGAAAGTATTTCCACAAAAGTTGCAAAAATAGAAAGTATTGCCACAAAAGTACAAAATACCGAGTATTTTCCGAATCAACCATTGCCTAAAAGCAGTTGCCAATTATTGCCATGCTCAGAAACCCTAAATTTAGAATACCCAGCGTATAAAAATACAACCAAACCCTAATATAATAAAATAACGTATGATTTTGGCAGCCAAAAAATGGAAAATAGCAACCCTAAACAACTGTAACGCCCTCAGCCTTGAAATTTAGGCCCCGATTTCCACTTTTCAAGGTTATCACTATCAAATTCATGAAGTATGTCAACTGCAAGACTACATTAACATAATTATTTTAGACTAGAATTTTGAAGAGGTGGAGGGGTGATAAGGGAGGTCAAGATGCATGTCTTATCTGCAAAGCTTGCTACCATTAATTGTTATCATTGTGGGTACATCTTGACCATTGGCCGTAGGAATATCTTGCAATATGCTCAAAATCATCAAATCTAGTATGCTACATTGGAAACCAGATATTCAAAAATATGATTAGTATAAAATGTGATGATGAAAACCTTTACCAAAGCTTGAGTACACTATGGTCCATAAAAAGGGGAAAAACCTAATAGTGATTCAAGTAACACATAAATTTCTAAACCAATTTTGAACACACAATGGACCTCCAAAAATACATACATCCTACACGAATCAAACAAACTACATCAAGTATACATGAGTATTTAAGTGAAAAAAAAGCTAATATATATATAACCCTAAGAAATCAAACCCGAGCTATGCCATTAGGGTGATGGGAAGAAATGTACTTGAAGGTCCACGCTTTGTATGCGAGCAAAGCGGGAGATGAAGCATGATCTCTAAATTGAGCCATTCAAGTACATTAAGTAAATACCACCTTCTCATTCTCATCCTCCAAAGGTCAAGAAAAATGAAAATATACCTTGTATAGGATTGTGACAGTCAAAATATCTTCATGCCTTTATCTGCCTGTAGCTACAACAATAAATCACATTGCAATGCATCTAAACTATGCCAAAGAAAATATATTCTCTTTTAAAAATCCAAAGGAAATAACATAAACAATGGTTTCCACATGAACAGTATAATCATCAGTGTTCAAAAGGGTATATTATGCATTCACAGGGACATCCTCGACATGCCAAATACATTACATGTACCCTTGTCTCGAGGGATGCTTCTATCTCGTTCTCGGTCTTCTCATCATCTCAATATCTTCTTCTATGCTTTAAAGTCCTCCCAAAGAAAGTTTACATGCTCACCTTTGTATAGAAAATAGTACTGAGAATTAAAGGCCAATCTCCATGCTATAAGACCTCTGTTCTTTTGAATAAGTAGAGTTAATTGGGATAACCCATGCAATATAGAAAGAATAATGACCCGCCCTGATCATCTTCACAACAATATACACAAGGCCAGGGTTCAATTTCTTAGTCAATTAAAGTGTACATCTGTAATCATAGCATAATATTTTCCTTTTACCTCATCTACATCACATCTTCCCTCAAAGACATTGTAAAAGACAATCTATGATATATTTGCCAACATCCTTCAAACAATAACCTATTATACCTAGAAGTTTAGAAATCTTTGAGGGGTTTTGCATAAAAATGAGACAAAGGGTAGGTTCTAAATTATTCAACCTAAAAGTCCTTCAAAGATTTTATTCACAAAAGCGAAGATTAGGAGCAACAATCCTAGGAACATATTGTGCATGCAAATAATCTACCTCGGATCCACATTCTAGGCTAGGACATCCTCAAGACATTTAGTCTTAAAGAATTGACATGCTTTCTCATAGAGGGAAGAGATTGATATCTTGCCAACTTGAACCCGAGCTGAAAGCCCCTCTCTTTAGTCTTCTTATTTCATGGCTATTTCTGTTCCATCTTGAACCGCCTTTTCTCAAGGCAACTCCACAAGAAGGAACAAAATCTAAAAATAAGAAAGAAAAAAAAAACCAAAGGCCTCAATCATACACAAAGTATCAAGAAAGAGGTCGATCAAGCAAGAGGGTCGGCCAAGAAAGAGCCTCAATCAAGCCCAATTCCAAATAATACCCAACTTCGGCCTGCTCTAAAAAAAAACAAAAAGGAACAAATCAAAACATATATGTTTGAGCGATGAGATGATACTTGGTATACAAAAGAACTTAAACAGGTGGAAAGTTGCAAAGTCGCTAGTTGAAAAGAATTTTTAGTAGCAAAACACATGTTGCAACACCCATATATAATGTATCATCTCGTCTAAAGAACTCCCATCGACAAGATACATGAGATGAAAGCAAGTTAGAATTTTTGTTTGGGGGCGTAATGAAGGAGGTGCTTTATGAAAATTGCATCATGGAAGCGTAAGAAGAAAAGGAAGGAGGGGATGAGCATGAAATGGGCTTATAGAGCAAAATCTTGATAGCAAAATTTATTTGGAATATCATGGAAGGAGGTGAATTCACCGGCTTTTCTGACTCATAAGCTAGATATCTTCCAAATAGCACCCTTCCATGGTTGCTCTTCAATGATTTAAAGGCCAGATGAAAAGCGTTTCTTTCCTTAAAGGTTTACTTCATGGAAACAAAGAGGAAACCTGTTCACATTATATAGCAATGGTTGGGATGATGCCATTACCCTCATGGTAAACTCACCATTTCATAATAAGAATGGACTTCTTACATTAATAGAAGACACTAGAATGGTAAGAAGATGTATCAATTTGGTATAAATTTTGCTCAATGTGGTACAAGAATGGCCAATTAAGTGATGGACGAGTTAAAATAGGTTTGGGATACAACATTATGATAGAGCAATGTGCGAATGTATATCCATAATTTTTCCGCTCAAATAAATAGTATAGGATTAAGTTTTGTCCCTCATATTTCCCCTTCCAGCCCCAAAATGATGGTCATCGCCATACACCTCAAGTGGAAAGCAAAATCAATGAAGACTTGGGGAATCATTCCTCAAAAGTGTGCTCACTTATTTTGGGTGAAAATATTTTTTACCCCGGTTTTAGTGATTCCATCGCGGTGAATATTCTCTCATATCCGCACCCTCCGAGAACGGGATCCGATTCGAGGCCCCCCGGCATCCGCACCCGGACACGAGGTGTGCAAATTTTCCATGGATCCCCGCCGTCCGCCTCGCAGTTGAATCTCGCCGTCCGTTTTATACTTCCCCGGGAATCACAATGGTAGAATCCCACCAGATCACCACATAACTATTCTTCCATGGAATCACATTTTGATTCATCACGTTTCTAGCATTCACTCCTCAGTGGAATCAATTCGCCACCTCCATTCCATCGGCATTTGAATAGATGTGATGATATCCTCACGGGCTAATCATCACAACCCCGAGGAATTCCACATTGTATCACCAATCCTTGTAATACCTCATGGACCAATTTGTAATTCACGATGGAATCCACCGACTTATTTCGTCCAATTCGAATGTATCCCCATTCCATTTCCTCACGGTGAACGTATTCGTGATTCTTAGATGGACGAATCCCTCGAATCCAAAATCATTTATTCTATCCCACCTGAATGATTTTGATTCAAATTTGAATCACACCTATGGATTTCTCCTATCAATCACTCCGATGGGATGGAATCACCCAGATGGAAACTCAATCGCGCGCGACGCCTAACACGCTCTAACATCGAGACCGATACCATGGATCGATCGACGGGCCTATGGCTTTGTCGTGAGTCCACCCCGCCGGTAAATTTAAAAATGCCTATCCCCTGACGTACCGTTTCATACCATCCGATGGAATCACTCGGCTTCGCTTTTGCCCGGGCCTGCCTCCATGACGGAGTCAACATGGACCGAACGGTAGTTTGAGGAGATAAGCGCCCGAACAACTAATTCCATGTCCTTTCAGCAAGTGCTTCCGCGAACATTTTAGTGATGCCGCAAGCGCTGCGTATGGGCATTTTGATCACAACATATCCTCGGGTTATGCGTTAGAGCAACGAAACCCTGAACCGCATAGGGGAAATTAACCGGTGGGTGTGCCACATCTGCACCTCTACGATTGACTTTCATTGGGGGAGCAAAAGAGTGGGAAAGCACCAAGCAGCTTCTACATAAGAAGCTCTCAAAGGAATAAAGAGTTATCCAAACCGCAAAGGGTTCCTATATGGACCGAATTTAAAGAGGGTGTGGCATTCCTTTCCCTAGCTTATGATTATTTGTTTGATTTTAAAAGCATGTCCGATTCATTCCTCAGGCAACAAAGGTAATTGGTGTGTGCCTTTGGGCTGGCATCGATCCGAGAACACGACATGTTGTTGAGGACGGATCGTCCCCCTCCATGCCAAAGAAGGAAGAGGGTTAAGAGGGGAGAAGTGTTAGAAAGGCTGCCAATGTCATTTTACTTTGAAATGCTCTATCTTCTTTTCCAATTGTAACTCAAATTACCTACCACAAAATGAGATCATGTGAACCAAAGAAGGTGCAATCTTATGGTAAAGCACAACCTATTGAGAAAAGGTTGAGGCTAGGGCTAGCACCATGGTCTCACTTTTCCGAAAAAAAAGAATGGGATCAAAACGAAGCTGTGCACTATATAACACCTAGAATGGTGATGAACATCCACCCGCAGAGGGTGAACTGAAGAAGGATCTAGCTGGTTTGGATGGGCTATCCAGGGGATCTATATGTTGAAGATGCATGCGCCTGGCTAATATTGATAAATTTGGTGGGTTGAACAGGCTTGGAAGTTGCATGAAGACCAAGCAAATGCATCCATATGTGGGTCCAACAACACCAAGATAGTGCCTTCCAATTACAAGCAAGGTGACATCTTTCAATTTGGGGTCATGACTCCCATTCAAAGGATGCCATGGTGAGATTTGGAAAGGATAGAGCTATATGCCTTGACTCCACCTACAAGACAAATGAGAAGAGGTTTGGTTGCTCCTTTTAGGTTCCTTGAAATTAAGTTTGCTAAACCGTGTTTCTATTTATATTGAAGGTATTATCTCTTCACCATTGGATTCGATGACCACTTCAATGGGATGCCACCGGCTTGGATCGCCCTCCGAATACCCAGAAGAAAAGAGACAATAGCTAGATGGCTAGAAGCTATGAAAGTGCGGGTTGAACACCAATTTTAATTCACATGGAAGCCCTCATGTTTTATCAATGATTCTTGTGATGCCGAAATACATGCAATAAAGAAGGTAAATAATGTTTCCTAGTTATCCCTTGTTTTCATTTTGGTTTATTTTGGTCCATTTTGACCATATGTGTCAACTTTTCCCTCTCCACCATGTGTTTTCCTAGATAATGGTCAACCTTTGCATCCGCACGCAGAGGAGAGATTGGTTGAAGTGGTTGACAAAGAACGTGGAAGAATAAAGATTTAAGGAACCAAATGTTTAAGAGTTGGGCTTAGATCATGTATGGAACAAAGTGTCCCCATGTAAATAATGAGCACGGGGATGATTACGTAGAGGTCATAGGATAAGAGGCTTGAGGAAGTTGGAAACACACTAAAGAGAAAGTACCCACAACATCCAAATCATGGAACCTACATGAGTCGGCAGTGGACTCAACAACATTTGTGATTAGGTCTCGCCAAAGAATCTTTCCCCCATTCCAATCAAGAAACCAATGCTGCAATAGAGGCTTGGCAATAAGGCACTAAAATTATGCCTCCTTTGGGATTTCCAAAGTCCCAACTACCAAGTGTGGAGGATAGATTGGCTACTCACATGCTTGTCCATGATGATGGGGAGACCCACATGGCATACTCCCTAGGTAATTACTAGAAGTGACTAAAATTTGCATCCTCGATGCACTAACCCTCCACACCGTATCATTTGCTTGCTAACGTGGGTTGAAGGAAGTCGGGTTTTTGTAATAAACACATCACAAGAGAAAATTATAGAGTTGGCTATTCGAGGTGCTAGTGCAAAATTCCCCGAAGATGCAATCACATTCGGTCAATCTCCTTTGGGTGGAGAAGAGGCCCATGTCCAAAATGATCCCAACCCCCAACCCCACTTTGTCAATGGGGGCACATAGGAATTGGGCTGTAGTTGGGTGATTGCCCATGGGGCCATAAACGCTTGTAAACACCAAGTGAAGGTTATCCAAATGATGGATAAAAAATAGGATCAAGACCTCCTTAAAGTTCTAGGGTCCCAACATGGAAATGCATGTGGTGGCATGGAGCCTTTGCTTCCATGTAGATCCTGTAAACATCCATGCCGATATCCTTGAAGGGGCCGAGGTGGGACATGATTAGTCTAGAGGATGATTAAACCAATCCAAAAGTTGGTTTGACAAAGGGAAGATGTTAGGGGCATCTTTGGAATGTTGTGTTGCTTAGGGTTATGGAGCTGGCCCTCAAAGGATCCCACCCCCCTCATAGCCAATGAAGTGATGATGAGACGTTTTGACACTAGACTTGAAAGGATGAACGAGAAGGAGGCCAATGACACAACCATAACATCTCCTCAAGCTGATGTAAGAGGAGGCCATGGGCACGAAGTCTTGCTAGGGTCAAACCACTCTTTGGAAATAGGGAAGAGGGGAGGCAAAGAAAAGGAAACTTGGTTGGAAGGAATTGGAAACCAAAACCCCGCTCTTAGATGTGTGTTGGGAAAATACAATTGGAAGTGAAAATGGAAATGGTCGGGGCATCAAGGTGTGTTGTAGATTTACTCCATGTATAAATTATGTATGGGCAAAATAAATACACTCTATATATACCCCATGTATATTTTATGCATAATAACCTCTTTGTATAACTACTCTATGTATAACTAATGTATGTACAAATACCTCAGACTATATATAACTACTCCATGTATAACCAATGTATGTACAAATACTCCATGTACAAAATACTCTATGTATATATATAATCTATGTATAACTACTCTATGTAATAACCAATGTATGTACAAATAATCCATGTACAAATACTCTATGTATAACTACTCTATGTACAAATACTCTATGTGTAATTATTGTATGTTCAAATACTCTATGCACAAATACTCCACGATAACTACTCCACGATAACTACTCCATGTATAACTACTCTATGTATAACTACTCTATGTACAAATACTTCTATGTATAACCATTGTATGTACAAATACTCTATACAAATATTCCCAACAAATACTTCGCGGTGACTACTCCACGATAACTACCCATGTATAAATACTCTATGTATAACTATATGTAAATACTCTATGTATATATACCTTCTCAGATAACTACTCCATGTATAAATACTCTATGTATAACTAATCTATGTACAAATACCTCTATGTACAAATACTACGCGGTACAAATACTCTATGTATAAATACTCCACTAAATGCTGTCTAATTACTGCTTTATCTACTCATATGTATAAATTCAATTTTTGTAGCAACACGCTATGCATAACTAATGCAAGATAGAATATTCCATGGTATGGAATCATCAATGACTGACGATTTCATTGGACTAATACATCAGAAAAATCAGCTTTGTATGTATGGACAAGTTGAATGCATGTAAACCGAATGCAAGACAAAGAGAGGGTATGCAATTTGAAGGTAACTCCATAGATTGAACATCCAATAACTACAATTTGTATTCTGAAAAAGGCCTTACAAGGTAAGCTAGCAGGAACTCAAAAACTCGAGAGGGATTCAGTAAATCCCCAATCAAAAAAATGCGGTCAACAAAACTAAAAAAAAAGACTCTCCTCCCTTCATTAATCCCTGAGCTGTGGGTAATCGCGAATCCATAGGCCTTCTCTTGCCAGAGTTCATGCAAAGAGTTAGTCGCAGTAAATAAAGAACATCAAACAACAACAAATGAAGACACACCTTGTTGTAGACCGCTAACCCTCCTTCTGTTAGGTCCTTTGCAAAGAAAACCCGACCACAAAATCACCGCCATCCGATCAACCTTTGCACTCCTCCTTCACCGCTTTGAACCAAAGAAACCTTTGCAGCCACACTTTGCGTAAAACTCCTTCGCACTTCAGTTTCCAGAATGTAGGCAGATTCTTTGCCCAATCCTCATCAAACGCCTCGCGTCTTGGGATTCTCCGAAACGCTGAAACCTTCAATGTGGACCCTAATGCATCCACAACCGCCCCCACGTAAGGTATGGCAACAAATTACGCACTTACTGGCCAAGACACCGAGACGCCCCCCCAGTTCCTCAAGCCCGTGCGACTCGAGAGCCTCCAGAAAGCAGGTCCACCACGGTGGGAAGCCGTCACCATGGATATTGGGGGAAGTCCGGCATGCCCGAACTCAACAACAAATGATAAGAACATCCATTATTTCGCTTAACAGCTAACATGATTCTGCATCAATTATAGAGGCAATGAGGTTGCCGGACCCGATGATGATAAACCGAGGTAGCCGACGACCGGAAGCAAAACGGGCGCATCGGCCGCCAGAGCCGCATGGATATGGTGGTGCTCTGGGGAGCGTTCGTGACAACGCATCCAATGAAAATATTAGAACTTAATGTGTTAAAAGTAGTTAATGTGTTAAGAGTAGTTTAGATTTGGAGATAAGGATCACAAGACAATAAAATCTTTTAAACCAACTAAACCAATGGATAGCAAATTTAAAAACTTGTTAAGAGAAAATGGTCATGGACTGTTTAAAAAAAACAAGTCCAAGACTGCTAATTATTTGCCTGAATCAGTGTAAACTGTAAGGATCCGCCCCGCCAATTATTAGATTCCGATATTTTAACCCGGAATTCCCTCGATTCCAATAATTGCCTACCTTTTGAGGATATTTTGAATTGAAAAAGGCTTTTCTCGAAATAGCATAACCCCCGTTATAAGAACGAACTTCCTTACTTTTTGGTGTGGAGTCATCTAAGAATCGCGGAATTGGGTCTTTAGACTTTGTCCGCAGCCCTAGTGGTGGAAACTAATCTCCAGGGATTGAAATTCTTGGATGCCATTGGGAAGGCAAAATAACGATTTGCTAAGCCCGAGTCTCTACAGGTGGTGAGACCGCCGGAAGGTCGGATTTTTGAAGTCATTTTGCTAACCGCTTCTATTCTTTGAATCTTGATTTATCGCGAAAGTCTTTTGTCGTCAGATAACTTTGGTATCGAGCGCCTTTGATTCCAAAACCTCCGACAATGTCTACTAATCGCAGCGCACTCGACGGATCATCAGATACCCAAAGTTATGAGCAATGCCAGCTACATAGCGCATCAAATGGCTATTCTTCTCCATCTATTAACCCCGCATCGCCAAAAACAACCGGAATACCCGCGGTTCCGGCTTACAAATTTCTACTCGAGCCTTCTCAGGCAAAATCCACGCACGTTTAATTCCATCCGGGGCCATGCTCCAGAACCCTTCTTAGAAATGGTTAGAGAAGGTTGCAGAATGCCTACCTTCTCTCCGGGTGAAAAGAGAAACCCGCCTTTTGGATTTCTTTCACATGGAAAGCTTATTTTGAACCCGTAAAAAGTGAAAAGCAAAAGCTTGTGCTATGGACAAATATTTGACGATATGGCAAGAACCCGGTGGCAAGGAAGAAAAGAATGGATCCAAAGATTTTGATATGGAAGAGCTTCAAAGAAGCCAAGGTTAAGCCTATTTGGCTAACTAACATAATGATGTCAAACGGAATGGGATCTATTCAAGCAAGATGACAATGAGTCGGGCCTATCAAGATTAATATCTAAATTCCAAAGATTCCGGCCCACCAAATGGATGGGTTAATGAGAAGGAGTTGCTAAGAAAATATATATGGGATTTCAAAAATTCTTATATGCAGAATTATGTTTTATAGATCCTCAAACTTTGGAAGAAGCAACAAAAGAAAGCTATAGTCATGAAAGGAAGTTAAATCTGATTTTATAAATTGTAGTATTTGGGATGGATAAATCAAGACAAAGGCAATGGAAAAACAAGCACCGAAAAAGCGGTAGTAATAGCAAGAATTCGGATAAGGAAATAAAAGGGCTAGAGCAAGTGGGTGGGTGATAATCAATAACAAGCCCGTGAGAACGAAGGGGATAATCGACCGATAGGCCTTCCTTTAAGAAAAGTGGGTGTTATTATCGCTGAGGACCACATTTTAAGGGTAGACCGCCCGGGTTAAACGAAAAAGAGATCCAATGATCTAAAGCAACGAGGAACGAGGGAATCGGGCAGAAATGTAGTATAGATCAAATCCTCGCTCTAGTGGACCTCGGGCTCAAGTGACTCGTGGAAGAGCAACCACCGAAGTCAAGTGCTAAGATCTAATAAACAAGTAACTTTTTGCCGACGGCGCAAAAGGAAAGGGCTAAATCGCAAATTGCCTATTTGAAATAGGTTGGTAGGTGATAACCCATGAAGGAGGACAGGTTAAATTTTAATTTAAGAAACAACAACTATGTCCCGCAGATAGATGTTGGTTTCATTGTTTACTATTTAAGCATATAAAGAAAACTTTTGGCCTCGAAGGTCGATCAAATTTTTAGCCTAAAGGGTCGACTTGAGTATTTCCGACAGGACTCAATCGGTTGCACCATGGATTTGACTGGTATATTTAGTTGAGAAATCAACTAGGGTTGCAACCATGGATTTGATCAGGTATTTCTTAGCTTGAGTATTCAACTAGGGTTGCAAACCATGGACTTGGTTGTAAATTTGCCATATAATTCTTTAGATCGGTGACTAATTTCAACCGGAAGGGGAGAATTGATATGGTGGTGCTCGAGGGAACCAGCCCAGACCAACGCATCCGTAATGAAATATTAGAACTTAATGTTAAAAAGTAGTTAATGTGTTAAGAGTAGTTTAGATTTGAGATAAGGATCACAAGACAATAAAATCTTTTAACCAAATCCAACCAATGGATAGCAAATTTAAAAAACTTTGTTAAGAAGGTGGATAACTGGGTCGCTTTGACCGCTCGTTAAAACAAGTCCAAGACCAATTTAATTATTTGTTTTATCCGTAGTAAAACCTGTGGGATCCTACCCCCGCCAAGAATAGATTCCGCATATTTTAACCCCAATTCCCGATTCCAATAATTGCCTACCTTTTGAGGATATTTTGAATTGAAAAGGCCTTTTCTCGAAATAGCATAACCGGCCGGTTATAAGAACTCACTTCCTTACTTCCTGCAGGGAGTCATCCGAAGAATCGGAATTGGGTCTTTAGACTTGTCCCGGTATCCCCAGTGGTGGAAACTAATCTCCGGATTGGAGTTCCTTGATGTGCCATTGGGAAGGCAAAATAACGCATTTCTTTGCCAAGCCTCCGAGCCCGGCTGGTGGGTGAGGGCAATCGCCGAAGGTCGGATTTTGGAAGTCATTTGCTAACCGCTTTCTATTCTTTGAATCTGGATTTACCGGTGAAAGTCTTTGTAGTCATATCGTACATCCAAGGAATTATGACTCAATACTTAAGAGGAGGGTGTCGTCCCGTGGAGCTAAGGATGATTCTATGGAGGGGAATCGACCCCCCATGGGCCTAGATTTGGCCCTTAAATTGTCCGGTGCCGCTGTAGGCGCCTAACGCATACCGCTTCATTCCCTCGCTGCGCACGCCGCCAAGACGCCCGGCCGAATGGTATGTGCATTTGACGGAAGAAGCAATTAATGCCCGCGCATGCAATGATGGCGGCGGACATTCCATCGCATGGAATCACCACCAGCGTGATTCCACCGATAGCGATAACTCTTTAGTGATACCCATAATGGCGAATCACCAACCTACATTTTTACCATATGGCATTTTGTTGGCCGTAAAATTTAAATTCAAATTCAAATTCAAATTCAAATTCAAATTCAAATTCAAATTCAAATTCAAATGAATTCAAATTCGACAATTTATGGAATTCGAGATTAAACCCGTGGATTTTGTTGTTCTATTCATTACATAATAAAAATCAAGGACCATTGATCCTTAAACGGGTCATAAGGCCACCGCCACTCCAATCTCCCTCGCAAGTGGAAGGTAATTTCTTCGGACAAAATGTAATTTCTATAACATCATCTCTAAATGAGGACCTCGTCTCGGTCGATCTCATCGACCCCAAACCATTTGGAAGTATCCAACCCGGCGAACCGAAAAATTAGCAAAGGTTCAATAAGGATTAGATAAAATTGACACACAAAAATACCCACGGACCGGGTTCTTTGGTGTTGCACATATTTTGCAGAATCTCTTTGATGAAACAAATCGCGGGTAAATTCCACAATCCCTGGGGTTTTGGTTGAGGGACCTTCAAAAGATCGATATTGTGCAATTTCGAGGACTCAAATTCCACCTCTTCATAATGCTCCGGACACTAATTGGGACCGGCCAAAGGAATCGGCGAAACAAAAATGGACCGAAAGGCGTAATTAAACATACAAAGTGGCTTAAATAGTGGAAGCTCGAGTGCATGCCCGACATTGATCCGCAAAGAACAGCAACAAGAGTTTGGAGCCTCCCAAGATGCCCTCGGGGTCAAAACCAATATGAATAAGCTCCAAGATTACTGGAACAATCAGGCGCGAACCCCTGATTTAGGGTCAATTGCCCATGAATAGATTTAAAACATGTATTCTTTACCCGGCTCATGACCGGAAGTATTAGAGTTCACGCCATCCGCTTACCCCTCCGATGAAGGGTCCGTGGGATTAATTTAGCAAACATATCATATGCACCCATTGACCTTCCAAACCGTTCAGCAAAAATAGGGTCAGCAAGCTGGATGCACAAAACATGCCAATCTTTTGTTTTGGGGAATGACATGTATTAAGGCCCCGCAGAGAGCAATATAGTCACCAATCAAAGCATTGCAATGCTTGCAGTTTATAACCGCGACTTTACGTGAGATAGGCACCGGCACACTCTTCATTGATTTGAATCCACATCATCCCGTGATTCGAACTGGCTATGAAATCTTGGGCAAGTTGCCATAGACGCCAAATTTCGGCCATTGGCCGATGATTTCTTACCCAATTCAAATGGTCCGGGTAGTGTCAAGGTATTTTATCGTGAAGTTACAGTCCACCCTCCGAACAAGACCATTTGATAAGAAACCCGATTGAAAAAATGGCTTCCTGTTCATGCATCATCGGGATCTCACTAAAGTGTCCTCCTCTTCCGATGAAGCTCGGGTTAGAGACTGCTGATTCTGAATTCCGCTTGCCTCACGAAACCCCGAATGTAGCTGGAGGTTTCAAAACACTATGTGGTTAGGGCTATGCAGCCTTTTTTGCCCCCTCTTTTCTTGAGTTCTCCCGAACAGCTCTCGAGTGGGAGCTTGCCTTACTCTGGAGGGGAGGATGTAAGATCTCCCGGTGCTAATTCCTCGGTTGAAATCATCATTCTTCACCCGAGCTGCTCCTCTTCCCTCGATGTGCTTGTTCCGCCCTCATCTCTTCAACTCACAACCAAAACCTCACAAGCGATCTTTTTTTTCTAATTGTTTCCCTCTTCGCCTCCAGTTTCACCGTCACTTTATTCCCCACTCGTTGATTGACCTAAGCACTTCTATAGCCTGGATTACAAGTCCGTAGACTAACTGGCCATCCGCCATAGCTTTGGCTCCTTCACTGCCCAAAATTCAAGATTATGCCATATAATCTTCTCCGGCCCAAATTTCTTTTGACCAATTCAAAGTTCTCCTCTTCCTCCCGCCATTTCCTTCTGAGCGCAGACTGGTTTCGCCTTTGGCTTAATCACTTCCGGCAAATTTCTTTGTAATCATTGGTCATGGAATGTTTATGAGTCCTGGATTCCGTGATCCCATTTTTGGAGTAATTCATCGTACGCACTACTTAATAAATATTGCTTCATCGCCAGCCTTTCATCCACCTCTTTAGGGTCGGGATTTCCTACTCATCCATTTATCCCTGATTTTCTCTGAGGGATGAGTTCCTCCAATTTATGATCTCTTCCCTGGGACCCATTTCTGGCGCCCTTTGCACTCCAAATTTCTTTTTCTTTTCCTGAATCCTTTGGTAACTCAAATCTTTCACCTTCGGTCATTTCTGTGAATCTGTGGAGCTCTTGTGGATGCACTGGAGGGCCTCCTCTCCCTGTAAAGATCTCTGGAATTAAGCTCCTAGGCTCCCTCTCTCACTTAACAACCTGGCCCCCGGCGGTGATGGGCGATCCCGGCCATGGTGATTCCCCGGCGCCCTAACTTCATCCCAAAACCCGGAGGAAATTTAAGAGGGATCTCACCAATCTAATCTGCTTTCCCAAGGGGATTGTTGCAGTGAAGATGAAAGCCGAAAGAAGTGTGAAGATTCCGCTTGAAGTTCTGTATTAACCTGAGGGTTCCAAGGCTTTGATCCATCCTCAATCGAGGGCTGGTTAAGAAAGGGATAAGAATTCAAGAGGAAATCCGAGGCGGAACGGCTCGAGATAGAATTCGGGCAAAACACAGAGGAGAAAGGGATTTTTGGCAACGGGTTGTGGATTCCCTGACAGATCATCATCCTTGACATGGCATGATACTCACAATGACTCGGCAAGAATCATTCCCTTTATAGCTAAAGTTGACAATGGCCTATGGTCCCATTGACTAAAATGACTTCTTCAAAAGTCATTCCCTGTCGGTGACATAGCAAAAAGTACACTAATTAAAATGGCCTGCGGATTCCAAGATGAAAATTTTTAAATTTTATGTTCTATTTTTCGAGCAATTATGGCCCCATTTAGCAAAAAATGCATCTAAAGTGCCATTTATTGGCCATTAATATCGTGGACAACAAAAAACCGCAACTTGCCACAGTTTTACCTATTTCTATTTATGGAAAATAGGCTGCATCATTAACTCTTCCCTAAAATCGGACAACCCCTTTGGCTACCATCGTAAGAAAATTTGTTTCATGAAGCTTTAAATCTACTTAAATTTTGTTATTCTAATGAATCACCATTAGTAGGATCCATGCTTTTCTTGCCAACATTCATAAGCACAAATCCTCGCCGAAATTAAATACCTCTTCACAAAGTTGTAAGCCACATTTTGAATCCTTACCTGACTAAAATCTCTCGCTGGTACCGTCGCCTTGGTTAAAAATTCCAGCCTGTTTGAAATCTCCTGGCGATTTACCCTGAATCTGCATTTATAGGCGTAATTTCAAAATGCATACCGGTGAATGCATCCTCAACATATTTTTTGCATGGAAAGTGGAATGCAATGAGTTTTGTACCCTTGAGGATGCAAATATGGTGCCATTTACAATTTCAAAGACCCAAAAAAATTTCCGAAAAGAAGGGTGTTGTTAGCAAATGGCTTTTACGGCTTCATTTGCTCCTTTGGCAAAGTTATTCTTAAGCATGAAGGCTGACTCATTTGCATCCCTAAGATGGTTGAAAAAAAAAAAAAAAAAACTTTTTTTTTTTTGAAATTTTTTTGGTAGCATGGTGCAAATGGCTTCATGGTGCCATTTGCATCTTCAAGGTGCCATTTCCAAACATGATGAGGCATCCAATAAAGATGATTTGATATAACATCCGACCAAATGATGGTGGTGAATGCAATGGCTTCACGCTTCCTTTGCATCTCCTCAACATGCATTTAAAGCGTATCATAAGGATGCATGCCATTTGCATCCCACATCCATCACAAACATATATTCAAGAAACCGGTGCTATTTGACTAGGAAAACTAAAAAAAAATCAAGTAAAAGAATATCCTACCTTTGCCTTTGAGACTTGCCTTCTGTTATTCTTGATATCTTTAGGCGGCTCTGGGCGGATGAAAACAAGCGCTACGGTGGCGCTCGTATTGGCATTAGGGCTACAGCTGACCAGTCATAAAAGCGCCGGCGCTGGCTTAGGTCCAGCAATACGTAACTGAACGAAGTACCAA